>OX438666.1:6071540-7271540 GCA_949316385.1 Globia sparganii | reverse complement strand
TAATATTATGCGATTAGACATATTATCGACGCTTACCATCTAAATTTCTTACCTGCTGCAAAACGTCAATTTAAAAAATATTGAGGAAAGAATTTTCGCCTACAATTTTTTTTTTTTTTGTAAAAACATTTTATAGAGAAAAGCAACAGGCATTCTGTATTTTGCTACGGATTCGACCATTTAAATAATAACAACAAAGAAAATAACAGAACTTGACGAACAGTTATTGAAATCTAAAATGAATTAACGAAATCGGATGATTTCATTTTCTGTTTCAGGAAATCATTCGTGGAAGTAATTGGGTACACAATTTTCAGCTATGTTTCCTGATGAAAGAATAGGTATTTACTAAGAAATTTTTAAAAAGTTTCATGAGAAGATTAATACCTATTTTTGAACCAAGAAATATCTAAAAATAAATCAATTTTTAACCAATAGTAGTAACGTATCCACACTGAACAAAATAATGTTCAAAAATCAAATAAAAATATTATATTTCACATTAATCTACATGGAAACTTATGAAACGTCAGAAGAGTGCACGGTTCCAATCGGTAATTTCGTATGGAGAAGAACCGGCAAGAAACTCAACAGTTAGGCCGTTTGTCCACCGGCACCGTCAACGGAACGTCAACGAGAACGAGTTGTACTGTGCCGAAACAGCGATACATACATTTACATTTCGAGGCACGGGGATATCACACCGCTGACTAGAAAAAAAAGCACGTTAAGCCGTTGATCCTGCGCCTGATCTCTCTCCGGTCGTGTCGGATTGCCGTCCCATCGGACTGTGAGAGTGAGGGAAGAGGGAGTGCAAAAATGTCTGCGCGCACACTTGTGCACTATAATATCTCCCGCGCCGAAGGCTAGTTAGTCTCCATTGTGATTGGCCGCCGGCCGTGGCCGAAATACGTTCTGGAGAACTTTATTTACATACATGTACTATAGCCGTGAGTCTACCGCACACCACCGTCGGGACGTCACGTTAGGTTCGAATAATCTCATTTCTTGTTGATGGTGGCGGTGGACAAACAGTGTGACTCTTTTCGAAATAATTGGCTTTTACTATGTTTTCAAATTACAGTGTTATTGTTGATTTATATTACAATTTTATTTATGCTAATCTCATGAAAATATTTAGTGTTATATCTTACTTAGGGCTGACTAATTTTATAGAAATAGCTAGCTGCGCCCCGCGGTCTCACCCGCTTAAGTTTTGATCCCGTGGTATATCGGGATAAAAAGTATTTTATGTGTTATTCTGATGTTACATAAGCTATATTACTGTAAAGGTTCATCAGTAGTTTTTGCGTGAAAGAGTAACAAACATCCATCCATCCATCCTCACAAACTTTCGCATTTATAATATTAGTAGGATAGGAAGTAGGATAATTTTGAATTTTTGACAATTCCTCCATACAAAAACTGTCAGACCTCAAATTTATTCCACGAATAAAAATTATCTGTCGATTGAAAACTCAGCCCTAAAACAATAATTACGAATAATTGAAACTTACTCCATTAATTGATAGACAGTGAAAACGAGCGTCCCTCTCCGAATTTAGGCGAAGTAAGCTGTTAATTTGAAACCAGACTGATTGAAGAAATCTGGTCGCAACCCCGCCTCTTTCCAATTAAAGATTATCTTACTTCAACACCCTCTGCCATCAGAAGGTTGGGACCCGGCTGACTTTAATTTAAAGGTCCGAAGTTAATTTTTCCCTTTAGTTATCTTTGAGATAATTACAGGCGAAAAAAGACAATGGATTCAATATTCTCTTATTCTAATCTTAATCTTCTCTTGGACTTACAAAAATAATATGCGGTAATAAATAAAATGTTTTGTTCCTTCTCTCGAAATTGGAAGTATAGTCGACCTCGTAATTGCTTTATCACCCAAAGATAGAATGCCACTTGCACGTCATGAAACGACAAGGTTTGGTTGTCTATGTGACCGTTACATACCTAGTTTCAACCTTAGTAAGCATACCACCTCACACATCAGGTCCAGTTGAAAACCAGCGTCAGGCACTAGTTGTCTGGCATTTTTGCTGAACTGCACCCTAATTGCGTAACACACTATCAATCGGAATCTGAATCATTTTGAAGCAAATTGCTAATCCTAATGCTTCATAAGTTCGGAAAATTTGTCTGCTCAACTCGTAAATAACGCAATGAATATTGTTGCACTGTCATTATGAAACCGATTCCGATTGATACTGTGCTACGCAATTGCCGCGCTGTACCTTTTTGGTGCAGCCGTGAGGCACACTTTCCTGCTAATTTCCTACATCGGACTTTACACTTTCTATTTGATTTTTTTTGTTCTTTAATTGATGTATGTATCTGTTGTATTATGCATATTTTAGTCCGTGCTAAATAAATGTATTTTCTTTCTTTCTTTCTTTCATGCACACTAACGGCACGCGTCTACGGCAGAGGCAACTGAGCACCGTACTCAAATATCTAGAGGCACGATGTCGACAACACTTAATAAAGTTTCAATTCACTGGGAATTGTTGTCAAAAGTGGTATAAGAATCACGAGGTCGAATACACTGCTATCAGTCTCATGTACGTTACAACATAAGCTCGCTTTTGTAAGAACAATTTATGAGAAAGTAATACCGCAAAACTTATCGGATTAATTCCCCATATGAGTATTATTTAGGTAATACAGAGCCTTTCTAACTGATAGATTCATGACGGAACCAATAAAGTTCTGCCCTAAGCCTAATGAGGAGACATCCAATTACAAACAGTAATCTGATACCCACCTTACCTTTTTATAAATAAAAAAGGGACTATTCGAATCATGGAAGGGAAAGGGTAAACAACCAGGGTTTTTAGGTTTATTTAAATCGGGAAAAATCGCCAAATAAGGTATTTCAATTTGCATAATCCCATTTATCGTCCTTTTGTTTAAAAAGCAGTATGACGTAGCTTGTTTTTAGGTTTTTTTTTACCGTTACCGTGAACCATAATATATGTAGAAGGTACAACTAATGTGCCGTTTTACACAGAGTGCTTTATTTTTTATTTATTTGACACTTCAAGCATATAAATTTACAAAGGTGGACTTAATGCCATAGGCATTTTCTACCAGTCAACCTTTGGGTGATGCAGAGACAAACAGTGGTGGGTGCAATCATGAAAATTGAGGAATAAATATTTTAAATATAAAGATAAGCATAGACCTATTAAAACTATGAATATAATTATACCTAATTACATACCACACCGTTACCATTATTTAAACTTGGTCTACGTTTTTAAACTTGACAGGGAAGTTTACGGCCCACCTAATGGAAAGCGGTTTCGAAAACTTTTCACATTTCTTCATAGTTGGGAATTAAATTTTTCATAATGGATTTCTTTGGGGCTATAAATTAGGGAGACCGGGGTAAAGCCATATAGCTAAGAATTTAGGGCTGCAGCTCATTATTTTTTTAAACACAATTGTATCAAACCAATGAGACTTATTGACATCACCATAATTGGAATAGTTATAACATTAAACAAAATTGCTTCTTCCCAAATCTCATGATTCTAGGTCTAAGGAAAATAACCCTATAGGTTTTGATTCCGTTGCGAGTGTCAAAATATACGGCATAAACGGAACATAAACGCCCGTATCTTTTGATTGCGTTGACTTAGAAGTTTGATTTTGTCACTGTTTCAAGGAATCGCAGCCTTGAGTATTTGATATTAATTTCAACTTGATAACTTCACGCGTTCCTGTGAAAAAGGGTCTTGATAAGCGGACAGACAGACGAACAACGAAGTGATCTTATTAGGGTTTCGTTTTTTCTTTTGAGGTACGGAACCCTTAAAAGAACACCAAAAACAAAATCTCTACATATTACGATTAAGGGGGAAGCGCTAGGCAGCCCGCGATATTTGAACTTTCTTACGTTTTTTTGCAATTTTTTTTTTTAAGGTTTTTGAACAAAATACGATTCGCGACCGCAACAAGTATGTATTTACAGAATTATAATCATTAAAATCATCAATACATCCCTCTAAGTTCATATAATCATATTAAATTACTATTTCATGAAATATCAATCAATAAGATTATAATATGAACTTAGAAGGTTGTATTGAATGACTATTTCGGCATAATAGTCGATTCTCACGAGCGAAAAATTCGTACGAATCGACTAATAAGCGACTATGTCATGATATTTCTCTCGCCACTGACTTTCACCTGACGTCTTTGCAATTTGTTGAATTTTCTCCACTTGGGATTATATTAATTACCATTATTGATACACGAACAGTGAAATATAAATACCATACATAGTTTAATTCGAGACTAATTAATATTCTATTTACCCAATATCTTTTAAGAGTTCCTGATGATCTTTAACTACGAATTTTTGATTGAATTTGATCAAGCTCAAACGGTTTAATAATAAAGTTAATATTTGATTTTAATAAGGCGTTGAGAACGTTAAGAGATTTTCTTATTAAATATTATGATTACATTAGGTAATTAGTTTATTTCATCAGATAAGACACAATTTATTAAAGTTCTAATTAATGATAATAATATGGTTACCTAAATGTGTTAAAATTACATTAACGTTCGGTAATTGCGTTCATAAAGAGCTTATCAGATCAAAACCATAAACTTTACATTCAATACAGAGTTCGGGGAATATTATTATTGCACCTATTTATTTATTTATTTATTAAGCAAGGCACACCAACGATATTTTTACAAGGGTAGTAACAATAGGTAATCACGAGTCTTCAATTCTGTGTAAATACATCACTTATAGGCATGCACAACATTCACATTAACAAGTTAACAATTCATTAAATTATTAGAATATTCGCAAAACTTACAATAGGTATACATTATATTATATAAGATTCCATTACAAAATAAAGTAAAAAATAATACATTTAAGTAGTCACATTGCATTAAGACAATACAACCATACAAAATCATAATAAAATAACGGCACATAAGGTAAGAAAACGGATTAATCATGAAAAGACGGAAAAATTAAATGACGTAATCTAAATTATAGGAGAAAAATAATAACAAAATATCATAAGTCTAATTAAACCAAAAAATTCAAATGAAATGGAATTGAATTAAATTTGATGACAATATTAAATTAAAGAAGCACTAGCACTTGGTAATACACATCTATTTGTTTTATCTAACTGTTAACGTGATTTAATAAATAGGTAGGTAATAATGTAAACATTATTTTTGTAGCTCGTGACTAAATGATAATAAATAGTATGTGTTTAGTTTTTTAAGTGAATTGTTTATGATTTTATGTATTTTTTTTTGTCTCCTTTATTCTTTCACACGCTGTCTACATCTCTCTATTTATTGTCCTATCGCAGGTATGCTGGAAGAGATTTCTTAAGAAACAAGCATCACCTTTGTACCTATTTTTCTGTTCTGTTTTTTCTTGCCTGTTTATATATGTGTGTACAAATAAATTGTAAATGAATAAATAAATTACTATTAATACATTACTTATTATTAATACATTATTTTTGTAGCTCGTGGCTAAATGATAATTGTCACACGGGTCATTCGAAGGTTTAAGCTACGCTTGCCGCGATTGGTTCACGGATGAGTGACTACCCATTACATATCAACATCCCTCCGCGCCTCGGAAAGCACGTTAAGCCGTTGGACACGGCTGTCATTCGTAGATCTTTGTAAGTCGTTGCGGGTAGTCGGAAGCCCAAAAACGGGTATTGTGTTACACAGTAAATGGGTTGTGGAGGTCGGATAGGCGGTCGCTTCATGTGAAATACTGGTACGTAACTGTATCAGGTTAGACTGGAAGCCGACCCCAAAATACATAATTAGGAAAGGGCTAGGTAGATTGCTTTTCGTTTTATTAGCGTAATTCATACAAGTTTATAAACGAGTTGAGGTGTATCGTGATAATTTCGTTCGCCGTTTTGAGAGCAGTGGTGATGAAATAATGTACATAAATTAAGCACCTGTCTGGGGTCAAACTAACGACCTACAACTTGTAGTCGCAGCCGTTACCACTGGGCCACCAATGCAGTCTATTCTAGGGTCATTATTCCATGACGATTTTGACATAGACAGCTCTTGAACGCAGTTTAGATGTACAGACGCCAGCCCATCAAGCTACCCGAAACTGTAAATTTTTCCCAATCAACCTTGAACCTTATGTTTTAGCGATAAAGTTGAAAATCTAATAAATAAATTTGACAGTTTGTAGTAGCTTGATGTGCTGGCGTCTGTACCTATTAATCGCGTTCAATTTCATCGGTGTGCGCTAAGACGTGTATTACGAAATCACATTTCAATATGTTTTGTTAGCTGTTGTATGAGCTTGGTAGTTTTTGTTTCTATTAGTTTACTTGAGTAATAGAAATTATTTATTTTTTTGTGGTAGTTTCCCAACGAAATTTAAAAAAAAACTGGCCATGTATATGTCGGACCACGCACAGTAAAAGGTTCTGTAGTTGGGTTGAATATTTACGCATGCATAATGCACATCATTCATTTGATCAGCTGTAAAAATAAGTTTGAGTTTCATAAACTCATCATTCATAAGTTCATAACATACCCAAAAATCAAAGTGCCGGCCAGAAAAGAAAAGCACTGGTGCAGAGACTATACTAGAGAGAGTCTGTTATTTAATAAAACAACATTTATTTTTACAGTTAAGTAAGTGCGCATACACACGAGCGTCATGCGTCAACGACAGAGAGACAGAGGGACATAGGCCACAAAATACAGAGAATACAGAAGTCAATCTACATACAAAGTGCGCTCGAGCAACGCACACATAGTCACCGCTCACGGACACGATATCTCGGACCGGCCGGGACCTGTGCGAGCGCGAGTGCCATCTGCTTGAGACACGCGTCTGTGAAGTGAAAAAATAGAGCAACAACAAAAAAGTTATTATAAATATTCAGTGGACAGTAGTTAGATAGGTAGGGAAGCCCTCCCGCCCGCGGCCCGCGCCATAAAAGCGAACATGACTTTGTGACAGTTTGTGACTTTGTTATATAACAATAACATTAAAATTAAGATATTTTAGTTATTATTGGTTTATATTTCCTTTCTTCCTATTTCATTCTCAACAATAAATCAAACAACTAGATGCGTGTGCCACTGCCACGATAGTTTTTTGTGCATAAGCCAAAATTGACAACCCTAGCGCGACCGCCGAGCGTAGGTATAAAAAGTGAAGTACATACATGTGATTGACTTCTGTACTCTCTGTATTTTGTGCATGGGACCCGACGACACCCACCGTCGACGCTTCCTTTGTTAAAGGGGGGTCGATGTGAGATGATGATGTCCATGGCGTGGTTTTTAGAGGATAAACCGGCAGATCCAACTAATTTCCGAACAGAAATCGCACCAGCGATATAGGTCACATCCTGCATTCAGTTGCCTCTACCATTGACGCGTGACGGTGTGTATAAACACTAACCCCCTTATTAACCCTTTGACCGCCACGGTCGTGTATAGATGTCATTCAGGCTGGCTGGACAAATCTTCAAAATAGCTCGCATTTAACTAGGTCAATAGTGCATTTTATGTGACGGCTAAACACCTTTATTTCAGAATTTGTGACGCTACAGAATCTTAGATAATCGATCGAAAACGTGTCCAGCCATCCTGAAAAACCACTTTTCGCTGGTCTCTCAATCTCGGTAATGGAAGTGATTTTGACGACTTTTTGCATATCAACGGGCGTCACATAAATTTGTGACAGGCATCGAGCTAAAAGTTTTGTGATACGAACAGCGGTTTAGTAGAAAAATGCAAAAATCTGTGTCCAGCCATCTTGAATTTACGTATAAAACTTTTGGCTGGCACTTCTGAATCTCAATAACGGGAGCGTTTTCGAATATGGTTCCTTTACTAACATTTAGTGACGCAATTTGTGACAGTAATAACGTTCGATTTATGGCGTCACATGTAAGGGTTTACGAGAAATCAGTAAAAACTTACATGTCCAAATAACCTGCGTTCAAGCTGGCTGGACACATGTATCTCCGCTGCCTGATGATCTACGGCCTTCGAAATATATTCAAATTTTTGTGACGGGGACGATAATGATTTACTGAATTTGTGACGGAGAAACTTTGAGTAGTTTCAAAGATATTGATCATTTAAATTTTCCCATACAAACACTGCAGTAGGGTTACCAATATTGTAGGTTTTATGTAGGACTAAGTATATTTTAAGGTGTTTTCTTTAATGGACGAAAATCCGTGTTTTGGTGATAGTAGTTGACAGAATTAATATAATCATTACAACAATCAGTAATACAACTAGTTAAGTTAGTATAATCCCCAAATGTGAAAATTTCATGAAATAGTCATTCTTGGGGATTACTTTGGTCTTAGAGAGTTGTGTTTATGAATTTATAGATTATAATTCTGTAAATACATATTTGTTACGGCCGCGAATCATATTTTAATCAACGTACAACTTAATACTGCCAGCAAATTGCAAAAAACGTAAAAAAATTGAATTTCGCGGGCTACCCTAGCGCTTTCGCCGTAAATCGATAGATGACAAAAGTGTAGAAGTGAGGAAGGGGGGGGGGGGTAACTTTTTGATGTTATTATTTACGTGCAGATACCTACTCTTTTTAGTAGGTAGGTATTGGTGTTTTTCATGGTAAGTACATAGGTAGGTATTGGTGCCGATTCTCTTGTCACAAATGCGTCTAAACTAGACTACAAATCACCAAAATTTAGTTTATTCCTGTCAAATGATGATTTCCCATTCTGAAATTAACTAAAGTGACACAACTTAACTAAATTTTAGTTTGACAGCACTAAGATTGCACTGAGTTAATAGTTTAGAGAAAATAGTAATTTTGCTATTCTGAATTTGAGGTTTTTCACCTAAAATTTAGATTCTCTAACTAAATCTGACTATTTTTAATCGCGACTTAAAAGGTGTGGAATAAAATTAGTTGGCATGAGCTAAAATTCACACCAACATCTCGACTTCGGATGCAAAAACAGTACTGTTTTTTGATTTTCTTTTCGTTTGCTTATATCTCGAAAACGGTGTGTCCTATCGCAAAAATAATGAAAATTTCGACCCCCTTTTAGAAACCCGCACACCCTTAAAACTCAACACGTTGGTTTCATATTTTCCCTATAAAAGTGAAAAATTCCATAAAAAGGAGGTCGAGGTTGCCCCACTATGCCCCTTCGACTCAAAAAAAACACGGGGAGGGGCCCGTTGCTAAATAATAACAGCCGCACAGGTCGATCGATCAGGTTAAGCTACGCTTGCCGCGGTTGGTCTGTGGATGGGTGACCAACTTTACATACCGAGACCCCTCCGTGCCTCGGAAAGCATCCTGGCTGTCATTCGTGTATCTTTGATAGCCGTTACGGGTAGTCAGAAGCCCGAAAGTCTGACAACCAGTCTTACCAAGGGGTATCGTATTACCCAGTAACTGGGTTGTGGAGGTCAGATAGGCAGTCGCTCCATGTAAAACACTGGTATTCAGCTGCATCCGGTTAGACTGGAAGCCGACCTCAACATAGTTGGGAAAAGGCTAGGCATATGATGATGATGAGGGCAAATGAGTATCTACTTTTTGGCTGAATGCACAAACCGTGCGAAGCCAAACAAACAAAAAAAATACCTACTTACCACGTGGAGTCGCGATTGTCAAATTCGATTTGGTTGTGTCAAAATTATTTTTAAATTTAGAGATATTTTAATGCAGAATAGCTCTAAGATTCTCATAGCCAAAAGTAAGTAATTTTAGTCATAGTGTAGTTCGGTGTACAAGAGAATTGACACCATTGTGTCAGGATAACTAATGCTCGAAGGTATTTAAATGAAAAAGTATATATCGGCATAATTATATAAAATAAGTATCGGACAGACATAATAAAATTAAAAAAAAAACGAGTGTGCTTATGACCACACGACTGAAGTGAAACTTCTTTCACTCCATCTGTATGTATATTTCATTTACTAGCTATAAGAGAAAGAGAGAAAGAAAATGTGCGCGCGCACTGCTCTCTCTTGCTCCTACACTGTGATACAGACAATAAGCCTGCAGTGTGCTTAGATATACGGAACGTATTTGGCTATGAGAGGAAGAGAGAAAGAAAATGTGCGCGCGCACTGCTGTCTCTTGCTTATATCCCCCACTTAACTTCCGTTCGCCTTGCCCGATCACACTTTTCGTAACGCTTACGTCACGCATTCGCCAGCTTACTCCCCAAGTCAAGCGTGCGTAAAGAAGTTTCACTTCAAAAAACCAGATGGAATCGACACTTTCTATCTCAATACCATTGAGACTTTATTTATGTAAAAAATATGGTCACCTCACAATATTAATGGATGTTTGTATGGGAAAATTTAAATGATCAATATCTTTGAAACTACTCAAAGTTTCTCCGTCACAAATTCAGTAAATCATTATCGTCCCCGTCACAAAAATTTGAATATATTTCGAAGGCCGTAGATCATCAGGCAGCGGAGATACATGTGTCCAGCCAGCTTGAACGCAGGTTATTTGGACATGTAAGTTTTTACTGATTTCTCGTAAACCCTTACATGTGACGCGATAAATCGAACGTTATTACTGTCACAAATTGCGTCACTAAATGTTAGTAAAGGAACCATATTCGAAAACGCTCCCGTTATTGAGATTCAGAAGTGCCAGCCAAAAGTTTTATACGTAAATTCAAGATGGCTGGACACAGATTTTTGCATTTTTCTACAAAACCGCTGTTCGTATCACAAAACTTTTAGCTCGATGCCTGTCACAAATTTATGTGACGCCCGTTGATATGCAAAAAGTCGTCAAAATCACTTCCGTTACCGAGATTGAGAGACCAGCGAAAAGTGGTTTTTCAGGATGGCTGGACACGTTTTCGATCGATTATCTAAGATTCTGTAGCGTCACAAATTCTGAAATAAGGGTGTTTAGCCGTCACATAAAATGCACTATTGAGCTAGTTAAATGCGAGCTATTTTGAAGATTTGTCCAGCCAACCTGAATGACATGTGTATAGCGGACAAATGAAAACGTGCCCAACACGCGACCGTCGGCTAATGCCGACAAGAAAACACCATGTTTTAAGTACAAAATAAATAAACTAAATTCAGTTTTCTGTGTTTATACTTAAAACATGGTGTTTTCTTGTCGGCATAGGCGTGTTGGGCACGTTTTCATTTGTCGTCTATACACGACCGTGGCGGTCAAAGGGTTAATAGACGTTGTATAGCGCAGTGGCGAAGGTACCATACAACTCGATTCCCGCCGGCTTCCCTTCGAAAATTCAGAACACAACTACTCTATAGTCAATTCATCATTGAAATATAATGAAACGGTTTATTGACATTTTTTTCTTGCTCTGGCTTACCTCTGTCATAAATTCACCCTTCGCCACTGGTATAGCGTCTGTATAGTTACAAAACGTTTTGTCTTCTTCTTTCAAAAGTCAAATTACTGACGACTGAAAGAGATAAATCGGTGTATCTTATTATTTATTTAATACTTCAAGCACATAAATGTACAGAGGCGGACTTAATGCCATAGGCATTTTCTACCAGTCAACCTTTGGGTGATGCCGAGACAAACAGTGGTAGGTGCAATCATGAAAATCAGTGTCTCAATCAGTCTTCATCTGGTATAATACGTTTATTAGTAAGAGGTTAAGTAAATAAAATTATGAAATCGTTTAGTACCAGATCCATTAGAGTTGTTATCTTAGCAGTAGGTAATAATAACGTGTTTATTTACATTAACCAAAACTTTAGACATAACACTAATAGATATTTCGCAAGCTTCTGTCGATATCTTGCCCTGCTGCCCTATAAAGCGGCTATAACCCATTTACCACCCATCTCATTTTAAAGAACACACACGTATACACATTAACCTAAATAAATAATGTTTTATTATGTATTCTGACACAGATTAGTATAGGCATTCGTATGATGTACTCTGAAAAATGTGCTTGTTGGGTTTTAAATATTTTTTAGGGTACCGTACCTCAAAAGGAAAAACGGAACCCTAATAAGATTGTCCGTCAGTCAAGATCCTTTTTCTAAGGAACGCTTAAGTTGAAATTAATAAAAAATACTCAGAGCTGCAATCTCTCGAAGCAGTGAAAAAATAACGACGGAACGAAAATGCAGAACCAACGACACCGACTTCAGAAATTAAAGTTATTTATCACTTTTTAGTTTTTTTTTTTTTGAATTAATTCCGAAAAAAACGCACCAGCGATACAGGTCACACTCACTCAGTCATTGAACAAATTTTATTGATCCATCTTACAAAAGAACATCTGCACACTGAGTCATTGTTTAAAAAAATTAGGACTGGTTGAGTTTAGTGCTATTAGATTGCTCGTAAATGCTTTTATTGAAGATCACCACAGATTAGTCGTGAAACGATAGACAGTAAAAGAAAAAAACGTTTTAATTTTAATGTTCAGCGGTTTAAAACATTCTCATAAATCCAAGTGAGATATAAACAGTTGAAAATAAGATGTTTCTGGGAAGATGATGGCTTCGTACAAGTAGAGTGTTTAAAATTCATTCGACTGTTGCTTTGATTATCCAGTCAATTTCGTGTCAGTCTCAAAGTTGACTTACAACCTGAATAGTCTAAGTTAAGGGGACTACAGGACCTAAACGCAAAAAAACGCAAGTTTTATAATGCCTAATAATATATGATCGACTACAGTAAACAAAATCAGAAAAATATATGATAATTTTCAGTATATATATGCTAGTTTGATAGTGTGTTGAAAACATAATACAACTAATTTGATACGATAGGAAAAAAATCATGAACATACCTCTAAAAACTTTTTTTCGCAATAAAAACCATACTTAACATCATTCTGATTTTTGTCAGATATATCTACTAAAGAACTAGTATTTTAATTTTTTAGTCCAAACAATAGATTTGTCTAGAGATAATTGCTTCATATCCTACTAATCCTACTTCCTACTAATATTATAAATGCGAAAGTTTGTGAGGATGGATGGATGTTTGTTACTCTTTCAAGCAAAAACTATTGAACGGATTTTGATGAAACTTTACAGTAATATAGTTTATACATCAGAATAACACATAGGATACTTTTTATCCTGATATTCCCACGGGATCAAAACTTACGCGGGTGAAACCGCGGGGCGCAGCTAGTTTTGCTATAAATTAACAGCGTTGTGTTATCGCGCTTCTCTTTCTTTTCTGTGCAGTCCGACAGTGACCGCGCTTTATTTATGTCAGGTAGTCCCCTTAAATTGAATATTTGTCTGCGACAGTGACAAATTCTACTTGCTCTATCATCAAAGCTGGAATAATTTGCTTAGAAGTATATTGAATCTGTAATTTATACTGGTATCTGTTCGGAATAGAAACAATACCAATGGCATTAGAACGGAATAAATCATTTGGGTGATGTTTGGATGTCACCTTTTGCTAGAAGGATTTGATGGCTACAAGCATTGCTACAAATACTGTCTATAAGTACGAAAATATTTTCAGTTTATGAAAAAAGTGTACCACCTATATAAACGTCGGAGATTGTGACGCATACTTAAGTAAAAAATCAAAAAGCGTAAATAAAAAGTTTAAAACAACAATTGTCTCCTCAAAAATCCGCCATTTTGTATTTATTTTAAAGAAAATGGTGGACATCTCATTCATTAAAATCTATGCTGCGGCCTGCCGTTAGGATGCTTCAAGGGTATAAAATAATCCCACATACAAATATACATAAAGATAGATAGATAGTACGCACGGCTACACATCAAGCTATACACAACCAATATAAGCCGACTTCTAATTGTACGAAAAACCTATACAATGCGAGGTCAGCTGAAACTGGAAATGTATAGCTTGATGTGTAGCCATGTGTACGCGTAAAAATAATAATGCCGACTATCTGAATCAAATAATATCATTAAATTGTATCGCCAAGTCGCCTTTGTCCATTCTCTCGACTGTCGATATAGCATTATTGGTAAAAGTCACGTACAGCACTAGCGTTTGCTTAGCTCGTTATTGTGTGACTTCAAACAGGGTTATACTTATTAAAGACTTTATAGTTTAAAAGGAAGTCTTTCATTTATATTTAAACCTGCAGCCGATTATACTAAATAGACTGTATTTTTAAATATGTAATTAACTACGGTGAAATAAATCATGTGTTTCTACCAAGAAGTATAAAGATAAAAGTGGAGGGAACACTCTGAACACCTAAGTGAAACCGACTTTTTATCTACAAGCTTCTTGGTATCTACACATTTTATTATTTCGTTCAGTATGTCAAAACGTCAAATCTATACCTTTGTGACAGCTGCGTGCGCACAGATTATTAAGACTGTGCCGACCGCACAGTGGCGCCCTCATCGTTTGTTTGGATATTTCATACAATTTAGAATGAAAATGCAGAAAATAAGCACGTTAAGTTGTGCTTCACAGGATCATACGTTAATTTTATTAGAAGCGGTAGTTTTATATTGTTTAGTTTTATTATAATCCTTAAAACGGAATATGGTGGCCACTTTTATCCGTTTTAAGGATTATAATGAAACTAAACAATATAAAACTACCACTTCTAATAATATTAACGTATAATCTTTTGAAGCACAACTTAACGTGCTTATTTTCTGCATTTTCATTCTAAATTGTATGAAATAACCAAACAAACGATGAGGGCGCCACTGTAGGGTCGGCACAGTCTTAACACCCGGCGGCGCGTGAGTCGTTGCCCAGAATGTCACTTCATATATTTCATGTTTATACCGCCTTTTTGTAATGTATATTTATATCTTACTTCTTATTTTGATTGTTTCTTTTTATAATTTATATCTATAATGTATGCTGTACTGGTTGACGTCATCACGTCAACGCCGGCTGTCGCTGAAAACCGGCGCTGGGGCTGTGTCGTATAGGGTCTTAGCTTTATGCTGAGCGATGGCTGTTTTGCGTGGGTGTGACGCATGTTTTCCCCTAACTTGTTTTTTTTTTTTGTGTTTGTGTTCTTTTTATGCGTCATGTTTACCGCAAATTAACGTATTTTCTATCTTTCTTTCTTATGTCGGAAAACAAATTGGATTTCATGGGTTTTAATTGTTTGCGAGGAACCCTAATTCATTGTCTAACCCTAAATATTTAAAGTAGCCTAAGTTACTCTTTATAAAATTACTTAACTTAGATGACAGTGAAAGTCCCATCAAAATCGCTGCAGCAAATTAATCTACTGTTATCTAATGACGTCCTCAGTCATACATATAAAAAATCAACCAAATATTATATCCAATAGTTTAATCACTATAGCCAGTCAGTTTGGCAAAAGCCATTGCCGGCCTATTTGGTTTGTTTCAAAAGTCACTTTTTTAATTTCGATGTTAGGATTTTTTTTGATAGTTCTAAAATACTTAATACTGTTGTCAGTATTTTCATTTATTGTTGTATTGTCTTCTCCTCATTGTATACAACATTATGTACACGAAGGTTAAAAGCGAATCTTAGATATATCCACTATTAGGCTAGTGCTCACTACAATGCGATTTTTTTAGAATCGCATGTTCATGCGAAATAAAATCGCGAACGGCAATATAATTTTTCAAGCGACTATTTACGGAAGTGCGCGGGCTCTAATAGATTTATATACTCGTATATTGGGTACTGCTCACAGATTGGCGATTATTTTCTACAGAAAATATGTCATGGTGCGCGCTTAGCCTTAATATTGTCAAACAAATTAATAAGAATGGGTAGGTAATAAAAATCTTTATGTAGATACCTACGACAATTAGTGACAAAAACTTTTCTCGTTAATTTAAAGAAAAATAAAATTTTCATAGAAATGAATAAAGAAAACTCACCAAACTTAACCGTTATTACTTTAATAGTAAAACTTTCTTACAAAGTTTGGAACTTACCTGAAAAGAAAAAAAAAACATTATTAATATCTAGACAATAATTGGACATTAGTACGTCGTTTCTTTCTTTTTTTTTTTTTTAAACGTTGCCCCACACTAGGAATTACTCCTGTATCGTGGGTGCGTTTACAAACATTTAAACTCACATACACAAACAGCCAGACCCGGAACAACTATTTGTAGGTCATACAAATATTTGTTCCGTGCAGAAATCGAACCCGTGACACGAAGCGCAGCAGTCAATCGCTTAACCACTGCGCCAACCGTGCCGTCAAACTTCGTTGTTTGTAATTAAATGAATAAAGCTGTTAAATTAAAATGTTTTTCTGGATCTGTTTTGTTTTGGTAGGTTCAATAAGTATTCAAACTATAGTATTATCAAGCTTTTACATAGGTACAAACAGTTTCAGATATTATAATAATTACTAGATGTTGCCCACAACTTTGTCAGCGTGAAATGTCTTGTTCCCCCGACCCACCCAGTCGCATCGCATCGCCTGCTAGCTCTATTATTTCGTTTCTATTAGCGTTCTTACTGTCTTTTTTTAGTTCTTGCTGGGCCTCCAAGGGTCCTAGCGTAAAAAAAGTAATTTAAAAAAACTATCAGGGCTATCAATTTATTTTTTTTAGATAGCCCTGATAGTCTTTTTTTCTTTGAGCACTATGCGAAGTGATTGAAAAAAAAAAACAAAAATTGGTCATAACTTTTGAACCGTAAAAAATTTCACCGATATTCTCGTGGTTAAAAAGTTTGGAAATGACATTGCCCACGCCTCTATTCGATTTAATTCATACTTCCAGGGACACCCTGTATACTCTGGGAATCTAGAATTTGTATCTAGAATCTGTACTCTGGGTCTTGGCCTGAGACATTATCTATACCTACTATAGATAAGTCTCAGACCTTACCCTAACAAAAGTAATTGGTAAACTAATTGGGGGCTGAAACTAGTGGGTATCACATAACATGATGACCATCAATCCCCGAAGGAGTAGATAGGACATGCGCAAACATTTCGCTGTCAGTTAGATGTATATCTGCACAGTCGTACTTCGAGTCTGACCGCGTTGTTCTTTTAAACTGCGGCATGAATTTTGATGTGATTTTCATCATCATTTAGGGCATAAGTATTATATAGTTTTATGACCATCAATCCCCGAAGGAGTAGATAGGACATGCGCAAATATTTCGCTGTCAGTTAGATGTATATCTGCACAGTCGTACTTCGAGTCTGACCGCGTTGTTCTTTTAAACTGCGGCATGAATTTTGATGCGATTTTCATCATCATTTAGGAAATAAGTATTATATAGTTTTAATACGGTAATATTGTGCTTCTTTTTTCTTTTTTTTTATTGGAAATGGGTTTGCTCTTGACTCTAGTCTAGGTTAGAGGTGATAGAGACAAAGTTGACGATGGAGTGAGCTTACCCAGAAGCCTGTTCACTCTCACTTCGAAGAGATTCGGATTGTATGCGCTCGGAAACACAGACGCGGGTAGAGAGTTCCACTCTTTTGCTGTGCGCATTATAAAGGACATTTGAAAACGCTTAGATAAAATATAATAAAGAAATCCTGAGGTTTTTTTTTGTCAAGTCGTAAATTACAGCGCGAAGAAGAAGCGAGTCATTAGTTATTTATACCTGGATGCCTGATTATTTTTGTGTAAAAGTAAGAAGATATTATTCATACAACCAACATCAAATAAGCCTATTATACTTATCAATAAAAGTATCACGTCTCTGAAATACCTACCTGAGTCTCTACAGGTAACACAAGAAAATTCAATTACTTACAGAACGTGATCCGCTGTTCATTTATTAATAACAGAAATTGATTTGATATTTATCTCGAACATTCGTTGAGAGTAAATGAAAAGAAAATACGGATATGAGAAAATATTTTTATTATAGGTATTATGTCAGGTCGACGTTATGATGATATTGACGTGTGGTTAAGAGTTATAACAATATACTCAAACACCTGAATTGAATCAACAGTAAGGATAGGGATGAATTGCTCTGATGTAGAACTAAATTCAATTATTATTTTTATTGCTGAATAAGCCCAGTCTTGACCTCGATCACACCTGATGGAAAGCGATGGCTGAGTTCTATGAAGGAACGAGCGAGCCCAGAAGATGCACTGGATCTCCCACGCATCGACGAAACAGCAGGCTGCTTGACGCCGGACTCCGGTAGGACGGTTGCAAACCAGGCGGGCGTTAGACCTTCGCAAGGGAAGAATTGGCCAGACAAATAAGGTGTTGGGTGTGACTGTCCAGGATGCGCCGAGCGCTCGGTTCAGTTGAGTAACTGGCGGCACAAACTTGGCGTGCATACCAAAAATTTATATAATATTAGTTTTTCTTGGAGACTTTTACATTTAACCTTGCCTTTTAATGATAAATATAATTCAAATTAATTATTTGACTTTGTGTATTTATTTATTATAATGTGGTTACGGCTTACAGCTAACAATACTGAAGTAAAAATTAGTTCAAGACAAGCCATTTACAAGCCTCCACAAATAACTTGTTGCGACTGTTTGTAAGCCATTAACTATCAATAATTAAGCATAAAACTAAGTATAGAATTACCTTTATATTAATATAAAAGTATCTGCACAGGCAGAAATGCATGCACAACCACTATTAGGGACTAATCACACTTATTCAGCTCTGTTCAGTTTTTGTCCATAGAAAACAACGATTTTGTATGAGATGCGAACGCATCCGTTCAGCCTAGGAAAGCTGAACGAACTTTATACAAAAAATCTTTGTTTTCTATGGACAAAAGCTGAACAGAGCTGAATAAGTGTGTGTTGGCTGCACGATCAAGACTACGCTCAAACAGAAGAATTACTACACCACCAGCAGTAGGCATATTTAATATATAAACCTGTTCTACTGCTGTTTGAAATTTTTCCCTTTATTTGGAACATATCAGCAACACATCACATTCTCAAACACTTCAACACACCCTCAAGCAAACGCTAAACACTACTACACACACACCCTCACATACATTCCTCACTCTCATATACACACATATATTCACCGTAAAAGTCGTTTCTTATATACCTTATTCCTTCGTTTTTGCTTGTATTATACATACTTTGTTAACTTGCACTGTCAATGACTGTTTTTGTAATGTTAAGAACACAACTTAAAAGCTTTCTGGTATCACAGTGACAGCAGAACACTGACTCCTAAGTCACAGGATCACCTAGTTTAGGAGTCAGGGTTTACCTTATCTGTATGACCTTTAGCTAACCATTTCATGTATCAGTCTTAAGCAATGTCAAAGGTTTTTGTATCAATAAAGATTTTTATTTATTTATTTTATTTAGTCCCTTATGATGCATCAGAAACAATACATTCTTTAGATAAAATAGTACTAGTAATACATAACTATGCCTGCTGTGGACGTAAACATTACAACCTCTAAATCGGCAAAAAGAAATAACTTAAAATTGTTAATGACCGATGTATGAACGGTGTGAATTCAACGGAACCTATCCGATTATCCTTTTCAGAAGACTTTCGTATTCAACAGAGTAAAATTAATAGAAGCTTCTCTCGATTATCTTGTGTTGAAAAGGTTAAGGAGGTATCATAATGATTTACATATAGAAGTAGCCTATTTACAACAGCTATATCTAAGGTATCATATTGAGAAAAAAAATAATCAAAAATATCCAGGTTATTGAGACAGAAACCAATGAAATATTGAGGATTAATATTTTCTAGGGATTATCGGCCCGGCTACCCTTCAAATTATGAATTGTATCCGCAGTAACTTATTTACCAAAGTATCAATAAAAGTGATATAGTATGGGCCAAAAATCCTGCGATTTATGAATTAGAATTTCTGTAATGTATCGACAGAGGTATGTAATGATCACACTAATATTATAAAGGTGAAAGTTTGTTAGTGTGTTTGTACTTCTTCACGAACAAACGACTGAGCGGATTTAGATGAAAGGCACACAGATAGTTTATAACCAGGATTAACACATAGGATATTTGTTATCTCGATATTCCGACGGAATCGAGACGTATGTGGGTGAAATCGCGGGGCACTGCTAGTAAATAAAAATTTTTCTGTCAGGAATTTCTCAAAGCCAGTCCGGAGTCTGGATTTGTTCTCAGTTGGGGGGCATAAACTCGCCCCCTATTACATGTGAATTAGCATAATTGGCGAAATGTGTGTGTACCTACCCGAAACTGTCAAATTTTCCCAATCAACTTTGAACCTTATACTTTAGCGATAAAATTGAAAATCTATTAAAGAAATTTGACAGATTGAACTAGCTTGGTGTGCTGGCATCTGTACTATAGGTACACATCTACCTTACCCTTCGAGAATTACAGGCGTGATGTTGTCATCCTAACTAATATTATAAATGCGAAAAGTAGGTTTGTTTGTTTGTTACCTTTTCACGCCTAAGGGTCAGCGCACACCAAGAGCAGAGCAGAGCAGAGCATTTACTGAGATTATTGAAAAAAATATCTTATGATTATTATCATACTTCGCAAAATTGAATACACGCCCAAAGATGCTCGACCGTGCTCGAGCAAGCCGACTGCGTGTTCGAGTATGCATTCTACATGCAGTAAAAATTTTGGTCGATCATGCGCGAGCATTTTGCAGTTTGGTCTGCGCTGACCCTAATCCACAGAACCGATCATCATGAAATTTTGCATATACGTTGTCAGGAGTATAGAAAAGGACATAGCACATAATATATATTTACATCCAGAAAAAAAAAAAAACTGTTCTCGAGGAAAAGAACAACAACTTTCGACAGTCACAATTGCTTTAGGACGCTAGATGGCGCTACGTGTCTTTCGAATCATGATCGAAATATGATCTGACTTTCCGAGCAGTAGGTATTCTAACCAAAAGTATACTAGGTTTACATGAATTCACGATATTATTTCAATCATTATTGTTATGCTATTAATAGGATTTGGATGGGCACACAGTTAGTTACATATGATTAACACATAGGATACTTTTAGGATAATTTCCGACCTCCACGCAAGCGAAGCCGCGGGAAAAAGCTAGTGTTGTTACATATTTTTTAAACCTATCTCATTTCTTTCCCACTTGCCTGTACCAACAAAAAATCGGTTGTCTGTAAAGTCGGTTTACTGACGATAGTTGAACGTGACAACGTCATAAGAAAATACTAAAAAAAAAATTAAAAAAAAATAAAATAAAAAAAAAAACTTTTTTTTCATTCTTTATTATTTTTTATTATTTTTTTCGATTGTGCCTCTTTGTCGCTCGTTCCGCGCTCTCGCTTGCACTTCAAGCCTTAAACGGAACGCCTCAGAGCGAGGTAACGCTGCATGACGTCATATTTTTTCGTGCGTGCAGCCAGCTTCGTCGAATTATAAGACGTTGTCACGTCAAAACGAATGCTCGTGGCAGAGAAACATGGCGGAATGGTCTTGTTCATTATTCGGATCTGAAGGAGCCACTACAGCCTGGAATGATCTGGATTTAAAATGAAACCAATCAAAAAAGTCGTGGAGACATGAACACAGTATAAAACAACAATTACGTGACAAAACCCATACATAACAAAGCGGATTCCTGTGATTCCATCGAAATCAAATGCTACTAACACGTATCTAAAAATTATCTCGTTTCACAGTACGTAAAATAAATATAAAACAGTAGCGCCCACTCCAGCCCGAGTAATCAATCAGCTTTTATAAAATATTTGCCAATCAACGGCTTAAAGCTTTTTGATGGAGACGGAAATATTTAACTAATGCCTTGATTGATTTGTTTAGTTAGTTATTTTTTACTTTTACATTGATACAGTGCATTTTTATTACTGTCAATTACACCCATTGTACCTAGATTGCGTTAATCGATACTGAAATTTGATAAATATAATTTACTATACTCCATTTACAATAAAGATTAGACATTTAAACAAACCTTTTTTACCGTCTGTTCAATCGATTTTGACTTCTACTTCGTAGGCATAAGGATGGCAATAAAAGCAGTAAACAGTTGTTATTGTAAGCACTTTTTTTGCTTTTATTGCCATCCTTATGCCTACGGAATTGAAGTCAAAATCGGTTGAACAAGCTGTAAAAAAGGTTTGTTTAAATATCTAATCATATTGAAAATGGAGTAAAGCAACCCTGTTTCGTACGGCTTTTACGACTTGACAAAACATCGACATTTCTTTATTATATGTACCTAAGTTTAATATTAATTTATTATACCTACAGATAAACCTCCCAGAATTAAACTCTATGATGAAAACCGCATCAAAATCTGTTCCGTACTTTACAAGAACTACGTCGTCACACAGAAAGGCGCGAAAATCGATTTTAATTTGTAAAAAAAAGATTACCCCGATTCTGTTGTTCACAAACTAAACTAAATTTAAGTTCAGTGCATCTTTTTCTTTTTATTTCGTTATGAAAAGGACAGAAGATAAATATTAGTTTAGTCCTGTCAAATTAAATAATCCATAGACAAGTTTAGACGTGATTAAAAAATTGCCCATTAAAAATACGTCAATTTACGTCAGGCGATGACTAATTTGACAGGACTGAACTAATATCTTCTGTCCTTTAACTATTTTGTATGAAAAAGAAAACAAAGTTTGTGAGGATGGATGGATGGATGTTTGTTACTCTTTCACGCAAAAACTACTGAACGGATTTTGATGAAACTTTATAGTAATATCGTTTATACATCAGAATAACACATAGGATACTTTTTATTCCGATATTCCCACGGGATCAAAACTTACGCGGGTGAAACCGCGGGGCGCAGCTAGTAATTTATAAGTATGTCAGTTGATTCTTTCTTATGGTCTCATTCATACGGGAGTTATGGGATATAAAAAAAACACCTTGTGTAACCTATTTATGTATTTGTGTACCTATTAGTTTTAATAGTTTTTTTTTTATCATTGTTCCTCTCAACCAAAGCACCTGCTATCTTCACCACCCTTCGTTCACTGGTAGAGAATGTCTACTAAGGTATAAGTCCGCCTTTGTACCTTTTTGTTCGAAAAATATTAAATAAATAAATAAATAAAGGGATCATTGTACTCATCATTATTAATAACTTTTACCTATCAGGTCAATTTTTACCCAACATTGCAAAAAAAACAGCAATTCAGGAAAATTATGTCGAGTTAATGTGCATACACATGAGCGGCATGCGACAACAGCAGAGAACCGCAGCCGTCAATAGTCGTCGACGCATCGGCGACTGCCGTCGACAAGACAGTGTCGACGGACGACAGATGTCTGGACCAGCTGATTTTTTTTTCAATGTTGTTGCTAAAAACTTTTTTATAATGATTGAGTACGTTTTCAGTTATTTCAATTACACCTTGTTGTAAGTACCCAACTTTAGAAGTTTTCTTTTCTAAGAAGATAAGGAATCCGTGTTTGAATAGAAATATCTTCACTTGAAATATTATCCACCAAAGAGAAATAATAGGTATCTTATTTCTTCGTTTCAATAACATTAATGGAAAGTGAGAATCTCAAATCAACATCTCTAATTAACGAAAACTCAAAGTTACCCAATTATTAGGTAAGTATTAATAATAATTACCTTGATTAAGTTCTAATATTTCACCAAAATAATTGATTACAGAGAACTCGTGCAGATTGTTAAATAATTTTAATAATAAATTAATGTCTTAACTTAATTAATTAATTAACTAGTAAATTACAAGCTGATGATTTGAAAGGGAAACAAGTAGTTTCTAATAATTGTTCATTAAATCATCAATCATGGGAGCAGTGTTACCGAGTTGTATATAGTGAGTTCGATATCAGACAGGCACTTTACTTTGTGTATTTAATTTCATCACCACTGCTCTCAAAACGGTGAAGGAAAACATCTTGAGGAAACCGGCATGTCCTAGAACCAAAAATTCGAAGACATGTGACATCCACTAACCCGCACTGGGCCCGCGTGATGGACATTCCTTCTCACAGAGAGGAAGCCTATGTCCCAGCAGTGGGGACATTATAGGCTGATTCTGCTATGTTCACTAAATCACAGAGCAAGCAGTATTTAATCGGCGGAAATTAGGATAAGTAAAACAACAAAATCCAACTAGAATGACAGCAATAAAATTAAAACAATATCATCATCTGCCTAGCCTTTTCCCAACTCTCTTGGGATCGGCTTCCAGTCTAACCGGATGCAGCTGAATACTAGTGTTTTACATGGAGCGACTGCCTATCTGATCTCCACAACCCAGTTACTGGGTAATACGATACCCCTTGGTAAGACTGGTTGTCAGACTTTCGGGCTTCTTACTACCCGTAACGACTGTCAAAGATCCATGAATGACAGCCGGGTCCAACGGCTTAACGTGTTTTCCGAGGCACGGAGGGATCTCGGTATGTAAAGATGGTCACCCATCCACAGACCAACCGCGGCAAGTGTAGCTTAACCTGATCGATCGAACTGTGCGGCTGTTATTATTTAGCCACGGGCCTCTCATAAAATTAAAACAATACACAAACAGAAAATCGGATGAAAAGGAACATTAACAGAACAGCTAAATATAACAAAAACAAAGAATAAAAAAGTGTAGCTACAAGGACGACATAATGAGAAAATAAACGAATAAAATAGAAGTTTTTCATTTGAGCAATATCTTCTAAGATAGCTGCAGGCTATGTCAGATGATCGCAATGGATTCCGAGAACTGAAATATTAAATTATGGCAGTCACTAGAACTGAAATTATAGCTGTCGTTGGTGAAGACATCTTCTAAAAGCTGGCAAGGATTTTCCACTAACATTGATACTCTGTCGAATCAGGGATTTTTTAATATGCTGGGAACTTTTCTCTGAAAAAATGTGTTGGATTTTATTGCATTTATAGGTAGGTACACCACGAATGGTAATTATAAATGAGAAGAGCCTTTTGTAAAAAGCAATAACTGTCTCGTTTTCTACAGCAGATATCAGTCGTAATACTGTCAAAATTCAATACTAATGAAAGGAGTTCGCGTCAGAACTGTGTGGCGTCGAAGTAGTTAATGTTTGGTATAATTTTCAATCACATACTTTTGAATCACTTCGACGCCACACAGTTCTGACGCGAACTCCGTTCATTAGTATTGAATTTCTGATTTTCATTATCTACTTTTGCTGTTGACTGTATTCACAACCGGCGTGCGTATATGACCAGAGGGGCAATTCTCGTAATTTTAAGAACGTTCACAGTCTGATCTCAGTCTCAATCTGTCAAAAATATCTCTAATTTCCATACATTTTTGACAGATTTTTGACATTGATTGTCGCTGAGATGAGATTGTAGCTAGATTTTGAACGTTTTTAATTACGATAATTTTATTGGTCTTCAGATGTAAGAACGTAAATAAAGCAAAAGGAGTATTCAAGAATGGTATCAGGTGGATTTCTAAAGTTTCTGCCTGGCCCCATGGGAAGAAGACGTGAGTTTATTTATGTATGTCATGTGTAGATGACGCATTTGACAATTCATTGGCACCTAATAACGCTGCAATATCAGCTTTATATTGCTGGTGACGTCTGCGTGTTGATGCATCTAACACGGTTGATTGGAAATCCGATTATTACCTAGTATTATGACAGTGAAGGTAGATTGGCATAGCTTAGCTTATTTTAATTATTGTAAGCGTGACGTAGAATGTGCTGTTTAGGAAAGTAGTAAGAAATGTTTCACAAATATAGGATACTATATGCGTCCCCACGGTTTCACTGCATAAGTTTCCATCCCATAGAAATATCGGAATAAAAATTATCCTATATCCTAATCCAGGTCATAGTCTAGACTTGTTGCAAATTTTATCGAAATCTATTCAGCCGTTTTAGTGTGAAAGCATAATAAAACATACAAAAAAAACAAATACTTTCTCTTAGATTGATGAAGTGCATTTTTTCTTTTCTATTTATAGTGCTGTCTATTACTTGGATCTTCCCTAATTGGTATAATGTCACATCCAGCAGACAGAAACGCACATCTTGATGATATAACTTTAATTTTCTTCACCACCCTAGACTATTTCTACAACTAACTTTAGAATATTGTAGAGCAAAGTATCATGTCTAAAAATATTTTCTTGAATATTTAAAATAATGAAACACCTTCAACATCAGCTGCCTAGCCTTTTACAACTATGTTGGGGTCGACTTCTTGTCTAACCAGATGCAGCCGAGTACCAGTATTTTACATGGAGCGACTACCTATCTGAACCCCACAACCCAGTTACTGGGTAATACGATACCCCTTGGTAAGACTGGTTGTCAGACTTTCGGGTTTTTGACGACCCGTAACGACTGTCAAAGATCCACGAATGACAGCCGGGATTGACGGCTTAACGTGCTTTCCGAGAGATGGAGGGGTCTTGGTATGTGAAAATAGTCACCCATCCACGGACCAACCACAACAAGCGCAGCTTAACTTGATCAATCGGCCCGTGCGGCTGATATTACTTAGCCACAAGCCACTCCTATTGTAGACAAAGTATCGTGTCTAAAAATAATGAAACAACTTCAACAGTGTCCTCTAATTAATGACGCGGTTTCGTAATTTCGAGCCTTATTAAGCTTTAGGCTTTACTTTTGACCAGGACTCCCCTTAATATAATACGATTCTCAACCGTGTCTGTGACAAAATATACCGTTATTGTAACAAAAACTGAAAGTAAATTAACCTTGAACAAATACTTCCTCACAAAAGAAGAAAAATCTTTTGATGCCCGTAAAGTTTAATTTTGTTTTGTTTGTGAGTTTTTTATCATTTTATCTTTATTTTCTAATCCTTTTATGTATTGTTCGGCTGTTTGTTAGCTTTCCGCGACCAATAAGCTTGGGCTGGTTGTGTTTATTTTCGTTTAACTATTGTAAACGAAAACTGTGTAAGTTACTGAAATTGAAATGTTCAGTAAACATTTGTATTTAGTTCCATTACTGAAGACTGTAATAATAATGCTCATAGATATTGTGATTAGTGTTACCAGCTCTCTAATTGCGTAACACGCTGCTAGATAATCATAATCTGAATAATTTTGGAGCATATTCCTAATCCATTGCTTTATATATTCGATAAATATGTCTGCTTATCAACGTAAAAAGCGCAATGAATGTTGTTGAACTGTCAAAACGAAAGCCATTCCTACTGTAAGTGTTATAAAATTACCCCGCAGGTTATTCTATTTATAGCCACGCACCACTTTCCACACAGTTTGTTCCATAACTTTCTCTCTAAAGCCTTGAACTTGAGCAATAAAATAAAGTAATCGATGACGCCGGAAAACACCCCTCTCAGGAACTCCTCGACAAATAGGGGCTTAAAGCCTTAAAGCCAGGTTTAATAAATACGTAATAAGTGAACGCCCAAATAGGAACAAAGGAATAAATACAGCGGTAAAGCGCTCACGGAATTCATTCATAATTTTCAATATCCTAAAAACGAGAGCGTAGGAAGCGGACTCAAGTTTTTACGAATCCTGGTACTTTGCCAAGATTGCCTGTTTTTAAATCTTTCTACCTACGGAACCTCCCACGATTTAGCACTTTTACGATACCCTGTGACGTAATGCTAGTAATATCATGACCTCGGCAAAAACAGACTGACGGAGTCGAGTCGTGACTCACTGTGTGTAAGGACTTTTTATTACAACTTGATAATATGTTGTTCCTTAAAATGGACACCAACTGATTGCGTTGGCACGAGTCACTGCCATTTTTAGCAGAAAATGTCACAACAATAAAGAACGTTTATTTATGCTTAATACTTTGTAGATTTGGGAATAGCCTTCGGACTCCCGCAGACAGGCACGACTCGATGGTGCGACGCGATTCTGGTAGAACAATTTCTATGAAGTTTTCATAGAAAATTTTCTATTAGAGTCGCTATCTCCTCGCGCCTGTCTGCGGGAGCTTTTACATATGAATTTGTGACTTAGGCTGCGGTTACACTGGTGTGTATTGATTGCGATACGACGACGATGTATAAAACGAATATCACACATTGCCCTTATGTCAAGCGCCCGCCGCCATATTGTGTAAAGGAATCATTATAAGTTTGTTTTTAACAGATTACAACTTTCTTCGTGAATAGATACAGTGAAAAGAATTGCCTATCATCTGCCTATCCTTTTCCCAACTATGTTGGGGTCGGCTTCCAGTCTAAGCGGATGCAGCTGAATACCAGTATTTTACATGGAGCGACTGCCTATCTGACCTCCACTTCCCAGTTACTGGGTAATACGATACCTCTTGGTAGGACCGCTTCTCAGGCTTTCGGGCTTCTGACGACCCGTAACGACTGTCAAAGATCCACGAATAACAGTCGAGACCAACGGCTTAACGTGCTTTCCGAGGCACGGAGTTGTCTTGGTATACGAAGATGGTCACCCATCTACGGACCAACCGCGGCAAGCGTAGCTCAACCTTATCGATGCCTTATTGATGTGCACGACCCGTGCCCAATAACGAAAAGCTCTTTTTTACCCAAACGTATCACATATTGTACTCAACATACCAAAGATCAACACATTCGATAGTTTGATACCGAAACTTCACTTGTTTTTTTAGCCTTATCACCTTGAAGAAATTTTTACTACCTTTACTACCTTTATGGCCAAACTATTTTATGGCTTGTCTTCATGATTGACGGCTGTTGGGAACACGCCTTTCAGAATATAACGCTTTGCGGAAGTAAGTATACTTCTAGCTGTTCGAGATCAATATCAAAGGAAGTCGCGTATTATTGGAGTTAGGCATGTTTTTGTGATGAAGAATATACATTATTTAGGCCAAGATGTTCCTGGTAGTGATCAGTATTTTTCTTAGTGTTTATCTGCGAGTCAGAATGTAAAAGCCGTAACCTAAGCAAAGATTAATTAGCAAAAGCTGTAATTTTCGTTCCTACACTAATATCATCTTATCGGGTAAGAAAAACGTTAGCATACCTACGCATAATTAGCCTATAGTGTTTCTATAGTGAGTTCCTATAGTGAGCCTATAGTGGATATTTGTCTTGATACTTAATTCGTTTACAACATTAAGGCAAATTAACTCTGTACATATTTACACGAATAACACACTATCTAAGTAAGAATAAACATGACCTGTAATTATGAATTTCATCAACCCCTTATCATACTACTTAAACAATCTTATCTGCCCCATTTCAGGCATGAAGCAATACTGTTCCGGCATTTTACAACGTTATCAAACATTGAACACACCTCGCAAGTGTGCAGTTGCCCTACAGTAGGGCGATGTTATAAAATTACCCAATTTCACGCTTGTAAACATTGCTTTATGGGTAAACAAAAAAATGAAGTAACTGGAGTAGGTAGATGAAATTATTCCGGATTTTTTTTGTAACGAAGATGTTGCTATTTATTTGATCATTTATTTTATTTCTACATTCGTGAGGAAATCTTGAAAGAGTTTTCTTCAAGTGTGATGAGATTGTTATGTTATGACACAAAACAGAAAGGCACAGAAGACAATCACATGTAAAGTATATACTTCACTTTTCATACCTAAGCTCGGCGGTCGCGCTATGGTTGTTAACTTTGGCTTAAGCACAAAAAAACTATCGTGGTAGTGGCACTCATATCTATCTATTACAAGGCCACTAATTCATGTTCGCTCTTACGGCGGGGCCGGGAGCCAGGGCGCTTACCTACCTAACTATTCTGTTACGTTAAAACGAACCATCGAAATACAAGCAAATGCCTAATGCTTACATCTCTGAAACAACTGGTAAATTCACCGTTTAATGTTGAATTTAAACAACCGTCCACTGAACAGTTCTAATAACTTTTTTTATGTTGCTCCATTTTTGCACTTCACAGACGCGTGTCTCAAGCAGATGGCACTCGCGCTCACACTGATCCCAACCGGTCCGAGATAGCGTGTCCATGAGCGGTGTCTAAGTGTGCGTTGCTCAAGCGCATTTGTATGTAGATTGAGTTCTGTACTCTCTGTGTTTTGCGGTTATGAGCACTTAGTGTTAGGTGCACTAATTGAGTACGAATTTTCAGCCATCACATAATCTGCTTATAATGTTCCCACTGCTCTATTCGAGAGGGGCATGTGTCTGTTCCTAAATTTCTTTAGGCTGATAAAATTTTCGTTTCTAATTTTGTTTATTTCATAAGGAAATCAATAATCTACCACGCGGGTCCAGTGCGGGTTTGTAGATGTCACAATCATGTCTTCGAATTATTGGTTCTAGGACATGCCGGTTAAGACTATGCCGACCGCACAGTGGCGCCCTCATCGTTTATGTGGTTATTTCATACAATTTAGAATGAAAATGCAGAAAATAAGCACGTTAAGTTGTGCTTCACAAGATTAGACGTTGTTATTAATATAAGCGGTAGTTTTGTATTGTTTAGTTTTATTATAATCCTTAAAACGGAATATAGTGGCCACTGTTATCCGTTTTATGGATTACAATAAAACTAAACAATATAAAACTACTGTTTCTAATAATATTAACGTATAATCTTGTGAAGCACAACTTAACGTGCTTATTTTCTGCATTTTCATTCTAAATTGTATGAAATAACCAAACAAACGATGAGGGCGCCACTGTGCGGTCGGCATAGTCTTAACTCACGATGTTTTCCTTCATCGTTTTGAGAGCAGCGATGATAAAATGATTTAAGGGTTCATTGATTAATGGGGTTAATTGATAAAAGGGTTCGAACCCACGATCCCCCACTCTGAATTTTCAGCCTTTGATTAATCTTAATCTATATACATATAATAAAATCGTAGGAAAGTCAAAACTGTACATTGAATATTTTTTTAAAATAATACTTGGGGCGTGATCTACAATCGATACCGAAGCCAAAAATATAGTTTTTAGAATTTTTGTCTGTTTGTCTGTTTGTCTGTCCGGGATAAACTCAAAAAGTACTGCATGGATTTACTTCAAATTTTGCATGAATATTACTAAGAGGTCGGGTCAACATATAGGCTACATATTATCACGCTATCACCTACGGGGGAGGAGCTGTGAATCTTTATTTTTCTTACGCATTCTGTGACAGCGTGTAATCTAACGACGCATATCTAAATGTTGTTTTTGAGTAAGCCATGCTATTATCTGACGTTACACTATAAAAACTACGCCATTTAAGTAACTTGGGCAGAGAAATATAGTTTAATGAATGTTAGTAGTATAAAGACAATTTTAAAACAGCGCCATCTATGAGATTTCATAAAAATCAAATCAAATTACCTACATGTTAACATTTTTTTGGAAATTAATAATTTAAATTTGATCATGTTGGCGAGGTAAGTAGTTAGTTATTCTTAAAATTCATAGATGGTGATGTGTATTTTCTTCATAAAAGTTGTATCGTATAGTTCGTTTTGACAAATTCAAGTTCCAACAAAACCCTCAAAATCTTGAGCAGAGTTGAGGAAGACAATTAAAAAAAAATGCGGTGTTAAGTATTACAAAAAAGTTATGTTCATTGATGATGATCATTTCATTTCATGACACCCTCGCGGAGGCGAGCGTCAGTGACAGTCCCAGCCGCATGCGTCATCTGTTTGCCGTCATCTTGGTGTTTTGTGGAGTCGCGAACCCGGTAGCTTTGTGAGAGAAGTATCGCCATCATCTGTCTGAAGATTTTCGACGAGCTTTGAGGCGCGCTACTGGAGACGAAGTCGAAGTAACTGATGAACGCGTGCTGAACACCTGTCTCAGTTCACTTCAATATGTGGTACTTTCTATCGGCGGCAATCCACTGATCGAATATGGGTTACCAGCTCCCCAATCATGACCGTATCAAGACCGTGAAAATCGGGAGTATAACGCGAAATGACCACCATACGAAATGATCATGTCGCTATGTTCTCTTCAGAGCAAAAGCAAATTTATGACACCGTCCTTGAAAGCGTTGGGCAAAACCAGGGTAAAATGTTTTTCTTGGATGCTCCTGGTGGAACAGGAAAAACATTTGTTACCACTGGCATACTTGCAGAGGTCAGGAGGCAAGGCAAAATTGCTATTGCTGTAGCGTCGTCGGGAATCACTACCACACTGCTTCCGAGTGACAAGACAGCTCATGCCATGTTTAAAATTCCCATCGATTTAGAGAGCGCCGAAACGCCTGTTTGTGGTGTGTCACGTAACAGCGATAAGGGACACGTGCTTAAGGATTGCTCTCTGATCGTATGGGATGAGTGTACGATGGCCAATAGGAAGGCCGTTGAGGCCGTGGACAGAATCCTGCAGGACATCCGCAGGAACGAACGTTTGATGGGTGGTGTCACAGTTCTGTTCAGTGGTGATTTTCGGCAAACGCTTCCAGTGGTGACGCGGGGCTCGAGGGCTGACGAGGTGAATGCTTCGTTGAAACGATCTTCGTTGTGGTCACGAGTTCGTACGCTGCGCTTGACCATTAATATGAGAGCTCGGCTCGGCGGCAATGCACGTGCTCAAGAATTCTCCGATGTCGTTCTAAGTCTTGGCGAAGGCACTCTACCAGAAGAGACAGGTGATGCTTCCAGAGTCTTTCGGTAGAGTGGTATCCAGCTTAGAAGAACTCATTCACTGTGTATACGGGGACATCAGTCGTATACCGCACCAGCAGAATTCTTGGGTGTGTGAGCGGGCCATTTTGATGCCCAAAAATGATCAGGCTGCAGCAATTAACGAATGCATTCTCTCGGAAATTGAGGGGAATAAAGTGGTCTACACCTCGATAAACACTGTTGTCGAGCAAGATGACGCCACACATTATCCCGTGGAATTTCTGAGCTCCCTGTCAGCAAGTGGACTTCCAGCGCATACCACCAAGCTGAAGGTCGGTGTTCCGATTATGCTTCTTCGGAACCTATCTCCTCCGAAGTTGTGTTAACCGCCTTACGGCCCATTCACGACTTCGGTCTAAGCGGCGCACGGCGCGACAGGCGGCGCGGCGTGCGTTTTACACGCCACGTACCCTCAGTAGTGGCTAGCGGCAGCGGTCGAGGTGGACGTATTTAGGTAGTTAGAACGTGCTCAAAATTATGGCGTTATCAAAATTATCTCTTTTGTGTTTAGAAAGCAGTATATTTTTAAAACAAGTATGACAGAAGGAGTGCACGAACTGAATAAAGATCGATATTTAAATGGCAAATTTCGTGACCTATACGAAGATTACAGAAAATATCCGGATAAGTTTTATGAGTACACAAGAATGAGTGTGGAAACATTTGATTATATTCTATACTTATACTCTATATCCATTACCGCCACAAAATCGTCTAAAATTTTTTGTTTATAAGTTCGCCACCGAGTCCGTCACATATCCGCCGCTATCCGAGCCGCTGTATTTCGTGGCGTCGCGTCGCACTCATTCGCCAGTACTTTTGATCTCGCCGCTCCCCGCACCGCGCGCCGCTGCAACGATTCGCTCCGACAAAACCGCGCGCGTTTTCGCTGTGAGCGGCGACTCGTGGCGTGCTTCAAACATTTTCATACTTTTGTTCTTACCGCTCGCCGCCCCGCGCTTAGCCGCCGCTCACCGCGGCAAGGTCGTGAATGGGCCGTTAAAGTCATCTCCCTCCACAGACACACTATTGAGGCGGAAATTCTTACGGGTTGTGGCGTCGGGGAGGCAGTATTTATACCACGCATTCCCCTAATACCTCATAACTTCCTGTTCCAGTTCAAGCGCGTACAGTTCCCCGTGAGTGTTTGCTTCGCGATGACCATCAATAAGTCGCAGGGCAGCGGGTGTCGACCTCAGGACGAGTTGCTTCTCACACGGGCAACTGTACGTCGCTTGCTCCCGCGTCACCAGTCCTGACTCTCTTTACATTTTGGCTCCTGGCAGCATAACTACCAACGTAGTTTATAGGGAAGTGTTGTAAAGTATGATACCTTTGTACGTATTTTTACTCTTTTGTGTCCTGGAATGTATTCCTGCATTATTTTCTCTATTTCCTTCAGTCACATCTTATGACTGAACTCAGCAGGACTCCCATATAACTCTCTTCACTTGCTTTGCTAGCAAAAAAAAACTTACATTTTAATGCTATTTTAAAAGTTGTGTACTTATAATGCTTTAGCGACACTGGCATCTTGGGTATTTTTGGTGCTGTAGAGCATGCACGCAGACGACGTCGCGGGCAGCAGCTAGTTATCTTAATAAACAGAAGATTGTGTCTGTCAGTCTGAAAGAAGAGGTCTCTACAAAGGCCTTCAACAAACAGTCATGAAATGGGATCAAAGTAGTTTGCTACACGTTCGTGAAAAACTTTAGGAGAGTTACCGACACTTATACAAGGTGTAACATAATTAACGCAAAACATAATAGACCCCAATTAGAGTTTTGAGTTAAAAGCATAATACAATGACCAAAACTTATTTGTTTTTATTAAGAAAATCGAATGTTCCATAGCATTACTTATTGCATTTAAAATTGAGCCTTATAGCATTGTAATAAGATATAATTTTCTTTGGCTCAATAGGCGGTCAATGTGGCATAGGTAAGGTAATAGATAATATGGGCTGGTGTCCGCAACTCGATTCATTATCAATTACTAGCGGCCCGTCCCGGCTTCGCACGGGTGGAAAAAAAAGAGAAAAAAAAAGACTATATTAATCAGTGATAATGTAGCATTCAAAGGGTGAAAGAATTTTTAAAATTGATCCAGCACTTTTTGAGCCAATTCGTTACAAACATACATACAAATCTTTCCTCTTTTTAATATTAGTATAGATAGTATAGATGAACAAACTACTTTCAGGATTTGCATTTATTCTGTTACACCTTGTATAGCGGCTTTGTTTGATGATCATAAATACATCCATTCTTAAAACTTCACACACTTTCTAATTTAACCTACCTATATCTTTCATATTCAAAACACTTTTACTTTTAACAATATAATGATGAGAGCCTGTAAAATAGCGTGCTCAACTGAAGGGCCATGAAAGCGGAATCGAGCGAAACATGTAGGAGTGTCCGCTTTAACAGCTAAGTGTTCTGCATATAGCTTGACAATAGCTAAGGAACCTTGGTGTTTAGAGCGAGTGGGAAGGTAATTTGTTGCTTTGTTTGGTGATATTTCTAATTCTATGATGAAGGGCTATGAAATGTGTAGGATATATATTATGTATCAGGCCGCATCGGCCTCTGAATGTAAAAATGTATGAAAACCAAAAATAAAAAACAGACAGTCGACGCTCACAATCGATTGCCGATTATAAGTGGAAGTGCTCAGGTGCGGTTCGTCCAAGTGCGGTTCAAATCAGTGCTCTGAGTGGAATAAATACCTCTACGTTTTGGTGTGAATGCGGCCTCAGTAAAGTGTTATGCATGTAGGTTGACAATTGCTTAGGCTTACCTTGGTGTTGAGAGCGAGAGGGAAAACTTGATTTGTTGCTTTCTTTGAAGAATTTTTTTATTTATTTCATTGCTATAGTCTGTCTAAGCAGCTAGACCATGCGTACCTACTACAATCTATTTTACTAAACTAATTAGAAATGGCAAACATGAAAAGAATAAATTGCATATAAATATGGCTAGTATTTATATATCTTTTCAACAATTCTATATATAATGTGAGGGGGTGTCTAGCTAGTGCTATGCGTGGGCTGTGAGATTCGTTCGAACTCATGCATGATTCCACAAAGTTATTAATAATCCATCATCTTATACCTCAATACAGCCTACCATTCCTTCTCATGCCTAACCTCATGGGAAGATTGCGTGAATTTATGCATGTATGTATTTAATCCTGATGGATTAATGATATCTCAATTTAGTTGAACTTATGCGGTTACGTCTTTCGCCTGAAATAACGCACACAAGGTATGTTTTAACGGGACTTGCTTGTTTGTAGGAGATAACTGGGTAAAAATGTTCAAGTAAGGAAAAGGCGTTATGCCCCCTCTATGTGACTTTATCTCTCTCTCTCTTTGTCTCTTTCTAATATATATGAGTGCGTGTTTGCGTGAGAATATCGAGATTCGGGCAGACGACGAGCATTCTGCACGGACAATTGTACGACGAAGTTTCTTAACGCGATTTGCGGTAGAATTTGACTGGTAGAAATCCTCACGTGAGGAAAAAGCATTACCTCGTTTGAAAAAGACAGTGCTTTTATCAAAAGAATTGTTTATTTTTCTTTAAAATCGAGCTCATCGTTTGTTTCAGCGTTTTACTCTACGATTTGTTGTTTAGAACTCATAATGGCTAGAAAAAAAAACCAGTTTTTTTTTAATTAAATTAAATAAGGAACTTATACTTATCCATATTTATTTATATTTTTATTACTTTTTGTTACAATATGTACCAGTACAGCAATAAAACATTTTCCCTTACAATCTTAAGTGGTTTAAAATTAATACCAAAACCCTTTAACAGTTATTAATATACAGGCATACTATACATCACATAGGTACTCAACTTAAAGGCTTAAGGCATGCCCCAAAACTTTGCCTTGTGTACTCCTAAGTTATTTGTAGAGGTCCAAGCAACGCCATCTGGGAGCCTTACTTTGTGTATATCTGTAAGTCTGTATGTTCACGCTTCCAAGGTTTCGGGGTAAGTAGAATTAAGTAGGTTCTTAGTTAGAACGGTACAACATTAATTATATGAACATTTATGTACTTCCTATTCTCTAGATATACCCTAGAGAGTTCATGTATTATAAGGTACCACTTTAGTATATACATATATTATGTAATGTAATAAATGATTCAGAATCGAGTTCCTAAATGTACAAGAATGCCTTATGATTGAGAATGGGATTCTGAAAGGTTGGTATTGGTTAGCTAAAAAAACTATCGAGACAAACACGTAACTCAAACTGACTGGGCAGCACAATCTACAACGATTGATGATAAATTAATATTAATTATCCTTTTATAAACCGAGAATCAATATATCTTAAACAAAACTCGTACTTGCCTAATTATATTTTATTCAGAAAAACTACACATATTTCGTGCTGTCTAATTGCCTTGTTTTCAAAATACCGGATTATGTACCAACTTAACTGTCACGCTGTCTGCTAAAGTATTATCGTAACAAGCATACGGCTAAATATAAGGCTCAGTTGCTTCTAGAGAATGGCTAGAAGTATTTATAACTGAGCCTTAGAATTTTCGTGTGGAGTCTATACATGCCTCAGATTTTAAATGTCATCGTTTGGTTAAAAGTTCGTGAGCATGGGCTTACCAACTTTTAACTAACCGATGACATTTAAAATAATTCCATATTTAGAACGACAGATTTTTGTACACTCGGGACCACTGATAGACCTAGATAACGCAAGTATCACGATCTGTACGAAAACCAAGCGTGGCATTTTTTGACTAGCTAATATGACGTCACAAGCGCTCTTTCTCACTCAGGCTCACCCAGCCAGCAGTACCTACACAGGACCTGAACGCGAAAGCGGCGGCATATGATTTTTGAACGTAAGTTGGTGCGATTTTTGGCACGGGAAGTAGTTGCTCTTGCGTTATCTAGGTGTAGGTACCTATATCTGTGCTTTTTTTTTTTTTTTTGTGGATGGAAAATCATCCAATGACCCCTCCCGCTCTGGGTGGAGCAGAAGGGAGTGTCAGACTCTTACTGACTAAAACCCACCCGTGTTCCTTCCTTAGCCCTTTGTGTTCCGGGGTAGCGGTAACCCTTTCGGACAATCCCGCTGCCCCGGCAGGCTTCGGCCCTTTCGGGCCCCTTCCTTGCTGCTGACATCTCTTTGAGGCGCGCGTGGAACACGTACGCGCCGTCCGGCACGGGCCTGGTCCTGATCGGACGGAGAGTTACCCATTACTCTCCGCCCGCAGGCCCGCGCCTACGGTGGCCGGGAGTCGTCTCGCGGCTCCCGACGCCCGGGGCGTCTCCCGCGGCGGCTGGGACGTGAGGCCCTCTCCCTCAGCCGTCCCGCCACCTCCTTCGCTAGCATGACTGCTTCGCAGAAGGAGGTGACTGCCTCCCACTCCCTCTCGCCCCGGACCATGGCTTGAACCAGGGCCGGGCGCGAGAGGTCGCCGCCGCCGCCGATCGCCTCTGCGAGAACACGGCGGTGCTCCGCCCAATTGGGGCATACCGCCACCGTATGCTCCACCGTGTCCTCCGGGCGACCCTCGCAGTGGTGACACCCGGGCGTATCCTCCCGCCCGATAATGTGCAGGTACCTCCCGAAACACCCGTGTCCGGTGAGGACCTGCGTCAGGCGGTAGGTGAGGGCGCCGTGGCGCCTCTCTAGCCACTCCTCAAAGAGGGGTCTTACCGCCGCTATCGCGGCGTGCCCTGCGCTGGGTTGTGACAGTCGCTCTTTCCATGCCGCCATGAGATCGCGCCGGAGGTCGGTCCGCTCCGCCGCGATTTGCCGCGGAAGCGGAGTTTCTCCCCGGCGTAGTGCCTCCGCGCGCCACTCGTACAGGCGCGCGAGGACTATCGCCTCCAGATCCCACGGCGGCAGTCCGGCAAGGAGGCTTGCCGCCTCGCCCGAGATCGTGCGGTATCCCCGGATCAGCCTTACGGCTACCACCTTCTGGGGCGCGTTCAAATAGTGGGCGGCTCGCCGCCGCAGTGAACGCGCCCACACCGGGGCCCCGTACAGGGCCATGGACCGCACGACCCCCGCGTAAAGCCTCCGGCAGGAGGCGTTTGGCCCCCTCAGGTTGGGCAAGAGCCGCTTGAAGGCGGCCCCGGCCCGTTCCAGCTTGGGAGCCAAACGTCGGAAGTGCACCTATATCTGTGCTTGGGACCGATTTTTCTAGCGTCGGGAAAATATTATCTAAAGAATAAAAATGGCAGATTTTCTATAGGTACAAAATACGAGTATGTCAAATCAGCATGTTTATTCTTCAGACAAAAAAAAAAACAACAGTAAACAACTATTTAAGTAATCAACAACAACATCATCAACTGTTTAACTACCCTGTTGGTCTCGTGGTCGTAAGTGCAACTGCTGAGCTTGGAGTCTTGGGTTCGATTCCCGGGTCTGACAAAGTGTTATTGGGCTTTTCCATTAGGAATGTCTCAATAAATTGTTCATAATGATGAGTAGAAACTCCCATTTCGGTTTGTCGCATTTTTTCAATTTCAACCTGTAGAATATAATAAGTAAATATGTATGAGTTATACTTAGTAGATAATCATAAAGGAGTATTCTTATAGCGAATGTGAGTACCAATACAAACCATTTCTGCTTTAATTATACAAAACTAACATAAACCTGTAATTAAGACTGTATAAATAAATTAAAAAAAAATAATAAAAAAATCTGTTCATTAAATTATGCTGAACACAAGCCTAAGAGTTTTGTAAAACAATCCTTTTCGTTTATCAACAATATGCACGCAACTAAAACTCGCCTTAGAAAATACACGTTCATGTCAACGGAATGTTCCGAAAATCCTAACCCGACGGGACAAAGTCACAGCGAGCTATTCCACTAAACCCCCCGTAATTTGTCATAACGAGCCAAGCTATTTGACTTGCTATAACCGTCCACCATTCTCTGTAAACGCTTCCTGTTAACCAGCAATTGTTTCACACCACAGTTCAAGTTTGAGAATTTATAGAGGATTTCTTGTTCCTTATTCCGGGATTTCTATTACGAATTGTTTGGTTTTAGAGTTCCGTGCCTCAAAAGGAAAAACGGAAACCTTATAAGGTCACTTCGTTGTCTGTCTGTCAGTCAGTCAAGACCCTTTTTCTCTGGAACGCGTGGAGTTATCAAATTGAAATTAATATCAATTACTCAAGGCTGCCATCCCTTGAAGCAGTCAAAAAAATCAAACTTCTAAGTCAACGCAATCAAAAGATACGGGCGTATAAGTTCCGAAATTAAAACCTGGGTAGGCAAGAAGCTATGTCATATAATACAAGTAAAGGAAAAATTCTGAAAACCCTAAGTTTGTAGTTACATTTTTATTTATTTATCTATTTATTTCAGGCATCAAGGCCCCATATAAACACATACAATATTTATAATATTAAAATAATTTAAAAATACTATAAATACATACACCTTTATAATTACACTAAAAAACGAACACACACGAAGTGTCTGCGTCGTGTTTCGCAACACGTGTGTGTGTGTGTTTTTTTCTGTGTTGTGTTTCATTACAAATAAAATAAATTTTAAAACTATTTACATACCTACAAATTTGTTCGGAGTCCTCAGTGCGCGAGTCCGAGTCGTATTTGACCAGTTTTTTTTAAATATAAAACTGATACTAAGTACTACTAATATTCTACAAAAAAGAATATTATTATAGTACTTGCGTTTATTTGCGTTAAACATGACGCAGAAAAGGAACACAAACACAAAAAAAGAAGAATTTGGGGAAAAATATGCGTCAAATCCACGCAAAACATCCACATAATGCTACGACCATAGAAATATTAAAAAAAAACTTACATCTATGGCTACGACCCTATGCGAGACAAAGCCGCAGCGCTGGTTTACAGTGACAGCCGGCTTTGACGTGATGACGTCAACCGGTGCAGAATACGTATATGTAACTCAATATGAAATAAAGAATATAATAATTACACAATACCTAGTTCAAGTGAGGGGCCCGTGGCTAAATACCTAATAACAGCCGCACAGGTCGATCCCTTGCCGCGGTTGGTCTGTGGATGGGTGACCATCTTTACATACCGAGGCACGGAGGGGCGTGCCTCGGAAAACACGTCAAGCCGTTGATCCTGGCTGTCAATCGTGGATTTTTGACAGTCGTTACGGGTAGTCAGAAGCCCGAAAGTCTGACAACCAGTCTTACCAAGAGGTATGTCGCTCCATGTAAAATACTGGTATTCAGCTGCATCCCCAACATAGTTGGGAAAAGGCTAGGCAGATGATGATGAATACCTAGTTCAAGTGAGTCATCATTTTCTATGTTACTTAGGTTCCACGTAATACGTTTTCTTTCATACCATTCCTCACACAATCCATCATTCTATTTTATGCTACAAGTGAGTTGGTATGTTCTAGTTGTTTTAATTTGTTATCGCTTTCAAAGAAAGAATTGATACTAACTTTGGCACTTATTCTGCCCTCGTAACAGTAAATGCAGTACTTGCGAAATGCCGGTTTTGAGAAAAACGCGTTTAAGTGTTTTTTTTTTTATCTCTACTTTAACAGATATAAAACTTATTGTTTTGTTACGAAAAAAGTACATAAAAATACAAAGTCTCCCCATGCTCTAAGACTCCCCATGTCATTTTTGACAAAAAATCGTCAGTTGAATCCTTTATTTGTATTTTTCCACTACGCTTATCAATATAAGTCAACTCAGAGTACATTAGCAATTCGCAGAATTACATTTAAAAATCGTCCGACCAACTGTCGAACATTCAGCGTTCGATTTTTACGATGACAAAGCTGTGATAATAAAACTATTTCTAAGAACCTACAGGGTTTTTGGGTCCTGTCCCCTTAGGTGCTAACGGAACCCTAGTACTAAGCCCGCTGTCCGTCCGTCCGTCTGTCAGCGAGCTGTATCTCATAAACCGTAGGTAGACAGTTGAAATGTTCACAGTGTGTATTTCTAATACCGGTATAACCCTTCCCTTTAATTTTCATTAACTTTATTTTATTTTCTTCTTATCTTTAATTTTTTTTCTTATCGTCCATATAAGAAGCGTTTTTTATTGGCGTTTTTCCTTGTGGTACGGAACCCTTAGTGAATTTGAGTTTTTTTATATACCTTCTCCTTTTAATTGAAATGTAACATAATGTAAATTAATGTCTATTCATCCCGCAGATAGATGACGTTAAGATTTTATTGCTTTGCAAATCGTCATCTGCTATCTCGAAGTAAAATTAAACAATGGAATGTATTACTTAGCTGTTTGACAAGGCTGTCGTTAACTCTGAGAGAAAGGATAACTGTCCTAGCTGATGAGTTGGCAATCAGATAGAATGGCATTACTCAGAGACTTAGAGCTTTGCATAGAATGTTTACATTTTATGCTTGACTCAGTCATGGATAACTTAAAGTCATACAAGTTGTACATGACCCTTATTTTATGGATTCTCGCTGGTCAACTTAGAAGTTTGTCGGAAATTAATATTTTTTTTGAGCTTCAAAAAATCGGCCTTAAAAATTTAAGGTCTCCAGTCAGGGCATAAAACTTTTATATTTTTATATAACAACATTAAGAAAATATACTACAACCTTTTTTTTCAGATTATTTGTAACTATTTACACTAGATACTAAATTAAATGACTAACTTACTATAAGTACAAAATTAAATACAACAAACAAAGGACATTTAGGCGTCGAAGTACTCGTCCGCATCGCTGTCATCCGGAAATGTGCCCAGAAGACTGGCAGCATCGCCACAATTACTACAATCCACAAGCAGCGAATAAAGGAAAGAGTAAAGCCTTCTTATAACGGTGGTGAAATAATTGTTGGGACAGACGTGATCTGACTTAGGTAGCTATAGTTACCAATTTAGCAAAATGTAATTAAAATCGTTGCGGGAGGCCTATGTCGAAAGACAACCTGACCAACGCAGGTGTTGCTGAAGATCTCTTTTTTTCTTTATAAAATAGTTGCTTCATATTATTTGTAGTTTAAAAAATTTAAACTGTAATACGGTCAGCGAATAAAGGCTTTAATTATTATTATTATAATTATAATCATAATTATTTCATTCATTAGTTAATAAGATTATAATAATTAGGTACATCACCTCCGCCGCATTAACTCCATAGCACAAAGTTCAGATGCGGCTATTTCAACCGTGATCACGGCGTAAAAGTTTCGAAATTTAAAAAAGTAAAAACCATAACTTGAAAAGTTCATGCAAGCGTAAAGGCGGAGTTACATGTGACCGCACCTAAGAATTAGCAATTAAACATACTTCGCAAACGGCGGAAACGCGCTTTTAAAGGAACAGATTGAACTGAGATACTCTTGTTGAGCACGAGTTGCCATTGCGATTCTTGCAACCGGTGTAAAGCCGCTTCGATGAAAGGCTGAGAAAACTATTCAAGTAAATTAAACACTCACCGCTCACTCAACATGACGTTTCTATACAAACCAAAGCATGTGGCAAAGGCAGATGTTATCAAGGCACATATTATTGGTCTAGAACCAATACTAGTAACATCTGCGAAACCCACTCAAGAAGCTTCCATGCGTGTCATTGGGTCTAATTCGAACCGGGCAAGAATAGCTGAATCGCTATGTGGACCACATGTAAAAGCGCCCTTAGAATTCGTTCGCAGAAGTTTTTAAAGTTTTGTAAGGAAGTTTTTAAAATCTTTCAACATATTTGTGTTAAAACTCTTTTGGATATAATAATAAAATTGAGTGTTCTTAATATATACGGTTACTGATAATTAGTGACCGATACTTAAACACGTGCTTGTACTCATGATAACAAACAACTTTTACTATGGGACCAAACCAGTAATTGTGAAAAAAAATCTGCTGTTCAGTCATTTATGTTCGCCTAACTGGTCAAAATGTAGGTACTGAACAGCAGATTTTTTTTTTCGCGAATTCAGGTTTGGTCCCATAGTAAAAGTTGTTTGTTATCATGAGTACAATCACGTGTTTAGGTATCGGTCACTAATTACCAGTCACCCTATATATCTATTACGATTTAATCAAGGTTTTCTGGATATAGAAATAGTAATAACCATTTCCATATGGTCCGATTATTTTACAAACAAGTTAACATTCATAATCTTCATCATCAGCCTATATTATTCCCACTGCTGGGAAACAGGCCTCCTCTCTTCGAGACAGAGTGGGCTATAAATCTACCACGCGGGCCCAGTGCGGGTTGGTAGATGTCACATGTCTTCGAATTTTTGGTTCTAGGACATGCCGGTTTCCTCACGATGTTTTCCTTCATTGTTTTGAGAGCAGTGGTGATGAAATCATTTACACAAAGTAAAGCGATTGTCTGGGTTCGAACCTACGACCTACATCTCGTACTTAAATCGCACCTGTTACCACTGGGCCACCGCTGCTCTCTTTAACATTGTCATTGAAAAAATACTATAAAGGACATCGACGCACGGCCTGTTACCATTAGATTCACCATGTATACAAAAAAGTTCACACACGTAAAAGTTCATACAAATACCGTCACAAAACGTCTCAAAAATAGACAAGACCCGCCGAAGCAATCTCAATGATATGAATGAATAATATCCACGGCGCATCACTATCAACAATTCATTGACCGAAATTGTCACCACAGATGCAGAGGATATAAATAATACCGCGTGATATGCATGCGTAGATGAGGAACGGGTTCACTGTATAAGATACAGCGGGAACCACAGAGCTCAGAAAACTAGAGAGCTAGAGACGGCAGTACTAATAAAATTCTAGGCGGCGAAAGTGCGTTGAGCGCTTATTTTAGTCAGGGACCGCTATTGAAAATAAGTTTCTATAATTTTTGTGTCTTAAGCTACGGTTCCTAGAAGAGCGGTGACCGTCATGTATGGCCGTAATGTACAAATTTTAATATTTAATGTCAAATCATCATCATCTGCCTAGCCTTATCCCAACTATGTTGGGGTCTGCTTCCAGTCTAATCGGATGCAGCTGAATACCAGTACTTAATGTCAAATATTGGTGAAAATACTACTGTTAAAAATGTTTAACAAACTACCCGAGGTACCTACTCAGAAATGAGAAAAAGATTGCTATTTTTACAAATAAATTTAAAAAAATATTACTAATTGTTTTTATTTTATGTTTTTTTTTAATTTTTATTCAAGAGGAACAACAAACAGCTACAATAATAAACACAGAAACAAGAAATACACAAAACATAGACAATATTGCAGCCCACAACGCTATTCACAGATAAATTAAGCAAATGCAGAGTAGCCATTTTATAAAATTCAAATGTTTCCGTCAACGTGAATTGAGAGAGAAAAAGACGAGTCCAAAAAAGCAAGAGACGTTTCAAAGTATAATGTCCGAGTGGTCATTAGCTTCAAGTGATGGATACTTGAGAGTAGTAATTGAGATCGCTGACGCAGATTCTGGGCGAGGAGAAATTCGCTAACTTAGAATTACCTCCTAACTTATGTTATCTTTTCTGGGGCAATTTACGGAAAATATTATGGCTATTGTCTGTAAAATATTCCCATACTACCTAGTATAATAGCCTAGAATTTTGGGTAGGGACGTCAGCACATCAAGCTATCCGAAACTGATAAAATTTCCCAATCAAATTTAATCGTTATGCTTTCGCAATAAAGTTGAACATCTATTAACGAAATTTGACAGATTGTAGTAGCTTGATGTGCTGACGTCTGTACTTTGGCGTCATCTGTAGCATTCAAGGTGGCGGGGACATCAACCCGCAACCTATTACCATGTATTGAGCACACGATTCGCGACCCCCTGGCGTAGAAATTATTCGTTGGTTATAAAAGTTTGCTGTTTCATAAAAGAGCAAAATCTACGCGGTCAAAATGTATAGAACTGCATTTTTTTAAAATTAGGTACCCACGAAAAACTTCACGAGAATCATCCATTATGATACAGTTTACGATGCGAAAAATATAAAATAAGTTTGCAACACTCGAGGAAAATATAAATATAGAATCTGTCTTATTTCTTCCGCTATAAACTTGACAATGATTGATATCTTGCCTAAGCCTAAAAAAATCAGATAGTTAACCACAGAAGCGCACATTTTCGACTACCTACCGTCTCGATAGAGTCAACTTCAATCAATCTCAATTTCGACACATAAAAGTCCGGCTTCAACACGGAGTAGGTAACTAATGGAGAGGTAGCGTGTCAGTAAACGGTTTGATAGACATCTGTTCAAACGAAGTCGCTCGTATGAAGTATGCCCAATAACTTGACATCGTTAAGCCTAACGGTGCAGTAGTATACTGTCGGCTAACTATGGCTAATAAGGATTTGTGTTTCTTTAAGTTTACAATATAACTAACAAAAATGAAAAAAAAATGCTCTGAGTTTTAGGCTGATCTATTGCTTCTTCTCGTAAAATGTACTACGTAGATGATAATGTAGATGTGAATCTTATTATATTGTTTTAAAATTTTCGTTCCCTTTCACTTTACTCTCTGGACTCTGATGTAGGCAGTAGCATAGTTATTTGCCAGTTCATTAATTTCGACACAATCATCAATCTAATGTATGGATTTCAAATCCACCTCGATAGAACTCCAATTACTTCCTCCTCAATTAACTTCAATCCGTCACAATCTTATATGTCTTACACATTTCGACATAATTTATTGATCTCATGAACTCTTATTATTTCTGAAGCGTTACTATCTTTAGCAGAAAAGAGGTTCAGAATAAAATATCACTAGAGCTTAATGTAAATAAATGGATTTGTGAAGATACCGACTGAATTGTTATAAATTAAAGTAGAAAGAATGCGATTGGCTGTCATTAATGAAGTGGTTTTTGATTCAGAAATAGACTCCAGGAAAGTTAGTAGGCTCTGTGAACATTGACGGGAAAATGTAGCGTCAAGCCTACGTTCCTCCAAAGGTCTAGTGGGTATATTATACCGTTTGTCAATCAAACTGACATATGTCTGACATTCAAAGTATTCGTGGCATGCTTTTACGAGTATGTTTATTTTTGCTAGAAAATCTACTCCTTAGAGCTTTCACTTTTTTTTTGATACTCCCTTAATACTTTTGTGGATGTAGGTATGCTGTACCCGGATCGGATATAGCATACCTACATCGGAATCGTGTCTTTATTAAGCCGAATATCCAAGGTTGCAAATAAACAACCGTGGATATTGGGTTTAATAAAGTCACGTTTCTCTGCATCCTTATGTTTATGTTGCATTTGAAAATAAATAAAAACTATATTCGGTTCCGAAAAACACGGTAAAATATTAAAAAAAACGTCGAGTAGCGGATTACAAGGAGACTTAGGTGCTAGGTTTTTCAAATGCCCTGGACCTCGCATTAGGATTCCTTGTTTCGTGGGGTCCAGTGATGCTATCCTCAATATTCTATATCGTCGCCCTTGCTCAAATATTTCTATATTCACAGCCTCATCTACATCCAGTGGGATTGTCCGAAAGGGTTACCGCTACCCCGGAACATAAAGGGCTAAGGAAGGAACACGGGTGGATTTTAGTCAGTAAGAGTCTGACACTCCCTTCTGCTCCACCCAGAGCGGGAGGGGTCATGTGATGATTTCCCATCCATAAAAAAAACGAGTGTGCTTATGACCACACGACTGAAGTGAAACTTCTTTCGCTCCATCTGTATGTATATATATATATATGTGTGTACAATATATACATGTATACACATATACATATATTAATTTTCTACAAATATTTAAATTTATTTCATGGTTTCATTGGTAAATTAATATTTTTGCATAGATCTTCTATTGCTTAGATATACGGAACGTATTTGGCTATGAGAGGAAGAGAGAAAGAAAATGTGCGCGCGCACTGCTGTCTCTTGTTTATATCCCCCACTTAACTTCCGTTCGCCTTGCCCGATCACACTTTTCGTAACGCTTACGTCACGCGTTCGCCAGCTTACTCCCCAAGTCAAGCGTGCGTAAAGAAGTTTCACTTCAAAAAACCTCATCTACATTTACGAAAAATTCACCCCAAGTCTCCATTCCCACAATATTTCCGTTTTCAAACCAAAAAAACAAAACACCATCTTGTTCTATATTATTCGAACCACGGTTCAAACCAGAGGGGTAATTCTCGTAATTTTTAAGAACGTTCACAGTCTGAGGGGAAATTCTCGTAATTTTTAAGAACGTTCACAGTCTGATCTCAGTCTCAATCTGTCAAAAATACTTCAAATTTCCATACATTTTGACATGTTTTTGACATTTGTTTGTCGCTGAGATGAGACTGCGACTAGATTTTGAACGTTTTAAATTAGCAGAATTGGCCTACTGATCTCAGTCTCAATCTGTCAAATTACTTCAAATTTCCCTACATTTTGACAAGTTTTTGACATTTGTTTGTCGCCGAGATGAGACTGCGACTAGATTTTGAACGTTTTAAATTAGCAGAATTGGCCTACTGATTTTGCCCGGAATACTTTCGGTCCAGTCGTATTGTTAGCGGACTCTAAATTCAAATCCCTGCCAAACTATTCGGCTTTAAAGGATTGAATAATTACAGGTAATTTCGTTTTTCTTTTTTACGTGTCCTGGGTTTGAATAAAATAATTTATTTTTGGAATTAGGTTTAGCAAAACCATTGACTAATTCACTTGTACCCACAGAAATATTAAAAACAGTGGTAGCTACTTTCTTATAGGATTCCATATGGGGTCTACTGTGCAAAGTTGAGGTCTTTATTTCATAATTGACATCGATACAAGTCTTAATTTTAACTCCGTAAATTATAGTAATCACACTAATATTATAAAGGCGAAAGTTTGTGAGTGTGTGTGTATTTATTATGGATGTTTGTTACTTCATAACACTCAAATGGCTAGACCAATTTTGATAAAATTTTGTATGGAGGTAACTGACATCCTGGATTAACATAAATAATCCAGAGTTATAACATATAGACTACTTTTTATCCCGATATTCCCACGGAATCGACACTTATGCGGGTGAAACCGCGGGGCGCAGCTAGTCTGCCATAAATGGTCATCGATTGTGTTTTTGATATACAGACCAGATGGATGAGTTCTTAATTTGACTGCAGCCCTTCTTGTAACAGCTTGAAGATTTACTCACCCTGAAAAGAAAAGAAAACTTATATTAATTTTTGAACGAGTCAGTGTCTCTGCAAAAATAATAAAATACGAAATCAGAGAATCAAAACAAGATTATTTAATAAATAATAACTAGATTGCAGATAGAGTTACCGACTTTTATATAAAATATAGTGTTTTCGTCAAAGCCATTGCCTGTAAAATATAGTAGGTAGATGGCGAAAAAAAATTTTTTTTTAAAGCATATATACTTTTTGCTCTTTGAGCCTTTTTTAACAGGTTGTTTATTATGTCCCAAAACGATAAATCATAACACTAAATTAAGGTTACAAAATAGCAGAATTTGCCGCGCAACTAGCATAATTATGTATATACAACGTCCCGACATTAATCGTGGGACAGTTGCCCACTAGACACGGCATCCGTCTGATGATTTTTCTATAGAGGATGAGTGAAGTTTACTTTACACCCTGTTCCTCATACCTCTATAGTCACCTACTATTTTTTTTACTTACAAATATAGTATTTAGGCCTCTAATATAGCAGGATACTGTATTATATAATCCCTAATTGCAGCGTAATACTTGGGTCCAAATACTACGCATAACATCTTTTGTTAGGCATGGCTTATGTCTATCAAAGAACAAAATAAGTTAAGGTCTAAAGACGTCTAAAACAGCAGGTACCAGAGTGTCAGAATCACAAAGGAGTTGAACTAAACGGCACGTGACCACACGACGCGTACCCCGCGTCACGGGTTCTTGATTGAGATTGATTCAATCCAGTTCACGGTTATATTATAAGTCACATGTCTCTTGCTCATGTCATTTATATTATTGTTTCGCGTCCTTTTATTGTTCTTGTGAAGATCGATTTTTTATTGACTTATAGGTTGCTGACTTTTGAAATATCATAGTCTAATTGAAACCAGAGTTAACTAGACTGTGATTCTCGTAATTTTAAGAACGTTCACAGTCTGATCTCAGTCAATCTGTAAATAATATCTCTAACTCTCCTACATTTTTCCCCATTGATTGTCGCTGAGATGAGATTGCGGCTAGATTTTGAACGTTTTTAAGTACTGGAATTGGCCTTCTGTTCTAATATTTGGAAGATAGTAGTGAGAAACTTTTTTAAGAACATTTTGGCGGGATGAGCTGGACTTTAATAAAAATGTATGATTGACAACATTGGACAGAAAAAGAAGTGTAAAGCAATGAATGAATGACACTACAATGAATGCGGACTTATAAAAAAAGATTTTGGAAAATGTAAGCGACAGCCAATCTGATGGAATGTGGTTACCTTGCATGGTCTAAGTACATTATATCCGGTTAAAATAGACAATGTTCACCAATCTGTTGTTAATATCATAAGATATTCATCGCTTGTAACTGAACAGGCACCTCTTCAACCGCAAAATAGCAATACTGCAGTACAAATTGAGTTCCTAATTAACAGATATGTGTAACCATTTGTTAATCCGATTACGTAACCTAGCTAATGATCAAGGCCCGGCCATTAGTCGGCTGCAATGGAAAAGGCTTTCAATTCTCATTACCGAAACGAATGAAGTGAAAAATCCATTCCGAATAACAGACGCATGAAGAAACAAAGGAATTACTAGGTAAAAGCCTGCACATTTGGCTTGTGAAAACCACGGCCATATTTATTTTATTTTATTATTATTATCAGCCTGTGTTGTACCATTGCAAGACAAGGGCTTGCCTTTCCTCTTGGATATCCTCTTCCATCTCCTATAACCATATACTATTCGAAGCAAGCAGCATCATCAAAAACGACGCTTGTACAATATTTAAGCTCTGTCCACACTAATGCTTGGTTCCTATAAACAATATCGAATCGTTTTGATAACCAATGGTATCATTTTTTATTGCCAAACTGGGCATATATTTATTTATTTTACCATTTATGTACACACATATATAAACAGACAAAAAAAAAAACAGAACAGAAAAATAGGTACAAAGGTGATGCTTATTTCTTAAGAAATCTCTTCCAGCATACCTGCGATAGGACTGCAACTTCAATTGACAAGTAACGAGCTTAATGAGACAAAGTCCAAAAGTGACCAACAAACATTGCTTAATCCATAACCATTAGTGCAGTGTCAAACCCGATTAAAACTCAAAGACGCCGATTGGCAAGGTTAATAAATTATTATTTAGTGTGAAGACGGCATTAGAACCAACTAGCGTGGCTGAAACAATTCGTCTTCAAGGACTTTGTAATTTTGTTGATACTTCCTGATTTCATCAATTACTTGACGGTATTTGTTCATTTGGATGGTGTACCTAAATCTTAAGATATTGGCCTCGATTTTGTTGTTCACAAACTAAACTAAATTTAAGTTCAGTGCATCTTTTTCTTTCTATTTCATTATGAAAAGGACAGAAGATAAATATTAGTTTAGTCCTATCAAATTAGCGCCTGACGTAAATTGACGTATTTTTAGTAGCCAATTTTTTAATCACGTCTAAACTTGTCTATGGATTATCTAATTTGACAGGACTAAACTAATATTTATCTTCTGTCCTTTTGTTAATGAAATAGAAAGAAAAAGATGCACTGAACTTAAATTTAGTTTAGTTTGTGAACAACAGAATCGGGCCATTATCAAGTTTTTTTAGGCTATTGTTATTGTTTTAGAGATTAAATTCTAGTAGCAGCCAGTGTTTATTAATCAGCCTATAATGTTCCCACTGCTGGGACATAGGATTCCTCTCGGTGAGAGGGAGTGGGCCGTAATCCACGCGGGGCTCACGATGTTTTCCAACACCGTTTTGAGAGCAGTGATGATGGGATAATTCACAATTATGTAGGTACTAATTAGACAATTAGACAATTTATTAATGCTCAAAAAGAACCAATCTTTGGTGAGGATCGAACTTAGTTTCAATCGTTTCTTGTTACGACGCCACACTTTGCGCCACTCGACCAAATATACTTGATAGTTTAAAGCGAAATTATGGATCGCATTGAACAGATATATTATTTAAACAAGGCAAAACGGTTAGCAATGACTCATTGACTTGGAATTTTTGCACTGTCGAACACTAAGGTCACTTTGTCTTTGTTTTTAAATTTATGAAATTATACACTTTTTCGAGTTTCTTTTAATGTTTGCTTATTGGAAATTGTTTATAAATTACTTTCTAGCACCATTAGATGATGACACCTATATTATGAATCATAGTTTTTACACTTTTTTGGTTTGTTTTGATTAAGTCAATGGGCTTTTGGTTTATTTTAAAAGTATGTTAGTTTTATTTTTTACACTTAATTTTAAAAATCACTGTTATCTAAGTCACTTCACTCTATTTTTAATTATTGTCATCATAGTCACTTTTGTTTTTTCCTTTGTTTATCGAGAGTTATTTGTCTTTGCTTTTTATAATGGATGTTAACAATTATTTTTCGTGTTAACACTTGCACTTCTTGATGGTAGCTATATAAACGTATTTAGCTACTAAAATTCAACAAAAAGTCACTTTAACTATTTTTTTTTTGTTAATTTAGTTACGGAGCGGATTCGAACTCGAGACTCGCGATGGAAGTGTTTTGGAAATTGGAAATTCAATATGATGACCAAATTTAGATGTAGGTACAACATCTGTCCTGACACAGTCACCACCACGCTAGTACAGATTGATTACACAGTGCTACTCAACGATATTTATGAAACTAGCTGGCCCCGCGGTTTCAACCGCACAGGTATCGATCCGGTGGGAATAACGGGATAAAAAGTATCTTAACCTTTATCGTAATTCAGTCTACCCATGTGCTAAATCATCCAGATAACAAAGGAACAAACAAAAAAACACATATTTTCTCTTTATAATATTAGTTTATATAACAAGAAATATGTAGGTATATCGTGTTACCAGTGTTTTCTTCCCTACCTCTTTAATTAACAAATACAATCATTTTCTGAATATTCCATTAATTAAAAACATCGGAATCTATTATGGTTGAAAAAAAAACTATCGATATAGAATTTCAATTAAGTCACCCGCAGAATAACGGATAAGGCCTCAATTCCATAAGGCGCCTATTTTTCGCACTCCCACTCAAGAATTAAGTTTTACTTGGCAACCTGCCAATCATACCCGGGAATAATGCAGACGATTTCTTTTTCTGAAGGAGCGTTTACACAGCCAGCGACTGCTCAAGCAAGTTCAAGGTGGATCTAATTACTGGCGAGAGCCTCTCGGGAATGTAGGTCTCACTTAGGCGCATACCAGTGTATGCTCCCGCTTACTTGGAGCAATTTTTATTGAGATTCCAATGTCACTACGCTATTCGTAATGGAATAAAGTTATGACAGTGCTAGATGAAAATCGTTAAGTTCAAACGGACTCGGCGAGTATTGTGTAAAATAAATACGAGAAACTGAGCCATAAGTCAAATATAGTCTAATAAATGAAATGAGAAAGACTTTTCTCGTCCATTCCTGTTTGGTATTTCGTTATTATATTCCTGAAAGTATTTAATCTTCAGAGGTATGAAAATATTAACAACCAGCAGTAATACATAGTAAGTAGGTACTTAACTTACTTTAGTAACAGTTATTCCGATTTTACTTTGATTTATTAATTAGGTTTTTTTGTAATAGGATGCCAGGTATAAGTGCAAATAATTAATCAAATACGAGACTTTACAATTACAAATGGAGTCATGGTTAGTTACTGTGACTTCGCGCCATGAAATCAAAGACGAACCTTAAACTCAAATACGATTTATTTAATAAACTAGCTTCTGCCCGCAACTTCGTCCGCGTAAAATTTCTTGTCAGGTATTTTTGTTGAACTGGGCCTTTTTGGTGCAGCCGTGAGGCACACTTTCCTGCTAATTTCTTACATCGGGCTTTACACTTTCTATTTGATTTTTATTTGTTGCTATCTGATATATGTATTTGGTGTATTGTCTTTTAGTCTTTGCTAAATAAATGTAAGTATTTTCTTTCTTGAGCGCCCGACCGACCCAGTCGCATCGTCTGCACGCGCCATTAGTTCGTATTCGCGATAATTCTTACCTTTGTGATCGGCTCCTAAGAGTCCTAGCGTGATGTTATAAGCCTATAGCATATTACATACCTTCCTCGAGAATTGGGCTATCAAATGCAATAATAATTCGACCGTAGCAATTAACATTGTCGGATCTACATTATTGTGATTATGTAGATCCGACAATGTTAATTGCTACGGTCGAATTTTTGAAATCCGACATGTAGTTCAAGAGGTTAGCGCGTTCAAACAAACAAACAAACTCTTCAGCTTTATTAGTAGTATAGACATAGGTACTACATTTTCTCGTTTGCTATTCCTGTCACATTTTCACGTCGACTTCATCAGAAATGCCAACCTGTGATTTTTTGTAGGTACTTAAGTTTCTACAGACACATTTTTCTGCAAATATAGTTATCCTGGAATCCCGACATTATTTGAAGTTCTAACAAAAATAAAATCGTGAACCGAATACTTACATCTAAATGTGACGTAATCTAGCTTTTGTCAAAGAAAAACATGAACAACGGCTCACAGAGGAGTTTCTAGCAATTCTGATTAATGATACATAATGTTTCGTTTAAATTTGGGTATGATCTGTGAAATAAAGACAAATTATGTCTGTATAGTGCGCGTTTATAATTTCTAACGTGGCGTTATTATCGTCGACGTCCATAAAATGTATACGTGCACGTTATAAAGTTATCGTGGACGGAAATTTAAAAGCGTCTTCATATATTTCCATACATTTTTTCTACTCTGTTATCGTGATGCCGTGACTTCGACGTGGATGTCTACGATAATATCGTCACGATAAAAAATATAAAAGCGCATTATGGGTGTAGATAAACAAATAATGCATGTCGAAAACGGTCCAATAGAACATCTATCTACTGTTATTGCATTGGCTAACGTAAGTTGTTCATGGTTTTACTCGGTATACATGATATGTGACACCAACCAACCCGCACTGTGCCCGCGTAGTGGAATACGGCCCACTCCCTCTCACCGAGAGGAGGCCTGTGGTCCAGCAGTGGGAACTTTATAGACTGATTATACTTAAGCTACTCGATTGATATTCGATGGATAAACAACCTGTGGGCTTGGCACGAACGCGCGGAATAAACGCAAGTAACGTGAATTCAAACGATTTTAAAATTGAAAATACTCGTAAGTAACGCACATATTAACTGAGTTTTAATACTTTATACATTTCTTCGGGCGATACTAATTGTGATTGTTGCAAAATTACCAAAATTCTATTTTATTTTTTATTCGAAAATCGTGCCAACTTACGCTACATTTACGGCGCGTGTTCGTCTTAGGACCTCTGTTAAGGGGCCCACGGACGCGACGGAGCGACGCAACTCTGACAAAACAATTCCCACATGAAGTTTTCATAGAAAGGAGATGTTTCAAAATGGGCCAGGTCTATGTACAGTAAGTATCTCAAAAAAAAAGAGAAAAATCCGTAGAATTCGGGAAAAATACAGATGATTCAATTAAATGTTGTGTTGTGGTAGTGAACTGATATTTATAAATTAATTTTATCGACTTTCAACATGGCGTCTCACAGATTTAGTTACTCTGTTGTTAAAAAGAGAACTGTCAGTTGTCACAACAGTGTCACTTCTGTCACTTTCGTCTAACGTCGAAATAAACAAAAACATGTCAAACGTCATTAATCAATCAAAATGACAGCTTACCGCCATGACGGGTTGTTTTTTGTGTGTTGCAATTTCAAGTGTAATTTCTTCTGTTTACCAGAAAACCAAGCTATTTTAAAGCAATTGGACAGTTGAGAACTGTTTTAAATGAATTTCTTTATTTTTAAGTATAGTGTACAAGGACCTGGCCCAGGCTCCATACATTTTGGAACATCTCCTATGAGCCTTTAAATACAAAAGGGCCAATGCAAGCGTTCAAATATCGTTCATTGGGAACTTTTGACAATAATTTAATGAAGAAAATTTTTGCTAAGTTGTCAATGAATGAATAACCGCTCATAATTACGTAGAAAGTATAGACAGCTGTACATACTTAGTTTACAAAACGGATTAGTCATTTCTTTCGTCTCCCACTAATTAACGCTCATTCTGTCTTCACAAAGACCAACTAAGTAATACTCAAAATACAATAATACAACAAAAGCTTTTATGTGTCACTATTCCAGGAATTATATAAAGATGACACCACCAATCAGAAGTTTTGTAAGAACGTTAAAATTGAACTGTCGCATTGTCATCAAAATAGTTCAAAGACTAAGTATTTTGGTGACAAATCGCTCGTCTAGACTTTTTTATATTTGGCGTTGTTATTATAAATAAGTTACAAATTAACACATGTGTTGGGTTGACATCTTATTAGAGTTAATGTGGCGATATTTTTTGTTGACACTCGACTCGATGCGTCTGTGTATTTATGGGTAAGAAAAAACCAAGTGCGAACGCGCACGCGAATGGTTCCGTATCACCGTACAATATTTATCATCATCTGCCTAGCCTTTTCCCAACTATGTTGTGGTCGGCTTCCAGTCTAACCGGATGCAGCTGAATACCAGTATTTTACATGGAGCGACTGCCTATCTGACCTTCACAACCCAGTTATTAGGTAATACGATACCTCTTGGTAAGACTAGTTGTCACTTTCGGACTTCTGACTACCCGTAACGACTGCCAAAGATCCACGAATGACAGCCGGACCAACTGCAACGGCTTAACGTGCTTCCTGATGCCCGGAGAGGGGTCTCGGTATGTAAAGATGGTCACCCATCCACAGAGCAACCGCGGCAAGCGCAGCTTAACCTGATCGATCGACCTGTGCGGCTGTTATTATTTAGCCACGGGCCCCTATAATATTTAATGCTACAAATTTCTTTACTTACACTTCAAAAGATACAGGCCTGCGACAGACGGACGGACAGCGGAGCCTTATAAATAAGGACGGATCCCTAAAAATGTCTGAAATCTTATTACTTACTCGAAAGATGTTTTGTAAACTACGAATCACGTCTGTCTTGTAAACAGAAACGGAATATGTTATCTATCATATTGTATCATCATTATTTTGATCTTGGACTGGATTGACAAAAGATGTAGGTACCTACTTTGCACGATATTCATAAAATTTTGTACAGTAGGCCGCAAGTCAGTGGTAACAAAACCAGTATAATATGCTGGCCTTTTATTTTGTTGAAACTTCGTACTACGCTAGGCCCGCTCAAGGTCAAAGTTATATCAGAGAGGTGCGTTCGACTGTACCTACCTAAGAGGTCTAGGTAAGACACCCTAACAACATTTTAATAACGTTGCTAAATTGTAGAGTACAACTGTGACGTAGCATGACAATTGAATAGACTGGCATTACGTTTAGTCGATTAACCCCGTCACGTGATTTTTTGGTATACCTACCTTTATTTTACTACCTAAACTTCAAAGTTATTTTACCTCTGACAGCAACCCAAGCAGCAACCCACCAACAACCTTATAGAAACGAGAATAAATATGACTTTTATTTTGACAGTGATGTTAAATCTCTATACTTAAATAAAACAACGTGGGGTTGGTTACACCATTTATAACTCAAAAACGGATGCACCGATTTCTATGATCTTTGATTTTTTGAATTTGTCTCCGATCCGAATAGCAGAATGACAATTAAAACATGGAAAAAAAAACAAGATAATTTGAGGCGGTACGAAGTTCGCTGGGTTAGCTAGTCAGAGATAAAAAAAAACTGTGGAAGGGCTACTCCATCTCATATGCGTCAGGCATCAGACGATGTAGGTACTAAGAATATAATAATAATCTACACCCAATGCTCAAAAATTTCTCTGAAAATTCTACGGAGCTTCATGCGTATTTCATTCTAACCAGCAACGCCTTTTGTGTGTTCTTGAATTGTATGCATACATGCAAACTGCACTATAATATTGATTGCCTCAGTATAAATACCTTTTAAACCTATCCTAAAATTACATAGGATAATTCAACAGTGTTTTCAATAGGAAAATATTGCCAACAAAGTTTGCAGCCCAATTAACGGGCATTAAATGTATTACCTCAAAATAATTATAATTATATTTATTGGGCATAAATTTTACGTACAAAATGCCGACGAATCAATGAATCTGCCTTGCCTTTCCCCAACTACGTTGGGGTCGGCTTCCAGTCTAACCGGATGCAGCTTAATTCCAGCATTTTACATGGAGCAACTTCCTATCTGACCTCCACAACCCAGTTATTGGGTAACACGATACCCCTTGGTAAGACTGGTTGTTAGACTTTTGTGCTCCTGACTACCCATGAAGACTGTCAAAGATCTATGAATGACAGCCAGGACTAATGGCTAAACGTCCATTCCAGGCACGCAGGGGTCTCGATATGTAATGGATGATCACCCATCCACGCAATGACCGCAGCAAGCGTAGCTTAACCGGGTCGACCCGTGTAGTTATTATCATTTAGCCACGAACCGCATAAAGTTACCATACAATTCATTGATGACAACCAATTAAACAAGACCTCAAAATATAGGTACGCTCTGTTAGCAACTCTTTGCGATTCGACGTGATTCCTAACGCTAACGAACGTAGTACGGGAGTTGGGTACGAAAGCTACCAAATATTTTTCTCGAAATCTTTTACGAGATATTTTTTCTAGAAATCCCGCAGCCAATTTGAATCTGCATCAGATTTTCTTGGTAAAATGGTAAGCTTGTTTTTGCGGCAGCTCTTTTTGATCGTCTGATATTAAAATATGATTTCGTAGTAAAATTCAAATGGATTTAATTAAGTAGTTTCCGTCAGAAAAATAAAAACCGGACGTTTTTGCAGTAAGTTTAATTCGAATACTTTTATCATAAAAAAAGCCGGACCGTACAATATAATATTCAGGGATGAAACCCACAGTTCAATTAAATATTTACATCAAAAAAATCTACACAATTCGATCAATAACCACACGTGAATATTACCAATCCTTTTAAACGAAACTGAACTGAGTCAATTCAATGTCCATTTAATTTTCTGCAAAGCTCCTGGCGATGGCGTACAAAACGTGAGCAAAACCAAAATGGCTAACGCACGTCATTTCGTTAATTGGGATAGGAACCAAGGCCAGATGTGCAATATCGACAGCAATTTTTTTCATAATTGCAGGGACAGACCCAACGAATTAACCCGAATCTCTCGCCGCCTCCATTTAGGAACCCTCATATATTACACCTTATGAACTATTTTCTTCGTTAGTTGTAGATACTTCCCATTTAATCTTATGGCGTGTAATCTTAGGTATATTGAAAAGAGAATCGGTTGCAAATAACCGCTGTCCGTACTATACAATCTGTAACGGAAAAGGTATATACATACAAAGGGCACGCCTTCTTTGGATGATATCAAACGATATAGGAAGGGTTTTTTAATCCTATCGCTACATGTTCGGAAGTTATGAGATTTTTTAATACATTGATACCAGAAACCGAACTTTTCAAATTGAAATAAACACATCACTAGCACTAAAACAGCTGATCGGTGTCAACGAACTATTTGTAAGTAAAGATAAACCTCCTACTCCTGGTATTTCTGAATAAACGGTTCCGCATGTTTATTTTTTATTCACAAAATATTATTACTGACTTTTCCAAAACTTTGATTATGTTTGTGAACTAGCTACCTACAATACAATTAATTGGTCTAGGTATCAAAAGTTAACGAAATATTTAGATACCTGCTTGAATTGTCACGTATCATTTACACACTTGTTGGTTTTTTACGTGGTTGTCCTTTTGTAGAAGATTACTTTGTAGATAATTATTATCTACCTCGTAGTAATCTTCCACCCGCTACCCACCTTTCCATCATACCTACAATACAGTAAATACCTAATTCAAAAACAATATTCCTGTAAATTTCCTAACATTATTTCTAACCTTTTATTTTGGTGGCCATAAAGATGAACGATTTTTTGCTTTAATTCGATTTTTCATTCGATTCACAGATCGAATCCCGTGCTCTTCTTACATCGATCTTCTAAAAATTCATTCAAAAATCGTAATTAAAAAATTTTAAACAACATTTAACACACCTCTGTTTTGTGACATATTTACAGTTGCCAGTCAGGTAGGTACGTCAATAATATTTGATAACCTTTCCAGCGTAATTCAATGACTTTAATTCAGATGGATGACTAATATGTTTCAATCTTCGGACAAGTTAAAAAGTGTCGGCATACTTATGTAATTGATCTTGTTTGAAATAGATAAACCTACCTATTCGCTGTTTATGATTGTCAGCACAATGCTTTGGGCAAATATGAACTTGAACTATTAAGAGCCTTTATTTACACATACGATCCAAGAGATTCGATTCACGTTACTATTGAATCGATTTGCTTGAAGATCGCATTAAAACGATTTTTTCGAAAAATCGACAGCTTGTACAACCATTGAATTGATCATAAAAATCGAATCCTTACGTGCATCCTACCGGCAATTAATTGCTTAAATAAACATTATTATTTGCCATTAGTACTTAGAATAGGAAAAGGATTTAGAAACCATTTTTTTGTCCAACTGAACCCAAAACATCATTTCAATTCACCTCTTCGCAACTTATTCTTCTCCTAGTACAAATAAAATCACAGTGGGTTCCGTTCATAATTTTTAAAATAAGGTTATTTTTTTACTAAATAAGACGTAAATTATTAGCAACAAGTTAATCGTTTTTTTTTTATTACAAAATAATACCACGCACTCATAATTTTTGTGTGTAGAACTAACCGAAAGAATTATCGGAGTTCACGGTCTGTCGGTGCTGTTTGAGTGGTACATAGGTTTTATTAGTTTGAGCACGTTTAGTCTTTGTTATTATAATTCAAATAAGAAAATGTCGCAAAATTGCATCTAACTGTCGAAAGAAATTAATAAAAGTACTAGAAGCGCATGAGTAACAGGAATTGTTATTTCCGAATTGAATATCGTTTGCTCACAGAACCCTGATTACGTCGTTACACACACAATGTAACATCGATGTGTGTGTAAACCTGGGTTTTAGGGTACGTGAACCAATTACAGTCCGTGTAGTTTCAATTACTCCTGGTAAATACAATTTTTATTTCAGACTTATAACGAGATAACGCGAACCCATATTATGATCTTTAATGGATTGAAATGAATGATTTTCCGGAGTTTTGGGAATTTCCGGGATTGCGGGAATATTCTAACGAGATAACCCGGAATGCAAGGGCAACTGAAGGAACAGGGTGGTATTTAGTCAGTAAGAGTCTAACACTTCCTTCAGCCTTCCGCCCCACCCAGGGCGGCAGCTGAGTCATTGATGATTTTCCCACCCAAAAAAAAAAAATGAATGATTTTTCAATTTTGAATTCGTAATTAGTTTGCTCGGTTGTGTTAGATTTACTTAAAAGTTTAACGGAGTTTAGTTGAAATTATTATTAGTATGTAAAATAATCTTGAATAATATTTTTAACAGTAGTGGACACTAATAGGGACAGCTACCCTATAGGTATCAAATTTAACGAAATAATATTTACGTACCAGGATAGCAGGGAATAGGAGCTTCATTTTTGTTATTGCTTTGCTCGTCGCCGTCAGTCGACATCTGTCCTGCGTCTAGTACACTCGTTTTTATCCCTATGATAATTATGCGCATCAGTAATTTGCGAGTTGCCCGAGAACTGTACCGGCGCCGTTTTATTGAGAGTAGACCAGATGCTGAGCGTCGATAGATGCCTTCGTCAGCATGTTTTAGTTTGATCTCGGATGGTACATCGGCTTGGTACCTCTAACCATAGGTAATCAGGTACCTATGGCGAGTGCTGAGCAACGACGGTCAGCACCCATAGTGCGTGTGTAGTGTACGCAGTGCAGTGTGATACAAATTAAAGTGCGGATTGAGGCCACTTTCAGGACAATAACACCAGACATGCTACGTAATGTGTGTCCATGAACAAGTGAGCGGCCTTGTGCATACAATACCAAGGTCACCACATCGAACCCCATCTTTAAAAATGTAAGTCAATTTACTAAATTAAGCAAAGCTTTAAGATTTTACTGTTTACTCGGTATAAAGTAATAATAAGGGATGAAACTAGTTAACCTAGGTACCTTCCTAAACTTTGTTACGATTGTATACGTAAGTTTTGTTATTCCAGTTTTTACGTGCAATTTCTGGCTTAATATTAACGAGTAAACTGTAAATCAATAATTAGAATTACACATTAATTTTTACATCACGGTAAAGTACGTATGGCTTATTGCGCGCGCGCGCGGCGGCGGCGGAATATTCCGTCAGTTGGCGCCGACAAACACCGCCTGCGCTGCAGTAGGCTACGGTACTAGGCGCGCAGAGTTACGGAAGAGATTTATCGTGATATTGGCAAGTAACTTAAAAAGTTATTGACCTACGTAGTGCGGTGACACGTTTGTTATGATTTGAATTTAAGAAACCAATGAAACCGAAAATTTGGTATCAATTCTTAGAGTATTTTATTTTGAGTTGAAACTATGTATAGTGACTCTATACCAGCTGTTATCCTTAATGCTTCAGGATAACTACTGGGTTTAAATTACACCCTGTATATTTACAGCTTGATGATTTGGAAAATTGATGTTACATTTTTGAAATTAGTTCTTGGCACTTTAGTACCTATCATTTCGGAACCACTCAACAAAGTAAACTGTATAAGGCCGTCAATTTCTAGCCTTGAAACCCTTAAAGCACATAATATCATATGCAATAAAAAAAATAAAGAAACAATCAGGATTTTATAAGGCCATAATTTCCGGACGTTATGTTAAAATCTGACGTCAGACAATTCTCATTCTTTTATCACTCAGTTCTATTCGACATAATACAGGGCAATCCACTGCAGTAGCGATTTATTTAACCGCTATTGAGAAACCTAAATCATATTTATTGTCCAGCTACATGCGTATTCTGTATCTCAGCTAATGTTCTTGGCACGGGACCAGAAATAGCTAAATTACAAGTTAGTGGCATAATTTGTAAGAACGAAAAGTAACGCGGTTCCGTTTGACGCATAGTCATATTTTTTTCCTTAGTAGCAGTTCGGTAACTTATTGATCGGTTTATTTTTTTCTGATGTAAAAAGGGCGGCTGGTAATTTTATTTAGACCATAATTTTGAAAATTCGTCTTGGTTTTTGAGTATTCATTTAGTTACTTGAAAACGAAGAAAAAACCCTGATGCTCTTCAAATCAATCAGCCAACCAATTAAAAAAGTTAATTACAATATACAAGCTAATACTAAAATATCTATATTATGTACAGGGAGGAGCACACTGGTCATAAAAAAATTCGTCCGTATCGCTCTCAACGGGATAAGTGTCCAAAAGGCTGGCAACATTACCTCGTTGGATTGCAATGCTGATTTTTTCGCCTAGGAATATGACAAGGTGAAGAGAAGAGAAGAGAAGAGTCGACCACAATAAACGCTGAACGAATTAAAAATATAATTTGAATTATAGTAAATTATTTACAAGAGCACAGATAGGCACCAACTAGTATTTCAACCAAACTTTGTCAATACCGTCTTCATACATTTAGAAAGAAAAGAAAGAAAGAAAGAAAAAATGTTTATTCTGCACAAACAAAACGCACATTACAGATAAAAAAAAAAAATAACATCATAATACACACATCAAAAGTGTCTAGGGATCAACATATATTTTTGCAATAACTTTTCTCCTGATTGATATTAATTAAAATTTTCTTTAAGGATTCATCAAATAAAGTGTTTTCGTTTGTCACAGTAACGATAAACCAAGTCACCTTTGCATTAATAAAGAAATTTGCCATTTTCCTAATAAAGGGATTTTTGACATTTGAACCACTAACACAAAAGTTCGAAAAAAAGACTGAAATAACAGTTTTCTCTAAAATTTTATTGGGTAACTTAAACAATTAATAATCCGTGTTTCTACCGCGAACACTAACAACACAAGAACATCGGTTTGGCATACTCAAAATGAGTTCATCCAAATCACGCTGTGGAATGGCCGCCCATGTTCGTTGCAACAACAAAAAAAGGTCTTCTTGCGACTGGATACCCTCCATATTCGGCAGAGCTCTTCTCTGTAGCATATCCCATGCATGCTCAATCGGGTTCAAGTCTGGCGACTGAGCAGGCCAGGGCAGGACATTGATGTTAGCTGCGGCGAGAGTCTGTCTTACAACTCTTGCGGTGTGCGGTCGTGCATTATCATGCATTAACTGAAATAAGGGACCGATTTGCACTTGTAGAGGAACGATGACGTCTGATACAATCGTCTCAGCATAAATTTGAGCGTTGAGGTTGCCTCTGATCCAAATCAACTCAGTTCTTCCGCCGATCCAAATACCCGCCCATACCATGATGATTCCACCACTATAAGGATGGACTTCCTGGCAGGATTTTAATCGCTGTTGGCGTCCAGGGGTTCTCCAGTGTCGTATACGTCTTGTATCCGGTCTCATACCAAAACGAGACTCATCAGAAAAGCACACGAAACGCCATTGTTCTTCTGCCCAATTTCTGTGTTCAAGAGCCCATTGATATCGAATCCTACGATTGTGCATTGCTATAGGTGGTACCCGTAGCGGTCTTCGGGAATGAAGGTTCACTTCATGCAAGCGGTTTCTGACTGTTTGGTCGCTAATTAAGTTCCCTGAAGAGTGATGAAGCCTCACGGCTAACATCATGGCGGTTATTGTTGGAGCTCTTCGAGTTAAGATTTGAATGTATCGGTCTTGTCTCCGTGTGGTGCAGCGATACCGTCCTCCATGGCGCTCAGCCACGGTACCAGTGCTTCGGTAACGTGTCCAAAGTCGACTGATAACACTCTGACTTGTATTCAGAGCTAAAGCCACAGTACGTTGCCGGGAACCAGCTTCTATCATTCCCACGGCTCTGAGCATTTCTTCCCTGCTTAAATGACGTCGCCGCTCCATAATAACGTTGGTTTTAATCAGTAGTAGGGAAACAGTAGCACTAATAATGTCTTCAATGCGTTGTATGTTTTTATAGGGAAAATATTGACAGCTGATTTTCATCTTTTACTCGAATTTGATTCACAGTTCCTGATTCAAATTATGAAATGCACCAAAAAGGATCCATATAAATTTATAAAATCATAAATTTATTACAAAGCCACATCTCAATCTCAAGAAATCCGCATAAAAATGCTTGATCCCTAGACACTTTTGATGTGTGTATATGCAATGTTGTCAAAAGGCTCGTACTTAACCATAAAAAATGTTGTCAATTTTGTCCATTAGTTATACTCTTTGCCTTAGTTGACAGTTGACACTTGACATTGACAGTGCGCCCGCGCGACACTGGCATAGTGACAACAAAATAACAACAATCAAAAACAAAATACCAATAATAAATTACAGAGTGGAAAAATAACTACTTTTGTAACAAACAAACCAATATTAAAAACAATTAAGCCGTGCGTCGCATCTGTGCAAGAACAGGTCATTGCTCAGCAAAATGCTGTGACTTCAGACAAACATAAAGTCAACAGCGCTGATTTTCAGCAACTACCTCTCGAATGACGTAATGACGTCCCACCGTAAATCGGGTAAGTGTTCTTACGCAGAAATACTTCTGTGATCCTAGCTGAACATAGTGTACTAATAATTATAATAAATAGATAAAAATATATATGTTTAAATAGCTCTTATAATTTAAAATAAAATACATAAACTAACCATACAATTTTCCTAAAACAAAAATATTAGGTAAGTACCTACTAACTGTAAACGTTGTGTACAGTGTGGTGTATTTCCTATTTACACTATAACTACGATACTCTCCAAATATGTAAAGCAGTAGGCATGCACTAATGCACCATATTTTTTAGATGGAAAGCGACATGGGAAATTAGGATCGCGATGGCGGCCATTTGCATAACAGCCATGCATCGAATCGAAGCATGGCGTCAGCAAACGACAACCATGCTTTTTACGACCTATCTACTGGAATTCAAAACCATACCGCCTTCAAAGCCTCCCTGATCTTAATGGTAGTATTATTATTGCATTGCTTTTAATCAAATTGGTAATTGTTGTGACACTTTACTAATGGCAACCTACCTATGTCTAACTTAGATTTACTTAGATTTACTTCATTTGATAATCGATTTTCGATTAAGACTAGGTATACACTAGCTAAAGGTGTTAAATAGGAATATTGTGAGATACGGTTGCCTATCTGTGCGAGACTATAAAATACGAAGCAGTGACGTTCATAAAGACGACGCTCAGGTGATTGATCGATGTCGATTGATATATTGCCGTGCGGCTTGTGTAGATATCGAAAAATTACAGAATACTGCTGGGAATTTAAAAGGTGCATGTGAAGGTATGGGTGAACGCTGTTGAGAATAACTTTTGTGGCCCTATTACTAATATAGAAGCTACTAGCACCATTTCTTAAGCAAGCAAACTTCAGTACCTCCCGCTCTGGGTGGAGCAGAAGGGAGTGTCAGACTCTTACTGACTAAAACCCACCCGTGTTGCTTCCTTAGCCCTTTGTGTTCCGGGGTAGCGGTAACCCCGGACAATCCCGCTGCCCCGGCAGGCTTCAGCCCTTACGGGCCCCTTCCTTAAAGCTGACATCTCTTTGAGGCGCGCGTGGAACACGTACGCGCCATCCGGCACGGGCCTGATCCTGATCGGGCGGAGAGTTTTATTTACCCATTACTCTCCGCCCGCAGGCCCATAAGGTACAAAAAGTAAAAAGAAGACTTCAGCTACGGTTTCCTAGACGAGCAATGGCCGCCACATAACGGCAGTAGATGGCTGTCATGAAAATTATGGCACGCTATCAAAAAACGTTCTCTAGGAAAACACCAGCTTACTTCTATAAATAACGTTTCGCTGACATCATTCATCGGTAAATTGCGGACGCTATGTGGCGGCCGCCGCAGTCTAAGGGAACCCTAGCTAACGCCCGGTTTTTGGAACGAACGTTTCCGACGCGTCAAAATTAAACGCAAGTCAAGTGATGTGATTGGCTGTTGATAACTGATTGAACCAATCACGGTAGACTACGCGGACTTGACAATTTGGTAGTTATTATGTAAAAATATCGCGGCGGGGTTTTATCGCGTACTGGATTTTTATCTGTCGGTGTTAGGCCGAGCGTTGAGAATCCAACAGAGCGCATCACAGCCCTTCAAAATAAAACAGACTATTGGATTTTCAACTCTCGGCGCTAAGTAGTGCGTTGAAAATACAGAGCGCGAAAAAAAATCGCCGCGGGAAAAACGCGCTAGTGCGTAGCTGGGAATTCAAATGAACCTACATACAGAATCAACTCAATACACTGCAGACCACCACCACAAGGCCCAAAAATATAATATGACACCAAAATCGAACTGTCAGTCCATCAAAGCGGCAGCGGGATTGTCCGAAAGGGTTAGGTACCGTTACCCCGGAACATAACGGCTAAGGAAGGAACACGGGTGGGTAGTCAGTAAGAGTCTGACACTCCCTTCCGCTCCACCCAGAGCGGGAGGGGTCATATGATTATTTCCCATGCTCAAAAAAAAAAAAAGTCCACCAAAGCCCTAAATCGAATAAAAGTCGAGATTACCTTATTGTCATCTTTAGAGTGGAGAGCGATGTCAAATTGAATGAGCATACATTTCTCTCAGAGGAGGACATCATCGTTCCGAGAATTTTATTGTCAATACGAGTATAAGATAGAATAGAAATTTGAATACCAGATGTCGTAAAGCATAGTTTTATTGGTTTTAAATTATTCTCTTCTGATATTTGTTCTTGAGATGCATAAAGGAATGAATATGGAAATTGTCATTGTTCTATTAACAGCCGATCAGCAAATCAAATTCCACCTTGCAAAGCATAATAAGCCCACAACGTTCCCACTGCTGGGACACTGGCCTCCTCTCCGTAAGAAGGAGTGGGCCATCATCCACCACGGGCCCAGTGCGGGTTGGTAGATGTCACATGTCTTCGAATTTTTGATTCGAGTACATGCCGCTTTCTTCACGAGTACTCACGATGTTTTCCTTCACCGTTTTGAGAGCAGTAGTGAAGAAATAAACTACCTACACAAAGTGATGTGCCGCGAGGGTTCGAACCCACGACCTACATACAATACGTAAGTTGGGGCCATTACCACTGCTCCACCATGCAAAGGTCAAGGAGAAATAATAATATTCGGAGTTGATGGCCAACCTTGGATTTGAGAGCAGTAGTGAAGAAATAAACTACCTACACAAAGTGATGTGCCGCGAGGGTTCGAACCCACGACCTACATACAATACGTAAGTTGGGGCCATTACCACTGCTCCACCATGCAAAGGTCAAGGAGAAATAATAATATTCGGAGAGGTACCAGAAGAAGGAGAAGAAAATATCTGTTAGGCTGGAAGATGATACAAACGTTGCCACTTCATAAGCAATCGAAACGAATATTGAAACACATTTTTATTATGACTATGATATTTCACACCCCAGGAACTGGTTTTCGAGGTTAACTTAGAAAAAAACTCAATAGGAAGTTTATCGCCTCTAATCAGGCACGGAATTGCTTATTCAAGTGGATACAATTGTGTTGCCTTGTTTTTAATAGGTAACATGATAACACCATGCATAATTTACCCTGATCGATTACCTAGCAAACAATTAACTCATTGTAAATTATTCTCGGAAACATTCGAATCGTAATTCAACAATTAATCTGCTCCACTTAACTTTAATTGCAATAAGCACATTGATAATATCATAATAACTATATTTTACGAATCGGATCCAGTCTCAAACAAAAGCTTACTTACCACCAGGCTTGAAAAATGTTTAGTAATAATACACACATCAAAAGTGTCTAGGGATCAAGCATTTTTATGCGGATTTCTTGAGATTGAGATGTGGCTTTGTAATAAATTTATGATTTTATAAATTTATATGGATCCTTTTTGGTGCATTTCATAATTTGAATCAGGAACTGTGAATCAAATTCGAGTAAAAGATGAAAATCAGCTGTCAATATTTTCCCTATAAAAACATACAACGCATTGAAGACATTATTAGTGCTACTGTTTCCCTACTACTGATTAAAACCAACGTTATTATGGAGCGGCGACGTCATTTAAGCAGGGAAGAAATGCTCAGAGCCGTGGGAATGATAGAAGCTGGTTCCCGGCAACGTACTGTGGCTTTAGCTCTGAATACAAGTCCGAGTGTTATCAGTCGACTTTGGACACGTTACCGAAGCACTGGTACCGTGGCTGAGCGCCATGGAGGACGGTATCGCTGCACCACACGGAGACAAGACCGATACATTCAAATCTTAACTCGAAGAGCTCCAACAATAACCGCCATGATGTTAGCCGTGAGGCTTCATCACTCTTCAGGGAACTTAATTAGCGACCAAACAGTCAGAAACCGCTTGCATGAAGTGAACCTTCATTCCCGAAGACCGCTACGGGTACCACCTATAGCAATGCACAATCGTAGGATTCGATATCAATGGGCTCTTGAACACAGAAATTGGGCAGAAGAACAATGGCGTTTCGTGTGCTTTTCTGATGAGTCTCGTTTTGGTATGAGACCGGATACAAGACGTATACGACACTGGAGAACCCCTGGACGCCAACAGCGATTAAAATCCTGCCAGGAAGTCCATCCTTATAGTGGTGGAACCATCATGGTATGGGCGGGTATTTGGATCGGCGGAAGAACTGAGTTGATTTGGATCAGAGGCAACCTCAACGCTCAAATTTATGCTGAGACGATTGTATCAGACGTCATCGTTCCTCTACAAGTGCAAATCGGTCCCTTATTTCAGTTAATGCATGATAATGCACGACCGCACACCGCAAGAGTTGTAAGACAGACTCTCGCCGCAGCTAACATCAATGTCCTGCCCTGGCCTGCTCAGTCGCCAGACTTGAACCCGATTGAGCATGCATGGGATATGCTACAGAGAAGAGCTCTGCCGAATATGGAGGGTATCCAGTCGCAAGAAGACCTTTTTTTGTTGTTGCAACGAACATGGGCGGCCATTCCACAGCGTGATTTGGATGAACTCATTTTGAGTATGCCAAACCGATGTTCTTGTGTTGTTAGTGTTCGCGGTAGAAACACGGATTATTAATTGTTTAAGTTACCCAATAAAATTTTAGAGAAAACTGTTATTTCAGTCTTTTTTTCGAACTTTTGTGTTAGTGGTTCAAATGTCAAAAATCCCTTTATTAGGAAAATGGCAAATTTCTTTATTAATGCAAAGGTGACTTGGTTTATCGTTACTGTGACAAACGAAAACACTTTATTTGATGAATCCTTAAAGAAAATTTTAATTAATATCAATCAGGAGAAAAGTTATTGCAAAAATATATGTTGATCCCTAGACACTTTTGATGTGTGTATATTAAATCTGCCTAGCCTTTTCCCAACCACGTTGGGGGCGGTACAGTATTTTACATGGAGCGACTGCCTATCTGATTCCATAACTCAGTTACTGTGTAACACGATACCTCTTGGCAAGACTGTTTGTCAGACTTTCATATATTATTTTCTATTAAATCCAATTGCACCTTTGCTTTCTTTTATTTGGTGCTTAACATTCTGGTCCGCGCGAACTGCTGATGCTTTCTACAGCGGTTTGCGTCCGCTGCTCGCACGAGACGTCAATAACGCTGAGATATATCTTCTCGGACAATCCCAACAACATTCTTTCGGCGAACAAATAGAACTACTTCGTGAAGGCAAGAACATTTCTAGGAGGAGCCGTCTGTGTAAGCTATCACCGAGGTTGGGTGACGACGGCTTGCTGAGGGCGAAAGGACGAATCACTTCTGTCATCGGAGTCACTTCAGATATTAAGGAACCAATAATTTTAGACGGTCGAAATCTTACGGTAAAACTGTGAATCGCAAGATATCACGTATGGGCTCTGCATGGGAACAATGAGACGGTGGTTAATGAGTTGCGGCAGAAATATGCCATCCTACATCTAAGGCCATCCATACGCTTCATAGCCGCACGCTGCCAAATATGTCGCCTCAAAAGAGCGAAGGCCCATATTCCGCCTACAGGTGATCTTCCTTCAGAAAGGCTACAACACCACTATCCTCCATTCTCCTTCGTTGGGCTCGACTACTTCGGACCCATAGATGTCGCCGTGAAGAGGTCTCGTGAAAAGCGATATGTAGCGGTCTTCACATGTCTTGTGATAAGAGCAATTCATTTAGAAGTGGTCGCAAGTCTGACTGCAGACAGTGCAATTATGGGCCTTCGAAGGTTTATTGCACGCCGTGGATGTCCCATCAAAATAATATCCGATAGCGGGACAGCCTTCGTCGGAGCCAACAGTTTGCTGATAGAAGCTTGGGCCGCGCTTGATCACTCTCAGATACAGGAATTTGCCGCATCCAACAATATAGAATGGCAATTCATCCCTCCTGGAGCACCATTTATGGGAGAGGCCTGGGAACGCCTAGTGAGAAGTGTGAAAGTCGGCTTATCGGCTACACTCCGCGAAAAGGTGCCTAGAGACGAATATTGCTGACGCTTCTGGCAGAGATAGAGCAAGTTATCAACTCTCGACCGCTAACGCACGTGCCGGTAGCACATGAAGACGAGCAGGGCTGGCTCGACTCCAAACCATTTCTTGTTGGGTATTCACTCCACATTACCATCGCCAGCATCCTCGGACGCGGACCTCAGCAGTAGGCAAGGTTGGCTGAAGGCCAATCGCCTTGCTGACCAATTCTGGTCACGATGGCTTATGGAATACTTGCCCAATCTCCTGCCTCGGGGCCCATCTTTGGAACACCACAATTTACAAGTAGGTGATGTTGTTCTTATTGGTGATACAAATTTCCCCAGAGGGATCTGGCCTCGCGGTAGGATTGTGCAAGTGTTCCCTGGTAGAGACGGGATAGTGCGAATAGCGGACGTAAGGACTAGCACAAGGATCCTACGTCGCCCTGTGCGTAAATTAGTTAAGCTGGATCTGTCACCATAACAGACTAAGAGAAGCTTTGGTAAGACTTTAGGTTCTTACCAGGGGGGAGAGATGTTGGCGACAGATCTGGCAACCCCGTTGCTAGGGACTTGTTGTTTTCGGTTGGCTAGCAACGGGGCGGCTTAAGTATTTTATAAATTATTTTGTGTGATATATTATTTTCTATTAAATCCAATTGCACCTTTGCTTTCTTTTATTTGGTGTTTAACAACGACTGTCAAAGATTTACAAATAACAGCCGGGCCAACTACTTAACGTACCTTCCGAGGCACTGAGGAGTCTCGGTATGTTATGGATGGTCACCCATCCACAGACCAACCTCGGCAAGCGTTGCTTAATCTTGAAGATCGACCCGTGCGCCTGTTATTATTTAGCCATGAGCCCCTTCCCTTTTATCCTACTGTATAAATGTGAAAGTTTGTGAAGATGTTTGGATGTTTGTTACTCAATCACGCGTAAACCGTTGAACGGATTTGGATGAAATTTGGCACACAGATGGTTTATAATCAGGATTAACACATAGGATACGTTTTATCCCGATATTCCTACGGGATCGAAACTAACGCGGGTGAAACCGCGGGGCGCTGCTAGTTAATAATATATTACACACCCAAAATGTTTTATCTCTTCACAATATATTTTCGTAATTAGTAACATTAGTTTGTCCTTCACAAACTAACTTTTTTCCGGTGCCTTGTTATCTGTTTCTTGACGCTGATTGCCATCATTACATATTATGGTCCCTCTTCAAGCAGATATTTATCTCAATTTAATGAACTTTAATGTCCTCTATATTTTCTTTACTTAATGACACTAGTTTATTTACTATTAACATTCCTAAGATCGTTATGTAGATGATTGATGACAAACCCGTTTGATTAGTGTCGTTTCGTGGTAAATTAATTCATCTGTGAATTTACGCTATTGATTACCTATTAAGATTTAATATTGGAATTGTAATTTATCATTAGAACTTGAGTAGGTTGGTCACCTAATAACCTAGTGACTTGATTACTTTTGATATTACTGACTGTAAATTCAACGCTTACTTACATCTTCCAAAAGCATGTCAAATGTACGCACGTCAGAACGTCATAGCAATATCAAAATATTATATTATCAATTCAGCCTATCGCGGTCTAGTGCTGGACATAGGCTTCTCCCAGGCCGCGTCACAAGTCCTCCACCTTCCGCATCCAGTCTGTCCCAACCACCTTCTTAAGGACGTCGGTTCATCTAGCTGGGGAGCGTCCCACACTACGCTTGCCAATACGCGATCTCTAGGACTCGTCTGCTCCACCGGCCATCGGTACTTCGACAAACAGGGCCAGCCCACTGCCACTACAGTTTGCTTACTGTGCAAGCTATGTCGGTTACTCTGGTTCTTTCCCAGAAAACTTCATTTCTTATTTCAAAGAAACTCCGAGCATAGTCCGCTCCATAGCGCGCTGAGCGACCTTGAGTATTATAATGTCTGTAAACCCATGTCTATGTCTAAACATGCTGTTTGTATGGATCTAACACTATAAATCAAAATATCTGTAACAAGCCTTTGCCTTGGCCCTTGATATCTCCGTGACGTCATTTCTTTGCCAAACATTAGCTAATCCATCATGGCTCCCAAAACAACGAGTCACTTCATACAAGACAGTATCGTCATCGCATTCTTTATTAGCAATAAATGTCATAATGCTCTTAATACTCTATAAATATTTGATCCCTTATCTGCCGGATGTAGATATTTTATAACTATCATTTTGCTCACGTGTGTCGTCAATATGTGTTTATCCCTCTGACCTTGGATGACCTGGTTATGAATTATCTTTATCATCAACATCGTGATTGGGTTCCGTAATGAGATAAGAAATTCTAATGCATTAAGTGGAACGAGGTGTTCTATAATTAAACACAGATGATAGTTAGAATTATCGTTCTTATGTTACATCTTACAACGTATCGTACCTATCACAAAAACTTGACTTTATCTCGTCAAGTCGGAATAAATTCAATCAAAAAACGCAACAGAAGACACCCTCTAAACATCTGGACCTGTAGTTCTGAATGATGTCAACCTGATTGAATTGTATGCGAAAGACGAAATAGCCGTGAACTGGGAGAGGCATAGTCAAATGAGATTAGACGATTGTTTGAAAGATTATTATTATAGACATATCCATCACTTTCTCGTGGATCAACTGTCTCTCGCTCCCGTATATCTCATAGCCTAATTTACTATAACCACTTAACGATTCCTTACTAGAAACCACGTCAATTCCTTAGCTAATCCCCCTAATCTTGCGTTCATTTCGCGCGGTTTCATAGAGATTAAGGCCCCAGGTCAGCCAAACATTATCAACCCAAATTATTGCTGTCGCGGGGAATCCAAGCAAATGATTCAGTATCGATTATCTGATAAAACATTAATTTGGACTCCCGACATTAGCAAAGTATTATGTTTATCTAAATCACATTCCTAACACGAGGTCTTGCAATTTTACGCGCAAAATAGGTAGGTAGATATGACTAAGTCACGATATTTAATTTTAGCATTAACTTACTAACTCCCTTCGTTTTTAAATGCCTTTTGATGTCATATGAATTTTAGATGTTTTATTTTCAAAAAGATATTATTTAAATAATATAAGCTAACAGAATAAATATTATTATGTCATTGTCATCACATCAGCTTTACAGCCGCGGATGGGCCTTCGCCTGGTCTAGTATAATGATAATGATATGATGTCCTGGTATATTTCTCCAACCTGACCTATTTCCTACTTCTATAATAATATGTACAAGTATATAAATAAAAGGTAAATATCATAGGATAAAAAAAAATCGTGCACATCACTGTCGACTGGAAAAGCACCCAAAAGGTTGGCAGCATTGCCCCGTTGTGTAACATTATCATAAAACCACTTAATGTGAATTATTGTCGTTTTAACATAATTTTTGGTAAAATAATGTCAACGTCACGCTTACTCTGTAATGAGGAAAGTTTCCATACATTCTACTTTCATAAACCACAGCAAAGAATTACCATAATTGTATTCTAAACCACCTCAAGTTCACAAAACAGAACACAACAAACATAAATCCTTTGTTACACAGGGATACTCAAAAAGTTCCGCATAATAACTTCAGAATACCTGTGCGAAAAATATCCACACATCTTATCTACTGTGGAGTAGTATGGAAACCATTAATAATGATAACACATCCGTTCCACCTATTTCAGCACTCCGGATGGGCCTGTCCGAAGTTGGGGATCCGATTACGGAATGAATGTTTCACCCCATATCAACCTTACATACTTCATCCAACTTTCAATGACATGCAGGATAAAATCTGGTTTGAATTGGAATTTTTCGCAGCATGATGCGAATATTTTTGGCTGGCGAAATTAAAAAGTGGTCTGCGTATGGTTGTTGTTTTGGATTATGGGTGTGTGAATGAAAATGTTGTTTCGTTTATGATTGAGTTTCAAAGTACGGAGACCACTTCGACACCCAGTTAGTTCAGTTGTTTGTTTCAAACGTTGAGTTTTGCTTTTTGATTGGACGCCTCCAGTGACAAGCTGCTAACGATGTGGTTCTGGATTAATTTCTTTGGCGAGACAGTGTTATAAGTGGATAAATGATTTAATTCCTGTAAGTAGATTTGTACAAATGCCAGCACATCAATCTACTACAATCTGTCAAATTTCTTTAATAAATTTTCAAATTTATCGTTATAGCATTAGGTTCAAAGTTGATTGGGAAAATTTGAGTTTCGTGTAGCTTAATGTGCACACCACACTGTACAAACATTTTTACATAGCATCAATAAATTATGCTTTCTAGAACTAGTTGAGTTCGGTGTTTCTTATCTGATTACTCTTGGAAGAAAGACCGAACCAACCTCTTTTAAAATCCACACAAAGTCTTGGTCAGATTCTTTGTTATATCAAGAGACACAATAGAGTAAGGATCTATGCCGTTAGGCGGTGATGTCATACCCTCAACTTAGAACTAAAAAACTGTAAGCGGGGTGTCAAGACTCAAGATTACAACCGTAATACGTTTCTTCCTTTGTTATCTTTTTGTATTCTTTACCAAACTATTCTTAACCAAGCGTCTATATACAGAGTTGATACGACCGAGGGGCATTAAATTACACTACGTATACTATACGTGTTTAATATTAATTCGATACGGTATAAAAATAAAAAGCTCCAAAATTGAGAATTTTTTTTTTCAAACAAACTAAATAGCTTACAAATCAGAGTAAAACGCAACCACCCTTTGTAAATAAAGGAAAAACCCAAATATCATAGAAACTTGGACCTGGCGACTGACCTTACAAAGTGGCAACGTCGACGCACGCGCGCCGGGGCGCGGCATGTGTTTCGTGTCGAAGCGGGCGGCCGGCGGTGGCGCGGGCGGCGGCTTAGGCCTCCGCTCGCGCTGGCTGTTATGTTAGATAGTTTTGAAGTACGCCGACAACAAAAACACTAAATTTTTAAATTCTCTATGTGTCCTCCATTCACATTAATGCACAAATTATACCGACGGAGAATATTGTTATTTAGTTTTCTAATTAAATCACTGTCCGTCACTAAGCACTTTAATTTGTGCAATGCTAAAATAATCCTGTTTTTTAGTTCAACAATTGTATTTACCTCGGAGGCATACACTTCACCCTTAATGTATCCCCACAAAAAGAAATCCATGGGAGTGAGGTCCGGAGATCGTGGTGGCCACCGAACAGGTCCGAATCGACCGATCCATTGCTGCCCAAACATTTCTGTGAGCCGCTCCCTGGAAGCCATCACAGAATGTGGAGGCGCACCGTCCAGCTGGTACCACAACTTGCGATGAACGGCTAAAGGTAGTTGGTCAGTGTACTCGGCCACAGGACCACTTAATAAATCTAAAAATTTCGCCGCTGTAAGGGTGCCGTCAATAAAAACAGGGCCGATAATATTATTATTATGGATACCAGCCCACACATTGAGAGAAAATCTGTACTGGTGTTCAGATTCTCGAAACACGTGTGGATTTCCCAAACTCCAGTACCGGAGGTTTTGCCGATTCCAGATGCCGTTCCGAGTAAAAGTACACTCATCGGTCCATATTACATTTGTTAAGAAATGGCGGTCTTCGGATGTTTTATTTAATAGCCATTGGCAGTAACTGTTCCTGATCGGTAAGTCTCTCGATAACAAAGCTTGCACCTTCCGATATTTATAAGGTTTGCGTTTGTTACGTTTTAGAACCTTGTGGATGGTTCTATGGCAACATCTAAACTGCCGGGCGGCTCTGTGCAGACTCGTTGTCGGGTTGCGGGAAAAATGATCTAATATTCGTTCGTCCCATGCAGCGGGTATTTGCCGCGGTGGCACTCCCTCCTGTTGCGGCACTACACGTTTATTGTCCCGTAATCTTTGTACTGCCAACTGTATGGTGCGGGCGTTCCTAGGGCAATTGCGGCTGTCACCATACCTTTCTCTGTATGTTCGCAGAGCTAATGCTGCGTTTCCACGGCATTCACCGTAAATTAAAATCATGTCAGTGTATTCTGACGCCGTGTAAGTTAGACGAGGCATTGTTGAACACTTTAATTAGGTATACACACACACACAACCAAAGTTTAATTACGTGTCCTATCACAATAAAAAACTGTAAATCACAAAAAAAAACACTAACACTAAATAATTATAATAGCAAGTTACGTGTCTTGTCACAATAAAAAAAAAGAAAGAAGTGTCCTATTCACAATAACAAAACAAAATCACAATTGTCAGCGCACGAGTTCGACAAAACAATAGCGGCACAGGACTTCCGTGTTACGTAACGTACGTCCCGGAAGGATAGCGTTGGCGCACTGAAAAACCAAGTTTTTTAGTTTTTAGAGGCCCCCCTCGCAAGGACCAAAGATGCAATAGCAACACACTGACCTATTTCTATTTCTTTTACGCGCGTGATGTTTTGCTAATGGGATTGTCACTTTCTTTTGTAGGACGTATTTGCTTATGACTTGCGTAAGAGCGGCAACAACGTATCGTAGATTTATCGTTTTAAGGTGCATGACCTATGCCTATAGACATAATCAGCTGTTAAGAAAAATACATCATGTTCAAACGGGCCAAAAACTTAAAAAGTCATTTGCGACTAAACTACTGTTTCAATTTAAATGATATTTGGTACAGAGCTTGAAAATGGTACCTAGTATAAGCAGTTTAAAGGAAAGCCTTTCTGTCGTATCAACTTTGTATAACGAGACACTTATCCGCCCACAAAGCGTATATAACACGCCCGTTATTTCATAGAAAAGCATGTTTGTCTGTTTATGCAACTGCGCCAACAGACTGCGCCGATAAGTTCAAATATTTGATCTAAGATTATTCCTACGAGCGCCGTACTATTATAATTCGAATGACTTCGCTTCTTTGGCTTTTGCTCGGCAGACAGAATTTCAAGTAGGATCATCATTTATGAGGCAGCACTTCGATTGCAATGTTTGTGCATTCGAGATTTGTGTTTGTGGGCGCACCTACGAACGATAGAGTTGAATTTCCTAGTATGATGTTTTTAATTCGTGACTTCTCACGACTTATTCTGTATTTGGAAAGAAGAAAGTTTCTCGCTAATTGGATTAGCCTTTTTTGTGTTAATCTCTTACATACATGCAACGTTGTTCTTTTTTATTTTGCCCTCTAATTATTTTACGAATAATTTCTCTTACTAAACTTGCGGTATTTGTGTATAGTGCAAAGTGTACACCTAATCCGTCATCGGCCGAACTATGCTCGTACGTCGTCAGCCGAACGAGGCCGATGTCGGTTGAAAAAGTTTACGCACGAACTTTCTTTTATATATTATATTTTCATATTTCGTCTAAAATTTCATCCATTGCATTCTAACACCCGTTTCCTGCAAATTAAATCGTTGCCCCCACCTGACAATATATCATATTTATTGATGCTTTTACAGACACAAATCTCATATTCTCAAACACTCGGTACCGGAACAACTATTTTGTGGGCCGAACAAACATTGGTACGGCAGAAGCCCGTAGCTCAGCTTGTACTAATCGAGGCGTCTGACTGTTTTGTTCTGTAATATCCTAAAGTATGTATTTATGCAGTTACAGCTTCATCAATTAGCAGCAGACTAAGGTTTTTTTGGCAGTATGTAATGTACTACTCAATTGTACAAAATTTATTTTACTTCAATTGAATTCAATTTAAGTAAAATAAAATTATAACATATGGTTGGTAATTACCAACCATTTTAAAAGGTTATTTGAAAAACACCAGCAACCTCATAAGAGGTCATTGTACTCATCATTATGAACCACTTTTACTATGGGACCAAACCTGAAATCTCGAAAAAAAAATCAGCTGTTCCCTACATTTTTACGAGATAGACGAAGATAAATGTAGGGAACAGCTGATTTTTATTTCGCGATTTCAGGTTTGGTCCCATAGTAAAAGTTGTTCATAATGATGAGTACAATGACCTCTTAAGAGGTTGCTGGTGTTTTACAAATAACCCTGTATAATTTTAAGACTGTATTGTGACCACATTCGAACAACTAAACATTTTGGTTGAATGACTTGGTTGATTTCGGTCATGCTGTTAAAGCTTCAACGTTTAGTCTTCTAGTATTTCGATTAAGAAGAGAAGAGCGGTGGTCGCAGTGTCATAAAATCGATGGCACCGGGATATGAAATGACGGTGTCAAAGAACGCTCTCTAAGAAAACACAGCAACTTACTTTCATAAATAACACGTTCCAGTAACGACATTCGTCATTAAAATGCAAACGCAATTTGGCGGGTACCATTCTTCTAGCAACCGGTAGCTTTAGAGCTTCATCGTTTAGCAGCAAATTTGTTTGTTTAATGTGTTCTTCCTTTGCCTTAACACATTATTTTCAAACATTAGCCTCCAGTATCCAAACATTCCCGCAATTTTCCAATCCATGAAACTGGATACCTAAACAGGCTAATCGAACTATTTTATTAACTACTGTTAGGTAACACGTGTAATAACAATGTATTTTGTGAACACTATTATGGTTAGAAACGAGCGCTAATTAGCTTTTCACACTTAACACAATACGCGGTTTGTTTGTATCGATTTACCCTTACCCATGGGGTACTGTGTTTACTTTTGTGGGGAAATTAGTCGCTTTCAAAAGTCCAGACATAATCTTGGTCAGATCATGGTGAAGACCATCTAGATTGATGTATGTACCTACTTTAACACGTTTTTATTTTATTTTTTATTGCTGAATGGGATTAATGGGCGTGCTCTTGACCTTGATCACGCCTGATAGAAAGTGATGGATGAGGTCTATGATAGACCGAGTCGAGCGTGCCCAGAAAATGCCTAAGGCACTGGAGCTCAAAACACAAGCAGGCTGCTTGACGCCGGACTCCGGTTTGAGGGTGGTCGCAAACCAGGCAGTCGTTGGCCCTACTACCGCAAGGGAAGAATTGGCCAGTCAAATAAGATGTCTGGTGTGACTGTCCAGAATGCGCCGAGCGCTCGGTTCATTTGAGTAACTGGCGGAATAAATTGCGCTACACGAGGAGGCTTTCTTAATGTATCCCAAAACTAATTCACTAACCCGCATTTCCACGTGTGAGTAGCCTTAAAATTAGCTTCCTGTCTTTGGCCTGCTCGAAGTGTTATATATTTCCCATAGCTTTTACTCTTCCTTGTCGTTGTTATTATGTTAGTTGATGGTTTCAAAAAACTATTATCATCAATACGTACAGTGTGATTATTTTTTCTTTGACCTTTCTTCATAGCCATCATTCGAAAGTGGTAGCCCGTGGTAACGGCAGCGACTTACGAGGTCGTAGGTTCGAACCCAGACAGGCGCTTCAGTTTGTGTAAATTATTTCATTACGACTGCTCTTAAAACGGTGAAGGAAAACATTGTGAGGAAACCGGAATAATAGAACCAAATATTCGAAGACATGTGACATCTACCAAACCGAACTGGGCTAGCGTGGTGGGATTACGGCCCACTCCCGCTCACAAAGAGGAAGCCTGTGTCCCAGCAGTGAGAACAGTATAGGCCGATTATCCTTATGCTGATCATTCGGTGCAGATTTAAGAGTTTAAATTCTGATTCAGTCAGAAAACAAGAGATCGAAGGTAACGTATAGACGTTATTTTGCCGATGCACAAACTACAATATTTACTCCAGTTCAAAGTAACTTAACAAAAAATCTTTAATCAACTTAGTATTTTCCCGGCTCAGTTAAATAGAGTCTGTACTGTACGATCATTAGCGACCTCGTCGACTCTGTTGTGATGTAACCTTTTTGCTGGTGTAATCATATTATAAGTCTGTTCCTGCCTATGAAATGCCACCTATTTTTTTCTAAGTGATTATTAATTGAATAATATTAATTAAAAATTTAGAGCAGCAACATCGGAAGTCTTCATTTTTAAATCAATAAAAAGTAAGTAAATTAGAGTAGGTACATACTTACCTACCAAAGTGAAGATATACATATATGATTTGTTTACTTTTTATAATATACGACACTTATTACAGTAACAAATGTTATTTTTTTTTATTTTAACCCTAAAATTTTATTCTAAGTTACTAAAGCGACATTTTGCGAAAGAGACATTCTGCGAAAGAGGCATTTTGCGAAAGCGATATTTTGGGAAAGCGACATTATGAGAAAGAGACATTTTGCGACTAGGAGACATTTTGCGAAAGAGACATTTTGCGACTAGGAGACATTTTGCGAAAGAGACATTTTGCGACTAAGCCTGATCACCCATTTCTGATGTGATTCCTACTTATTTTAGGTACCTACCATCTATGCAAATAAAAGTTACCGCTGCCCCGGAACATAAAGGGCTGAGGAAGGAACACGGGTGGGTTTTAGTCAGTAAGAGTCTGACACTCCCTCCTGCTCCACCCAGAGCGAGAGGGGCCATCTGATGATTTCCCATCCACAAAAAAAAAAGTATTTTATATGGATCGACTGCCTATCTGACTTCCACAACCCAGTTACTGGGTAATACGATACCCCTTGATAAGACTGGTTGTCAGACATTCGAGCTTCTGACTACCCGTAACGACTGTCAAAGATCCACGAACGACAGCCGGGACCAACGGCTTAACGTGCTTTCCGAGGCATGGAGGGGTCTCGGTACGTAAAGATGGTCACCCATCCACAGATCAACCGCGGCAAGCTTAGCTTAACCTGACCGATCGAGGCCCCTACTCCACCTCCTCTTAATTAATTACCATAATAGAAGATTTAACAGTCGTCATCTCGGTAGTCACTTTCTAGCCATATCATCTCAGTACATCCATCGTTTTCAAATCTACGAACAACAATCTAACTCCAACCCCATTGAACTTGCTAACAGCTAATTTCAACACATGAATTATACCAACATGTGCAACGCTCGTCCAGAACTCCAGACTTTTACTTGATTAATTAACCCTGTAAGTCCCTGTAAACGTGCACGAAGGATGAATTTAGTGGGTCATGTCACTGCATACATATTAAAGGAGTTTACATAGGTTACCCGGTTTGTGCGGCAGTGTTTCAGGTTGAGTTACGGCGTCTTTTTAGGGTTGAATATTATGTTGAATATGAAGTAAAGTGTCGGCCCGGCTTTTAATATTGTAGATTTTTTTTGTGAGTTGTTGAAAATGTAGGTTTAATTCTGTCTCGCATTCGTGAGGGTATTTTATGGAATGAAATTTTAGTTTTCTGAGTACATTTTGTGGACTGTTAGAGCGAGGATCACAGACCGTACTTTGACTTTACTTTGCTAATTAAACTAAGCATTTAATTCTCACATGAATTTTACTATCAGTTTTTTTTTGTTAATTTTCATATTCATGAATCGCTTGCACTATTCGCATTTGTTTCATATTCGTAAGAAAAGCTAACTTTTATAAGCAAAGTCAAAGTGTCGTCTGTGAATCTCGCCCTTAAAGATACAGTGATATTAAGTTTAACTAAGTCTTTATTAATTGGTTGTACAGACGCCAGCACATCAAGCTACCCGAAACTGTCAAATTTTCCCAATCAACTTAGAACCTTATGCGTTAGCCATAAAGTTAAAAATTTATTAAATAAATTTGACAGATTGTAGTAGCTTGATGTGCTGGCGTCTTTACAAAATTGGTTTAAAAAGATGCATCAAGGTTATAAAACTAATTTAACTCTTAAACAGCTCGTGTAACCAATAAAGTACCAAATTATAATAAATCAAATCGAAAAAACGTCAGTATTATTATACGAATTACGGAGTCATTCTCCGGTATAAATATGCGCATACATTTAAGTTACAATAGAATTAATGAACACTATTCTAATGGGAAACGTTTACAATTTTAAATTAGGCTTTAATTTTAGTACATTGCACGATTGATTCCACATATGTAGTGGAAGTTTAGGGTTATCTAGTAAGATATTGACATAATAATAGTCCTCTAGACCGTTAGACTATGCCAACCCAAGCGTAGACTAGCCATCTTCGCGGGGATTATTATAGTACACAAGTACCAGTCGTGTCGGATTGCCGTCCCATCGAACTATGAGAGTGAGGGAAGAGAGAGTGCACCTGTGTCTGCGCACTATAATATCTCCCGCGCCGAACGCTGGTCTACGCTGAGATTGGTCGCCATGGTCGAAATTTGGTATGGAGGACTTCATTTAATGCTTTAGCTTGGAAGAAGAAAGCCTCCCCAGCAAAGTACATATTCCAAAAAAAACATAAGCAGAAGGTGTCTCCTATACTTACTTTTTTTTGTGGATGGAAAATCATCAAATAACCCCTCCCGCTTTGGGTGGAGCAGAAGGGAGTGTCAGACTCTTACTGACTAAAACCCACCCGTGTTCCTTCCTTAGTCCTTTATGTTCCGGGGCAGCGGTAACCCTTTCGGACAATCCCGCTGCCCCGGCAGTGTCTCCTATACTTGGAACCACAACATACCTAAATATTTATGAAACATTATACTTACATAGTATAATATCTTTTGCTACTAACACGAACTACCAATACACCTGAGTTCACTAAACTATTACGTCATATTATTATTATCTACAGTATGATACTTATAGGCCGACTGCTTAACTGAGATGTTGCCTGAGGGAGCTGCGCGGTCTGACCCGAGGAGGCCCGCAGTGGCGGGCCGGCACCAGTCGGGGGTTGCGGAAGGATCGTACGTTCCCGCGACCCCCTACGTAGGTGTGAGATGGAACACCGGGTTGGTTTTTAGTCAGTAAGAGTCTGACAGACCCCGCTGTCCGCTCCAGGGCGGCGGACATCCATGAGGATTTTCCACCCGGGAAACAAACAAAAAAAAGGTAGCTGCGCGGTGCGGGAGGGGTGATAGTTGTCACAAGTTGACAAATCACTGAGCTCTCGCATCATGTCAGCACACCCCTCCCGCACCGCACTGCTACCTCAGGCAACGTCTCAGTTAAGTGGTCGGCCTATTATACCTACCGAGGAATCGTAACACTGCGTACAAAAAAGAAAAGAATAAACCAACTGTCAACGTCAGATCCGACGGGTCTCTTGAATACTGTGATATTAAAATTGTCTCCGGGGAATTCGTTACGTCTTTTCTGGGCTTATCATGTTCCTTACGTGTTACGGATAAAATTCAAGCAGAAAATGGATTTCGGAATTCAAATGCGAAAGGGTTCATCTATCGGCAAATAATATAACGGGTGTAAAAGACACTTAACGAAGCCGAGTGTCACTTCTACTCCACGTCATTGTGATCATATTTTTGTACTTTATCACACCTGGGAACCATCTGGTTACGAATATATTGAAAGTCAAAATTCAAATTTTTCTGACGTCTCTTTAAGTAATGAATGGGACACAGGAAATTAGCAATAAATATACAGGGTTATTTGTAAAACACCAGCAACCTCTTAAGAGGTCATTGTACTCATCATTATGAACAACTTTTACTATGGGACCAAACCTGAAATCGCGAAATAAAAATCAGCTGTTCCCTACATTTATCTTCGTCTATCTCGTCAAATTGTAGGGAACAGCAGATTTTTTTTTTCGCGATTTCAGGTTTGGTCCCGTAGTAAAAGTTGTTCATAATGATGAGTATGTTAGGGTTAATGGAGGAACACCAAAGGAAAGACCGTTCTAAGGATTTTAATAATACGTTTATTATCCTTTTATTTATATATTGGATCACACGTCTCACGTAATATTAGAAAACACACCTTTGTTTTCTAATATTACGTGAGACGTGTGATCCCACACAAGGCTAATAGAGTAGTACAGTCACTATGCGAAACTAAGGATTTCAGTCAAGTGCTAAGGGCGGATACTTAAATAATATTTATGAGTTAGAACGAAAAAGACGACAGTGTTGAAGTAGGATAGATTTGTTTTTGCTATACTCCAACACGCCCCCTCAAAAATAAATCCTTTTCCTTTTAATTACGCTAAAAGATATCAAACATCTTTATACAATTACAAAATCACACACCTCCAATTTTTCACACTCTCTCTCTGGGAATACAATCAATCATCACGGTCCAGCATTTGCTGCGCAGGATTAGGTAAAACCCAGAAAAACCTAATCAAACCATTATCAATCAATTTATCCATTATAACTGGATACTATGAATGTTATTCATCTACATTTATTATAACCAAGCTCTTATATTTAACATATCCTCATCATTTTATTTATCCACGTTGAATACAATTACAACGTCACCCCGAGTTTTATTCTCATCTCGGTGAAACGCACCGCGGGTAATGATTTTGTCAGGATATCAGCCAGCTGGTTATCTGTAGAAACATAAACCATTTTAATCACATTTTTCTCAACCTGTTCTCTAGAAAAATGATACTTAATATCAATATGTTTAGATCTTTTGTGACTAGTAGGATTGTTCGCGATGCTTATGCATCCATTATTATCCTCATAAATACAAATAGAGTCTGGTATCGCAATGCCAATACTTGTTACTAATGACTTTAACCACAGAGTTTCTTTTACTGCTTCATATAGAGCCATGTACTCTGCTTCAGTAGATGATGTTGCCACTGTATGCTGCCTTTTTGTTTGCCAGCATATTGTGCATTGATCAAATAATTTAAACAAATAACCCGTAGTACTTTTTCTATCTAGTGTATTACTACCCCAGTCAGAATCAACAAAGCCACTTAGAATATTTTTATAATCATTTCGTGTAAATGTTAACTAGAGATTTATAGTGCCCTTTAAATATCGCAAGACCCTTTTTAAGTGTGACCATAATGAATGGTTGTTTTTGCTTGCATATTGACTCAAGATGTTAACAGAAAAACTTAGATCAGGTCGAGTGCACAGCATGATATATATCAAACACCCGATAAGATTTCTACAAGGCGCACTTGTCATTTCACACGAATTTAATGCTTCGTAATCTAGTTTACTTTCAAGGGGTGCAGTGACAGAATTACAGTCACTCATGTTAAACTTCTCAAGAACTGTTTTTATGTACATTTCCTGATCCAAAGTAACTTTGTTTTCTGACTTGATTATTTTGATTCCCAGAAAACATTTGATCTCTTTTAAGTCTACCATTTTAAAAGTGTTCATTATGTATGTTTTAAAACTATTCATAGTATTTATATCTGCGGTTGATATCACAAGATCGTCAAGTAGAACATAAATATTCTTTAAAACATGACCTGCATTAAAAATGTAAATGCACCGGTCCGCTGATGAGTATTGAAAACCCCTTTTTATCAAAGCTTGCTCAAACATTTGGAACCAACAGCGTGCAGACTGTTTCAATCCATATAATGACTTATTTAATTTGCAAACCATATTACTTTCAGCCGAGATACCCTCGGGAATTTTCATATAGATTTCCTCATTCAGTTTCCCATTCAAAAATGCTGTTTTTACATCCATATGGTGAACCAGCAAATTAAATTGATTCGCTAAAGCTATTATCAGTCTAAAACTTGCAATCCTTGCAACAGGTGCAAACGTTTCATTATAATCAATCAAATATTTCTGACTAAAACCACGAGCCACTAATCTCGCTTTATATTTCAAGGGTTTTCCAAACTCATCATTTTTAACTGTAAATACCCACTTACAATCGATAATATTTCTATTATCTGGCTTTGGTACTAAAGTCCACGTATCATTTTCAAGAAGTGAATTAATTTCCTCTTTGATAGCATTTTCCCATAGATGCTTATCATCCCTGGTTTTAATTTCTGTATATGATTGAGGAATTTGAAATATCAAAGATTCTGCACACAACAAGTAGTTACCATAAATACTGTCCTCATCATTTTCATTATAAGAAACAGTTGGCATGTTTCGGACCCTATTACTTCGTCTCAAATTATGTGATGTATCATTGTCTTGAGATAAAGTTAACTCATTTTCATTGTGATATAAAGACCGGTTCAAGCGCTCCCCTGTTTCATGAACAGATTGATTAGTAGGTATTTCATCCGTTTGTTTACTCATACAATCTGATTGATCCTTACGAGATTCACACCTCTTTTCAAAAGGGTGTACAGAGTCAGAATTGTCAACAACAGAGTTATTGCTATTTCTAGCTATAATCCGTTCGGGCGCATGTTGCACTGGCCAATTTGGTAAGAAATTAATCTCATCCATTTCCACATCTCTGACAGAGTTGTCAACAACAGAGTTATTGCTATTTCTAGCCATAATCCGTTCTGGCGCAGGTTGCACTGGCCTATTTGATAAGAAATTAATCTCATCCATTACCACATCTCTGACTCTCACAAACTTTTCATTTACTACATCCCAAACCTTATAACCATTTGGTTCATAACCAACGAAAATTCCCTTTGATGATTTCTTGTCAAATTTCGTTTTTATACTTTTATTAACAAAATAGACAGTAGAACCAAAAACTTTTAAATACTTCAGTTGCGGCTTTGTATTATGCCATAACTCATAAGGTGTGTTATCCAACCACAGTGCTTTCGTGGGGCTGATATTTATTAAATAAGTAGCAATTAACACAGCCTCACCCCAGAACGATTGATTTAATTTAGACCCTTGTATCATTGTACGACTCCGTTCTGTAATTGTTCTTATCATACGTTCGGCAATACCATTCAAAGCCGGAGTATGTGGCACTGTTAAGTGGTAGCTAATACCTTTCCGCGCACAGAACTCTTTCATTTCATTGGATACAAATTCCCCTCCATTATCACAATATAAGTTAACAATTCTCAAACAAAAACGTGCTTCACTTTTTGCTACATAATCCCGAAATATAACAAAAACATCTGATTTACGAGCTAACAAGTAGGTAGCACAATAATGAGTGTACTCATCCACAAAAATCACAAAATAATTTTTGCCATCAATAGACGACGGAGTTATAGGACCACAAACATCTGTGTGCACTTTAAATAGAGGTCGTTTCAAAACTTTTGGTTTCGATTTGTTAAATGGCAGGCATGATTGTTTACCATAAATACAAGTCTCACACAATTTATCATTTGGCATAATATTATCAATTTTATCAATATCAGAAAATAATTTCTTTCTTTTTATTTCCATAAATTTTGATTTGCCTATATGGCCTAACCTCTGATGCCACAATTCATAACTATTATTTACAACTCTATTTAATGAGCATTCGCTATTTAATGCATGTTTAGAAAGGAGAAACTTAATGCTGATTAGATTGTTCAAAGACTCACCCTTTATTACCAGCTTACCATCATTGTACACAACAACACTACCGTTTTTATCGAAAACGACAGTCATTCCCGCATTCTGCATTTTCTTTACCGATAGTAGGTTGTAGGGAATATCAGAACAGAAAAGTACATCCTGTAGTATACCTGGTACGCCCATCTTACTGGTAACGGGGAGATCACCTTTATTTGTCGCTTGTATAAACGTGCCATTTTTCGCAACAGAAATGTTTATTGGCTTTTCAAGCTCAGTGAAGTTTAGGGCCAAATCTTCTCGATTTATCAAATGATCTGAAGCTCCTGAATCCAACACAAAAGTAATATTGTTTTTCCTGTCATTACTTTCATTTGTATCACTGTCCGTCATAAAAGCAAATCCAGCATTTTGTGGTTTTGAACTCACCATCTGAACCGTTTTATTGTTGGTTCTTTTGTTTTCAATAGCTCTTTTGTAAGAAAAACAATGCTTTTTCAAATGACCCTTTTTGCCACAGTGATAACATTTCTTGTATTTAAAATTGTTCGTGAACGGTTTTATTGACTTTTGCTTTTGTTGATAATGATTTCTTGAAATATTTAAAGGTGGTCTAGCACTTTCAGCCTGAAGTATTTTTACACTTAGATCATATCCTTCGCTTGTTAATTTAACTTCATGATCTAATAATCTCGTTTTCACAAAAGCTAATGTTATATTGTCTTCAGTCAATGTCTCGATTGCTGTGACGATGCTGTTAAAGCTGTTCGGTAGAGTCATGAAAAGGTGGGTCACTTTATCGGATTCCTCTAATTTCGCACCTGCAGCCATAAGTTCGGTGAAAATCTCATCAAATATTTGGAAATGTTTGATTAATTTGGTATCTCTATCCAATTTCAAGTTCAACAACCTTTTCCTAAGAGACAGCTGCGTCGCTACGCTTTTTCTTTCAAAGATAGAATCAAGCTTCGCGAAAATTTGTTTTGCGGTGTCTTGTTCTGTAGTCAGACCAAGTAATGAGTCTGACAAACATTCTATCATCGTATTCTTAGCTGATGCATTATTTTTAAGCCACTCGGCACTTCTCTCTGTCGGAGATTCATCGTCGATAATGTTCAGAACTCCAAGTTCACTTAATAGATTGCGAATTCTAAATTTCCACACACTATACTTTTCTCCATCAAATTGTTTGATGTTCCTTTTAGATCTTAAATCCATTTTAAAAAAACACTTGCACTAAAATAACTTTTTATTTAGTGTCCAATCACTTTCACTTTATATTATTTATTCGCACTCTGGCTTAACGCTCTGGGCCCATAACCTGTTAGGGTTAATGGAGGAACACCAAAGGAAAGACCGTTCTAAGGATTTTAATAATACGTTTATTATCCTTTTATTTATATATTGGAAGGTGTGTTTTCTAATATTACGTGAGACGTGTGATCCCACACAAGGCTAATAGAGTAGTACAGTCACTATGCGAAACTAAGGATTTCAGTCAAGTGCTAAGGGCGGATACTTAAATAATATTTATGAGTTAGAACGAAAAAGACGACAGTGTTGAAGTAGGATAGATTTGTTTTTGCTATACTCCAACAGAGTACAATGACCTCTTAAGAGGTTGCTGGTGTTTTTCAAATAACCCTGTATAAAAAAAAATGTTTTAAAAGCACGTCGGTCTGAACTTAAAACTGCTAAGACCAGAAGAAAAAACATTCAACGTAACACCATTTCGATTAAGAGTAACAAAAAGAAACCACAACATAATATTCAGTCAACACTTGATATGGCATATGACAACTCCTATTACCATCAATACAATGCCTTCTTTATTTAAAACCCCGTTGACAGCGGACACATGTGAATTCATATCATACGAAACCCGATATCTTCGCGCGTCAAGATTCCATTGAGAAAATTTATATCAGTTATTAACACGACCGGAACCGACCTGCCAGGACAGAAGCAGCATTGTGTAAGACCAAAAGAAAGAATATTAACTTAACACCATTCAAATCTTTACTAATAATGAAGAGTTTGTTTGAAGTTGAACGCGCTCATATCTGGAACTACCAATTGGATTTCAGAGTCGGAAAAAATCTTTTTGCATTTGATAGCCCAATTCTCGAGAAAGGATATAGGTTATTTAACATCATGCTTGAACTCTTAAAGGCCGATCAAAAAGAAGAAAGTCAGATATAAGAGTAAGCTAAAAATAAGTAAGAGTTCGGGATGTAATGGTGTGGGTCGGGGGAACAAAAAATTTTACGCGGACGAAGTCGCGGGCAGAAGCTACTTGACAATAAATAAAAACCCAAAATATTATTCAGTTAACGCTCGATATGCCAAACCATCAATACAATGCCTTCTTTATTTAAAAACCCATTGACAGCGGACACACATGAATTCATTACATCTTTAAGAAACCCAATATCTTCGCATCTCACGATTCCATTGATGAAAATTGATGACAGTTAAGGCACCTGTCCCAATGTCGGCGATTAGCGAGAAGCGAGTGGGGCTAGCAACTTAAAACGAGCTGGCGAGCAATGAGCAGCCAGTGTGCGACGGCTACGAGCGATTACTCGTTGGTACATACCAAGCGTGAGTCTCTCAGCTAATTTTCTGCTTGCCAAGCGAGCATCGCTGATTAAGTATTCTCTTTACTTACGCCGGCGGTGTAAACAGACAGCAATCCATAATTAACCTATATTCCCAATGCTGGGATACAGGCCTCCTTTCTTCGAGAGGGAGTGTGGCTGTTATCTACCACGCGTTGCTAAATGTCACATTCGAATTTTGGTTCTAGGACATGCCGGTTTCGTCACGATGTTTTCCTTCACCCTTTTGAGAGCAATCAACTATTAGTATATGTATCTCTTTAACATTCACGGGACCCCTATATTTTAAAAAATATTAAAAAGGGTTCATACCGGGTGCGGTGACTTGACCAAGACTTGTTGTTCCTCAATACTAACATACTCGTACACGTGTCCGTTACAATAAGAATTACGAACGTCAACATCATCTGCCTAGCCTTTTCCCAACTATGCTGGGGTCGGCTTCCAGTCTAACCGGATGCAGCTGAATACCAGTGTTTTACATGGAGCGACTGCCTACCTGACCTCCACAACCCAGTTACTGGGTAATACGAAACCCCTTGGTAAGACTGGTTGTCAGACTTTCGGGCTTCTGACTACCCTTAACGACTGTCAAAGATCCACGAATGACAGCCGGGACCAACGGCTTAACGTGCTTTCCGAGGCACGGAGGGGTCTCGGTATGTAAAGATGGTCACCCACCCACAGACCAACCGTGGCAAGCGTAGCTTAACCTGATCGATCCACCTGTACGGCTGTTATTATTTAGCCACGGGCTCCTCCCCAGGTAATAAGAATTACGAACGTATGTATTTCAATAAACCCTGTACGTATACTTTGTTGCTGACTATCCCAAAAATCTGATGGGGATCCGTCCGGAATAAAAACAAAAGAAAAAGGTGATCATACCGGAATGAGAAAGTTTATAGTGGACAAGACAGAGATGAAAATAGAAGAATAACTAGCAAGGGATCCAGTGGGGGATCCGACCGGAATAATTCAATCATTAGTACGTTTCTTGATCGAGAAAATCGTGGATGGCTAGTCGCTTCCTCGTCGGCGGTGAGACAGGTGCCTGACACGACCGGAACCGGCTTGCCGAGACAGACGCAGTATTGTATGCTAATGCGTCCATTGAGAATGGATCAATCAAGCGAAATGAATATTATATCGGGAACAGACCGACCGGTTCGGTTGGACCGTTTTTTGCGGATTTTATTTCATTTCGGTGTGTTAAATGGACGTGTCGGTTTCGACGTTTTGTTTTTAATTGAAAAATAATTAATAAAGTGTTTATATGTGCAGTGGAGTGGAGTAGTCGATTAAGCTGTGGTTATACTTAAGGCTCCCGCAGACAGCGCGTGACTTTAGTAGTACAATTTCTATAAAAAACTTCATGGAAATTATTGTACCAGAATCGTGTCGCACCATCGCGTCGCGCCCTTTTGCGTGAGCGTTTAGTAAGCAATGTTTGCTGTTGAATTAAATAGAGCAGGTAGGTAATCAACAACCAATAGGCACCTAATAGTATAAGATTCTAAAATAAGATTAAGTTGTTACTTAATATTATTTTAGACATAAAAATATTTTTGTTTTATCGCTTTAGAGCGATGTAAGGATCACTTCCATAGAGGGCTACATTGGTAGACCGGACATAATTTTCATAGATTTATTTATAAACGTCGTTGAAATTGTGGTTTGTAGTTGCGGTCGGTTTCGGAAGAGCACATTTATTCCTACGTCCGGATGAGCAACTTTACATCCACGTTTTTAAATCGCCCATCTGCGCACAGTATTAGACGTCAAATGGCGCTAAAACTTTAAAGACATAAAGTGAACTTGACACAATTGCCAATTTACATATTCGTGAACAGCATGTGTATTTACAATATAGTTTTATTACCTAAGGAAACGGAAATCCGCCATTTAAAGTAGTGAGGCGTTAAACTTTCACCAAAATCGCGTGTGAAAACGCCGGTTTTATTGTCATGCATTATAGAATAGATTATAGACGCGTGATCGTAGGTTTATTGAACTCTCGTGAACTTAGGTAGAGAAAAACAGCTATGTCTAATAAAAAACATGTTACACATATTAAGTTGAATATTTTTGAACAACACATGTATTAAACGTCCAAATACCACAGTGCTATATATTATGTGATTATTACATCACATTTTCGAATATTAAGTATTGCATTAAAAAGACCTTGGACCTTTACAGACAGACAGTAAAGAGTTTACTACCCATCCCAACTCAAGTCTAAAATTAATCCCACAACAAAACTACAAAATTATCAGAACACAGCATCATATCAACAAAACGGGTACAAAATAAGTCAAAACAAAGTGAAAATAAGACGAAGCAAACAACAAGTCAAACCAGTTTTAAAGGAAACCGTAGACAGGGTATAGATATTAGTTTCAAAGGCTTTGCCACAAGACCTAGCTGTATTGCGGCGATAACGAAACTGAGAATCCTGTACCAAGTTACGGATGTGTGTATGCCCCTTTAGAGTAGAACAAAGCTGGCGTAAGATATGTTTGCATGGGGCGTTAAGACTAGTACTATGAAATCCATTCTAGATTTAGGTATTCTGTGTAATATTTTCAGGCTTATGAATGTAAAATATGTTTTATATTAAAGGGTGTTTTTTATTGCAAAATTAGCCTTTAATGCGGGAATATTATAGGCTGATTATCTTCTGGGACACAGGCCTCCTCTCCTCGAAAGCGATGGTGGGCTGTAATCTACGACGCGGACCGAGTGCGGGTTGGTAAATGTCACATGTCGTTAATTTTGTTGGTTCTAAGAATTCTGTTCTTGGAGTCTAGAGTAAGTTCTAGGAGTCCGTTTTAAGAGAATGATAAAATTTTTTACACAAATTAAAGCGCCTGCCGGGGTACATATCATTGTTTTTGATTGCATGTCACGTTATTTAACTAGAAATCACTAGCTGCGCCATGCGGTTTCACCCGCATAAGTTTCGATCCCGTGAGAATTTCGAGATAAAAAGTATCCTATGAGTTAATCCTGGTTATAAACTATCTATAGGCTAAATTTCATCCAAATCCGTTCAGTAGTTTTTGCGCGAAAGAGTAACAAACATCTATCCATCCATCCATCCTCACAAACTTTCGCATTTATAATATTAGTAGGATTTGTTTCACTAACATAACACAGACTATTTATCTATCATCATCATCTGACTGGCCTTTCCGAATTATGTTGAGGTCGGCGTCCAATCTAATGGTATATTACTTGGAGCGACTGCACTTGCTGCTAATCTGACCTCCAAAAACCAGTTTCTGGATAGCACGATACCCCTTGATAAGACTATTTGGACATCAATATCAGAAAAAGCCTCTCAAATAGAATAAAACAAACCTTTCTATCAAAGATCGTATCAAAAACAATCTTAACAACGTTAACTACGTGTTTCCGATACAATTTAATCAGAGGAGCCGTAAAATTAATACATACAACATTTATGTATCGCACACGTTAACCAATTTGCAGTTACCGCGGTAATGAACGAGCGGAATGGCAGAGTGAAGAATATATTCAGTTTATGTTACGTCCTGGCTTATTTATAACATCATCCCATGTATTTGCCGAAGGTTGCTGCAAAGAAATTCCTAGCAGAAATTTCTAGGATGCACGTCACGTTTGGTTGGTATTTCCGAGTACAACAATGAGGTATTTACTTACTTATATTTCCACAAAATTGAGCGTCTATTCATTGGGTACACATGGCTACACATCAAGCTATACATTTCCAGTTTTAGCTGACCTCGCACTGTATAGGTTTTTCGTACAATCAGAAGTCAGCTTATATTGGTTATGTATAACTTGATATGTAGCCGTGCGTACCTGATTATTACTAACCTACTTGACTATAAAATCAGCAGTGGGAAACTTTACCCTCATTAAGGAGCCATTACTTCGTGTAATTTATTTGATCACCACTGCTCTCAAAACGATGAAGAAAACGACATGGCCTAGATGTATTTTCACCAAAAGGTCGGCGCCTGCGACCTTTTGCTTGTCACAGTAATGCCACAGAGTGTCTATAGTCTATGACATCATTATGACACTCAAGGCATAGACAAGTAATGATGGTTACGTCTGGCGCGGATATATTTTATTTGATAATATTTTACGTAATCTATGTTATTTATTTATTTTTATTTCTGTAACTGCCCGTGACATCACAGCGGGCCCTATCAGAATACCAGCGCCGCGATATTTATTTTTAAATATTGCAGCATCATGCTGAGATAGGAGCCTTTTGGCCTCGTATACTAAGTAGGACTTATTGTTTCATTTTTCTTTTTGTTAGTTTTTTAATTTTTTTTAGTTTTTATTTTGGTATTTTAATTTAGATTGTGTTTAATTTATTTTGTGATCCTCCTGTACGAGTCGCAATAAATACTTTTTCTTTCTTTCTTTCTTTTCTAGACATGTGAGATCCGCCAACTGGGCCCGCGTATTGGATTACGGCCCCCTCCCTCTCACAGAGAGGAGGTCCCAGCAGTCAGAACTTTATCGGCTGATTATGCTAAAAAAAACCTTTTAAAATCCTAATCCTAAGTGACAACAAAAGCCAAACCCCTTTATACATAAGTTGCTTAGAGTTAAGTAGTGATTTGAAAGAAAGAAAGAAAAAGTATTTATCGCGACTCGTACAGGAGGATCACAAACTAAACTAAACACAGTCTAAATTAAAATACCAAAATAAAAACTAAAAAAAATTAAAAAAGTAACAAAAAGAAAAATTAAACATAAAGTCCTATACGAGGCCAAAAGGCTGCTATCTCAGCATGATGCTGCGATATTTAAAAAAAAATATCACAGCGCTGGTATTTGCGGCTGTTTATCTATAAATTTTTGACGTTTGAACGTCACTAAACTTTGAAGTGTGTTTGTTACTTTTTCACGCACAAACGGCTGCACCAATTTTGATAAAATTTGGTAGGGAGGTAGCTGACACCCTGGTTTAACACAGACAATTTTTAATCCCGATATTTCTCCGGAATTGAGACTTATGCTGGTACACATAGAATACTTTTTATCCCGATATTCCCACGGGATCGACTCTTATGCGGGTGAAATCGCGGGGCACTGCTAGTCATTTATAAATAAACCCCTTAATGGATAAGAAAATATATACCCACTTAGTAACAACAGTAATTACGAATATCAAGTTGTACGTGTAACAATAACGGAAACAACAAGTGTAAAGAACAATATCCGATTAAGGAACTCCCCAAGGCTACGCAAGCGAGAAATTCTTCAAGATTACGCATATTACATACACGGTATGAAATTACGTGAAACACGTTGACCTGAATGCTAATTCTGTTGGCACGTCAAACACACCGCGTAACGTTAATATGTTTGGAGATGAAGCTCATGTCGCATACATTGAAGGTCGGTAGGTATATGCGTCTTATGAAGGTTTATTAGTCGTTTCGCACGAATTTGCTCGCTCGAAAAGTGCGAATCGTCACTTTTATAATATTATTAAAGTTTATAAAAAGGACCCTAGCGCGCAGAAATGATAAGAGATAAATATTATACAACCGACTTAAAAAAAAACACTACAAAGTGATAAATAACTTTAATTTCGAAAGTCGGTGTCGTTAGTTCCGCATTTTCGTTTTTGAAACCGACTTCCAAAATTAAAGTTATTTATCACTTTTTAGTTGTACCTACCCCACACAAATTCAAATAACACTAGTGCATTTGAGAATTGAAGACACAGACTAAAAGAATGATCAAAATTGGTTCATTAGTTTTTGAGAAAATCGCGGACAAACATACATACATACGGGTCAAATACAGAACCTCATCTTTTGAAGTCGGATAAAAACGTGTAAGTACCTTTTCCTAAGCTCATTGCATAAAATCCAAAATGTGCCAATTCGTGCGAGTCGCCTATACAAAAAATAATATTATTTGAAAGTAAATTCGTGCGAATCGACTAATAAGCCCTCATGAATGTATCGACAATGACCCAATGACAAGGAAATCAAGTTTATTCTCTTTAATGAATCCCAATTACGACGTAATTTAAATGCCAATTATCAGCTTAATAGCTTTTCGAAGAAAAACTGGTCTTACAGAACTGGTAAGATTGTGAAAGAACGCCTACCTACAATAAAAGCTCCTTTGAAGGGATGACAAATAAATATTTCGTAATTTAATAAAGGTCGAAATCCGCGACATAACGGGGAAAAAATTAAACATATACATATATAGCTAGCTATGCGCAAGATCTTGCATTAGGCTGAAATGTACATTCAGCAAAGGAGATAAGTATGCAGGGTCGTCGAATATAGTTGAAGTTTAGTAAGAAACGGTTTGATGTTTTCGAATAAAATTTAATATCATTAATAGATAACAAACAGTTAATTTATCAAATTAAATTTCATACGAAAACATCAATCAGTTTCTTAGTAAACTTCAACTATATTCGACGACCCTACATAGTTATCTCCTTTGCTGACTGTACAATATTTAATTTCAAGCAAGATACTACGAATTTATCTTATCATCCCTGTGCCCGATGGAATTTAAACGATACAAAAAAATTACGGACCTCCATACAAGCTTTCATCTCCTATTCAACCCATTTAGGGGAAGAATTTTCAAAAGTCCTTCCTTAGTGCTCCCACCATCAGTATAAAAAAAAACTTGTTAGAAGTTTCATGCTTCTAACCCAGCGGGATGAGCTAGGCTCCTTTAATGAAGATTAGTCCTTGGCAGATCTGGACAGAGAGACGTGGAAAGAGAGTAGCTTCTGACGTTTCATAAGTGCCCATGTAGGTTTATCATCATCTGCCTAGCCTTTTCCCAACTATGTTGGGGTCGGCTTCCAGTCTAACCGGATGCAACTGAATACCAGTATTTTATATGGAGCGACTGCCTATCTGACCTCCACAACCCAGTTACTGGGTAATACGATACCCCTTGGTAGGACTGGTTGTCAGATTTTCGGGCTTCTGACTATCTACCCGTAACGACTGTCAAAGATCCACGAATGACAGCCGGGACCAACGGCTTAACGTGCTTTCCGAGGCACGGAGGGGTCTCGTTATGTAAAGATGGTCACCCATCCACAGACCAACCGCGGCAAGCGTAACTTAACCTGATCGATCGACCTGTGCGGCTGTTTTTATTTCGCCAGGTTTATGTGAAATAAAATATTTTGATTTTGAGTAGGGGGAGGCCTTCGCACAGCAGAGAGAAATTAATGGCTACTAATGGTAATAAATAACCCAGCGATTTAGTCTGGACGTTGTCCGTCAGTGAATTAATGCATTTATCCCTTCGTCTGTGGGTTGATCCTGCGTGCACCACCTAATGTCAATTAAGTAGGTACATTATTAAGTAGAAAATATGTATGTTTCCCAGGCAATAAATTTTACAAATAATTACTTTTTCTGTAACAGCCAGCTGGATTGTGGCAATCCTAGGCTGTGTTCAGCAGTAGGTTTTCAGCTGAAATTATGATGATCATTTCAGGTAGTAATTATCCTGCTGTTAACTTGTTGTGTTACATTCCGTGTCGGCAATTACAGCCTTTATAGCTTAGCATCTGAATGATAAAAACAACCCTGCTTTTGTCAATCCAAGCACGACCAAATGATAGCACTATATTTTATCTCGGTAAACATGTAGGAATCCCACACGAGCACGATAATGTAATTAATTCTACGCGGGTGTGGGATTCCCTTTAACGGTAAAAAGTTAAGTTAATTGTCAAGTAAGTATTTAGGGTAACGTAATACCTGAGGCGGTAAGCATTTACTACGGTGTGGAATTAAGTGCGCTTTGTAATTTGAACAATAGCCTAAAATTGGATCAGTTCTTGGGCTGACTTGAACACATTTTAATAAAAAGTAATTGAGGCATATTATTACTGACCATTCCGAGGTAGCCTGCACACTAATTGCGTAAAACACTATCAATCTTAATCTGAAACTTTTTGAAGTATGCTAATCCATTGCTTCGTATGTTCGAAAAATGGGCCTGCTCAACGACGTAAATAACGCAATGAATGTTGTTGAGCTGTCAAAACGAAATCCATTGCTACTGATCGCAGAAAGCGATAAGGCCGCCCATTTTATATTTTTTAGCGTTCGATTTACTGTTTTTGTTATGGATTTTTGTGATGTACAATAAAGTATACATATAAATAAATAAGGGATTAGGTACGAAAAACATAACCTTCTCTTTGCTTTCGCGCAGTCGGGTAAAAATAGACAGGGCCAGGAGCATCCTTCTATGGTCTCATTATGTCCTATTTGCGATAGCAAATTGTTTGGAGAACGCAAAGGTAATATGTAGAATTATTTTCGTGCCGTCACTGCCTTATTGATTGTCTTAATTTTACACGATGGTTCTGCACAACACATTTATGTGCCCTGGCTAATTTCTTAAAGCATCCACAGGATAGGTCGATTAAGCAGCCGACAACTTCCTTGGTTGACCTGCGAGATGCCATACAGAAAACAAGAACCACGCCACATTTTACGAACTCGAAGGAAGACAGAGAATAATACTTCTTTTCGATATGTAACTATAATCAGCCTATAATGTTCCCATCACTGGGATACAAGCCTCTGTGTGAGAGAATGGATCATAATCCACTACGCGGGCCCAGTGCGGGTTGGTAGATGTCACATGTCTTCTAATTTTTGGTGCTAGGACGTGCTGATTCCGTCTCGTCCCTCAAGATATTTTCCTTCACCATTTTGAGACATCGTATTTATCGATGTATGTAAGCTGCAAATTACGTAACGGTCACTCATTCAAGCCATATAACCACGACCACGTTTGACCTTCAACCCATCAATAGGTAGGTACCTACATCTGGATAGTGGTTATAGCTATATAGGTGTATCTGCGTGATAACCACGATGTTTCAACAGTCCATCTAATCGTTATCTTAAACTAAACACACGTTGACCCACTACATAGATCAAAGTACTAGCTGTTGCCCACGGCTTCACCCGCGTGGCTGTCGGAAAATATCCCACGGGAACGTTCTACCGGGATTAAAAGAAACCTATGTGTTAATCCTGGTTATAAACTGTGTGCTGAATTTCATCAAAATCCATTAAGCCGTTTTTGTAACAATCCAGAACAAAAATTCTAAAAACTATGTTTTCGGCATCATACCCGTTCCCAAATCTCGAAGCAATGACTATTAAAAAAAAAAAATCAATGTTGTTTTGACTTCATCACTATTTTATTGTAAGTACCTACTACACTAGATAGAGATAATCGTCAGATTAGTATTTAATTCACACCGATAAGACTCGAAGCGGTATTGAGGTCATTCGAGAACTAAGTATAGACGGAATTGTAATGCAGGATGTTTCAATAATCGACGCATTTTCTTGGATAATTTTATTACATACCGTTGACGATAATGTCGACTTTGACATAATTGACGTTATTAAATGCAGGTATAAAGCTAATGAAGTAACTAAACAAATTAATAAATAAAGAGGTCTATATAAGGAGGTCCACTTGTCTGAACAAGGTCCCTAATCCAATTTTCTTAACACTTTTTCATGACAGATATTTTGAGTACATACTCAAACTGAAAAAAAAGTAGATGTTTTCATTAACAAGGAATATCAATTTTTGCAAGCTAAACACGGGAACCAACGTGGGCCCAAAAAATATAAAGAAGTCAAATCAAAGCACCGTCGACACGAAAAGAAGAATAAGAATCTAGAACCTAACGCTCAGCGAGTTTCTGCTCCGTGGTTTCGCAACGTGATCGGCGCGTTTGCGTAACGAGAGCAGTTGACGTGAGTGTACAAGAGAGAGCGAGATAAAGAGAGTTATTTATCTCGCTCGTTCTTGTACACTATTTTGAAAACGCGGAGAACACGTCTCAGGCGTAGTCGCAGCTAGCTCGCTTTGCACCCGCGGAGAGCACGACCTCAAAGCGTTTCGCTGGAAACAAGCTGGCAAATCGTCAGTATTACGATACTGAGCGTTATCACGCTCTAACTGTTCTTGAATGAATTGCAAGATTCGCAGAACAATTTCCATACAGACCAATAGGAAACATCGTGAGCAAATTGCACATTCACGTCACAGTTTAGCGGACGACTTTAATCATTCTTTCATAGTGACGTCATCGCTTCGCCGTACGGATGTGTGTTGCAATATTTATACAACACGACAGACGGTATTGCAATGCTGACGTTGGTTGGAGAAATTCCAGCCTTTGTTGAAAATTATATCGTGATGGAAAAGTGTTGTAGAGAAAGACAAAGCAATGATCTCCACTCTTGTCTATTGCGTTCAGGCGATTTCAGAGCATTCTAATTTCAAGTTCTCATAGGCACCTCGTGGCCGCAACCTTGGTCGCAGAAGCTACGGTTGGGCTGCGGCCAAGGTAGCGGCCACGAGCACGACTGGTTGTAAAGCAGCCATCTGTCGAGTTGCTGCAGTTGCTGTTCTGAGCTCGAACAGTATGGAGATAAAAATTGTGAGCCTGTACTTGATGTGGAAAAGACGTAATACGGAAAGACGTTATTGGATACATCCTGTGTTGGAAATTCGCAAATTAAGGCCGTACGATGACAAGTTTTTTAAACACACAAAAATGTCTGTGGCTAGTTTTGATGAAGGAGTCGCGTGGCCGCGGCCAGGTAGCATTCGCGGTCGCAGATCTAGTGCGCGAGCGCTAATAGCAAACTATACGTAAGTTGGGCGCAACGACCAGTCGTGCCGGCCCGGTGTGCGGCCAGTCGGCCGTTGCGGCCAAGTGCGCGACGTTCATATGGTTTCTTTAGTTAATCTGGTCGTTGCGGCCACTGGTCGTGGTCGTGGCCGTGCGCGTGGTACCTTATGATGTTTGTCTTTGCATCAATGTTCGCCAAACAGTTCTCATGTAAAATTTACAAAAATACTAGCTGTCCGCCGCAGACTTCGTACTGCCAAAAAAGGGCTGTTTTTAGGGTTTTCCCGGGAATTATTCGATTTTTTCTCGCCATTTAAACCTTCCCTAGACCTCCACGAACATTTCAAGACCAAGATAAGATAAATCCGTTCAGCCGTTCTCGAGTTTTAGCGAGACTAACGAATAGCAATTCATTTTTATATATATAGATTTCGGTTCAAGAATTCAGCGGGGTAATTGCGTAACACACTATCAGTAGCAATGGCTTTTATTTTGACAGTTCAACAACATTCATTGCGTTATTTACGTTGTTAAGCAGACAAATGTTTCAAATATATGAAGCAATGGATTGGCAATTTCCTTCAAATTTCATCAGATTCAAACTCAAACTCAAACTCAAACTCAAAGCATTTATTTCAATTAAACCATTTCCAGGCACTTTTGAATTGTCAAAATTAACTAGTCGGTCAGTTAGTCAGAAAGTAGAAGCTAGTTGCCCATTCCAAAACGTAGATCTCTTGGAGAAGAACGGGCAAGAAACTCCAAGGACACTCTTTTAAATTAAGATATTACAAAATCCTGAGTACAGTATTCTTGTTGCTTCTATATGTGAGAACAATGTTATGAAGAAACAATTCAAGACAGTTATAAGATTAAAAAGAAGCCCTGGCAGCTAAGAGATGACCAGTCTCAACTGACAGCGCCCGTTCACGAACATGACGCATGGATCAGCACCATCCAGCTCAACCATTTTGAAGGGAACCGAATGATCCAACACACGCGCCACCATCAGTGAGACATTTAAGTGAGCATGACACATTCTCAACTGCCATGCTCTTTCAAGTCAATATAAAAAAATTATAATGAACGGATCCATGGTTCTTACATTTACAAAATTAAAATTAAAAAAAAAAATGCTTCTAAATTATACAAAACTATCGTTACCAATTTATTTACGAGATGAATAAAATTTTACTAGAAAGAGGTATAAGATATTAAAGTAACAATTAAAACTTGATTGAATTAAAAATACACATTAAATTCGAATGTCAGAAACACTTAAAAAAAAAAAGAAAAGAAAAAAAGGGAAGCATGTCTTCCAAATTAATATTGAAATTTTAACTAGTGAGCCCAAGTGTCTGTGGAGCAGGACCAGCATTTAGCCAAGCATTTTTATCTACGATATAATCATCCAACTTATAGTATGCTTGTCTACATAGTGTGCGTTTAATGCATGTTTTAAATTTCTTCTCATTTAGTTGAAGAATATCGAGTGGTATTTTATTATAACACTCTACACAATAACCCATAAAAGAAGTTTTTACTTTAGACAATCTGAAACGAGGTTGATCTAATTTGTTCCTATTTCTAGTGTTAAAATTATGCCTGTCACATATCTTACTAAAAAGATGTAGATTTTTTCGAACGTACATAATGTTTTCATATATATATTGACAAGGAACCGTCATGATGTTAATTTTTTTAAACAGTTCCCTTAGAGATTCACGTCTGCTGAGGTTGTAGATAGCTCTGATAGCCCTCTTTTGCAGAATGAAGATAGATTCAATATCTGCAGCCCGTCCCCACAACAAAATACCGTAAGACATGATGCTATGAAAGTAACTAAAATAGACCAGTCTCGCGGTATCCACGTCTGTTAATTGACGGATTTTCCAAACAGCGTAAGCGGCTGAACTTAGCCGCCCTGCAAGTGATGTTAAGTGAGGACCCCACTGCAGCTTTGAGTCAAGCGTGATCCCCAGGAAAACCGTATTTTCGACGAATTCAAGTATCTCCTTATTCAATACAACGTGACATTCACTACTTCTAACATTCGGTAAAGTGAATCTAATGCATTTAGTTTTTTTCTCATTTAATACCAAATTATTTACAGTAAACCAATTATGGACCACAAGCATAGCGTTATTTACGTCGTCAAGCTCCTGTGCACGTCTGCTTACTTTAAAAATCAGTGATGTGTCATCAGCAAATAACACCATTTGTGGTCGGTTTTCCAGTAAATAAGGTAAATCATTTATATATACTAAAAATAAGAACGGCCCCAATATTGAGCCTTGCGGTACACCCATTTTGACTTTTAAACCCAATGAATTTTCACCGTTTATTTGAACTTGCTGAAACCTATCATTTAAATATGATTTTATTAAGCTAAGAGCGAGTTTACCCAGTCCGTAATGCTCAAGTTTCAAAAGCAGTGTTTCGTAATTCACGCAATCAAATGCCTTGGATAGGTCGCAGAAGATGCCTATTGCATCTTGTGCCTCTTCCCATGCGTCAAATATGTGTTTTAATAAGGTTACACCGGCGTCGGTTGTACAACGTCCTTTGGTGAAACCATATTGTTGATCGTGTAGGATGTTATTACGATTAAAATGATTGAGCATCTGATTTAACATTACTTTTTCAAACACCTTGCTGAAAACAGGCAAAACCGATACGGGTCTATAATTATTAGTGTTTTTGCTGTCCCCAGATTTGAAAAGTGGAATAACTTTACTGAACTTCATTAAATCCGGGAATACCCCTTGATCAACACACAAATTAAATATTAAAGCTAAATAGGGTGCAATTGTCTCAATAATGGATTGACAAACTTTAGTAGACAAGCCCCACAGATCTTCGGTCATTTTGATCTTAAGTTGCTTAAATGCCTTTATAATTACTGAAGGGTTTACATGTTTAAATTTAAATTCCACAGGACAGGCTGAGACATTCGCTCTTAATAATTCAATAGCAAGTGCGGGCGAGGAATTTAAAGTTTCTGTGGTTTTAATTGGGATATTGGTAAAGAAAGTTGCAAATTCCTGAGCAACATCGATGTTATCGCTAATAAGGCCACGGGAAGTGTTCAGTGTGTAATCAGTATTATGTTTTTTATTCCTGTTCGTTTCATTGTTAATAATTTTCCAAACTGTCTTTATTTTATTGTCTGCTGATTTAACCTTGTTGCTAATGAAGGAAGCTTCAGCTGTTTTGCAAATATTTTTAAAAGTTTTAGAATATGTAGCAACATACTTATTAAAAGTATCCGTGTTAATATACGGCTTAAGGCCATACAGTTCAAATAATCTTTCCCTACTTTTCCTGATTCCTTTAGTTGCCCAGTCACTGAATAAAAACTTAGGGCAAATAGTTTTAGATTTCTTCTTAAAAGAATTATTGAACTCTGTTTGCACTAACGAAAAGAATTCTTCATACAAAATATTACCACTATTCATATTTAGGCCCTGAGCACGTAACTTATTAATTAAAGTGTTATTAAACTTTTCCAAATTTCCCGATGTTATTGGTCTAAATTGAATCTGCACTTTTTGTATTGGTGTGTTGGACTCAAAAGAAACGGTTTGACCGCTGTGATCGGAAGGGAGATAATTTACAATGGCTTTATCTAAATATTCGCAGCAACAAAAAACATTATCAATACATGTAGCAGTAGCTGTAGTTATTCGCGTTGGTTCCAAGAACACATTTGACAAATTAAATGATTTAAAGAGGCTTAATAATCTACTGCTATTTGAATTATTTTCCAAAATATTAATATTAAAGTCACCACAAACAATTACTGATTTATTACCAGTTGCCAGTTTTCCCAAGACATCTTCCATTACAGACTCAAAAATAAAGTAGTTTTGATAGTTTGGAGGTCTGTATACGCACACTATAAAATGCTTATCCAGCTCAACACAGGACAGTTCGATGCTATGTTCGACCGATAGTTCCACTATGTCTTTACGAGTCTTATATTTTACACAATTTTTAATTAGGATTAATGAACCTCCACGCAGCATAGATTTTCGGTTAAAGCAACTGCCTACACTATAGTTCTCGTAATTAATCAGCATTTCGTATTCTTTCAACCAGTGTTCAGTAATACAAATAATATCAAACATTGTTTTTTCTAAAAACAATTCCATTTCTAATAATTTGGAAGACAAACCTTGAATATTTTGATGAAACAATTTCAAGGAATTCTGCTTAGCCCCTTTTTTACAATTAACTAATTGAGAGCTAGAAGATACCTTGTTGGAGGTGAGATTAACAATACTGTTTTTGGTAACTTCTGTTGTCTTACTGACTAGTTTAAATTATTGTGGCTAACCACCTTAATATTAGTATTATTACTAATTTTTGTGGTGCTAATTACATCAGACTTCGACATAATACTTATGTCTGAGTTAATAATAAAAGCTAATAGCCATGCTATTTGACGTCTAAAACTAATAGGCAGATACGCTGTATCCCTAGTCGATTTTAATTTCTCAACAAAAGTGTTGGTGTCAAAAAATATAAGTTTGTCACTATAGTGATTAGCTAACAACTGCATATGGTTATTTAGCTTATGTATATAATGATTTTGCCTACTTGATAAGTGCTCAAAATATGGGAAAGCACACAATATTATTTTCTGACAATTAATTTTCAAGATTTCAGTGACACTGTCAGTGATGTCATCTATTTTGACATTCACACTATTACCTACAAGTACAGAAATAATGGCATTTGAATTATATTTATTGCTAGTTATTGATGACATTATCTCTTTGTAGGATTTCCTAGGCATACAATAATTAACAGCAGACTGATTCAGGTTGTTACTCAATAATTTACCTAAGCCTCTCCCTAAGCTATCTGAAAACATAACAGAACAACAAAATTTACTAGAAGAAGTGACAGCTCTGTAAGTCTCTGTCTGTGCTACTTGAGATGTACCTTGTATAGCATGTGGTGTATCTTGATTGGGGATACATTCCCGAGCTCCTCCAGACTGAGACGGGTCCTCCGTTACCTCAAGTTGGATAGCCTCAAGGTTGGATTCCCTTTGACAAGCACATTGATGTGTGCTCAGAGTCATCGGGTCCACTCTACCTGCCTCATCATTACACATTTCTACCAACTCGTTTGCAGCAAGGATGTGTTCCTTTATTTGTTTTTGAGAGCTCACATACTTAATATAATGTAAATGTAGTGACTCTTCAAGTACCTCAATTTCAGACTGTAAACGCTGAGTGTCAATGTAATAAATGTTTTTACTATCTTCTAATTTAATTTCATAGTTTTTTAATTTATTTAATAGAAAAACACGTTCTTTCCTTAGTTTAATATTATTGGAATAGTGTTTTTGTTGTTTCCTAAATTTATTGCATCTATTTATGATTTTATTTAGTTTTGCATATTTTTTTATTTTATTTTGACTTACTTTATAACTATTATTATTATATTTCAGTATCGAGTCTTCAGTAAGGTCTATTGTTAATAAGGAATGAGGGTTGCAGTCAGTATTACATAATTCATTATACAAGTTGTTAGTTGCCTGAGCTTGAGTACACTCTTTAAGTTTCTGTAACTTGAGTTGATAGTGTGTTACGCAATTAACCTGCATAACCGGGAGCACTGCAGTAGTACTTGAAACCACTCGACCAACGAGGCTGTCGAAAGAAGTCTAAGAAAAGTCAAAATTCTAGTGCTGACATTCTAGCTAATAGTTGGTTATTTGAGTTTGTAACACGTTACTTTTGAGTAGCGTTGTGGGCGATGGGCTTTACAAAAGGTGTCAGCATACTATCTGGCTGAGTTACCACATACATTAAGTACATACGTGAAAACATAGTGTAGCCTAGTTTTCTTATCACTAAGTAGAACGTGGAACTATGTTAGTACCTACTGATATTTATATTGTAATGGTTTTAACGTAAAAGAAGTCGGAACTAGTTCTAGCAGGAACATAGGAGCAGGAGCATTCATAGGAACAAAACCCTACATTTGTTATCACGCTACCAAAAAGAAAGTGGTGCTCCTAAAACGTGCAACAGAGACGCATCTGCAACACTAACTCTATTTTATCATAGTGTTAATTCCCAGTTATTTATTGCACAGACAACATACTTAAGGTCTATTCAAATTTGTTTCCAATTGATGTTATTTCAAGTTAAACAAATATCAAATTTATTTTAATTGTATTTAAGTTGATTTCAGAATTCAGAGTGACGAGCACTATTGAAAAGTTATAAAAATGTTTGAAATTGTAGCGTAAAAATAAGTTTATTGTGTTGGAATTAAAGTTATTTTTCCATAAACACATATTTGTTTACATTTTTGGCAAATAAATCACGAACGCAGATAAGTACTTAGCTTTTTATCCTTTTGCATTCATAAAATCCAAAGGTCTTAATCATACGATCATAACCTTTCAATCTGTTAACTTATGTAGTACAGAGGCCAGCACATCAAGCTACCCCAATCTGTAAAATTTTCCCAATTGAATATGAACTTTATTCCCTTGCTATAAAGTTGAAAATAGCTTGATGTGCTCTGTACATAAGTGTAGTACTTAAACATGCAACAGCAACGCAATTAGAACACTAACTCCATTTAATCATAGTACCTAAGTCTCCAGCGGTTCAGAGCGCGATAGTAGTTACCGCTACAATTTCTCACCAAAACTTCAAATCAAGCCATGGATCCGCGTTTTAATTGCGAAACCAACTGAAGGGTATGAAACAGATTAAGTATCTATTAAAAGAACTAATCCTACCTTTTTTGTAGCTCCAGTTATTTGTTGGTCAGAACAACACCAGAAGGCCAATTCTCGTAATTTAAAATGTTCAAAATCTAATCGCAATCTCACCTTGGCGACAAATAAATATCAAAAACTTGTCAAAATGTAGGGAAATTAAAGGTATTTTTGACAGATTGAGACTGAGATCAGACTGTGAATGTTCTTAAAATTACGAGAATTGCCCCTCTGATAACTTAAAAAATATAGTAAGTATAGTATTACACTATATTGTATTCACACTTCACACTAATATTATAAAAGCGAAAGTATGTGAGTGTGTTTGTATGTTTGTTACTTCTTCACACACAAACGGTTGAACGGATTTGAATAAAATCTGGCACACAGATAGTTTATAACCAGGATTAACACATAGGATACTTTATATCCCGATATTCCTACGGAATCGACACTTATGCGGGTGACACCGCGGGCCGCTGCTAGTAGTTCATAAAAAGGCGATTGAGAAGTATTCATCATACTTACAAAACCCTAACAACTTGTTACCACATTACCAGTACAAAAGTGTTGCTCCTAAAACATACAACAGCACAGCAACACTAACTCTATTTAATCATAGTGAATCTCCAGCGGTTCAGAGCGCGATAGTAGTTAACGCTACAATTTCTCACTAAAACTTCAAATTAAGCCATGAATCCGCGTTTTAATTGCGGTTGCGAGACCGCGGCTTTTCGAATTCAAATTACTTTGAACTTTATTGTAAAAGGTATTAGTGGGGACACGAACTACAGTGCATTATCAATGGAAGAAGGCAAAATCTTTCGCTACTGTAATTAACTATGAATCAGACCTTAATGAGCTTAAGTGAGCGAGCATAATTATTAATTAGGTGAAGGGAGAGGAAAGCGTGTAGGTGGTGTGTTAACACAGAAGTTACATTAACGATATCTTCTTGCATATTTAGTATAATCAGCATATAATGCTACTACTGCCAGAGAGGAAGTGGGCCGTAATCCACCACGCGAGCCCAGTGCGGGTTGGTAGATATCACATCTCTTGGGGCAGCGGGATTGTCCGAAAGGGTTACCGCTGCCCCGGAACATAAAGGGCTAAGGAAGGAACACGGGTGGGTTTTAGTCAGTAAGAGTCTGACACTCCCTTCTGCTCCACCCTGAGCGGGAGGGGTCATTTGATGATTTCCCATCCACAAAAACGCCACACGGGTGGGTTTTAGTCAGTAAGAGTCTGACACTCCCTTCTGCTCCACCCTGAGCGGGAGGGGTCATTTGATGATTTCCCATCCACAAAAACGCCACACGGGTGGGTTTTAGTCAGTAAGAGTCTGACACTCCCTTCTGCTCCACCCTGAGCGGGAGGGGTCATTTGATGATTTCCCATCCACAAAAAAAAAGACACTTATGTCATCTCTTCGAATTTTTGGTTTTAGGACATGCCGGTTTCCTCACAATGTTTTCCTTCATCGTTTTGAGAGGTTCGAACCTACGATCTGCTACGCGTAAGTCGGACCACCATTGCTCATCAGCCACCTGCTTGTCAAGGATGAATAGGTATTTAGAACAAAGTATTAATAGGATTACAGTTCCAATATATCTTGCCAAACAGGTGCATAAAATAAAGTATCTTACGGACTGAAGACATTAAGGTTACCTGCAACACCTTACCTACTTAAAATACAAAGTTATTAATGTCTTAACTTTCCTAAACAATTTGTAACAATAAAACCGCTCTTCATACATTGTGTTAGGAAAAAGAATTCAAAATACATTGAATACAAAGTGTATAAACCTACAGTACTTTATAACATACTTAGTCAAAGGCGAATATGAAATAAACCTTATTTCATATTCATCGCAGAACTTTACCAACATTCTTATCTTCTTAGAAATAGAACCTTTGTTTTGTTTTGTAACTTCTGAAATTATTTCTTCGGTGAATAAACTGTTTTTCGAGTTTGGTAACATTGAAGAATTGAGTAAAGTGGTCTTGATTTTCTTAGAAACTTGAAATAGCTATTTTTAGTGAGTAGGTAACTACCTCATAACTGGAAAAATCACAAAAATGAACCCTAGTATCCTATACTCAGGGACTCAAACTGTAACTGTAATATTTGTTAAATTCTGTAATGTTTTTTAACACTGTTTAAAAAACATTGTTTGAACAGGCTCCGACCAATTTCGGTCACCGTGGCCAATCTTAACGGAGATTAGCCAGGTACGCAGGAGATATTCATGTAGGTAGTCGGTTATCATCTAATTGTACTTTTGTGTGTTGTGCTGTCTTTTGTGTGCTCCAAATAAATGGTATATCTATCTATCTATATTATTGTGCACAAGTGTTTGCGCAAATACAGGTGCACTTTCTGTTCCTTTACTCTCATACGATGGGACGGCAATCCGACACAACCGGGAAGAAATCAGGCGCAGGACCAACAGCTTTACGTGCTTTTCGAGGCACGGGGGTATTAAACCTCCAACTTCCAACTTTTAAGAAATTCTTAATGGAAAACCCAATAAAACTGTCTGATCCGGGAATCGGACCCAGGACCCCACCTCAGCAGTAGCGCTTGCAACCACGAGACCAAAGGGCAATCTGATATATCGATTTAGAGTAGGTATAAAACAATACCGCTTTTCGTATCTATGTGTGTGACCGCTCAGATCTTGTAAACTACACAATGAGTTTTGATGCAGGTTTCACCATCATTTAGTTAGAGCATGTATTCCTTATACAGAATGTTTTGAAATGTCGCCCAGCCATAGTTTAGTCTCGTGCAAAGCAAGGGCGGGTCGCTAGTTACAAAATACATCCCACACAGATGTTAAAAATAGACTCACTGACAAAGGCTGAAAAAACCCGAAATTCCGAAGAAAGATATTAATAAAAATGTATATTATTTCATGGAAATATTTCTAATTTCAGCCGAGACCAATATCAGTGGCTTTTAAATATTCCTCAGTAAAATTGGCTTTTATAAAGTAGCCAATTTCCCAACAGATAACTGTTGATCTATTTTAATACACCACGTTTTCATAAAAGAAGATAATTTTATTTTTGCCAATACTAAAAGAGATTGATAAGAGTAGCTTACACAGATTCATTTCTACATTGTTTATCCAATTTGTCACTCGGTCTTATTTCGGCACCTGTTTTATCGCCGACGAGGAAACGACTAACTTTCTATGATTTTCGTGGTCTAGAAACGTGCAAAAGATTGTGGGTCGCGTGTAAGTAAAAGAGATAGTAGATAATTAGACCGTAATAGTTGAATCAAGTTTCTTTGTGATAAAATCAGGAACGAGGATATTCGACGAAGAACCAGAGTCACTGACATAGCTCTTAAAATTTGCAAGTTGAAGTGGCAATGGGCAGGCCGCATCGCTCGTAGAACTGATACCCGATGGGGAAGAAAAGTTCTTGAGTGGCGACTACGAACCGGAAGACGCAGCATAGGCAGGCCTCCCGCTAGGTGGACCGACGACATCGTGAGAGTCACGGGCAACCGATGGATGCAAGTGGCGGATTGTCGTTCGGCGTGGTGGTCTAAGGGGGAGGCCTTTGTTCAGCAGTGGACGTCTTTCGGCTGATGATGATGATGATGAATTGAATCGCTGACTGGACGAACCGCCGACGAGTATTCGTTTATCGCAGCGACAAGAGATATTATAGAACACTTCGCTCAGTGACTCACGTTTAATTCACAATGGATAATCAGCCTATAATTTTCCCCTTGCTGGGATACAGGCCTCCTCATTGCGAGAGGGAGTGGACCGTAATCCACCACGCGGGCCCAGTGCGGGTTGGTAGATGTTACATGTCTTCGAATGTTTGGTTCTAAGACATGCCGGTTTCCTCACGATGTTTTCCTTCATCGTTTTGAGAGCAGTGGTGATGAAATAATTTACACAAAGTAAAGCGCCTGCCAGGGGTTCGAGCCTACGTACCTACATCTCATATGTCGCGTTCGTTACCACTGGGTCACCAGCACCACACCACTGCTCTACCTACCAAGACCCTCCGTGCCTCGGAAAGCACATTAAGCCGTTGGTCCCGGCTGTCATTCGTAGATCTTTGACAGTCTTTACGGGTCGTCAGAAGCCCGAAAGTCTGACAACCAGTCTTACCAAGGGGTATCATGTTACCCAGTAACTGGGTTGTGGAGGTCAGATAGGCAGTCACTCCATGTAAAATAAAGACTGGAAGCCGACCCCAACATAGTTGGGAAAAGGCTAGGCAGATTTTGAGGTATTCATACACTAAAATTAAAAAGATCAATAAAGACTGATTGCGAAAAAGAAAGATACTATCCCGATATTATACACAAGACAGTTAAAAGATGACCAGTCTCATCCGACGGCGCCCGTTCACGAACATGACGCGGCAGCTCACCCATTTTGTAGGCAACCGAATGATCCAGCACACACGCCACCATCAGTGAGACATATAAGTGAGCGTGACATATTCTCAACTGTCATGCTCTGTCAAGTCAACATCGAAATGTCATAATACGTATCCACATTACATCGTTCTTACATTTACAAAATTTAAAAAATGCTTTTAAACTATAAACTAACTTATGACCAGATATAGGAGCGTAAACGATGCAAAAGGAGTATGTAACGATCGTAGCAGCGCCCTTCTGTAGTTTCTGCCTACCTCCATGCCATGGGAAGAAGGTGTGCGTTTATGTATATATGTAAAACAGAAGATAACAAGATTCGTAAATAAAGCTCCAGTAGGACAAATTACCCAAATTAACACCAAATAGCTAACAAACAATCCAGCAAAGTACTTCAATGTTTCGAAGCACCCTTTAACAATTACTAATATTAAACGCAACCAACTTAGTTATGCAGTCTACCGCATCTCAGTATACTAAATCCCTTTAAACTCCCGTTCAATGTTTCACCAAAGTGGGTCATTCAGACTGGAGAATCCATCGAGATAACTTCCTTAGACAATTTTCTTCGGTAAAACAAAAGTTTTATGACATCACTAATGTTTTTAAAGTTAAGTTTCACTCTATTAAGAAGTTCGTGTCAGCGTTTTCTGGGAATAACGGTTTGAGAAGTTTCTCTTGGGGAATGGCTTTTGGAAAATAATTTGAAAATTCTGTGTATTTTTTTTGTATCAAACGGACTCTTTTGAAACTATTAAATGAACTGCAGTTATCTATGCAATGGACGGAAAAGGAAGATAAGAGGGCATAATTACACTGGGAAATTGTAGATGCAAATGTTAGCCATAAACCCCTTTATTCGTAAAGATTGCTTACAGTTAAGTCGTGATTAATAACCATCCATACATATTTAACGTTTAAACGTCACTTAACTTTAAACATCGTTTATAATTAAACCCCCTAGTACCTACCTCCACTAAGGGCCGGGTTTTTTGATTCGTAGTTAAGTCAACCAATTGTTAAAAATAGTACTTAACTAATGGTTAAATTTTTGCAAAATGTGTTTTTTGATCAATTGTTTGTCTTTGAATTGTCAAATAATTAGCTATTAGTTGACCCAGTAGACTATTAGTTACCATTTTTAACAATAATGGTCGAGTTAACGACGCGACGGATCAAAAAACGAGCCTTAAGTGCATAGTCGTCGCATTTTAGCATGACAATAGCGGTCTAATACCTCTCCGAAGGAGGCAAACATTAAACGATGTACGGATTTCCGTTATTGTAACATGTTAGAGATCACGATAGATATTGATTCCGGAGGTTAACGGACTTTATTACAGTTTTTAAATTAAAAAATCTAGAAAATGAAGCTGAGTAAACGACCGCTATTGCCATGCTGAAACGCGATAGCTATAGTACACCTCTCGCAATAGTAGGTACAACCAAAAAAACATAAAAAAGAAAGTAGATACTTACAGATGATTGCAGGAAAGGTCAAAAGAGAAAAACGAATAACCACCATTAAACAAGACAACTCTATACTCAAACAAGATTACCATAGATTGGAGCCGTCGAAAGTTTTCATTGTTGATGATTAATTAAGAAAGTCAAATATGTACAGAAACAAAGTAGCTACCTACTTTGTTAGTTAACGAAGTCTTCAGTCACCTCCAGAAAACAAACAAATATAATTACTGTCAACTGACAAGATGTGACATCACGCGTAATTAGAAACGTGACAGCGAGTGAATTTGTTTTTGGTTTTGGAAACCAGAGGGGCAATTCTCGTAACTTTAAGAACGTTCACAGTCTGATCTCAGTCTCAATCTGTCAAAAATACCTCTAATTTCTCTACATTTTGACAAGTTTCTGACATTTACTTGTCGCCGAGATGAGACTGCGACTAGATTTTGAACGTTAAATAACGAGAATTGGCTTTCAAGATTTTCTCTTGCGGTTGTAAGATTTATACCTAGAAACGTCAAATTACAATTCATATTCATTTATTGCATTCCTAAAAGATGTTACAAAGGGCTAGGTACGAAATGCACAGCAAAAGGATAAAATTAAGATTATAAAAAACAAAATCAAAACTACTAGGTACTATTAAAAAAGTACTATTTTATTAAGATTTACTCGTAAGAAGAATTTGGAGAACCTCGCCTGGTGTCGTTAAGACGTATAGCTAACTAATGAACAAAACTAATTAATATCCATTATTTCTGTTCTTTCTCAAAGAAGCATTTATTATTATTATTATTATTTATTGAATTAAAAGCCAACACGGACCAATTATAAAATAAACTAATACAAATACATTTAAGCCGCACAATACAATGCAGTAATCGTTTATTTTCATTCCCACATCACCACGCCAGAAACAAACAAACATAAATTTTATTCCGTACTGACAAATGACGTCACTACCAATTATAAACGGGAGTGGGACAGAAATATTTTGACAAAATGTGGGATACCAACAAAACTCTTAATTAGGGATATTTTAAGAAGCTCATTTGAAAAGAATGACGACAGTCGTTAACTGTAAGTAATAAAATTTTCTCAACAAAGACACCGAAATAGAAATCCTGTTGGATGAAAAGAGAAGGTGCTGAATTTTTACCCGGTGATTAATGGTTAAGTATTATTATAGGGAGATCGTTAATAGTGTGATGACGCCATTGTATTTAAATAGTCAGCCTATAATGTCTGCTGGGACACAGGCCTCGGGCTGTAATCTACCACGCGGGTCCAGTACGGGTTGGTAGATGCCACATGTCTTCGAATTTTTGTTTTTAACCGCAACAAAATTCTCAGTACAATAAGCTCAGCACATCAAGCTACCCGAAACTGTAAAATTTTCCCAATTAATCTTGAACCTTATGCTTTAGAGATAAAGTTGAAAGAAATTTGACAGATTGTGGTAGCTTGATGTTTTGGCGTCTGTAGGTACCTCTTTTAATACAATTCAAGATCATCATCATCATTGGTAGCCTTTTTCCACCGACTGCTGACTATAAGCCTCCTCCCTTTGTGCCATGCTTCCCTGGTCGGTGGGAGTGTCATCCAGGTCTTCCCCGTGATCTTCTGTGGGTCGTCCACCCACTAGCAATTGGTCAGCCAACGCTTCTTCTACGTTTCTCGGCATTCCATGCCATTCCGTTAGGGCTCTGCTTCACCTGCCACCCCCAGATCTAGCCAAGTGCCCACCTCCATATCAGAGCCGCTATCCGTAGTTCTACGTCTTGAACCTTAGTTCTACGTCATACCTTTTTTAAGAAAAGTCTACCTACATACACTACTTATAATCCATATTACATTTTGCCCGAAAGGGACCTGATCTAAATTGTGTACAACACATTGACTTAAACTCTTGTATAATCAGCTGTTTAAAGTTACAAAAGAATTTGTAACAATAGACCTTACTTAACGGTACTTAAACGGAATAGGTGTGTTTTGACGTCGGCGTCGTCGTTCGTGATTTTGTAACTTTGAAAGAGCTTCTTTGTAAAACAAAGTCGATGTTTCACGTGTGAAAATTATTTAAATCTTCATGTTTTCTTACTTTTATGGGTTTTTTTAAATAATAACTTTGTATGAGACCTTTTGTAACGGTTTTCTGTGTGTTTTTCTTCGATGAAATTCAATTTTTAAAGGAGATTTGCTCAACATTCTGTACTTTTTTTAACATTCGTTTTCAAAATGTTTTCTGTAATACCTAAACTACCTAATCAGCCTTTAATGATCCACTGCTGGTATACATGCCTCCTCTCTAAGAAGGAGTGGGCCGTAATCCACCTCGCGGGCTCAGTTTCCTTACGAAGTTTTCCTTTACCGTTTTGAGAACAGGTAATAATCTAGCCTAAACTTAAGATTTATCACCCAAGTTTCCCAAAGCTCGTGTTAATAACGTCACATCTCCACCCAAACTAATGGCCAAACACGATCGCAACGACAATCATTGCACCGAACTACGGAGCAATACGCACTGGCAATCGCATTGCGCTCAGCTGACCAATTAGCCGCATCATACAACGCACTGTTACTGCATACAAATAGTCGACAGTATGTCTCATTGTTGTCGTTAATTTTGACGTTAATTAAGTAATTTGAGTGATATAGACTTGTGTTTTAATGTTTATGGAGTCGTGAAACATGCAGAGTTTTATAGCTTAAGACGGTTTTTAACCGGTTTAATGCCGGAATTACAGTACAAGAACAATTAAAAAGCTATTGTGTCTCGCATGGATCCACGTTCCGATTAAGAAGGGTTAAATTCAATAATGGTGTAAAATAAAATATGTATATCCTATCTATGATAGAGCTATGACTTTGAGGCAAATTAAAATTGTGGTGTAGGTATGTATAGACGCCAGCTCATCAAACTACTATAATCTGTCAAATTTATTTAATAGATTTTCAACTTTATCGCTGAAGCATTAGGTTCAAGGTTGATTAAGAAAAATTTTACAGTTTCGGGTAGCTTGATGTGCTGGCATCTGTACAATAAAACCTAAATGTATCCAGATCTATATATCCATCTGAGGTCAAATTTATGCATTACGATGACTATGAACCAAGCAGAAATATTTATTTAAGTAAAACAATCTAATTCTGATTGTGTTGTTTTCAGCTCTCACAAGAAGTAGGTATAAAATTCTCCAAAATTTATAAAACATTTCATTTACAAAGATTTCATTCACATTTCCGCAAATATTTCCACGAATTCTCAACCCGACGATTTATACAAAACAGAAGAAGAAATTGGAGCTTCTTCAACAAAAGACAACGCAGATATTAAACTTAATAGATGTGTTCAAACTGGTGGCACTTTTAAGGAGACCTTCGCTCCCAGACAAATGACACTATTGACAATAATAAGTGCAATAAAGAGATTGCTTAAATGAATCTGGCACAAGGTTTGCACTTTGAGCGCTGGTAAATGTATTGCGACGTAATATTGCATACCGGTGGCGAGAATTTCTTTGTCACTTTTGTGCGAAATTATAGTGACCTATCTTCTTTTCCCTTGAATGGAATTATTTAAAATTTATTGAAAAAGGTCAACTTGTATGTCAATGTTGTCAATTAAACCCTGATTCGTACGAGCGATTTATTTGTCCGATGATTTCCTATTGAGCACTGGATTTTCAACTGTCAGAGTTGAGTCGAGCATTGAGCATTGAGCACGTCAAAATATAGACTGATAGATTTTCAAATCTTGGCGCTAAGTTTGGCGTTGAAAATTAGGTGCGCGATAAAAAATCGCCGTGTTAAAAAAATGCGCTGGTATGAGGACTAAAGGCTGACGCAGATTTGGGTGGGCCGCACCTGCAAAAATGCTACTACATTACTTTCCTACATTTTCTATGAACCATCATCGCACATTACAGGCGGCTGCACCGCATTTTTTGTATGAAAATGCGTTGAGCTGGAGCCCGTTGCGGCTGCTATATGCGCTTGGCTTATAGTTCGTTTGTTGACTGAAGGAATATTTTAATATTTCTCTAAAAGAGTCTATGCCATAATCCTATTGTCATGAACCCTCAGTCGTCTTTTGTGTTAGATAAAATTATATCTACTCGAAAATTGAAACTTTAGAAAGTTACGGCATCATTCCAATAAGCTGTAAAAAGGCAATGAAGAATATCTCTTTTCAGTGCCTTTTATAATATCCGCAAAAATATTATCCGAGGCCGACATCAAACAGCTTACAAAAAATCAAAATAAAACAAGTATTTCAGCTTTTGATTGCCAATCTAACTTGATGCAGCTGAATAACATAAACATTACATACTAGCGACCCGCCCCGGCTTCGCACGGGTGCAATGCTGATACTAAGTATAGGTACTTCAAGAATGTCAGCACGCGCCGCCGGCCCCCCGGCCGCGGCCGGTACCGCAGCAACCGCTATGTCCCTGCATTTTAAATCTGTAATATCTTCGAAAATATTCATTTAAATTACATGCTGTAAAGGGTCATATTTATTTATGGGTAATTCTACGATAAGAGGTAACTTGTGCGGCAATCAGTTTAAAATATAAATTTTATTCTATAAGTTGTTATTTTTTGCAATGAAACACATCACCTAAATGCACTTTATTTTATAACGTCACGATTAAATGCCTAATTAAAGTATATTTTTCTGAAATTCCTTGTAAAGTCTAAAAAAGTCTCTACCCTGGCCTGTCCCCCTGTCGGTTTCAGTTTAATTTGCAAACGATACATACCTTCTTTGTATCAGTTATTAAACTAAAGTAAGTTGAACACAAATTTCAATAAATATATTTAAGTATTGTTAAGGAAAAATAGAACAAAATTTATTTATTTGCAATATTTTTTAAACTTAACTTTTGTCCCAATGTTTTTGGGTATCTACCATGGCAAATTTAATTCCGCCACTACAAACACAAATTTTAAAACGGCCATATTCCAAATAGCGCTCCAGGTCATCTATCAACGTGAAGTTAGCGATGCAAACACGTGAGCCCTTAAGAATGCCGACATTTGTTAGTTGTTGCGACGCGTTGGTTCAAAGTGGTGATTTCGCGAGGTCATTGTGTCTCTCCACTGGTAAGTCATAAAAGTTATATTATTCATTTAATTTATGTGCATTTACTGGTCTAATTTAATAATAATGCAATAGTTAAAGTGTGATACATAATGTACAGAAAATTTTCTTATATCAATTAAAACAATAAAATTTATCATGAAAACGTCTCTTCCCTGCCATATTTCCTTTAATAGAGTGCCTTTAATTTATATTTTTGATTTTATTTTATGATTAAAACATGTTCATTTAGTGAAATGTAGCATAGATACAGGTAATATGAAAATTATCCTGATTATCGCAAGTCTGATTATTTGTATTACTTAAAAGACGCTAGTCTATACAACGTGTAACGTTAAATGCGCAAAACCTGAAAATAGTTTGTTTAAATGGACTACTGAATCGATTTCAGTCATTTTTAATATAGGTTTTTTTTTTCAAAAATGAGGTATGTATTTTGCCATACTATCCGTCGTTTGAGTCAAAGAAAATTAAGTATTATTTTATGCCAATAAGACTCAATTTTGAATGCATAAGCTAATGATACGATCAATACGATTTTCTTAATAAAAACAGCTTTAAAAAAATAGTTTTGGTCATTGTATTATGCTTTTAACTTAATGCTCTAATTGAGGTGTATGAGATTTTGCGCATTTAACGTTACACGTTGTATAATTAGTATTAATAAAAGAATATTTTATTATTTGTTGTATTGTAATGACACTTAAGACATTTTTGTTTTAAATTTCAGAGCAGGCTGAAATAATATAGTCTGTTAATGTTTAATATGATTGGTAAAAATGATAGTCTGATTCTATGTTAAGTACAATGTTTAATTAAAGTTGATTTTACTAATTTTGTTACTTTTACTGTCACAAATTCTCTCCCCTGGCTAAATAAGTATCTACCCTGCTCTTAGTGTCTCTACCCTGCCCAATGTATTTACCCTGGCCTTGTAAAAAGTAATATGCATAAAGTGACCTGCCCTTACGTGAAAAGATACATAAATAGGACAAAAATCGTAATATAAGTGTTGAATGAAAAAACAGCAACTTTTCTCCGCGGCCGTATTCTCTATGAACTTAAAACCTCTTATCGTAGAACTACCCATCTATAGTACACCCACATTTCGCCTAACTGGCGCACCCGCGCCGCTACCCGCGCCGCTCCCCGCGCCGCTCCCCGCCCCGCGCTGCCAGTCTGGCCAAGCACAGGCTGTTCCAATAAAACGTAATGAGCTGCTGGTATGGTTTTTCTTTGATACTTTCCTAATACATGGAAAGGGAAAGTAATTTTGTTTGAGCAGATTCTCAAATAATAGATAATATTTGCATGATGTGGGTTTGAGCGTTATTAGATTTTCGGCTTACAAAAGGGTGTCATTTCGGTTGGAATTATTTTAAAATGGCGCGTTTATTATGACAGGCATACGTTTATCCCTTAATCTCTGCGTGACCGTATGATGCTCAGATAAGAATTAGGTCATTCTCGCTAATTGCAGCTGTCGTAGGCTCGCCCCTATGGCGAGCCTATTACCACCAAGGCAAGGGGCTGTTCATTTTTTACGTAAGACAATTTTAACCAATTTCTGATCCCCTCCCCCCTACGTAAGAAAAATAAGACTTGAATGAACCACCTCCCCCAACCCTGAATCTTACGTAAGATCAGTACCTATCTAACAAAATAAAAAGTAGCAATTTAAAAAAAAAAGTAAAGAAAAAGTAGCATTTTTTTTTTAACTTATAATTTTACATATTTTTGTGATCTTACGTATGAATAATCTAGACCCTTCCAACCCCCATATAAGAAAAAATAAGACTTGTCTGGACTCCCTCCCCCCTCCCCCTATGTAATAAATGGACAGCCCCCAACTGGGCACAAATCCAGACCTCAGGTTGCTACTGATAAATTCCAGATAGACACACCGAATAACACTTTTTTCCCGATCTGCAGCAGAGGTTCCGACCAACAACGAGGCAGTTACATAAATTTTCCATGTTATAGCCATTTCAAAGAACTGTCAAGGAATGACAGACAGTAAGTGATTTTAATATACAGTCAATTTAATTTGGTAGTCAGGCAGGACACTTAGTAAAGCGCAGTGATGACAGGAGTACTGCCCTCGTAACAGCAAATGCAGTAATCGATATTTTTACCATTTTCCGTTTTTATCAAAAATGACATGGGGAGACTTCAAGCATGGGGAGACTTTGTATTTTTATGTACCTTTTTCGTAACAAAACATGAGTTTTATATCAGTTAAAGAGAAGAGGCTGGAAGAGGCTGGACTGCGCTACTGTCCCATGATTGATGCATTTAGTACATTGGATTGTTACAGACGCCAGTACATCAAGCTACCCGAAACTGTAAAATTTTCCCAATCATCTTTGAACCTTATGCTTTAGCGATAAAGTTGAAAATCTATTAGAAACTTGACAGATTGTAGTAGCTTGATGTGCTGGCGTCTGTACATGATAAGAGACATATATATACTACCTATGTCAAGTCATACACACACCATACATACACCATATTTATACTATGTAAATTAGCATTTTACGGAAGGAAAGGTATTTGGTTCCACCTAAAGCCTTTTGGCACAGAGTCAACAGTAAAGTTTCTTTTAAGAAAATAAGTGCTTTTTTTACAAAATGTTGCTCCACACGGCCCGCATTAGGCTGGCCTTATTATACTTAACATTGCAACCAACTAATGACCGTATTAGTTTGCAAAGTCCGTCGTTCCAAGCTTTTTAAAAACAAAGCACGATGTTATCACTAAATCACTACCAATGGTTCCGAATGCTTTTAAATTAGCTTCTGCCCGCGACTTCACTCGCCTTGTAGTCAACTATACTATTAAAAATACCCTATGACCCTCGGCATTCGACGAGTCGCTCGTGTATTCATTCACATACGAGTACAGTGCGCAAATACACGAGTATTCACACACGAGCACAGTGCCCAAATACAGGAGTATTCACACACGAGTACAGAGCGCAAATACACGAGTATTCACACACGAATACAGTGCGCAAATACACGAGTATTCACACACAAGCACAGTGCGCAAATACAGGAGTATTCACACACGAGTACAGTGCGCAAATACACGAGTATTCACACACGAGTACAGTGCGCAAATACACGAGTATTCACAAACGAGTACAGTGCGCAAATACACGAGTATTCACACACGAGCACAGTGCGCAAATACACGAGCGTCATGTTGTCGACAGCAGCAGCCGACGCGTCGACAGCTCTCGCTGAAGAAGGTTGTAGTTGCGTCTGTCGTCGACGAGTGTCGCTGGTGTATACTCGTATGCACACTGAACATAAGATTATTTCGGGGCCCGATCTAAGAATGAATGAGTACACGATTTGACAGCTGTCCCTAATCCAGACGTGATTTTGCGCGACCGAAAAATTTGTCACTTGTTCTGACGGATCAACCACTTTCAAAATATTATAAAGAGTGCATCAGGCCGTATACGGACGGCCGGCAGGCTCACTGATTGTTCTTATTAGCAGGCAGTGCGGTCCGTTACGATCTCGCATATTCATGTACTTTTTTTAAAGCACGGCCTGCTTTTATAGAAAAACGTATAAGTAGCGTGCCTTACTCGAAAAGTTACGACCCGCTGGCGGACCGCATGGCGGACCGCATGGCGGACCGCATGGCGGTGAGTCTTAAGGGACTCTCTATCAGGAACTCAAACTGTAACCGTAATAAGTGTTTTTAAGACTGTTTTTTAAAATTGTTTTAAAAGAAAAATACTTCTAAATGTAACAGGTACAATAATGTTACAGAATCAAACTGTAAGTAACCTTTTATACGTATGTGTTAAAAAGTGTGAACATGTGTAACAGAAATAAGCATTTGTACCTATGTATAATTTACACACGACAGACAGACGCGGCGATGGCAAAATAGCCTCAATTCAGTCGGGATTGCGGCTATTTTGGCAACGCCGCGTTTACCTGTTACACTTATTAACACTATTAGCACTGTCATATCTGTTACCGAAATGTTATGGTTATCCTATTGTAAGTGTTTTGTATTTCTGTAACCTTTATGAAGGTGTTTTCTGAAGGTGCTGCTGTATTGTCAGAGATTGCCTCCTACATCCAAACATCTGTTGTTCGTTATTTTATTAATCACTTAAGCAAATGTCTTTATACGCGGTGTTAAAAGGATATGGCCGGCTATTCGACGGGAACATAAGCACGTAGAAACGATAGCGCAGCGAAAAGGCGAGCGGCGAACGACTTTCCATACAAAACACGGCATTATGTGTGGACAAAATGCGGGTTAATACAGATAAGTTTGGTCTTTAGAAAGCGCTTTTTTATAGGATAATCAGGGCACATAAATAATTATGGTAAGAGCTTACTTCTTACACGTGTTTTGTACACAGTCAAGTAAACATTTTGAGAGTAAATAATGTAGGCACGATTTTCTATATTATCTAGTTCAGTTTAGAGTTGGAAGTGAAATGGATGCAGCTGAATACAGTGCGACACATGGAGCGACCGCTTTTCTGACCTTCACAACCCAGTTACTGGGTAACAAGATACCCCCAGACTAGTTGTCGAGTCTTTCGACTAAGTACCCGTAACTACTGCCAAAGATCTAACTAGAGTGACAGCCAGAACCAGTTGGGCTTGACATGCCACCCATCCAAGGACTGACCTCGGCAAACGTAGCTTAACCTTCGACCGACACGAGCGGCTGTTATTGCTTAGCCACGAGATAGACTTCGACATCTATACTAATATTATAGAGAGATAAAATTTGTTTGTTCGTATGTAGGGGCGTAGGGGGTAATCTCTGGATCTCCCAGTAGGATTTGAAAAATTATTTTTGCATTTGATAGCCCAATTCTTGAGGAAGGCTATATAACATCACGCTATGACCCCTAGGAGCCGAGCCTATAGAAAAAAGTCAGTAAAGACGCTAAGTAGCACGGGCATGTCATTTGTGATGCGATGGGACGGGGTGGGTCGGGAGAATTTCATATGGACGAAGTCGCGGGCAGAAGCTATTACTTAATGTTTATGCCTATCGAAATCCATCCGCCTTAATTGATGATGATTCAGAAATCCTTTTTACCAGTACCTAAGTACTATAAAACGAAATGAGTGTTAACTATATCTACCTACTTACTACAATTCTAATAACGTGAACACTTGGTCTAAAGTCGAATGTCTAAAGAATGGCTTAGCTAAGTGGAATCTGATGCGATATATCATTAGCGCTCGCTTCCAATACCTCTATGTGTTAGTTGCTGGCTTTTAGTTCGTCATTTGAGATGATATTACATAGGTTTTGTAGTGAACATACCTAGTACTGTAAGTTTCGTACGTTTTAAGGATATAGATTCAGTGCCACTATTCTCCCTATACAAACTACTAAGTAGGTAAGTAGGTAGTTATTAGAACAATAATTCAAGAGATAACTAGAATTTGCAATAAAATTTTAGAAACCAACAACTTCTTGTCTGTTACGGTTGAATATAACACAAAGATTGTTGATAAAAAAGGGTTAGTCTGCCATTTAGCTCACGAAGTAACGATTTACTTCAGCCTTGAATAAAATGATAGCGTGAATATGGCACTTATGTTAAGTAAAATAAAACGTAAGTAAATATCTACTAGCAAAGGTAGGTAGGAAGTTTTAATCCAGACATCATCATTCATTCGTGGACACTTATGGTACGGCTGTTCCATAAATTCAAGGTCGCTCAGTGAGCTATGGAACGGGCTATGCTTGGAGTATCTCTGAGGGATCGAATCCGCAACCAGGTGATCCGGCAGAGAACTAAAGTTGTCGACATAGCTCACAGAATAAGCAAGCTGAAGTGGCAATGGGCCGGCCATATTAGCCGTAGCCATATTCGAGTTTTTGGTTCTAGGACATGTTCTGTCCTCATGAAAAGTAATCATGGATCTTCTGGCCGAGTTTTTGAGAATACAAAATCTTAATAATTGTAATCGTCTTCTCTATGAAAATATCAGCCTAATCCGGCGGGGTAGTTGCGTAACACACTATCAGTAGCAATGGGTTTCATTTTGACAGATCAGCAACATTCATTGCGTTATTTACGTTGTTGTTCAAATACACACATCAAAAGTGTCTAGGGATCAAGCATTTTTATGCGGATTTCTTGAGATTGAGATGTGGCTTTGTAATAAATTTATGATTTTATAAATTTATATGGATCCTTTTTGGTGCATTTCATAATTTGAATCAGGAACTGTGAATCAAATTCGAGTAAAAGATGAAAATCAGCTGTCAATATTTTCCCTATAAAAACATACAACGCATTGAAGACATTATTAGTGCTACTGTTTCCCTATTACTGATTAAAACCAACGTTATTATGGAGCGGCGACGTCATTTAAGCAGGGAAGAAATGCTCAGAGCCGTGGGAATGATAGAAGCTGGTTCCCGGCAACGTACTGTGGCTTTAGCTCTGAATACAAGTCAGAGTGTTATCAGTCGACTTTGGACACGTTACCGAAGCACTGGTACCGTGGCTGAGCGCCATGGAGGACGGTATCGCTGCACCACACGGAGACAAGACCGATACATTCAAATCTTAACTCGAAGAGCTCCAACAATAACCGCCATGATGTTAGCTGTGAGGCTTCATCACTCTTCAGGGAACTTAATTAGCGACCAAACAGTCAGAAACCGCTTGCATGAAGTGAACCTTCATTCCCGAAGACCGCTACGGGTACCACCTATAGCAATGCACAATCGTAGGATTCGATATCAATGGGCTCTTGAACACAGAAATTGGGCAGAAGAACAATGGCGTTTCGTGTGCTTTTCTGATGAGTCTCGTTTTGGTATGAGACCGGATACAAGACGTATACGACACTGGAGAACCCCTGGGCGCCAACAGCGATTAAAATCCTGCCAGGAAGTCCATCCTTATAGTGGTGGAACCATCATGGTATGGGCGGGTATTTGGATCGGCGGAAGAACTGAGTTGATTTGGATCAGAGGCAACCTCAATGCTCAAATTTATGCTGAGACGATTGTATCAGACGTCATCGTTCCTCTACAAGTGCAAATCGGTCCCTTATTTCAGTTAATGCATGATAATGCACGACCGCACACCGCAAGAGTTGTAAGACAGACTCTCGCCGCAGCTAACATCAATGTCCTGCCCTGGCCTGCTCAGTCGCCAGACTTGAACCCGATTGAGCATGCATGGGATATGCTACAGAGAAGAGCTCTGCCGAATATGGAGGGTATCCAGTCGCAAGAAGACCTTTTTTTGTTGTTGCAACGAACATGGGCGGCCATTCCACAGCGTGATTTGGATGAACTCATTTTGAGTATGCCAAACCGATGTTCTTGTGTTGTTAGTGTTCGCGGTAGGAACACGGATTATTAATTGTTTAAGTTACCCAATAAAATTTTAGAGAAAACTGTTATTTCAGTCTTTTTTTCGAACTTTTGTGTTAGTGGTTCAAATGTCAAAAATCCCTTTATTAGGAAAATGGCAAATTTCTTTATTAATGCAAAGGTGACTTGGTTTATCGTTACTGTGACAAACGAAAACACTTTATTTGATGAATCCTTAAAGAAAATTTTAATTAATATCAATCAGGAGAAAAGTTATTGCAAAAATATATGTTGATCCCTAGACACTTTTGATGTGTGTACATTCTTCGAACATATGGAGTAATGGATTAGCAATATGCTTCAAAATGATTCAAATTGAGAGTAATAGTGTGTTACGCAATTAGGGTGCTGGTCTGCCTTAATTTTTACACACAAAAAAACATAATATACTTACCGAAAAAACATGCCCCGATCTCTTCATTTACCTATTTTACCTCTGATAGCAGCACCCTAACAACAACCTTATTGTGACGGCAATAAAGATCACAATGTTTTTGAAAGACTTGTCAGTGGCAGAACTCAACGGCAACCTTATTAGGTATAATGAGAATAAATATCACTGTGACCTGTGTGTGTGAATATCTCTGTGTGTATCTGTGTGGACAGTGATATAAAAACAGAGGTAAAAAAATCTGTGAACGGACTGTAGCAGCCGGATAGCAACGAAAAAAAAACTCTACTTACTTCCACAGTAAGAAAATTAAATTACCTAGAACCTTAAGCACTCATTCCAGATCTTATCTTTATGACAAACTAGGACTATTTCAGTCTGAGCCTATTGAAATAAGGATAGGGGTTATTGTCACAGGCCCAGGGATTCAGGTAAAACCGAGATAATTTCGTTAGATAGAAGATTATCTAATGAAATGATTTTAATTATTACCTGAATCTTCATTAGGGCTGTTCATTAATTACGTAAGACGATTTGAAGGGAGAAGGGGTCGAAACAAGTCTTATTTTTTCTTACACAGGGGTGGGAGGGGTCTAGATTATTCTTACGTAGGATCACAAAAGTAAGCAAAAAATATAAGTTAAAAAAAATGGTACTTTTTCTTTGCAATTTTGGTAGATACTGATCTTACGTAAGATTCAAAGGGGGGGTGGGGTTCATTCAAGTCTTATTTTTTTCGCGTAGGGGGAGGGGGGTCAGAAATTGATTAAAATTGTCTTATGTATTAAATGAACAGCCCTTACCGCTTTACATCTTTGAACAAAGTACGTAACGTGTAGTAAATTAAAATTATGGCTGTATTCTAGCCTCTAGGCATGCTAATAGGGGCAGCTCATAACTTACATTTATGTATGTTAAATTACAACGTTGAGATGTTTCCGTAATAACTTAGGAACGTAACTGCAATGTAATGTAAACAGATATTTTATTATACAACGTGACGCTACAATGGCGACATTAATTTAACACACGGATAGTGGTAGTGGCCAGTAATCATAAAAATTATAACAACATAAAATAATTCGTATTTTGAAAACTTCCGCCTGCGCCGCCCACTCACCCGGCATAGGATTCTCTGTTTCCTTCAATTGGCCTACTCTTTGCACGTTATTCGTTTTATGGCTGATGTTACCAAAGTCGGACATCTTTTATACGTAGAATAAATACAACGTCTAACAGTTCTAGTATGGAAAAACTGGGAAAATATTCAAAATTTATTCTCAGGATAAGACTTATACTGGGTATAAAAGTTTGGTAAAATGTGCCCTTAATGTAATTGATGCGATGATATGATCCGTGACCTCGGAAAATGACCCCTCGCCCGGAATGTGAAAAATTAATCGATTATACAAAAAATCGTTTTTTTTTCCGAAAAAATCGATTTTTATAGCAAAAAAATCTGAAAAAGATTTGTATGGGAAAAAAATCGATTTTTTGTATAATCAATTATTTTTTCACATCCCTACCCTGCGTGTGTGTGTTTTAGAAAATTGTAAATAAATAATAAAGTTTAATTAAATTAAAATATGTTCATAAAACGAAAACGCGCGAAAAGAAATTCTGTATGTGATGAGGCCGTTTGTACACGGCACGGTTTCTTTACGGTGCGCGTGCCTAAACAGGGCGAATAAACTGTAGTTTTTCACGGCAAGAAAAACGTGTGTGTACAAGGGCCTAACCGTGGAGGATGTTAAATAACATATATTATGCTTCCTCAAGAATTGGACTATCAAATGCAAAAATATTTTTTCAAATCCGACTGGCAGTTCCGGAGATTACCCCCGACATACCAACAAACAAACAATATCAGTATAGAAGTATAGTTAATGTAAAACAAATTTCATCCAATCCTTTCAGCCGTTTATGCGTGAAGAAGTAACAAACACACTCACTTTCGCCTTTATAATATTAGTGTGATAGTGTGAAGCGTGATTCGAGCAGAAAAGTACTGGTAACGCGGAAATAAACTTATCCAATAGTTGGATCCCGCATTATTGGGTTACGATCGCAGATAAAATAGCAGGTAGGTTTGGCTGTATCTGCAAATACCTGTGTAAAAGTTTAATACTTACAATAAAGTTTTGTATCTACGATTGATTTATTAATATTTATTTATTTATTTATTTATATATACTTTATTGTACACCCAGGTTATCCTTAGGAAAATTTACGTTTTTCTGACTTAGTATTTAAAAGATATTGGTTTTTGTGCAATTTGATACATAATTTGCATTTGCGATTTATTTGCCAAAAATGTAAACAAATATGAGTTTATAGAAAAATAACTTTAATTCCTATACAGTAAAGTTCAGTTTACACTACAACTTCAAACATTTTTGTAGCTTTTTCAATAGTGCTAGTCACTCTGAAATCAACTTAATGACCATTAAAATAAAGTTGATATTTGTTTAACTTGAAATAACTTCTTTAGCTTGAAATAACACCAATTTGAATTTGGCCACCAGCACACACACTTGGCCAGTTTTCATTACATCAGTCATTTTATAAAGTTATTCAACATATATTTATATTTTAATTCTGATAAAAACTGGCCAAGTGAAATCTAGCCTACTTTAAGCTCTCACATTTTTAAATAACAGCAATTGTTATAGGTATCCAATAAAGCAAAGAAATATAGTTTAATACTTGTTCATAATATTATTTTGTTCCTATAAATACATATTTGGATTTTGCATTGAACTTGGCACTCATTTAGATCTCTATTCTTTTTGCGGCGAAGCCCACAGCCAAGCATAATTTTTGTATTGAACTTGGCTCTCCTTTTTTACATTTATGTTTTTGGTGGGTAATCTATACACCATTTACCTAGGACAAACGATCCAGTTAGGTAGGTCCAACTTCGAGAAAAGGGTCGATCGTCGAATCCGACTCAGCTAGGCAGCGTTCGGGAAGCTACGCAATATCTTCTCGTCCCACATACTGCAGTGTCTCAAGACGAAAGTCTTTGACCAGTGCATGTTGCCAGTGATGCCCTATGGCACTGTGGTCGCTCACAATGTGCCTTATTAGAAGGCTAAAGGTCACCCAAAGGGCAATGAAGAGGGTTATGCTTGGAGTTTCTCTACGTGAACGAATCAGAAATGAAGAGATCCGCAGGAGAACCAAGGTAACCTACATAGCCCGAGGAATTGCCAAACTTAATGGCAGTGGGCAGGGCACATTGCTCGCAGAACAGATGGCCGATGGGTGGTTCTGGAGTGGCGACCGCGTTCCGGAAGACGTAGCGTTGGAAGGCCTCACAGAAGGTGGACCGACGACCTTGTGAAGACCGCAGGAACCCGTTGGATGCGAGAAGCACAGAACCGTTCCACGTGGAGGTGCTAGGGGACGCCTATGTCCAGCAGTGGTCGTCTTTCGACTGAAATGATGATGATGATGATGATTAATTTATACATATAACAAAAGAGTAACGAATTTTTTTTTCCGTTTGTATGTCTGAATGTAGATATTTTTCAGATTGGCGCAAAAACGGCTGAACGGATTTAGATGAAATTCGGCACACAGATAGTTTATAACCTGTATTAACACATAGGGTGGGTGCTTTTAATAACGGTAGTACGTTCATGTGGTATATTCTCCGACATCCACGCGGGCATAAACTAGTAATTAAATATACTTAAGTCAAGATCTCATTCCTTGTAAACATCACATTAAAAGCCTAACATCACATACACGACTTAACCCATGCTGCCCATGTTCACATCTAACCATTAACAGAATTTATTCATCAAAAGACGTTCGCAGTACAATTGCACATTTGGAACTCAACCCTCATGGTGCCGCGTTTATTATTTAGGCCTGACGAGAATTTACGATTTACATTCAGTAAAATGACGTGAACAATTTGCGAGTGGATTTTGGCAGTGTTAAGTGACACTTTTGAACTCCATTTCGGGGTTGAATGTGCAACGATCGCGCAAAATTAATGACGCGGAACGTCAAACATTTTAGTGTTGATTCAAATAAATTCACTTACGAACTAACTTTTTGGACAGTTAACTGAAGCTACGGGATAAAATTAATCCCCACAGATTTTTTCAATATTTCTAAGCACTCTTCAAGCTAATAGCTAAATGGTCTATCATGATCAAAAGGTTAAAAATGAAAAGGAATTTTAATAGGGAGCTATTAAAATTGTAATTTGATATTAATTTTACTAGAAGAATGAAAGAAAATACGTTTATTTGCGGTAAACACGTCGCAGAGAAAGAACACAAACACAAAAAATAACATTTTGAGGGAAAATATACGTCACATCCACGCAAAATGGCCATCGCTCCCTATGCGAGAGAGCCCCAGCGCTGGTTTTCAGCGACAGTCGGCTTTGACGTGATGACTTCAACCGGTGAGCCATACGAAGAGATATAAAAGAAATAAAATAAATACACAACGTCTAGTACTCAGGTCGTACAGGTTAATAGGGAGCCTAAGGGTGCTTACATAAAGACATGGGTTCCCGGTAAAGACAAGCCGGTACCGATCAGTGCGGGTAAAATATCCCCGTTTTGACTTATGAGCTCACACCTAAAGAACCAGGCAAACCTTTTAACCGTTTCTTTCCGTAGATCAACCTACAGCGATCTGTACCGGAAAACTTACTGCCTTATGTAAACACCCTAACAATGGAAACTACACACATCAAAAGTGTCTAGGGATCAAGCATTTTTATGCGGATTTCTTGAGATTGAGATGTGGCTTTGTAATAAATTTATGATTTTATAAATTTATATGGATCCTTTTTGGTGCATTTCATCATTTGAATCAGGAACTGTGAATCAAATTCGAGTAAAAGATGAAAATCAGCTGTCAATATTTTCCCTATAAAAACATACAACGCATTGAAGACATTATTAGTGCTACTGTTTCCCTACTACTGATTAAAACCAACGTTATTATGAAGCGGCGACGTCATTTAAGCAGGGAAGAAATGCTCAGAGCCGTGGGAATGATAGAAGCTGGTTCCCGGCAACGTACTGTGGCTTTAGCTCTGAATACAAGTCAGAGTGTTATCAGTCGACTTTGGACACGTTACCGAAGCACTGGTACCGTGGCTGAGCGCCATGGAGGACGGTATCGCTGCACCACACGGAGACAAGACCGATACATTCAAATCTTAACTCGAAGAGCTCCAACAATAACCGCCATGATGTTAGCCGTGAGGCTTCATCACTCTTCAGGGAACTTAATTAGCGACCAAACAGTCAGAAACCGCTTGCATGAAGTGAACCTTCATTCCCGAAGACCGCTACGGGTACCACCTATAGCAATGCACAATCGTAGGATTCGATATCAATGGGCTCTTGAACACAGAAATTGGGCAGAAGAACAATGGCGTTTCGTGTGCTTTTCTGATGAGTCTCGTTTTGGTATGAGACCGGATACAAGACGTATACGACACTGGAGAACCCCTGGACGCCAACAGCGATTAAAATCCTGCCAGGAAGTCCATCCTTATAGTGGTGGAACCATCATGGTATGGGCGGGTATTTGGATCGGCGGAAGAACTGAGTTGATTTGGATCAGAGGCAACCTCAACGCTCAAATTTATGCTGAGACGATTGTATCAGACGTCATCGTTCCTCTACAAGTGCAAATCGGTCCCTTATTTCAGTTAATGCATGATAATGCACGACCGCACACCGCAAGAGTTGTAAGACAGACTCTCGCCGCAGCTAATATCAATGTCCTGCCCTGGCCTGCTCAGTCGCCAGACTTGAACCCGATTGAGCATGCATGGGATATGCTACAGAGAAGAGCTCTGCCGAATATGGAGGGTATCCAGTCGCAAGAAGACCTTTTTTTGTTGTTGCAACGAACATGGGCGGCCATTCCACAGCGTGATTTGGATGAACTCATTTTGAGTATGCCAAACCGATGTTCTTGTGTTGTTAGTGTTCGCGGTAGAAACACGGATTATTAATTGTTTAAGTTACCCAATAAAATTTTAGAGAAAACTGTTATTTCAGTCTTTTTTTCGAACTTTTGTGTTAGTGGTTCAAATGTCAAAAATCCCTTTATTAGGAAAATGGCAAATTTCTTTATTAATGCAAAGGTGACTTGGTTTATCGTTACTGTGACAAACGAAAACACTTTATTTGATGAATCCTTAAAGAAAATTTTAATTAATATCAATCAGGAGAAAAGTTATTACAAAAATATATGTTGATCCCTAGACACTTTTGATGTGTGTAGATAGAAAATAAGACAAATATTGATCGCTGTAGCCTAGTTCTAGCCACGAACTAGATAATACAGATTCTAAGTATATTCCTGAACTATTTCTGTCAGTCAATTCTCATGCACAACAGAGTCAAGAATTATTTATGAGTTCGCGCCCGTTTCCTGACCTTAATGATATATTGGCATCGTCTGCCTCTCTGGATTCAGGTTCGTTGGTACATTTTCATATAGGAATTAGTATTCCTTTGCACGAGAACAATGGTTTTTTGTAGGTACTTAATTCATAATGGGTAACTATTGTGAGTACCTAGGTGTAAACTATTGTGAGTACCTAGGTGTAAACTACCAGAGTGTACTTGTGTCAAGCTGGGCATACTAAAGGTTGACTATCTTTTTCACAATGCCCGAATAACCTTACTACTCCGCAATCATTTCGATATATGTTAGTATCTTCAAGTTTTTAAAAGAGACCTTAAACGAAGGTAATGAAACAGGCTCTAACCTCACAAGGTGTTTGCAGACGGCTTAGCGCATAGGTTCTCAAAGTGGGCCATAACGCCCAGTAGAGGACGTTTGAGACCTTCAGGGAGCAGTAGAACACCCAAAGAATATGATATCGCACATTGATAAGAAGAGTGACACTAACCAAAAAAGCTATATATTTTGAATAAAATATGCTATAAATATGCTATATTTTATTTTTAAAAAATAATAAGTTATATTTTTACATTGGTATCATGACATGATACCAATTTTTTATTCTTTCTGGTGCAAAACTAGCCATTACTGTTTGGAAAAACTTTAAATGCTTCAACTGAAGATATAGCTTCTTTTTTGTTTAGTGTCACTCTTCTTATCAATGTGCGATATCCTATTTTACGACTATATAATATTACACGTTTCAATATAATTGAGGCAATAGCTGTTTCAGATTCGCGACAGAAGGAAAGTAAAAAAAATGGTGGCTCTAGAAAAAAAAAAATGTGGCGGTAGGCAAAATAAGGATATGAACCTATCGCACCTTCAGAATAGTAGTGATTTAACTCAAAAATCTAAGAAATCGAGTTACGATCATAGAGGGTCACTAAAAGGAAGCGGCGAAGAAGCGACGTTTGACGGAATAAAGACTTTATCCCACCATAAAAACGTCGCTTCTTTAATATTCACTTAAAAGTGCGTACCTTTTAGTGACCCTCTATGATCGTAACTAGATTTCTTAGATCTTTGAGTTAAGTCACTACTATTCTGAAGGTGCGCTATGTATGGCTTAGCATGACCGCAGCTATTCTTCTTGGATAATGATACACACACGAAGAGCTAATAAACGGTATCAAAAAACAACCGACTTCCAAAACAGACACTATTTCGAAAGTACTTAGGTGTCGTCGAGTTCGCATTTTCGTTGTTTGCCACCGACTTCCGAAATTAATTTTGCACTTTGTAGTTGTCTGTTTTGGAAGTCGGTTGTTTTTTTTTCTTTTGTAAAAATGTTTTATTTTTCTCTTTGAAGGTGTACTTACCCCCCACAAAAAATCGTATCTACGGGAAGTAATTATAACATCATCAATATAAACAAAGTGGCAAAAATACGTATTATTGAAGCTAACTCAAAAACTACCCAAGCAAAACTAAGACGACCCACTGACCACAAAATTTGTATGGGATCACCCCTGAAGCATACCCTATACATAAAAAAATTGAAATTGATTTACAATAGCCGGAGATATCGACAGTAGAATTGAGAACCTCCTCCTTTTTGAAGTCGGTTAAAAACGCAGTGAATGTTTCAGAATATTGTGCCAACACTTGACTACATTCGCCCTTCACTCACTCAGAAGTCTGGAGCTAATAGTGCGAAACATTTAGGTTACTTCGTTACCGCTACATTCGTGTTAGTTAAGAATACCTTTATCATTATACAGGCTGTCCCTGGAAGTATGGATCAAATCGAATAGGGGCGTGGGCAAGGTCATTTCCAAACTTTTTGATCCTGAGAATGATTGATGATTGAGAATTATTTTACGGTTCAAAAGTTGTGACCAATTTTTTTCAATCATTTCGAATAGTGCTCAAAGAAAAAAAAATCAATAAAAAAAACTATCAGGGCTGTCTAAAAAACTTAAATTGACAGTTCCTGGTAGTTTTTTTAAATAATTTTGTTCTTTGAGCACTATGCAAAGTGATTGAAAATAACAAAAGTTGTTCATAACTTTTGAACCGTAAAAAAATTCACCAAGATTCTCAGGATCAAAAAGTTTGGAAATGACTTTGCCCACGCCCCTATTTGATTTGATCAATACTTCCAGGGACACCCTGTATATGTAGTTTCGGTTCTGAACAGACCAGCAACCTAATTACGTAACAAACTTTCAACCACAATCTAAATCATTTTGAAGGATAGCTAATACATTGCTTCAATGTTCGAAAAATTTGCCCGCTCAACGTAATAACTCAGTGAATTTTGTTGAACTATCAAAATGAAAGCCATTGTTACTATTAGTGTGTTATCCGTGGCTCAATAATAACAGCCGCACAAGTCGATCGATCAGGTTAAGCTACGATTGCCGCGGTTGGTCTGTGGATGGGTGACCATCTTTTAATACCGAGACCCCTCCGTGCCTCGGAAATCACGTAAGCCGTTGGTGCCGGCTGTCATTCGTGGATCTTTGACAGTCTTTACGGGTAGTCAGAAGCCCGAAAGTCGGACAACCAGTCTTACCAAGGGGTATCGTATTATCCAGTAACTGGGTTGTGGAGGTCAGATAGGCAGTCGTTCCATGTAAAATACTGATATTCAGCTGCATTCGGTAAGACTGGAAGCCGACCCCAACATAGTTGGGAAAAGGCTAGGAAGATGATGAGTGTTTTACGCAATAATCCCGCTGCTTTCCCAGAATGAGACCTAATCAACTTTTGGAGGAAGATGGGCTGGTTGGAATAACTACCGACAGCCGCTATGGTCCACGTACAATGGTCCACATGAAGGACTAAGTGCGAAAACCAAACCCTTTCACATAGAACAGGTGTAGTTGCGTAAAAAGTTACAAGCCTATACCCTCCACGATGTTTGTAACATATTTCTCATCACTGAAACTTAACAGCCCGTTCGCATGAAAACCGTTCGTTATTTTTACGGTACGTTAATTTCATGATACGTTTTTTTTCTGCGGTGATGGCTGATGGCGTATCACATACTTGTACGAGCGTTCTCACACGTGTCGGCGGTATCGGATCCAGTAAAACAACGTTACCAAATTTTCCCGAATGGCCCAAATTTAACGGTTCAGAAAATATAATGTAACCGACGACCGTCGTGTGAACGGGCTTTAATAACTTTTTGGTGGGAAGTGTAATTAAGTGCATACCCTTAATCTGCTAAGCCATTAATTAGGGTACAAAAAGGACATACGTCTCGGCATGTCGATGCGTTGGAATTATCATTTGGGATATGTAACAGGCGTCTTGATTTGGATACGGTAAATTCTGAAACTGCAAATACTTCGCGCAATCGAGCGTCTAAATTAGATTAGAAATTAGGATATCTGCATGACCTACAGCTTCACAGTTCCTGTTCATCTAGGTGCCAGGATCTTCTGGTTTATCTATTTCTACATTATACAAATAAATAAAATTGAAGAGTCTGTAACGTTAAAATAACAGCTGCTTAGTTAATGCATAATATAAAAGTATATACGGTACATGCATACAACAAAAAATCAAATTTTTGATTTTTCGTCTATCTGTCTGTTTGTTCCGGCTAATCTCCGAAACGGCTGCACGGATTTTGATAAGGTTTTCACTGGCAGATAGCTGATGTAATACTTTTATTTTAGAAAAAGAATTGTTGAGCCGCGAAAAAAAATTAAAACCTATGAAATCCAATTTGTTTTCCAACATACACGCGAACAAGTCGCGGATAGAGCTAATGCAGATTAAAATAGGTCTTTCTCAATATTAATTTTCCTCATTTCCATTAAATACAGAAATAATGTGTACCTACCTCAAAAATATATTCATACTAAAGCCGTTTTTACGTGAATCACATATGAATCGTGAGCGAAAACGCTAATTAATTCTATACTTGAATGACACTGACCTTTTAAAACCACAACTACGTAACTCTACAAGGAAAAAACAATGCTTTCAATACTACCATTTAAGTACGTGTATATTGTAATGAATGAACTGACATCACACACTGCCATAAATAAGTCCGTGACATTATACGAATTCCCGTTAGAACTTGAAGCTATTGTAAGTAAGTCATCTTTTCGAACTGCAAATAAAAATGATTTTATTTGCATGGACCGTTATCTGGATTGCGTCAATTTGTGCTTACATGAACAACTAGACTTGACAAATGTATTTATTGTTCGAATGTTCATTCATAATAAGGAAAACAGCAAGTTACGCCATTTTCTCCCTTGGGGCACGTACATACTGAGTTCTGTTTTTGAGGATTTTTCGAGACTTTCATTGGCACTTCGTTTGCTTCAGTTTTGTGTTGGCAGGTTTACATCAAATAAAAACCGAAGGCAAACCTATTGACACCAAAGTCTTATGATATACTTTTAAACCATAAACAAACATAAACAACTCAAATATAAAAGTTAAACGTGGGTGTGTTATAATTAGGGACAGTTCTGCCTAAGCCTTTAGTGGATACAGGCGTGATGTCAAACCTAGGTCACACCTTTATGCTAATTACGGGTACTTTTAAACAGGCATTAAACTCATCAGAAACTTCAAACAACAATCGTCATCTTTATTATCATCAGACCACGAAACACGAAAGCTCTCAAAACAAATGAACTCGTTGATTAAACAAAAGTAACGAAACAATACTAACTTGGTAACTTCATAATAGAGTTAGCTTTGGGCTTTGGGGTTCACACCTAAACAAACCGTGTCTGTTATCAACACTTGTGACGGCTTCTCCAGAACTCTGGACAGTTTTATGTCCACAAAACACAAATTTTTGGTCAGTTTGGAACACAGCCAGACTTCAAATGGGACATTTAAAAATAGTGATATTACACAATCGATGTACTACACACAAATATTTTAAATAAAGTACGCGTTAAATTTGTTTTAAAAAAGAATGTGTGTGGCTGGCGGATGCCAGTGGATTCGTTTAACCAACTGCGAGAATTCAACCGGAACCTAAAATGTAAAAGGATTTATATGTTGGAAATTCTAAACTAAAAGTAAAAATCGGCGAGCGATTGATGAAACTGGGAACGACGTCCCGAAAATACGAGTTTCAGAATTAAAGTTACAATTTGACTTCGATGCGACAAACGAAGGACTGACCCTTGGGCTAAAAAGAGGTCAAGAGATCAAATACTACCGCCAAATTGACGTAGGTATAGAGAAGAATTCACTCCACTAGTTCTAACAAAATAACCTCATTTGGACGAGTTATCACGAATATTCAACGTCGATGTAGGTACGTATTACGTAATATTTTCTCCAAAAAATAAGCTGAAATATTCCAATTTACCTGAATAATCGCGGCAGCTATTAGAATCTATATTTTTTTCCATCTTCAGTCAACGTTTTATCTAACAAAGAATTCGCCTCAATCGCTTTTTATCATTCCGAATCACAAATAGCCACAAAAGAAAGTAAAATTATATGAATACAAAAAAAAAATCCTTACAGCTGTTCTCCCGTTATAAAACATTGTTTTATTCATCGAATGCTAGTCGAAGGGAAATCTCCAAATCTCCATTTGTAAGATTGTTGACACCGATTTTTACAGTTATCAACTCCTTTAAATATGTATATATTCGCCCCGAAATTTTCATGAATCTCGATAGAAGTGTTATGAAATACTTTTTGTAAGGTCTCGTTTTGTTGTTTCGGGTGTTGGATATTTTTAACTAGAATGGCGGTCGGCAAACGACTTCATAAAAAAGCTCCGGAATTCATACGCATAAAATATACAAATCAAGTGTGCCAGAACATTCAAAGGAAGGTTATCGAACACACCTCTTTTCTAAAACGTATGCAAATTGTTTAGATTTTTAGCATAATCTCATTATGCTAGAAATCTATTCAAATAAATATAAAATTTAATTGTATTTTCTGATATCAAAATAACAGATTTTTACTAAATGCATGTGAAAGTACTTATACGATTTTTTTTAAAATATTTATTTGTGTGTCGGTTAGTTCCGGCTAATCTACGAAACGGCTGGACCGATTTTGACGGGACTTACAGATAGCGAATGTTATAAGGAAGTAGTAACTTTGTTTACATTAATTTTAGAAAAATAATTAGGGTTCCGCGCAAAAAAATTAAACCCACGAAATCCAGTATGCATGCGACGAAGTCGCGAGCACAACTAGTAAACAATATAATATAAAGAAACGCAACGAACGCAAACTATAAATGAAAAATAAGTATCTAATATACCTATAAAATTCTCGTGTCACAGTGTTAGTTACCATACTCCTCCGAAACGGCTGGACCGATTTGTATGAAATTTTGTGTGCATATCGGGTAGGTCTGAGAATCGGCTACTATCTATTTTTTTTTGCACAACGACGTTTGCGGGGTCAGCTAGTATATATTATATAATATAAACTCAAACTCAAAGCATTTATTTCAAATAAACCAATTACAGACACTTTGGAATTGTCAAGGGGTCGGTCAGTCAGAAAGATGAAGCTAGTTGCTCATTCCAAAACATAGTAAGTACCTATGTATGGAGAATAACGAACAAGATACTCCACGGATACTGTTTTAAATCAAAATAATAATATAGTTACAAAATAATGGTTACATCATTCATGTAAGTTATGCATGTGAGAACGATGAACGATACGATGATATAAATAAATTACAATAATCTAATTCTACTAAATCGGCTATGCTACGAAATTGTCTTTAATACTATCTCAATTATCTATTAGTGCCTTAATGTAATCAGAACTATAGGTCAAGACCTCATTAGTTTGGTGTCAAACTTCATCTTAATCTAAATTGTTTGTGGTGCACGAGTTTGTTTTGTTTTAATTTAAACGTGATGCCATCAACTCTTGATACTTTGACCCAGAATAGTAAATTGAGATGCAGTTATTAACTTACAACGTCACTTTGCTAATTGGCTAAGTAATTTGTAAGAAGAACGTAGAGGCGACTTGACAGCGAAAAAGTCAGACTGTTCAACTTTAGGATTTACTATAATATGAACTATAATTTATGTTTATTAATAAACTAGCAGCGCCCCGCGGTTTCACTTGCATTAGTTTCGATCCCGTGGGAATATCAGGATAAAAGTATCCTATGTATTAATCCTGGTTATAAACTATCTGTGTGCCAAATTTCATCCCAATCCGTTCAAAGGTTTACGCGTGATTGAGTAACAAACATCTTCACAAACTTTCACATTTATAGTATAACAGGATTAGGTATTAATTGTTATTTACTTGCATATTATTTTAATTCTAAATAAATATACTCCTTTAGGAGATGAGGAGGGTTTGGCAGATATTACAGGAAGAACTTGTAGCTTAGATTAAAAACTGTGATAAAGAAAGTTTTGGTGACAGCAGTTACAATACTGCTATTGTTAAGAACTTGTCTATCGTAAAATACTTAAACACGATAGTTCGTCTGGTACGAGAGAACTCCAGCATCATTTGCCTGAGTCACAGAGGTGGCCAATGGCAAATATTCAAAGTCAAAATCAAAATTCATTTATTCAAAGTAGGCTGGGAACCAGCACTTTTCGAACGCAACGTCAAAAAAAAAACATACAAACATCCGAACATAGTACTTCCTCCTTTTTGTGAAGTCCACCCCTTTCCTCCTTCCTCTTTTTTTTCTTTCCATCCTTTTTGTGACAGACGCCCTTCACCACTTCCTAGGGATGTCGCCGGGAAGAAGTGGTGCAACAAAGTCCCCAACTGGCAGCACATCTGTCTGTTCAGTTAGAGAAACATGATTCTATACAAGGTATGCAAAGTAATTAACATTACGAGACACGGAACATTTTAATTATTTGACATATGTCAGCTAACACGCCTTTTCATTCGACCAACAGACCACCAAATTGTCTAATAAAAAAAAAATAACATACTTTTATTAGCAGACATCGTAGGCCCAAAGCGTGTTAGTACTAATGATGAGTGAACATCAGAACGGGTCTACGTCAATTATATCTAGACTATGGCCCCGATTCTGTTGTTCACAAACTAAAATAAATTTAAGTTCAGTGCATCTTTTTCTTTCTATTTCATTAAGAAAAGGACAGAAGATAAATGGTAGTTTAGTCCTAAATTGTCGTATTTTTAGTATTCAATTTTTCAATCCCGTCTAAACTTGTCTATGGATTATCTAATTTGACAGAACTAAACTAATATTTATCTTCTGTCCTTTTTATAATGAAATAGAAAGAAAAGATGCACTGAACTTAAATTTAATTTAGTTTGTGAACAACAGAATCGGGGCGAATATCATCATCACCATCAGCTTTTCTTATCCAATTTTGAAGACAGCTTTCAAAAATGTATGAAAAATATTAAATTATTATTTTATTTTTATGTTTCTTTGTTTAAACTCAAAGTAATACAGGACCACGACCACATAATGTTTTTATATCCATCAACCCTCAAACTTACTTGCTATATGGAAAACGTACTCAGTAGTAAAATTTCACTTCCCTTTATGCGGGATCACGATGTAATGAGCACTTACTTTTTTATTCTGTGTCTACCTAATTATTTTTCTGGATAAACTGAGAGAAAAAGCTTAGACAACAGTTTTTGAACTATCTTAGGGCGAATTTCACCAAAGATACTGAACGCGATCAACACAACTAAGCCACGTTAAAGAACTGCCAATGTGACCATTGTTATGGAATATTGACACTGACAGCTCTTGAACGCGGTTTAAATGTGCTGATCGCGTAGAATCATTGGTGATATTCACCCTTAGTTTCACAATAGAAAATTTCAAGCAAGATAAAGTGCTGGTTTTGGGCGACATATATTTTCATTTCGTTTAGAGATCATAAAAGAACGAAAATACCAAGCGCTCATGTATGTGCTAGACGCCTCGAGAATATTAAACTGGATGGTACAGCTTTCATCAAAACTAAATATGAGATTGGGTAAGTACATAGCCTTTTCTTTTTATGACTTAATATACTGTTACGCCTATAAACCTGAAACAGCAAGCTTGATTGATATCTAATCTTGAAGCAACACGACGTGTGGCAAACAAGATGAGGTTTTAGTACACACATTTTGGTGTTCAACAAAAATATCACACTAAAGTCACACTACTAAAGCCCCATTTACACTGTGCAATTTTCTGGAATGTTCAAGAGCAATAATCGTATGCCATAAAGCACGTTCAATAATTTTTGCCTTACAAGAAATGCATGCAAGGTTTACACGCGTGATTTCTAAAACATGGCAAACGTTAATGGAATGCAAGTTTTGCCATTCAATGGTTGCATGCGACTTCTGTTTACACCAAGGCAATTATTGCATGCAAGTTTTGCCTCGTGTAAACCCAGAGTTGCACGTCCTGGAAATAAAATGAAATTGTTAATTCTGAAAACAGGATATCGAAATCACTTACACACATCATATTATAAAAAAAGCTAGATGAGGTCGGCGTTGCCTATCTGACTACACTGAGGAGAAAAGCCGAAACAAACTCAGAGGTCAGTCTCTTTTAAAGTCTAGACATAATCTTGGTCAAATCATGTGAAGACCATGTACCTAGATTGACGGTTAGTTCTTACTAATTTATTCAATTAGCGTGTATTTGCGATGCCAAATATTTCTTAAAATTTTATTGAACGTCTTCATAAGATTTTTTTAACTTGTATCGTTCGCTCATATACCTAATATTGAATGATAGAAAATTTTCATACTAGAATTGAATTCGATGTTATTGTACGTGCCGTTTACACCTATACCAGTTTTGAACGGCAACTAACTTGCCCGTATCGTGCAACAATTGTATGTAGGTGTTGTTTAGACGGTGCCAGTTAATTGTTGCTTCAATTATATGGTATGCTACAGACAACAAACTTGCATCGTGTAAATGGAGCTTAACACCAAACGTTTAGTTCTTAAGACACTAACGAAAAATACTGAAGACAGACCGTGAAAATTTCCTGATGCTAATGATTTGGAACACGGAAGAGAATAACGCAGATAAAAGACCAAGGGAAAGAATTTTACTAATTATTAAAGTTTTAACTTTGTTTTAAAGGATCTGAGTGGCTTCGAAACGAATGGTGTTGGCTCACTTATACAGATTACATCTAAAGTTATGCAGTGAATCAGATGTTGTGCAAACCAAGCAGCATATTTTCCTCAATCTCTCAGACATTAGATAATATTTCACATCAGCTATTACTATATTTCGATGGGAAGATGCTACATCATGATAATGATTTGTTGATATTGTGTGCAATTCAATTACCTATTCGTAAACATGGAAGTCAAAGAGGCATAATATAAAAATTTGTTACATGCGAAAGAATGGGTACAAACAATTTAATACATTATTATTTATGAAGAGACCTAGATTTAATTCCTGTATTTTTTCGTAACTGTCGAATTATTGGCACCACAGACGGTAACTAGGGACACCCGCTGTATTGTCAAAAAATCACTACAGATAAGTAAATAACTAATTTGAATACCTCTCTGATCTTTACAAAACCCAAACAATGATAATTGAAGATAAATATTGACATTACTTAATAGACATCAAACAAGAATATTGTAGCAGGAATATCTTACTTTAATTTATTAGGGTCTTTGAATACAGTTTTCGTCACCTTTTGAGTATTTAACACGCCCATTACGTCAGGATTTTTACTCGACTGCCCCAGAAGAAAGAATAAAAGAAATATAGTTTACAGTAAACATTATCGAAGTAAACATGATGCATAGAAAGAACACAAACACAAAAAAGAACAAGTTGCGGGAAAATATGCATCACATCCACGCAAAACTGCTGCTGTTTGTGTATGTGAGTTTTAAATGTTTGTAAACGCACCCACGAATCACGATACAGGAGTAATTCCTAGAGTGGGGTAACGTTTTTTTTATCAAAAAAGAAAAAAAAGGCTGTGCTACGACCCTATGCGATACAGAGACTCAGCGCTGGTTTCCGGCGTTGAGATGGGTATTGTTTTTGAGGATATAAGTAATATCTAATATTTGAGGATATAATTTAATAGTAATATCTACAATTGGCAATCGCTTTCAATGCGTTTTGTATTTCCCAAACGATTTCAACAGGGCTGACATAAGCTTTAATGTATCAATACATTTTTGAGTTTTCCATCAACAAGTTCTTCTAACAGAACAGAAAGCTTTGCTGCTGGGGAGTTTGTTGCGCCACTTCTTCCCAGCGCAGGCTTTTTGGGGGACTGTTTTAATGTAATTTTGACGTTAGCCTAGTTTGAAGGAAAGACTAGAAGATTTTGGTCGTTACCGCTGCTTACATATATCTTCGACATTTAGTAGCGGAGTGATATCGTTATTACTTTGTTTAGGTATTCAAATTTTGAGACAAGATGGCTGTAACATAGCTATAATCCACGACGCGGTATTAGTACGGGTTGTTGGATGCCACATGACTGTCTTCGAATTTTTGGTTCTAGGTCATACCATTTCCTCACGATTTCCTTCATCGTTTTGAGTTCAGTAGTGATGAAATTAAATACTCTCGAGCTATCACTGTAGTGCTGTCGACTTTATTAATGTGCCCATCCCGTAATAATGACGTCTTCTAAAAGCATTTAAAATGTAGGACAAACACATCTATAAAGTCATCTTTAGTTACTGGTGTTATTTTTGTTTGGGTTTTACACAATTTTTCTATATATATACATATTAAAATAAATTAAAGCCGCTTTTCGTGTCTCATCTGAGTGACCGCGTTGTTCATTTAAACTACACAACGGATTTTGATACTGTTTTCACCATCATTTAGAGAATTTATTCCGGAAGGTTTGTGTGTAATAATGCACGACTCAATGCGAAGCATTAGAGAGTGCTTTACGATCAAATTTTTTTTGCCTCCTTTCTGCAACTGTTTCTATTGTTACACTTCTGCTAGTACACAGAATACCACTGTATAGACAATTTAATGAAGATTAATTCTGTACTTTTTCAAAAATTTATTTAATGCAGTAAAAACGAAAAAATTCAAAAAAATTACCCGTCAATCAAGTGTGAAACCTGAAAACATTGTAGCTTGCGAAAAAAAAAAAAATTAACTGAGCAATGTTTTTTTTATAGATTCGTTTCACCCATAGGAGAAACCCTATTGAAAATGGCTCTTATTATTCAAAGTAGTTTAATTATAATTAATAAAAAACTGACTAAAATAATATCTATACTTGGTCTATGGTTTTTGATAAGATCTAATGAGCATTATGAGGCGTGCACTTTTGGATTTTACAAATTTTATATTTATATTATACTTAAATAAATATAATAAAAAAAAATCTCGATGTTTTGTCATGTCGTAACAACCGTGCGCATGGACGGGTCGCTAGTATTTTAATAAACGAAAGTTAAATTAAAATCTGCCGGGTCTATTCTGTGAAAAACTCACTGTGAAAACTTAGGTGAAGTAAGTTGTCAATATTGTCAATTTCTGGTACCAGCCGGAAAGACAGCTCACTTCACATTCACTTCACCTAACTTTTCACAGATTACCACTATTCTGAAGTAGGTCCATATTCCTATGAGTGATAGCTTTCAGTTACCACAAAATAATTTTCCACAGGTTTTCTTTTGTAGACAACTTCAGACAAGCTACCATATAATACTATACTTAATCACCTTGCGGGACATAGTTATTAAGTACTTAACTTATTATCTTAGCCTTTCCATTTTTCTTGAAAAAAAAAAAGGTAACAAAGAGCGTCATCTGCCTGGTCTTTTCCCAACTACATATCGACACCTCCATGCAATAACATCGTAACTCACTTTTTGTGATTTTACAGGAGAGCGATTTTAAAGTTTGAAAAATTATAGCAAACTCAAAACACCCCGTACAATTTTTGAAGCTGGCTCTATTTAATACAGTTTAGGCGGACTATAAATAGGTATGGTTAAGTTGTAAAAGAAAAATCGTTTTCATGGGTTTTCATGACTTACGTGAAAAACAAAACAGTGAAATGACATATAAGTTACGAGGACAAACATTGTATGTCTGAGTTACAATTTAGTTTCAGATAATTGTAACTCCAAGGTGTTAAGTTACATAAAATGTTTTTATTTTAGAAACGAAAGGGAATAGAATTACAATGATAGTACAGAAAAAATGCATTTTTTATTTACATAACAATGCCGTTGTAACTCAATTTTTGGAAAAAAGTGAGTTACGATGTTATTGCATGGAGGTATCGATATGTTGAAGACGGCTTCCAGTATAACCGGATGCAGCTTAATACCAGTATTTTACATATAGCGACTGCCTATCTGACCTCCACAACCCAGTTACTGGGTTATACCCCTTGGTAAGGCTGGTTGTCCAGACTTTCGGGGTTCTCCCGTAACGACAGTCACGAATGCACAGCTGGGACCAACGACTTACGTCTTTCTGAGGGGTCTTGGTATATGAAGATGGTCACCCATCCACGGTCCAACCACGGCAAGCGTAGCTTAACCTGATCGATCGACCCATGCAGCAACACCCAAGGTAACAAAGAGCGGAAAAGCGAAATACTTACTTTTACCGATTTAAATACTTAATTAGCCATGTTGGTTAAACCTCGTGCAAACGGTCGTTGATAACCTCATTGTCTAACTATTGGTCGCAAACGCTACTGCTGAGCATGGAGTCCTGGATTCGATTTCCGGGTAGGAAAAAGTGTTATAGGGTTTTTTCCATCTGGAATTTCTCGGAAGCAGCATTGGAGTCTGGATTCATGCCTGATTGATGGCAATAGGATCGCCCCCTATTAATATAACTGGAGACTTTTTTTATTAATTTATTTGGTATGCCTCATGGATCCCATATAAATTTTATTAACTTTTATTGACTTCCTGTCACTGATATTAACATAGCAAGTGGTGTTATACGAATTTGTGTGGGGTAACTACAGACGCCAGAATATCAAGCTACTAGGTAGGTACAATCTGTCAAATTTCTTTAATAGATTTTCAACTTTATCGCTAAATCATAAGGCTCAAAGTTGATTGTGGAAATTTGACAGTTTCGGTTAGCTTGATGTGTTGGCGTCTGTACAATTTAAAAATGAAAAAAAAACTGACTTCCAAAAAAGACTACAAAGTAAAAAATAACTTTAATTTCGGAATTCGGTAGCAAACAACGAAAATGCGAACCCAACGACACTGACTTCCGATATTAAAGTTATTTTTCACTTTTTTTGGAAATCGGTTGTTTATTTTTTTTTTTGTTCTGTATTTAAATAGCTGTCAAAGAAAAACATAAAAGTTACCTGAGTATTAAAAAATTAGCCCTTAATCAGCTTGGAATTATATCTTCATCCTCGTCCACCATAGATTCCATAAGCCGACGTCATTTAAAACATTAAATCTGTTAAATAAACACGTGCTTTTATAAATCGAGACGAACCGTTCCGATTGGCTGCCTAACGACATTGACCTTGTTATGTTACCTCACAATTTACACCTCGGCAATGCCAGACATTATTACATAGTAATATTTTATATCTTGAACATGGTATTATGATATAATACACCAATCACAATCAGCCTATAACGTTCCCACCGCTGGGATACATGCCTCTCAGAGATGGGGCCACGCGCTACCCATGCACATTTTAAAAAGTGGACATCTGGCCCGCCGGCCAGTTTTTGCGGGGACGAGATGTCCCCTAACCCGCGGGCCCAGTTTTAGTTTTTGGTTCTAGGCAATCTCTTTGGTTCTAGGACATGCCGGTTTCCTCACGATGTTTTCCTTCACCGTTTTTGAGAGCAGCGGTGGATGAAATACATACCACTGGGCCACCACAGTTCTGTTTGATATACGTAATATGGCAAAGCAATATGGTAAAATTCAAAACCAACCTTCATGTATGGATTGAATGTAGACACATCTATGCGTGGGAGTGGGACACAATAGTACAGTTAGCTTAATAATTGGAGATACTAAAAAGAGTCAAATAAAAGAAAGAATGCCATTATTACACGGTTTTGATTGCAATGAATAGCATTTAACTTTTTTCTACCAGATTGCAGACTGATAAGATAATGCATAATAGTGGTTTAGGTACATATAGCATTACCATGTTTACCCCTATAATAACAAAAGTTGTATAGCGTCTGTATAATCACACAACGCTTTACGACTGAAAGAGAGAAATCGGTATGTAACTATTCATCTGATATAATACGTTTATTAGTAAGGGGGTTAATCTATAATAAATAAAATTGAAGTTTGTAATGTCAAAATAACAGCTTTTTACTAAATGCATACGAAACTATATCGGTACCTACTTATAACAAAAAAAAACCTATAAAATCCAATTTATTTTGTGACACGCACGCGAACGATGTTGCCGACAAAGCTAGTGCATAATAAAAGTATGCCAATGATTTAAGTATCATTTCTTTTAACGCGCCGCGCAAACATCTGTTATTCCAAATTGTTGTTTATTTTCCTCAACGACACCTTACCTCACCCATACTTTTATGTTTTTTGTTCAGGTGGTTTTTAAAAACATCTACTAAGCCTAAGTAATCTCATTCCTCCATCTGTTTCCTCAATTTATCTTATACAAGATTTCTGTTTTATTTAGGTAACATTATGTCTTTTATTGAAGTTCAACGTCTCTTGAAAATGCGATTGCTATTTAAATTACAATGAATTTTTTGCTAATATTTTGCAAGGAATTCAAAACTGCAAGGAATATTCTAGACTTAATTTTGCTTGAGACCATAAACTTTTTTGTTCAAGAAAAGATCTCGGCAATTTGTGTTTTGTGGACCTTCCTTTCTTTAAAGCCGTGGAACGCAAGCTTTTGTCATGGTGGAGTGAGTGTGAATAACAAATCGCCTGTCCCATTTAAAAAAAATGTCCCTTACTAGGTAGTAAGGTACATTTTTTTTGAAAATGTCCCTTACTAGGTTTTGAAATGGGGCAGCCGAAGTAAGCATATTCACCCGTATAATTAGTAACTAGACGTTGCGGTTTTTCGTGTCAGATATCGCGGTTTTGCCGTGATTTTTCGACACTACAGCATTAACAAAATTGGATATTTAAAAGTTCGAACTAAACATAAACTCTCGCACAGAGGGGTAGGCAAAATCTTGGTGGTTTAATTTTAACTTTTTAATATCTAACGTTGTGTCTATAATATCCTGAGATTTCTAGACTAACTGACACTAAAAATGTTAGGTGGTCTTACACAAAAGCCAGTTACGAAATTGGCGTTCACCGCAATCTAACATGTTCGATTGGGAAATTGCCCTCGCTACCAAAAATTCTTGACCATCAAAACTTCGAAAGGGTGGAGCAATCTGGCAGTTTCACTCATCCCTTTTTTTTTGTTGAATCATTAAAGAGCTGGGCTATTGAGAAAGAATGACAAAACCTCGGGTTTTCGGGTCAGCCCCCACAATCTCGGCGTACAATCAACAATAACAAGAGTCTATGGTGTATTTCTCCGCCACAGGTTTTTGCTTTTTACTGCGTCGTAAAACCGTCGAAGAGTGAAATGCTTGTAAGATCTGATTGAAGATTGTTGATCAAATGTTTTTGGTTTCTATTGGGCTTTACAATAATGTGGAAATGCCTACGTGACGAAACGGTAAGATTTATTTATTTATTTATTTTATTTTGTTAGGGAAAACAAACAATTGTACATTATATATTACATCTAAGATTACATTGGGAGTGGGTTAATGTACAATCCACGACGTTTCCACAGATTACCTAGGATAATGATACAGTGAAGACACATTATTCAAGTTACACAAGCACAAAGAAGAAGACAGGAAGAGAAAATAAGAGGCTGTACTTAAATTTTCTGTGATATATGTGTAAAGATTAACTTGTCTATGTGTATTTTTTTCTTTATACTGTCATGTTAAGTAATACGAGGTCGCTAAATTAATAAAATTGGCGCAATTTATGCCAAAATTTAAAATATGATTTAAGTACTTTATGATAATTTGGAAGTAGGTAAAAATTACGTTAAAAATATCATGAGTTGACTCATTAAACATAATATCGTTGGGTTGCAATTTTTTTGTTACAAATATCTTCAACTTAAGTCTTGACCGTTCAAATGTGTCTTAAAATGATTTAATTTTTTGAGTTTAAGTTGCAAGAAAAGTAATAATTTTTACACTTCTATACCTAAACAGGAAAAAAAACGGACCCCGTATAGCATCACTTTGTTGTCTGCCTGTCTATCGGTCAGTCTCAAGATCCTTTTACTCGTTTTTTATGTAGATTTAAATAGATAATTAGTAGCCGGGTCAACACCTTATTTAAAGTGTATTGATCTGCAGGTGTTTACCATGATTGCCTATAAATATGCAATCGCTTCATTAGTGCACAATATACTGTTACTAATGAGCAACACTAATCAAGTTGTAAATGGTGTTTGAGACAGACTTAGGCTATTAATCGTGGGCCTGATAGGCGAGCTATTACATAATATAGGGTGTATCTATTCATACACGAAAAAAATTTGAGAAAAATACAACACTTTACCAATATAGGTAAGTACTTATGAAGCGGGGAACTTTGGAATTCGTACTATCTTGAGGTGTGAATCTGCAATGTTTGACATTTACCTAAACAGATAATGGCTCCGATTCTGTTGTTCAGAAAGTAAACTAAATTTAAGTTCAGTGCATCTTTTTTCTATCTATTTCATTAAGAAAAGGACAGAAGATAAATATTAGTTTAGTCCTGTCAAATTAGTCATCGCCTGACGTAAATTGACGTATTTTTAGTAGCCAATTTTTTAATCATGTCTAAACTTGTCTTTGGATTATCTAATTTGACAGGACTAAACTAATATTTATCTTCTGTCATTTTCATAATGAAATAGAAAGAAAAAGATGCACTGAACTTAAATTTAGTTTAGTTTGTGAACAACAGAATCGGGGCCAATATAAAAATGAGCTCATGAATATAATTTTTGGAATCATCAAAATAATGAACTCACTTGCGTTCTGTGGAAGGCTATGGGAGACTTTTGCCCAACAGTAAGGCAACATTGGTTCTGAAATATAAAAGCCTGCCTATGTAGATATCTTTTTACCGACTTCACAAAAAGGAGGAGGTACTATGTTCGGATGATTGTATGTTTTTTTTTGTATGTTTGTTCATCGAATACTCCGCTAATTGTCGACGGATTTTCAAAATTCTTTTTTTGTTTGAAAGGGTGTGCTCCCGAGGTGGTCCTATTGTTACCAAATTGGAATCTGATGAGGGAATCCTATTGAAATCGAGGGAAACCCTCAAATTTTGTAGGCACACCTATAGCGATTTGGGTATTTTTTATAGTAACTCGTGCATTTGCTCTCAGAAAGCACCATTCGGTGAAGTGGAACTGATGATGAAGACCACAGATGGCCATCGGAACTACTCGATAATAAATATTTCACGGGTTGCGATTCGATTAGGTACTTTAATGTGGTTGCTAAGCACAATGGAGCTGATGGTGACTTCTCAATCAGCTCCAGTTCTTATAAGGAGAACTCCTCAACAATTAACGTTCCTGCATCGGGAAAAGCAATATTTTGTAGGCTATTGTAACTTAGATAAGTTACAAACTGGCCCACTAAAAATTGAAAAATAAAAAACTTTTTTACAAAAAAAACTACCGACTTCAAAAAAACACTACAAAGTGAAAAATAACTTTAATTTCGGAAGTCGGTGTCAATAAAAGAAAATACGGAACCAACGACACCGACTTCCGAAATTAAAGTTATTTTTCACTTAGTAGTGTTTTTTGGAAGTTGGTAGTTTTTTATGTAAAAAAGTTTTTTAATTTACTCATGCACGCTTCACGCGCTTTCTCTCTCGCACACCGCTCGTGGTTCGACGTCTCGCTGTACAACAGAGAGCGCATAGTGTAGTTAGCGTTATCGCGACAATGTAGCCGTAGCATTTGGACTATTAGGAGTAAGGCTACGTTCAGATGACAAGCGCTCAGCGAGCGTTGAACGCGCGTCGCTTTATTAAAACGCGCGTAAGCATGTGTACGGTTTGAATAAAATGTATGTAATTGTAAACGCGCGTTATCTAAACGCGCGTTGAGCGCTTGTCATATGAACGTAACCTTAATTCGATGATGATAGTGGTAGGGAACCCCACATAGCTACTTAGATATTCGAGAATAAAATATAATAAAGGTAGACATAAAAAGATGGTAGGAATGAAAAGACGTTCACGCAGTCTAACTTCAAATGTTTAAACGGAAGTGGTAATGCAGCGATTACTGCCCATTATTTTTCAATAATTATGTGAATAATAAAACTGTTGTGTTGTTAAATAATAATTTAATTTTGTTTAATTAAGTAGGTAATCTAATATATAAAATTCTCGTGTCACAGTGTTAGTTAAGTACCATACTCTTCCGAAACGGCTGGACCGATTTGTATGAAATTTTGTGTGCATATCGGGTAGGTCTGAGAATCGGCTACTATCTATTTTTTTTTTTTTGCAGAACGACGTTTGCGGGGTCAGCTATTTAAAATATTTTTTTTTTAATCTTAATAACTTAGGAGATAATTCGACAATGATAGTGGTAGAAAAACCCACATAGCTACTTGGCTAGAAAAAAGAAACAAAATAGTAGATTGTACAACTACGTAATGCATATAAGAAGCCATTTTACCCTGAGCCGCAGGCGAGGGTGGATAGTTAATACTTCATACTGCCAAGTCATAAAAACGTTTTCATTTCTAATAAGAAATGACAAATATTTTAAATGGTTTTATTAAATTAACGATAGAACACAGAAGAAGTGATATAAATTAAAGCAAATTAAATAAAATAACGACTTTAATCGCTTTAATTTTGACTGTTGGGCCTGGTTATCTTGACTTAGAATAAAAATTACTTTATGCACTAGAGCATAAAAACCGATTTTATGTCGCTTACGCTCAACTTAAGAGGCGCCACTGATGCGTGCACTCCGCACTCTCAACCTCATAACTAGTGACACGGACCTATTCTGTTATTCCCTGAGTGAGTTCACAAAGAATGCATTGTTTGTAATAAGTTACAAAATTTAATTTTAATAATAATTATGTTAATGATGAGTTAAAATAAGAGTATAAATAAGTACACTATTGCAATAGATTTCCCTGTAATAATAGTGTAAGTTGGAAAATAAATAAATAATAAATAAATAAACTTAAAGACGGACTTTTGGAGCAGAGAAGTGAAAAAATTTAAATGAAGGTAAAAACAGGGTAGAAATAAAACCGCCCCTGACCCACTGACCAAAAGAAGTTCTCGGCTTCACGCAACTTGAAATAGTTGAAATTGTTAAACGGATGTTTTGATAAACTGTTGTGTAATAGTGTTTAATAATATAATTACGAGTTTGACTGTTTACGTACCTATAATGTCCGAGGTCAATGATTGACATTGTTTTTAAATTTATTAAGTACCTGTTTTGTTTCGTTTGTAAATTAACCAAATAATATATTAAGTATTTTAAGTATCGAAAGCTATACTTATATAATATAAATTACATTTTAAGTAAAAGTATCGTACCTACTTAATAAATATCTAGTACCTAAGTCATTGATGTATGTAATGTCAAAGTACGAAGATAACCTACTTACCTACATAATGAATCTCAAGAAAATGCATAAGTGATCAATAAACTGTTACCAGCACCGCCAGCACGCAATCTTATCGCGTAATGATAACACATGATTCCTTAAAGCATTTATCGTAATCACTAAAAATGCACGATTGTGTATTTAGTCTTCAACATGTCCACGCCTTGTCTAGAATCCTTGATAAAACGTGGTGTCGTTCAACCGAAAAGACTGCGATAACTTAGCACTTCCAATATTCAGATAACGCAACTAACAAATAAATCAACGCGATTAACAAATCCTTAGGCTACTGAAACTAATACAAAACTTCGTTAAAATACGAATAACTTGGTAGGTACTTAATACTTACACAAAACGCCGGTCAACTAGGTAAATCCGTGACGTTAAATAACTTCACAACTTCCCAAACACTTTTATTGACACTTCTATTGCAGTCACGAATATCACAAAAAGTTGACACTGAACGACGTCATTGTTGCACAAAACATCACTGTTTTTAAGTTTTCTCAACACTACGAAAACGGAATGGCGGTAAAGTCGCGGGAAAGTGACGCACACAGAACGTCTACACCACGCGGCGATCGCTCGCAAACTGAATGAATGAATCGAATCGAATGTCGAGATCGAGACGAGACCAACTCGCGTGTAAACTCGATACAGAAAGCGCGTAAATGCGTGACGAACCGGATCAGAGCATCGGAGCCAACCTCACGGATACCTCATGGGTCGTGGTTCACACTTTTTTCTGGGATTATGAGAGAATTCTATTTTATTATTATCTTCTGCAATTTCATATCGAGTTATACCGGTCACGTAGTCTATTTACGAACGGTTCTAATATAGTTTTACTAGCCTTTTTCGACGATAAATAGTTACTTCCCACATATTCTGCACTACTCATATTTATATTATAGGTATGTGAAAATTGCGTAGGGGTTTTTTTTGTTTTGTACAACATCCTTGTGCTATTCTGTAAAATCTCACCGTGAGAACTAAGGTGAAGTGAGCTGTCATTCCATCTGATGTTAGGGATTGATACTATTGATAGCTCACTTCACGCTCACTTCAGCTAAGTTATCACGGTGAGATTTTTACAGAATCGATCGACTGTTCTTAGAAGTGCGATTGGAAATATGTGCGAGCATTACGTGCTAAGCTCGAATATGCCATGTGTCATATCATGTCATTTCAATGAGACTTTCAGATTTTTCTGCATTGTAGTTTTGGTAACTTTTTTTATTGCAGTCTCTCATACAACGGCAGTATCAGAACTACCTACCACAGACAATTGCTACTTACCAAAGAAAACAACCGACTTCCAAAGAAACACAACAAAGTGAAAGATAACTTAAATTTCGAAAGTCGGTGTCGTTGGTTCCGCATTTTCGTTTCTTGACACCGACTTCCGGAATTAAAGTTATTTTTCAGTTTGTTGTATTTTTTTGAAAGTCGGTTCGTTTTTTTTTTATAGTAAAAAAGTTATTATGTATCACTTTTTAGTTGTACAGACGCCAGCACATCAAGCTACTACAATCTGTCAAATTTCTTTAATAGATTATAAACTTTATCGCTAAAGCTTATGGTTCAAAGTTGAATGTGAAAATTTGACAGTTTCGGGTAGGTTGATGTGCTGGCGTCTGTACATTCCCCACACAAATTCAATTAACACTAGTGCATTGAAGAATTGAAGACACCGACTAGAAAAATCATCAACAATCGCAGACAAATGCCGGAGATGCAGTACATTTATGCATACAACTTCGTACATAAGAATAATTACCTAATGTATTATATACTAAGATCTTCCTGAAAGTATGTAGATCGCATTAATGAAAGAATTATCAAAATTGGTTCATTCGTTTTTGAGAAAATCTTGTACATACAAATATACATACAAGTCGAATAAGTACAGAACCTCCTTTTTTGAATTCGGTTAAAAATTATATGATTCTTTAAGGCAGGCGCGACGGGACTGTGTGACGCGTTTCTGATCTGTAGAGTCGCGTCGTACTGTCGCATCGCGCCTGTATGCGGAAGTCTTTAGTCATCTCTTGTCTGGACGCTCTAGCCACATAACATTACTAGCACTTCGCCCGCGACTTCGTCTGCGTGTATTCGTGCCAAATTTCAAGTTTATTAACTGAAGCAATAAGATTTTTCATACAAACAAAATCCCCCCTTTTGACCCCCTTAAAGGTCGAATTTCCAAAAACCCCTTCTTACTGCTCCCCTACATAATAAAAGGAAGCCGTATGCATAATTTCACGTTACTAGTCCTTGCAGTTTTGGCTGTGCGTTGATATGTCAGTCAGTCAGTCAGTCAGTTTCTCCTTTTATATATATAGATTATGTCTAGGTGTATGCAACAAATGTTAGACCGTTGTAAAAGTCTAGCTTTCACCAACCCAATTTAACATCAGTGCATTGTACTAACACCAGCTTCCATTCACTCATTATTGTTCACTCTATTCTGTGATTATGTGATAAGTGATAACCAATCACAAACGTTGTGGTTGGTTGGGTTGTTGCAATGTTACAAAGGCAAAGTTTTAAGTGTAAAATATGGCCGGCCCTTTATCCTCCTTATCTCCTTTGCTTAAACAGGCCTTGACAGTTCAAAGGGTAATTGTGTAAACAGAGTTAAAAATATTATGTTTTCACAAACTGATGTCGTAGACTCGTAAACATCCATCGCTGAAATGTTTTTTGAACAAGAGGGAAAACTAATTATAACTAGTTACCTAATATTTTGATCTGGGTGTCTGCTAGCGATCACTTTGCCCGGTCAGGCGTGACTTCCAAAAACAATTTGTCTTGATTCAATTGTTTTTGGAAGTAATCGGTAATCATAGGGAATCGTTTTATAACCTTGATCTGTTATTTTTCTTCTTTATTTTTATGTATAACTGAATGTCCCAGACCTTGTGCCCGATTCTGTGACCTAATTGATTACGCATAAAGCTAAATGATAAATGATAAATGATAAATGATTTTATTTCTGTAAGTAGGTTTGTACAAACACTTTTACACGTCAATCATATTTTTTTTAAAACGAGATGAGGTCGGCGTTTCCTATCTGACTACTCTGAGAAGAAAGGCCGAAACAAACTCAGAGGTCACAGTCTCTTTTAAAGTCCAGACATAATCTTGGTGAGATCATGCTTAAAATTACAATTGATTGTTTACATGAAGGTTCAACTACATCTGGGTTTTGGACCTAATTCTTAGTTCTCACTTGCAATCTCTGTGTGGATTTGTGGATTTTCCTAGATTTTATAGTACATCATCATCTCATCATCTGCCTAGACTTTTTCCAACTACGTTGGGGTCGGCTAGACTGGAAGCCGACCTCGAAATAGTTGGGAAAAGGCTAGGCAGATGATAATTATATGGAGCGACTGCCTATTTGACCTCCACAACCCAGGTACTGGGTAATACGATACCCCTTGGTAAGACCGGTTGTCAGACTTTCGGGCTTCTGACTACACGTAACGACTGTCAAAGATCCACGAATGACAGCCGAGATCCGTTAGTCCTGGCTGTCCGTAAGGTCCATAACTCCGTATCGGACACCATACTCAATCCTAGAATCCGCACAACGCTAAACAAAAGCGCCTGTTTCTCATTTTAAGTAATTTTGTCACAGCCAACTAGCTTAATTAGCCTTTTAGCTAACAGTCTAGCCTTTTAACTAAATGGCGCCATTCGACAAGCCGCCTGAATGACATTCAGCTATTCAATCAAACAGCTAGGCAAATGGCTTAGGTCAATAACGTTTAACTACTTAACCAGATATTTAAATTTAATTCCGGAAAGACTATCATGGACTATAGAAATATCAGAAACACTGACTGAGGCTAGGAAGAATGTCCCCTTCGGTGGCAAGGGATTAAAAAAATTTAGTTCTAAGCCTGCCATAAATCAGTGTTGCAATAACAGACGTGCGTGCTTTAAAAATAATTAGGGAAATGTTCGGTATTTCATAGGTTAGGTAGGAACTGTGACCAACAAAGCGCAAGCCGAATTGGTCGCAGTATCTAAGCCAGGGCGGGCCCTGCGATACATACACCCCTGCCCTATACCTACTTTACTGTTCATCATCATCAATTCATCATCAGCCGGAAGACGACAATCCGCCACTTGCATCCATCGGTTGCCCGCGACTCTCACGATGTCGTCGGTCCACCTAGTGGGAGGCCTGCCTATGCTGCGTCTTCCGGTTCCTGGTCGCCACTCGAGAACTTTTCTTCCCCATCGGGCTTTACTGCTCACTTGCTCAGAAACTTCAGTTTGATGAGATAGATTTTCTTAACATTTTCTTCACTTCATTTTGAAGAATGGACTGACGACCTTAATTACACGCGATTTACAAGAAAAATTAATATTCCAACAACTTTTTAAATTAGTTCTCTTAACTTTTCTAACATTGATTAGTTCATGTTTTCTTAGTTAATATTTTCGTACCTTCTGTTTTTGAGAAGTTTGTTCCGACTTTTGGAACTTTATTTTTGTTTTTTGATGAATCCCATAATCGTTATGAGTTTTTGTTTAATTGTCTGTGTTTAAAAACGAATTTTACGTTGTAAGTTAATTTTTAATTAATAATAATAATAAACTTTATTGTTCAGGAAAACACAATACAATATTTGATAGCACTACCTCCACACTAGGATTCCCTGTGTCGTGGAGACTAGTCTCCTTCGTCTTACAAGATTATTAGGTACATAGTAGGTAGGCTTATATATAGCATCGGTCGGTAAGATATCTAAGGCGACAATAATCGAATGTTCTTCCAAATAAATAAATTCATAAAACATGAGTAGTTAACTTAGGTGTAATTAATATTTAAACTTGTGCAGTGTGCTGTATACGTGTGTGGTGTGGACGTGTGATGAATGAGTGAGTTAAGGTGGGTTTAGACCAATCGAAGATCGACCATTCTCACTATATCTTGTTGTGTTTAGCATAATCAGCATATAATGTTCCCATTGCTGAGGCACAGGCCTACCATCTGTGAGAGAGAGTGGGCCATAATCCACCACGCGGGTCCAGTGCGGGTTGGTGGATGTTAAATATTTTGTATATTTTTTTTTTGGTTCTAGGACATGACGTCACGATATTTTCCTTCATCGTTTTGAGAGCAGCGGTGACGAATGGCTGTGTTTAGTGCAATAAAACTATCTGCGTTACTGGAACACGGCACTATACCTTGGAGATAAGTCGGGCCGCATCGCAACGCAACGCATTGGGAAAATCCTCCTTCATCACTTTCATACATTTTCTATGAACAAACGCCCACTACTGCGTCTGTAATGTGCACTTGGCTTAACAAAGCCTCATGTAGCGACGGAGGCAACACTGGCAACTGACAAAAGCCGGGCTTACCAACTTAAACTCTGCTTATTAATTGCTTCCACTAATTCCAGTTATGAAGCCGTAGATATAGAGTAAACCAGTTTTAAACGTGGATAATACACTGTTCCTAACGTAATAGAAGGTTTCAAATGTATAAGATTTTCTACGGAATTATTACGAAAGTATCTTTGATATATCTCGGGACCCTGGGGTCCAACCTTTGGAAGTTTGGAAGGCGTACGAGGGGCCGAAGCCAACTCGCAGCGGCCCGTTGGACGTTTTCAATTAAATGAGGCACCAACCGACGATTATCCTTGTTCGCTCTATGCAAGTGCACCCAAGGACACACCCCGGTTTGTGTAGAACTATTGCAGGATATGGAAACAAAGGTATAGGATTATGGGTTCGGGTGGCTAAAGTGGTTATCTAGGACTATGGAATGATTATGACATCCTACCTGACCAATATTTTATATAAATTACGCAGACTAAATGGCAGGGGGTGACATGCACACTCAATAATGGGCCTCCAAAAACGATCGCTAGCACATAGTATTGCAGGGACAAGGGGGCAACGGCGAATAGGGGCGTGAGGACGCAATGATTGCCTCTCCTTCACGCGTTCCGCCTCCTCCTTCGCGAGCATTACTGCTTTGCAGAAGGAGGCATCATTGGCACCCTCTGCTAAAAGTATAGGCTTTCTCCCTTATGTACCATCGTTTTTGGGATTTCCTAATGTTTCAATGAATAAAAACATATAAAATCTTAATTTTTCTGAAATTGGTGCATCATCCACTGTTAATCTTCTTCTGTTAGATATGGCTTTTTCTAATATCGTGTACATCTAAACTAATACTCTATAGAGAAAAGATTGGATTTTTTGCACATTTTTTTTGTTACGCTTTTACGATAAAACGATATCAGAATTCAGAAGGTGCGTTTTTCCCGATATTCCCACGGGATCGAGACTTATGCGGGTAAAACCACGGGGCGCAGCAAGTTATTGATAACATCTTACCATAGTGTATTTTGTTTTTTACTTAGCCTAAGATATTTCTACTGATGGCAAAATATAGGATAGAATACTTTTTATTATGAACACACCATATAAATTAAAAACACAAATATAAAAATATTACAAAGGGTGAATGGGCGGTCTTATCGCTAAAAGCGATCTTTTAAAGACAACCTTTGGATAGATTAAAAATGGGAACGAGAGACATACTGTAGGAGTGTAGGTAGTCTGACCTGTGGGCGTGGGTGTCTGACTGAGTCTATCTGAAAATATTGACGATTTTTAAGCGATTAATGTTTTCAGCAATCAACTACGTTTACTATGCAAAGCAGCAACATATATTAGAATCAATGGACATAGGCGTCCTCCAAGGACCGCCAATTGGACCGGTTCTGTGCTTCTCGTATCCAGCGGATAAGTTAAACTGATCCTTTGAAATCAAAGTAAACTATTATGTTAACACATCCGGGAACTTAGTAAAAACTTAATTAATTAATTTTATTCGTCTCATTAAGTTATACCTTACGGGTATATTTAGTGAGACATTCATGTGGAAGTCTGGTTTACTTCAGTTGTTGTAAATTCAAAGACTCTTCTGCCTTTAATTTATATGGAATAATTGTGTTTCCCATTATTGTCACCAGACAGTGCTTATTCAGTTTCACTAAAAACGAAGGTCGAATAGGTACAAATTTGCACTAAGACCACCAGAAGTCTATAGAAACTTGATATTATGAGTAAAATCCCATTTTTGATACTCACCGTGGAGTCGGGTTCTTTCTTTCTCACGGCACGAAGAATGTGAAAATATAAGATCATGCCTGCTTGTAAAAACACGGCACGGAGACGCCTCGGCGGCCGCTGTTAGAGGCGGCATTGTCACCACTTTCCTTATAAACCAAGAGACACGTGTCACCGTTTCCTCGCACCACGACACAAATAATGACGTATAGAAACTCAACAATTTCTGTATGTCTTTATGTGTGTCGTGCGCAACAACTTATATCATCTTCTTTTTTTTATTGCTGAATGGGCCCGCTCTTGACCTCGATCACGCCTGATGGAGAGCGATGGATGAGGTCTATGATGGAACGAGCATGCCCAGAAGATACCTAAAGCACTGGAACTCCCATGCATCGACGAAACAGAGCACGCTACTTGACGTCGGACTCCGGTGGGCTAACACCCGCTTGGTTGGACCGGGTGGTCGCAAACCAGGCGGGTGTTAGCCCTATCACCGCAAGGGAAGAATTGGTCAGTCAAATAAGGCGTTGGGTGCGACTATCCAGGATGTGCCGAGCGCTCGGGGCCTCAAGTCTGCTATTACAATAGAGTCAGAATGGTCTATTATTGATTTCATAATTGTTGATTTTGACAAGTTTGGTAATCTACTAACATAATGGCGTCATTATGACTTTCCAATGGTCAACCACTGACACGCCATTGAAAGAAACGGCATAAAATGGTAATCTCGTACATAATGACAAATTAATAAATGTAATGTTTATTGCTATTTACGAACTTCTTACTACTTCAGATTGCAAACACTAATACGTAATATGTAAAAATATATATTAAATGAAATCCAGAATGAAATTTAGTAGTTTTTCTCAGAACATTGAGCGACCAATGATCGACCATTATGAATTTAGCAGATTACGAACTTTTAGCAAAATGACAATGGGATTGTGTTGCAATGTCGAATTTATAAAAATAGCAGACTTGGGCCCCGGTTCAGTTGAGTAAGTCTCGGAACAAACTGCGCTACACGAGGAGGCTTCTTCATACATCCCACGTATCTTCACGGATCTGCGCCATTCAAAGCCATTTTGGTCTCTGTGGGTAAAAACATTAATCAGTAAATAAGGTGATCGCGGAGCTGGCTGGCCAAGCTGCACTGGATGTTATGTTGGGACTTGGAATAATGTAAAATGTTATACATCTCCTCACCCAACCTACTCGTTTATCCCTTTTGTTCGAAAAGTGGATAAGCTCTTTTTTAAATTTTTCATCCCTATTAAATGTTTCCGAAAACATGACGACATGAAAAGATTAAATTTATCTGGAATTTAAACATGAAAAGATGATTCATTCTCATGCAAAATTTTCATTACGCATACCTTTATGGTTGCAAGCGTTCACTAAAAGTTGAATAATGTAGTTTTAGTTGAAAAGAACTTTGTGACTCGATTTAAGTTACTGTAGAAAGTTAAAGAGGAATATGAATAACCAGCGCAGTAAGAGCTGTGCAATGCTGTGCATTTTATTCATTTTGGTACACATCCAGTGGTTTGCATGAAAACTTCTTTATCAACGAGCGCTTACACAAATAATTAATGCACAATATAGGATGCTTGACGTGCTACCTACTATAAGGTCCCTAAGTATTGTCTCTCCTTCTCCCTTCAATCCCAAAGGTTGTCTTTAAAATATCGCTTTTAAGGATAAGAAGGCCAATTTTCGTAATTTAAAATGTTCAAAATCTAGTCGCAGTCTCATCTCGGCGACAAACAAATGTCAAAAACTTGTCAAAATGTAGGGAAATTAGAAGTATTTTTGACAGATTGAGACTGAGATCAGAAGACCAATTCTCGTAATTTAAAATGTTCAAAATCTAGTCGCAGTCTCATCTCAGCGACAAACAAATGTCAAAAACTTGTCAAAATGTAGGGAAATTCTAGGTATTTTTGACAGATTGAGACTGAGATCAGACTGTGAACGTTCTTAAAATTACGAGAATTGCCCCTCAGACTGTGAACGTTCTTAAAATTACGAGAATTGCCCCTAAGACCGCCCATTGCCTATAATTTCTACATTTATCTAATAATAGGTAATATTAATAATATTATTATTATTAATTTATATATATTTTTTTTTATTTCTATTTTTTTTATATTTGTAATCCATCGCGGGTAGGACCTGGATGAGGCTGGCACAGGGGCTTGGGGATTGGCACTTGAAAAGAGGGGCTCATGCTCTGCAGTGGTAAAGGTAAAGTCGGGTTGTGGATGATGATGATGTGTAACCCACATGGGGTACCCGAAACTGTCAATTTTTCCCAATCGACCTTGAACCTTATGCTGTAGCGATAAAATTGAAAATCTATTAAAGAAATTTTGGCAGATTGTAGTAGCTTTATGTGCTGGCGTCTGTAAATAATAAAGAGTATTCCATTATAACATACTTCATAACTTTATCATAAGTACTTGCTTACAAAGCCTGGATCACTGGATACACTATTTCTATTATAGCGATAAGGTACTAGGAAACATAATCAACCTATAATGTTCCCACTGCTGGGACACAGGCTTCCTCTCTGTGAGAGGGAGTGGGCCGTACTCCACAACGCGGTCCCAGTGCGGGTTGGCAGATATCTCAAGTCTTCAATGTTTTGGTTCTAGGACATGCCGATTTCCTCACGATGTTCTCCTTCACCGTTTTGAAAGCAATGGTGATAAAATGTCAGTAATGTCCAAGATAAACTCAGAAAATAGAAATGAACTAGCTGCGCCCCGCGGTTTCACCCGCGTAAGTTTTGATCCCGTGGGAATATCGGGATAAAAAGTATCCTATGTGTTATTCTGATGTATAAACTATATTACTGTAAAGTTTCATCAAAATCCGTTCAGTAGTTTTTGCGTGAAAGAGTAACAAACATCCATCCTCACAAACTTTCGAATTTATAATATTAGTAGGAAGTAGGATTGAAAAAGTCACATTGGTACTTGCCCGAATTTTAACCCACAACCTCGTATACCTAATAGAAGAGAGGGCTTAACCACTGAGATATGATACTCTACTTATTAAAAATACAATTTTTCCTTATAATCGTCATTTCACGACAAAATTGATTTGGAATTTTTCTTAAGTTTAAGGTATTTATGCTAGTGACTGTACCTAACTTCGGCATTATGCAGTTCTAAGTATCCGTATTCAATGGGCAGGTAAAACGTGGGTGGAATAATATTACTAGACTTAGGACCAGTCTATTCAATTAAACTTCTTTGTGATTTATCGTTGAGCTCCTTAAGTTTTGAGTTGAGCTGCACGATTTCTGACAAATGCGTGTACTGACTGGGCAGCGGGGCAACACATTATCAATCGGAATCGGTTTCAGTTTGTCAGTACAACAACATTCATTGCGTTATTTACGTGTTGAGCAGACAAATTTTTCGAACTTATGAAGCAATAGATTAGCAATTTGCTTCAAAATGATTCAGATTCCAATTGATAGTGTGTTACGCAATTAGGGTGCCGGTCCACTCAATCTGTGTGGTTCTTTCCTCAAAAGACCATCTCAGACATCGATCTACACGGTCTTCACATGATCTGACCAAGATTATGTCTGGACTTTAAAAGAGACTGTGACCTCTAAGTTTGTTTCGGCCTTTCTTCTCAGAGTAGTCAGTTAGGAAACCAGACCTCATCTAATTTTTAAAATATGCTTGACGTGTAAAAGTATTTGTGCAAACCTATTTACAGAAATAAATCATTTATCATTTAAATGGAATAATATTTATGTTATTTAGTTCATATCTGAACTCTAAAATAACGGTCTGTGAATTTATGCACGCAATCGAAACGACCTAATGCAAACTTTAACCTTTGCTGCTTATAGAGGTTTGGTAATAAAATTATTCCAAAAGCTTTGTTTGTTCTATTTTTACGACAAACATCATCATCATCTGCCTAGCCTTTTCCCAACCATGTTGTGCAGCTTCCAATCTAACCGGATGCAGCTGTATATCAGTACTTTACATGAAGCGAGTGCCGTGGGGCCCGTGGCTAAATAATAACAGCCGCACAGGTTGATCGTCCAGGTTAAGCTACGCTTGGCGTGATTGGTCTGTGGATGGGTGACCATCTTTACATACCGAGACCCCTCCGTGCCTCGGAAAGCACGTTAAGCCGTTGGTCCCGGCTGTCATTCGTGGATCTTTGACAGTCGTTACGGGTAGTAACAAGCCCGAAAGTCTGACAACCAGTCTTACCAAGGGGTATCGTATTACCCAATAACTGGGCTGTGGAAGTCAGATAGGCAGTCGCTTCATGAAAAAAACCAGTATTCAGCTGCATCCGGTTAGACTGGAAGCCGACCCCAACATACATAGTTGGGAAAAGGCTGGGCAGATGATGACATGGAGCGAGTGCCTATCTGTCCTCTACAACCCAGTTACTGAGTAATAGGATACTCCTTGGTGAGACTGGTTGTTAGACTGTCGGGCTTCTGACGACCCGTAGCGACGTTCAAGAATGACAGCCGAGACTAACGCGAACGGCTTAACGTGCTTTCCGGGGTACGGGGGGTCTCGGTATTTAAACGGTCACATAGACAAGATGTACGCAAGTTCAAAAAATATAGATATCACGTGATCAACTTTAAACGTTTTAATATTTCGGAAACGTGACGCTTTATGGGGTTTGCTTATATTATGTCTTCTGTTTGCATTTATGTCAGGTATCGATTTTATAGGTCTTATTCGTGGCCCCAACTTTGACTGTCTCGTTGGTCTCGTGGTTGCAAGCGTGACTACTGAGCGTGTAGTCCTAGGTTCGATTCCCGGGTCGGGCAGTGTTATTGAGTTTTCCATTAGGAATTTCTTAGTAACAGTCCGGAGTTTGGAAGTTGGTGGTTTAATATCTCCGTGCCTCGGAAAGCACGTAAAGCCGTTGGTCCTGCACCTGATCTCTCTCCGGCCGTGTCGGATTGCCGTCCCATCGGACTATGAGAGGGCAGCGGGATTGTCCGAAAGGGTTACCGCTACCCCGGAACACAAAGGGCTAAGGAAGGAACACGGGTGGGTTTTAGTCAGTAAGAGTCTGACACTCCCTTCTGCTCCACCCAGAGCGGGAGGGGTCATTTGATGATTTCCCATCCTCAAAAAAAAAAATCGGACTATGAGAGTAAAGGAACAGAGAGTGCACCTGTGTCTGTGCGCACACTTATGCACTATAATATCTCCTGCGTACCTGGCTAATCTCCATTGAGATTGGCCAACGTGACTGAAATCGATCGGAGAGGCTATTATTATTATTCGTGGCCGCAATGTTGAAAAAAAAAAACAAAATGGCGCGACAGTAGGTATGTCACGGGCCTTCAAAGCCCGTTCTTTCAAACTTCAATGGTCCTTTGACACCCCTGAAATTGGATCATATTATCACGCCTAATGAGTACGAAACCCATTAGGTACTACCGATATCCCGATAAAGTACCGCCCACACTTCATATAAATCAAAGAGCCACAAAGAGCTATATATTAACAGATTTAATCACGACTATGGCTTAATTTATGCTTGCTGTAGTTAATAAGCGAGTAGGTACTAGAGGGATCTTCTGCCTGAGTAGAGGTAATTCAACATTCAACAGGTAAAGTTCGTTATCCCCAGCGTTTACGAGCAGTGTGTCTTAAGGGTCTAGAGGGCCTCGGAGATAGCATTGAGCTAAATTAGATTAGATCTGAGGCTTGACGCGACTGTTCTTAGTGAATCTTTTTAGATTTTTGAGATATTTTGTCGTACGCCATCAGACCTACACAACCAAGGGCAACACGATACCCCTTGGTCAGACTGGTTGTCAGACTTTCGGGCTTTTGACTACTCATAGCGATTGTCAAAGATCTACGAATGACAGCCGGGACCAACAGCTTAAGGTGGATGCTCCAGGTAGCCCGCGAAATCCAAAATTTCTTACATTTTTTGCAATTGGCAAGTCAGTATTAGGTTATATGCTGATCAAAATTTGATTCGCGGCTGTAACGAGGATGAATTTACAGAATTATAATCATTAAAGTCATCAATACAACTCTTTCAGACCAGGTAATCCTAAAATCATGGAATTGTCGTAGTTAGGATTACCTGGTGTTATAGTTGTATTGATGACTCTAATGATTATAATTCTGTAAACAAATACTTGTTACGGCCGCGAATCAAATTTTGATCAACATACAACTTATTACTATTACTTGCAAATTGCAGAAAACGTAAGAATATTTGAATTTCGCTGGCTAGCTGAAGCATTCACCTTAATGTGCTTTTACGAGCCACGAAGGGGTCTCGGTATGTAATGGATGATCACCCATCCACGGTCCGTCCACGGCGGGTGCTGCTTTACCTTGAAGATCGACCCGTGCGGCTTTTATTATTTGGCCACGAGCCCCACCCCCATTTTGTTAACATCCTTAACAAATCCAAGAAGTGTTGAGCGCCTTGGCCACTGTAATGATGATAAACCTTGCTTTCGCGTTTTTTTTTTATCTCCTGTGATTTTCGGCAAAAAACCGCTCTCTAACTCTTCACTAAGAAAATATAAATACATCATTAGCTGCCCGCCATTTAAAACAAACTGCGATCTTCTTAAAATGACGATGGTAATCGTAATAGAGACGGAGAAAGAATTTGGCTACGAGTTTAGCACTTTCAGCGGCGTCCATCAGTTCCTGTAGCGTTCAGATAACAGGACATGTAGGACACAATATTAAGTGACCCATAGTCTGTGGAACAGCACCATATATATACACTTCAGGAACAAACTGTGATTTCAAATCGTTTTGCCAAAATAATTATGGCATTCACACTTCGAATAAAAGTCAAGTAATTTGACAGTAATTTGAAAACCAACAAACACGTTAAGCAAGATACGAGGCTCTCTCGAAAATATAATTTTATATTTTCAATATTTCTGAGAACTAATTTCCGTTTCAGAAAACATTGTGTGACACTCTTTTGTGCAATGTTGTGGTGTCAGTTTTTGAATAGCTTGCAAAGCACGCGTGGATTATAAATAAATAAATTACCTACTTATTCGTAATCAATCATCCCAAGTTCCCGACGCGACGCCTGCAGCCAAGGCAACGGGTGCGAAGGCTGCGCCCTGCATGCGCAGCGCCCCAGGCCCCAGGCCCCGAGCGCGTCTGCGCCGCAGTCGTCAAGAAAATTTGACAATTTCATAATGTGACATTTTGTAAATAATGAAAATAGTGTTTTTAGTTTATTTTTTTTTTGTGTGCGTGTATAAATAGTTTATTTTTTTATTTTTAGGTAAGTTTTCTGTAAGTTTAAGTGTGTTTTTATATATATGTTCAATGCCGGCTGCAGCGACGCCGGAAACTGTGCTAGTCAACCTGCCACATCGCTTGATGTTCAGCTGGTGAGATGTCCACATTGCTCACAGGCACGCTTTTTTAAAGGCGAACGGGGGCTGAGGATACACTATGGGAAGACACACAAATCGCATAGTGTACCATTGTGCCCCCCAGCCGCTTCAACTTCAACTTCAACACCTCTAGAACAAAGTTTGTGGAAAAAATTAGCAAAATTAAAAAATTCTACCCCTGTACTAAAGAGAGTTCCCCGGGGCGCGAGACGATCTGTTGCAGCGAGTTTGGCGCAATGTATCCGTCTTGCGACCCAGGAGAACTCACAAAGTGCCTGGGAGCAATTACTTACCTTCCCTTATAGGATTCTGCACGTTCAAAAAAATTTGGCAACTAAAAAAACATTAACGAACCAAATTAAAGAAAATTGTAACAATTCGGCCTTAATTTTAGATCCAAAATTACCTGCATTCCATAACCTATCTCAAAAAGGATTATGTTCACATGTAGAATCCAAATTAAGTGAAGGTGACATCAGGGGTGCGGCCAGGATACTTTTCAGCAGCGATGTGGTGGCGCCTTACTCTCCAGAAACACTAACAGCTCTAGAGAGTAAACATCCAGCGCCTGCGGATGGTCTCACCTTCCCCGACTCACCCGACCCTCCCGACCTAAATTCAACCTTCCTCAACGTTTCGGCCCCCCAGTTGTATGCAGCCGTGAGCTCCTTCCGAAGTGGTTCCGCCGGCGGCCTCGACGGCCTGACTCCACAACACCTAAAGGATTTATTGAGTTCAGGCGCCGGGGATGCTGGTGAGTTGCTTTTGAAGGAGCTTGCGGCCATGATTAATCTCATGCTTACCGGCGGTGTGAACGGGGCCGTCGTCGATGTCTTGTACGGGGCCAATCTATGTGCCCTGCGCAAGAGGGACGGCGGCATTCGACCCATCGCCGTTGGGTGCACCTACAGGCGTACGGCAGCCAAAATATGCTGTAAACTGTACAGCGAATCGCTGACAGCTAAGTTTCAGCCCCTGCAACTTGGTTTTGGCTCGAAAGGGGGCTGTGAGGCTGCCGTGCATGCCCTTTCCACATTTTTAAAGTCCAAAAAAGGTGAGGTCATCCTCAAGGTTGACGTTAAGAACGCCTTTAACTCTGTGAACAGGGACACTTTGTTGGCTGAAGTCAAAAAGGAACTACCCGAAATTTATGGTTTTATGTGGCAATGTTACAGGTACCCTTCAAAATTATTATACAAGGACAATGTTTTGGAATCTGCAGTTGGATGCCAACAAGGTGATCCTCTCGGGCCAGTCATTTTCAGTTTGGTTATTCATCCAATCATACGGAAACTAAATTCAAAATTTAACGTGTGGTATTTAGACGATGGAACGCTAGGAGGTGATGTAGACACTGTTTTGAAAGATCTACAACTTCTTAAGCAGGAATTTCAATCTATTGGCTTGGACCTTAACCCCTCGAAATGTGAACTTTACCTTTCTGACATTACCGACAGACAATTGACTCTAGATAAATTTAATACAATAGCCCCAGGAATCAAAATTTTAGACAAAAGTTCACTGTACCTCCTAGGTTCCCCAATTTTAGAAGACAGTTTTTCTCCTTTCATCGACGAAAAAATTAAAAATTTCAACGAGATTTCAGATAGACTCTCCAAAATTAATTTACATTCGGCATTCACCCTGATTAGATACTGTTGTTTTGGCCCAAATTTTTTATATTTTCTTCGTTCTTCCCCTTTATGGAAGCAACCACAGCAGTTAGACAAAATTGACCAAATTGTTCGTAGCACATTAACAACCATTTTAAATGTGGCCTTGGACGACCGAGCGTGGCTTCAAGCCACACTTCCAATCCGTTTTGGTGGCCTCGGCGTCCGCAAAATTACCAGTATTAGCTTACCGGCGTTCCTATCTTCTGTCCACAGCACTGAAAAGTTGACCGGGAAAATTTTAGCCCCCTGCCTGGTTGACTCTGAAGTGCCGTGCTTGACAGACGCGGTAAACTCCTGGAAAGCGACTTGCCCGGATACAGATCGGCCCGTAAACCCATCTTCCCAGAGGCAGTGGGATGAGCCGCTCTGCAGGTTGGTACGGAATAATCTTATTAATACGTCCACCAATTCTGCTGAGCGTGCCCGCCTGCTGGCTGTGGGTGAGTGGGAGTCGGGACTCTGGCTTCAAGCACTCCCGTCACCCAACATAGGCACTATGCTGGGTGATACCACCTTCCGGCTCGCTACTTGTCTGCGTTTGGGCGCTCCTTGCGGGGCTCCACATCGCTGTCAGTGCGGTGAAGCTGTCGACTGCCTCGGACACCATGGCCTATCCTGCAGTAGGAGCGCAGGCCGGATAGCACGGCACGCCAGCATTAATGACATCATCCGTCGTGCTCTTGTCACCGCCGGGGTGCCAGCTGTTTTAGAGCCCAACGGCCTGGCACGCGACGATGGGAAGAGACCAGATGGAATGACCATAATGCCCTGGAAGTTAGGCAGACCTTTGGTGTGGGATGCAACATGTGTCGATACCCTTGCGCCATCCCATCTTCCTAGCACGGCGGGCTGTGCTGGGGCGGCTGCTGCAGGTGCAGAAAACCTCAAACGGCGAAAATATTCCAACCTGATTGGGAGTTATATTTTCGAGCCGTTTGGGGTTGAAACTCTAGGGCCATGGGGTCCGAGTGCCCACTTGGTTTTTCGAGATATCGCCAAGCGGTTAGTCGACTCTTCACGTGACCAGAGGGCTGGCCTTTTTCTTGGCCAAAGAATTAGCATTGCCATACAACGTGGTAATGCTGCCAGCCTTTTGGGCACTGTTCCTGTTGACAGCGATGCGGACGAATTTTTCGATGCCCTATGATTCTTTTGCTTATTTTATACCTGTACATATTATTATTTTAATTGTTAGCTTATTTTATGTAAATAGTAGGTCATTTATTAGTTTTTAAATTATGACATGACAAATGAATAAAATTATATGAAATTCATGTGAAAAAAAAAATTTGACAGTGAATGTAGTTTATTGAAATTTTTTACATTGTAATAGTAAAAGTAGGTAAGTAGGGCGCTGCAGGCATAATTTGTAGAAGTGGGGGATTAATAATAATAATAGCCTCCCCAACCGATTTCGGCCACGGTGGCTAATCTCAACGGAGATTAGCCGGGTACGCAGGAGATATTATAGTGCACAAGTGTGCGCACAGACACAGGTGCACTCCCTCTTTTCTCACTCTCATATTCCGATGGGACGGCAATCCGACACGACCGGAGAGAGATCAGGCGCAGTACCAACGGTTTAACGTGCTTTCAGAGGCACGGGGGTATTAAACCACCAACTTCTAAACTCCGGACTGTTACTAAGAAATTCCTAATGGAAAACTCAATAACACTTTGCCCGACCCAGGAATCGAACCCAGGACCCCACGCTCAGCAGTCGCGCTTGCAACCACGAGACCAACGGGGCAGTTAATTAAGTGGGGGATTACTAACCAATCCAACACCCAGTGTGAGTGCGGAGCTTTTAATCAGACTATGCCCCACTTGCTGGAGTGTCGCTAAGTGTCCGTTCACTTGCACCTTGGATGACCTTATGAGCCTATAATACCTCAGCTAAAATGCACTCTTTATCTCGCTCGCACGATACTGCTCGCGGACTGAGTGAGAGCGAGACAGAGTGCGGTGCTAGGCGGCAGGCAGCGCCAATAGTTTAGGTATTTGCTTTTTACGGTGAAAACAATGGTAATAAAATAAAAATAAAAAACAGAAGTCCTGCTTTATAGTTAGTTCGGCTAGTATACAAAATTTCATGATCTAATTTGAAGTATTTTTTTAATACCAGCGGTTTATTGTTCGGTTTGGATGTAGCTTTGAATTTTTTTCTATCCTGAAAATTTTCGTCAAACATAAGACCTAACATTAATCCTCAACTTTACCATATATTTATTTCAAAATTAATGCTGCAGTATTTTCGACATAACGGAGGATCATGCTAAGACACTTAAGTTAGTATAAGCCCTTAAGACTACCACCGGTGTCGCAATCAAAGTGGCTGCTGGGCTCACACAATTTATACCATCGACACGAAAAGAAGAAGAATTATTTACATAGTTCTTATATCTGAACTAGCTAACTTACTCCTTACTTGTAAACAAAGCTTTCAACAGCAACACCAATAAAAAACACATCTGCATAGTAATATAATAGAATACTCAAGTACACCATATAAATTACAGACATAAATATAGAAATTTAAATAATAAAATACGATTAAAATTTATAAAAATAATTATTATTTATTTATTTTTATTTATTAATATTTTTTTTTAGTAATCAGCATATTGAAAGTATTAATTGCATTCTCATGGTCCGTCGGCACGTTTCAACAGGAACCATTTAATCATTTATCGACGCCTGACCTCGTTAACGTATGATGGCTAACATAAAGACACATTAAGTCCATATGTCCTTCGTTACAACTCATTACACTTATCGGATTTCGATGCGTTTTGGTACTTTGGGTAGTTTCGGTGCCGATTTGGGTCAATTGGTTCGAACTTTGAAAGTGAATGGATTGATTATTTTAGCTGTGGGAAGTTATGGTTTTGGATCCTACCTATAAGTGCACTGGAATATTTTTATCGTTTTGATATCGAAGACCAGCAGATATTCTAATTCAAAATATTTTTAAACCTGCATGAGCACTTATGAAACGTCAGAAGCTAGGTGCACGGTTCGAATTGGTCGTTTCCTGTGGAGAAGAACCGGCAAGAAACTCCACGGTTACTACGATTATCACGGTATGCTGTTAATAGCTATACAGGCTAGCTAGACTATACTGTCAAAAAGTACAAGGTACATAACAAAATAGAATATGGTCAACAATTCAGAAAATGAGTCTATACAAGAGTCTTCTGTGCTGTATATGGCAATGTAGAGAAGTTCAACTCGGATGTTACATGTTATTACCGCCTAAGGAAAGCCGTTTTTAATTTAATCTTTATTCAATAACTCATTGCTGTTGAATGTGTTTAATAATTTGTTGTGAAAATAATTTGTTTATTTAAAGATGCTCACGGCTTAACTTCTAAATCGTTTTTGACGATGATTTGATGAGAGGTGTCGCTCTAAGCAATAAATTATTCCAAGGGTTTAATTTAAAAACACTTACAAGTGCAACGAACTACGATTATTATTAAATTATTATTATTGAAAGCCTGTGATGTCCCGCTTAAGCGCAAAAGCCTCCCTACTCTCTTTCCACTTCTCTATTTAAAGCTACTAAGGGCTACTTAGTTCTTGTTGAAGAAGTCCAGCTCATCACGCCATTTCCGTCTGGGCCTGCCGCGATGTCGCTTGTCATTAAGAGGGACCCACTGGGTCGTAAGTTTAGCCCATTGGTCGTCTGACATACGGCAGATATGTCCAACTCAATTTCAAGAAACGACAACTACGATTACAAGAACAAAATCTCAACCGAAAGCGTTGAGAATTTTTTCACTGGTGTACTAAAAATATGCTTGTAAGTTCCGCTACATGCGACGGAACATAACTTTTTCCTCGGAATAAGAATTTTACTGCTTATGGTCACGTACCGCGGTAGGTAGCCAGCGACATTCAAACTGAATGTTGATTTTATGAATGAATGATTTTCACAAACATCGTCTTGTGTTAATACAATTAATTAACAAATTATCCTATTAGTCACTATAGGCCGACCACTTAACTGAGACGTTGCTTCACGGGTTGGGCTTATCACCCCTCCAGCACCGCGCAGCCACCTCAAGGGGTCGGCCTATAGTAATTATTAGGTACAAATTGAAAAGTCGTGGGTATTAGAAGTAACTTCGTGATGCTTTTGTATCGAGAAAAAAAGGTATTGTTTTCCGTTTCTGTTCCACAAAATACTTAGAAATATCACGTAGTTACTCTGATTTTATTTTATTCCCAAATCTTACCTATTTTTAATTTTGCTTTAGGCCCGCTCTTAATCAAAATAATCCTCAGTAAATTGATCATAGCATACAGCATAATCAGCCTGTAATCTTCCCACTGCTGGAGCACAGGTCTCCTCTGTGAGGAGTGGGCTTTTAATCTACAACGCGGACGCAGTGCGGAATGGTAGATGTCACATGTCATCGAATTTTTGGTTCTAGGACATGCCGGTTTCCTCACGATGTTTTCCTTCACCGTTATAAGAACAGTGTAGTGATGATGATATAATTTACACAAAGTAGAACGTCTGTCTGGGTTCGAACCTACGACCTTACAACTCATAAGTCGGGACCGTAACCACACTGGACCGCCACTTCTCCCCACTGTTTTATCATAATAAATCCAAAAATAGACGGAATTTCATAAGATGCCTTCACAAACATCGTATTATGTGTCATTTAATACAATTAATTAACAAAATTATCCTATTAGTAACTAGCATTTAGGAACTAATTGAAAAGGCGTGGGTATTAGAGCTAACTTTGTGACGCTTTTGTATAGAGAAAAAGGTTATGTTTTATGTTTCTGTTCGACAAAATACTTGGAAATATCATTTACTAAGTACACTAGTTACTTTATTCCCATTTTATTTTATTCCCTAGTTTTGCTAATTTCATGTTGATAACATAATCAAAATAATCATCAATAAATTGATCATATCAAGCAGGATCTGTAGGAAGGTAGATACACTGGCTACTCAGATATTTTTTCCCCCAGGTTTTTTCCCCTGTAGATTTTAGATCAGTAGACCATTTTTATTTTATCAAGTACTTGTTGACAGGCCTACGCTGTCCTCCCATACCTACTGTAATTTGAAAACATTGTAAAAGCCAATTATTTTTAAAAGAGTAGGTAACCGTGGAGTTTCTTGCCGGTTCTTCTCCATAGGAAACGACCAAATTAAACCGTGTACCTAGCTTCTGACGTTTCATAAGTGCCCTTGTAGGTTTACCTATGTGAAATAAAATATTTAAATTTGATTTGACTTTGCCAATTTCATATTGCTTCAGGTCCGTTCGTAACTTAATCAAAAGAGTCCTCAATAAATTGATCATATCAAGTAAGAAGGTATATTGATATAACCCTGCGTGAATAAATAGTGTATCCCGCACTGAAACGTCTAATAGCCATTAGTGTAACCGCATCTGGCAAATAGTTGTGTTTACATTGAATATCGTGTTAGTTAATTAAGTGTGATATCGTTTATAAGCCGATCAAGAACGAAGATAACTAAATTAAATAAATCACAAAGCTCGTGGATATTCATTTGCACAGTTCTAGGGAAATACATAATGTATCTACCTACATGTAGTCATTATCTCTCCAGCGTTTTCCCAACTATATTGCGGTCGGCTTCCAGTCTAACCAGGTGCAGCTGTATATCAGTATTTTTCATGGAGTGACTGCCTATCTGAATTTCACACAGCGTGACCAGATTCAGTATTTTTTTTTTGTAGTTTTTCTTTTCCGAGCATCTGTATTTTTGAAGGTATTTTGGGGTTTTTTGGGTAAGTGGTTGGCGGAAGTAAGTATTTTAAAAACAGTTAAGTACCTTCAAAAATACTGATGCCCGAAAAAGATAAAATACACCGAAAGAGTCGGACTCACACATGAAGGGTTCCGTACCTCAAGGAAAATAACGCCAAAAACCACGTTTCCCCCTTTAATTTTTAACTTATTTTATTTTTATTATTTGTTGTTATAGCGGCAATAGAAATACACACTCGGTGAAAATTTAAACTGTCTTTCTATTACAGTTCATGAGAAACAGCCCGCTGACAGACAGACGGACGGACGGACAAACGAACAGACAACTGATGCTTAGTGATAGAGTCCCGTTGGGCATGAAACCCTAAAAAAAACAAGGAAAATAACTATATAATTAACCAGAAATCAGAACTAACGTCAAAATCAATGAACCAAAGCTACGCACACAATGCCGCTTTGTATCACCCAGTACCAACAAACATAGGGAACATTTAGAAGGTCACACTGAATAAAGAACTACAGTTACGAGGCATTTGATCAGCGTTTAATGTTTACCAGACATCGGTAATTTCAAAGAGCCGCTTTTGTAACCAACACGATGCGACCTTGCTTGCCAATCATTATACGAACACTCAAATGAATCAACGCGAAATGACCAGCGTATCATGGTCTTCGGCTAAATAGGGAACTATTGTAGAACTTGCATTTGTTTTTGCAAGTAGCAGTGTTTTTAGGTGTCAAGATATATTGGGTGTTTTGCAGGTACATGGGTCATTAAAATCTTGTAGGGCCATCAAGTGGTTTCGTTTAGTTTTCATTGAGCTATTGATAACTAATAATTGTTTTGTGTTTATGTTCGACTAGCTTCTGCCTGCGACTTCGTTCGCGTGAAATTTCTTGATCCTCGTCGCATCGCATCGCCTGCCCGCGCTCTATTAAGTACTTCGTTTTAGTTTAGCGTTCTTTTTGCCTTTTTTGTTTTTGCACATGTCTTAATCCTAGCGTGTTGTTTGTGATTGGGCTATCAAAATATGCAAAAATAAGAGATTAGCACGTACAAACAAAAAAAAACTCTTCAGATTTATGAATAGTACCTATAGATTTACGTCTTACCCATAGTTTTTGTGTTGCTTCTTCTAAAGACAAGGCTCCTTCACTTGTAAGAGCAGTATGAAAGACTGCTATAGGCCGACCCGTTTGTTCCCACTAGTTCTACTGAACAGGGCCTCAAGTCTGCTATTACAACAGTGTCAGAATGGTCTATCATTGATTTCATAATTGTTGATTTTGACATGTTTGGTAATCTACTAATTTAGTGGCGTCATTATGAGTTTCCAATGGTCAACCACTGACACTCCATTGAAAGAAACGGCATAAAATGGTAATCTCGTACATAATGACAAATGAATAAATGTAATGTTTATTGATATTAACGAACTTCTTACTACTTCAGATTGCAAACACTAATACGTATTATGTAAAAATATATATTAAATGAAATCTAGCATGAAAAGTACTAGATTTTCTCCGACCAATGATCGACCATTATGAATTTTAGCAGATTACGAACTTGCAGCAAAATGAAAATGGGATCGTGTTGGAATGACGAATTTATGAAAATAGCAGACTTGGGCCCCAGTTCTACGGTAGAACTAATGGGATTTTTTTTTCGCACTAGTACTACGATATTAGGCATAGCATAATAGTAGAACTATTGGGGTTCTCTATTCGCTTAACTGATACGTTGCCTGAGGTAGCTGCACAGTGCGGGAGTGGTGATAGTTGTCACAAGTTGACGAATCACTGAGCTCTCGCATCACGTCACCACACTCCTCCCGCACCACGCTGCTGCCTCAGGCAACGTCTCAGTTAAACGGTCTGCATTTATATGACTGTATAATTTCCGCATCATCACCATAATTCTCTTATCTCAGAGATTGTGCATGTTTAATGAATAAAAAAATATTATATAAGTCTACGTAAGTACAGCCAGAGAAATTCAATTTCCAAGCAAATTGACACACTACGTCTATAAGCCGCGTTACAATATGAAAGTCACTTTTCTTAAGGATTTATTTCCCTGACTTTATACAGCATATATGAGAAATGTGTGATCATATTATACAGGGTTTTTTGAAAAACACCAGCAACCTCTTAAGAGGTCATTGTACTCATCATATGAACAACTTTTCATCATCATCATCATCATCATCAGCCGAAAGACGTCCACTGCTGAACAAAAATAATAATAATAATAGATAATGATAATTTGACGAGACAGACGAAGATAAATGTAGGGAACAGCTGATTTTTATTTCGCGATTTCAGGTTTGGTCCCATAGTAAAAGTTGTTCATAATGATGAGTACAATGACCTCTTAAGAGGTTGCTGGTGTTTTTCAAATAACCCTGTATAAGGATGTGGTAGAGACCATAAACTGAACAACTTTCTCCATAGGACCTACATCGTAATCGCGGAAAAAAATTCAACTGATACAGAACTTCAACATTCTCTCGACCCAAATGTAAATTACTATAAAAATATGCAATGAATTGATGAATAACAATGTTAACAAAGAATCAATATTCATCGTCGACCCTTTGTTACTTCGAAGCGTAGCTCGTTTTATCAGAGTCAACCAGTGAAGTATTGACGCTAAAATTATTATCTAATCGCCGAATACAAGTCAGACCGGCTTCGTGTAAATTAATTGATTTGACCTTTACGACTGGTAAACGTCAATATAAATAGTATTGAGATATACGGTAATATCACAGAGCTCGGAATAGTCTAGAGACGCCAATAAATCTGCCTAGCCTTATCCCAACTATGTTGGGGTCGGCTTCCAATCTAACCGGATGCAGCTGTTTACCAGTATCTTATATGGAGTGAGTGCCTATCTGACCTCTACAACCCAGTTACTAGTTAACACGATACCCGTCGTTAAGACTGATTGTCAGACTTTTAGGCTTCTGACTACCCGAAGGAATGTCAAAGATGTACCTACCTACGAATGACAGCTGGTCCCAATGGCTTAACGTGTTTTCCTGCACGAGGGGGTCTCAATATTTAATGGGCAGTCACCTATCAGCGAACCGACCCGTGTGGTTATATAATTAATCCACGAACTCCTCGTTTAGAGACGGCAGTATCTACTAAGAAAATTTGAAGCGCCGAAAGTGTATTGTCATAGCAGTCAGTTTCTATACGTCATTAGTGTCGTAGGACGAGTATAAACGGTGACACGCTTGGTTTGAATACAATGGATAGTTTGATAATTCTGCCTCTAAAGCTTTGGTTTACTATTATAGCGGTTCCGTCATAATAGAGCGGTCGTCATGAAAATCTGTCATTTACACCAGTATTTGACATTACCCCAATGCAAAAAGATTTAAATCGCTATATTTTTGCTCTCACCGATCTAAGTCACGCGAAAAAGTGTCCATACCGTGAGAAGAGTGAGCTCACACGTTATTAAATAGCGTTTCCATGAAAATCAAGTCAAGTTACTGAGTTATTGTGTCAGAGGTGTCAAAACTAAAAAGAAACGCGACTATGTTTTGACGCGGTAGGGCGAATCAAACGATTTAAATATTTTACGCTGTCATCAGAAGTGGTGGCCCAGTGGTCACGGCTGTGACTTACGAGTTGTAGGTCGTAGGTTCGAACCCAGACAGCCGCTTTACTTTGCGTAAATTATATCATCACTACTGCTCTCAAAACGGTGAAGGAAAACATCGTGAGGAAATCGGCATGTCCTAGAACCATAAATTCGAAAACCGCATCTACCAACCCACACCGGGCCCGCGTGGTGGGTTACAGCCCACTCCCTCTCACCGAGAGGAGGTCTGTGTCCCAGCAGTGGGAACATTAAAGGCTGAGTATGCTGTCATCATTTTCATGACAGCCATCACTACAGCCGAAGTTAATTCCGGCCACCGTTCTTCTAGGAAACCGTAACTTAACAGCACACCGTAGTATCTCCGTGCTCTGTGGTCAATATAAATAGTACCTTTTCTTTTTTTTTTTGGTATGCATGAGAAGCGTCCTCGTCTAGCGCAGTTTGTTCCGCCAGTTACTCAACTGAACCAAGCGTTTGGCGCATCCTGGACACCCAACACCTTATTTGACTCAATTCTTCCTTTGCGGTGGTAGAGCTAACGCCCGCCTAGTTTGCGACCACCCTCCCACCGGAATCCGGCGGCAAGCAGCCTACTGTGTTTCCTCGATGCGTGGGAGTTCCAGTACCTTAGGCATCTTCTGGGCACGCTCGTTCCATCATAGATCTCATCCATCGCTTTCCATCAGGCGTGATCGAGGTCAAGAGCGGACCCATTTAGCAATAAAAAAAAACCTATTGAGTTTACAGTCACGGCAGTGGTTAATGGTTATGTGTTATGTCAATTTACTACCACAAAATTCTGTTTGTAAAACTTATAGAGTAATAGTTTAGAGCATAGGTTCTCAAAGTGGGCGATAACGCCCCCGCGCTACAGATTTTCGGGGGCAGTAGAAGGCCCAGATAAAATTATATATCCTATCTTACGACTAAGTATATAATACTACTCATTTAATTATAATCATGGCAATAGATATTTCAGATTCGCGACAGATGTTGAGTAAAAATAAATTAGAGACACTATAAAAAAATATTCTTAAAGTGGACGGTGGAAATAAAAAGTTTGAGAACCTCTGGTTTAGAGGATAACGCCAGGGCTTTCTTTTTTTTAGAGGTAGGTCTAAAATAAATCATTAGGCACAACGTTGAAGAACACCGGAATAAGTACAGACGCCAGCACATCAAGCTACCCGAAACTGTAAGATTTTCCCAATCAACTTTGAACCTTATGTTTTAGCAATAAAGTTGAAAATCTTTTAAAGAAATTTGACAGATTGTAGAGGCATGATGTGCTGGCGACTGTACATGTAGTATAAGCATAATCAGCCCATAATGTTCCCACTTCTGGGACACAGAGACACCTCCTCGCTATGAAAAGTAGTGGGGGGTAGTGTAATCCACCACGCGGTCCCGTGCGGGTTGGTTCAGTTGGTTGATGTCATGTCTTCGAAATTTTTATTCTACGACATACCCGTTTTCTCATAATGTTTTCATTCACCGTTGTAAGTAGGCGATTATATATTATCGCTCCAGAAGTAAGGAAGCAAGAAGGGGTTATCAATGTTTATTCTTTATCTAAATTATGAGGGGCATTAACCCTGCTTTGGGACACAAATTATTAATTACTACCGGCCATTATAAATCATAACATTGATTGTGTAGCATATACAATAAATTACCTGAAAATGTACGGTCCACGAAAACAACATTTGTATTTAAAGCTAGGTTAAAGGCATTGCTCTTAAAAAAATGTTACTACAGTACCCAAGAATTTATTGAAGATTAAATGTTGAAATAGAGTTCAAATTTATATATCTGCGTGTTAAGGAAAAAATAATTGCGGGGCCCATAGTTATGAGTTTAACGTGTAATGAATTGCTGGGAGGTTAGAAAGTAGTGGGATGATTATAATATACTAGCGGTCCGTCCCGGCTTCGCACGGGTGGAAAAAAAAAGCATAAAAAAGCCTATATTAATCAGTGATAATGTAGCATTAAAATTGCGAAAGAATTTTTAAAATCGGTACAGTACTTTTTGAGCCAATTCGTTACAAACATACATACAAATCTTTCCTCTTTATAATATTAGTATAGATAATCTTTACAATTTTTTTTGACGTGATAACGTCTTATAAATCGATGAACACCAGCTGCACGCACGAAAAAGTGTCACGTTTTGCCTGAACCTGAGCGGGCAAGCGAGAGCGCGGAACAAGCGATAGAGAGGCACGATCGGACCAAGCAATTGCTTTATGACACATTTATTCGTCAATGTTTCTTTATGACGTTATAACGTAAAACTATCGTCCGTGAACCGACTTTACAGACAACCATTTTTTTTTCTTTTCTTTTCTTTTTTTTCTAGATATAAGTTTAATTAATATAATATTTAAATTGTGTATTAGTTATTGGATACTCACTACAATATTATTAGTTTTAAGTTATCTTGCTGCGCCCTAACAGGGTCATGTGTCACTAGTTAAGCGTGTTATGCGCCTAGCGTGTAACTATGGTTGAGTACAGTCAGCAAAGGAGATAATTATTCAAGGTCATTGAATATAATTGAAGTTTAGCAAGAAACTTGAAATAACCTCCCGACCGATTTCGGTCACGGTGGCAATCTCAACGGAGATTAGCCGGGTACGCAGGAGATATTATAGTGTACAAGTGTGCGCGCAGATACAGATACACTCCCTCTTCCCTCACTCTCATAGTCCGATGGGACGGCAATCCGACACGACCGGACAGAGATCAGGCGCAGGACCAACGGGTTAACGTGCTTTTCGAGGCATACCACACCAACTTCCAAACTCCGGGCTGTTTCTAAGAAATTCCTAATGGAAAATCTCAACAGCACTTTGCCCGACCCGGGAATCGAATCCAGGACCCCACGCTCAGCAGTCGCGCTTGCGACCACGACACCAACGGGGCTTTTAGTTTTTCGAACATATGAAGCAATGGATTAGCAATATCTTTGAAAACTATTCAGATTGCGATTCCTCGTGTTTTACGCAACCAGGATACCGTTCTTATACCCAAAGCCCGTGCGCCTTTTAAAGGGTTCCTCTCGAAAACAAAACAACAAAAAAAAAACGTCAATGAAGACGACAAAATCTAATACAATCCTTTATTTACTTAAAAAATGTGTAAGTATGTATAAGTAGTACAAAAGTTTTAATTACTCAGCTAGTTTACAATGTGGTTCACAATTAGTTGCTCGTCCCCGTACCCCCTTGGGTACAATTGAGCTGAATATAGGATTATACGGGGAAATTGTCCAGTAATAAACAGCTGTGCTTTAATAACTGTTTCTGCAATTAGCAACTCGCTTAGATATGATAATATTAGTTTGTGAAACTTTGTTAATAGGTACCTGCTTCCTCTTTGGCATTTGTTAATTATGGCTTTATTTGTTTAGCAACAACCGTTTTGGTTCTTGATGGGTTTGACAGGTAAATGGTAATAACGCGGTATAACATACAGAGTTTCCAGAAAAAGTGTGCGCTTCGGCAGTCATCGTATATGTTCGGAAATACGAATGTGCTATGATGAGAGCTATTATAGCATAAGCATAATTAGCCCATAATGTTCTCAGTGCTGGGAGACAGGTCTCCTCTCGGTGAGAGGGAATGGGCCGTAATTCACCACGCGAACCCAGGATGGGTCAGGTTGTCACATGTCTTCGAATTTTTGGTTGTATGACATGCTGGTTTCTTAACGATGTTTTCCTTCACCGTTTTGAGCGCAGTGGTGATGAAATAATTCTAATAATCTTAATAGCATGAATGTCACAGCACGATAATTAGAGCTGCTATATTCATGGAGTTATTTACGTATTTTGTATCATCATGGTTTCCAAATTAGACATTAACACCTCTATGCAACTTCAAAAAACTTTTCAAAAATTCCGAGTGACAGATGACGAGGTGCGACCGGAGTAGATAACCCAACGGACAGAAAGCTTCATACAAATGCGCAATTATGGATCAATTAAGTCAGCCTATTGCAGTCCAATTCTGGACATAGGCCTCTCCCAAGTTGCACCACAAAACCCTGTCCTCCGCCTTCCGCATCCAGTCTGTCCCAGCCACTTTTTTGAGGTCGTCTTTCCATCTAGCTGGGGGTCGTCCCACACTACGGTTGCCGATATGCAATTATGGGTGTACTACTACAAAGCGAGACGGTAGAAAACTTAGAAGCATTGCCACTTTGGGGGGTTATGCGCGACTTTCGTACTTATTCGGAATCATGAAAATTATCGAAGCGCATACCCTTTTTGGTTTAACTGTACATACCTATCTACTGGTAATTTTCTATTAGAAATGTTATTAGCGGTTCTCGAGACCAATAGACTCGTCTTCAAATTAAAAGGCAGCATTCCTTTGAATTAAATATTCGTTTTTACCATACACGTAGGTAGTGTAGGTACCAACCACCCCCATAGAGATTTACTAAGTTTTATAATTTAGTATATGTGGTTTTAATGCTCGTTGGCAGGAGGACGATCAGAATGAAAACGTGGTTGCACGTGATCGATTTGCAGCTTTATACTAAATCTATCCTATATTTCTAGTTCCCGTTAGTGTATAGGTTTAGTTTTCTAAATAAATAGAAATCAAATACGCTTTTATAAACACGTCACATACACATTTTTTTTTTCTATTTCATAAAAATATTCCAAGTTTTGACCGATGTGTTGTTTGGGGCTCTCAAACAGGGATTAAAAACAAAACTATACATTTGTTGAATTTCATTTTTTGATAGTTTATTCAATGAATGCACGCTATTTTTCAAACCACCGATCACGTTTTATTGGTTTAGAGAGAAAGATATTATATAAATAACTAACTTTTGCCCGCGGTATCACTCCGGTGAATGTCGAAAATTATCCCACGGATACAAACTACCGGGATATAAAGAAACCAATGTCCTAACCCAGATCATGATGAATATCTGTGTGCCAAATTAAATTTAAGTCCTCTCAGTCGTTAAGGTGTGAAAAGTAATATTAGTATGGATGGGTGCAGTAGATTATAATATTGTAGGAAATAAGAGGGATACCCAGTACCTACTACCCTGCTACAAAAAAATAAGATAGGTCTAATAATTATTAATGCCCGCCATTTAGCACTAATTTCACGCCGTGCAATAATGAACTACTTAAGCCACACGTGTCGTAATGTACTATCTATTAATTCTCAAAGCTAAGTTCAAACTAGCTCATTATCTATCATTTTCCCTATTTTGGGGTAGGCTTCTAGTCTAACTGGATGCAGTAGAGTACATTTTTTCACATGAAATGACATCCTATCTGACCTCAACAACCCAGTTACTTGGTAACACGATACAACTTGGTAAGACTGGTTGCCAGACTTTCGGGCTTCTGACAACCAGTGGCGACTGTCAAATATATTAAAAGAGCTGTGCTCGATGATATGTTGCTCAATTTTTTTTTTCTTTTATTTTTTGTGTGTTTTTTATTATGTTATTAGCTTCTTATTTATTTTAATCATATATTTAATTTAATTAAATCCTATTTATCTAAATTCAAGTTAATTTTAAATATAAGAGATATTGATATTAGTTCTAATTACATTGTTATCCATCTTTATGTTATTATTATTGTATAGTGGGTTCTTAATAAAATTATGTGCTCACCTTTAATTTAGATGCATACAATGCTATTGTATTTGTAAATGATATGTACTTTGAATGTCTTTGTGTGTATTTAGTTGGTTTGCCTAAATAAATAAATATAAATGGATGGTCACCAATGGTTACCCATCCTCATACCGACCTCGGCATACGTAACATAACCTTACCTGTTATTACTTAGCACTAAAATTTTACAGACAGGTGTTTGCAATAAACTTAAGGGATATTGTTATATTGCTTTAGTTCCCACGTCAGCTGGGACTAAGATAGTTTACTGCCTAAATTGAGTAAGTTATTGCAGGGTAGCATGGGGTAACATTGATAAGGCGGGATCTATGGATGGATTAATCGAAATCAATGGCGTGTAACAAATATTAGCTGGAAGTGATAACAGAACCTGAGGACGATATCTAGGATAACACCTAGAATTGAGAATATCTTTGACAAGGGGCCTATTAATAGCTACTGATAATAAAACCGACAATCTTTCAAAGAATTTCTGCTTTATTAAACAATTTTTTTCTGATCTGTTGCATTATTTTTTCTCTTTCGTTATAAGGTATCACAACTGCAGGCTTAGCATGACGCATTCTATTTCTACGTAGAATAGACACAGCTCTTTCTATACAAAGTGACATTTCGTTTCTCCACTTTTGACATCGCACCGTAGAAATCCTTTTACAATCTGTCATTTTGTCTTTCGTTTCTAACGATCTTTGTCTAGGTCTTTTTATATGTAGACTATTTCAGAAGAAAGTTTTATATCCCAACTGTCAAAATGACGCTGACGACTGACAGTTGTAAGGAGATTTTAAACTTTCTACACGACGGCCACAAAGTATATACGGTTATCTACAAAATCATGATATAACTACAATATTTTTTTGTTCCAAAACACGGTACTTCGACACTGAGAACAATTGTTGTAGATGTGTTTATATACGTGATTTATTATCAGTAAAAAAAACGAATAAAAATCCTATGACAAAACAGAATTCTGAGTCGAATTATGTAAAAGAGTATGTATTTCGTAAAAAGTGCAGTTGACTCTTTCTACTTTGCTGCCGTCGTACTGTCTACACGGAATGTCATCTTTGTCTACTCTTCCGTCGTCAAAACGGTGCTCATGCTAAGCCTGCTGGTGATACTTTATTCAAATTACAGTATTAGCTAATTGGTAATTTAAATATGTTTTAAACTGCAAATAACTATAATATTCCGTTGCAGTATTGTAAAATTTTATTTTATTTTTAGCTGCTCTTTTTCCGTTTAATTTGTCAATTTTGTAATTTTTTACAACTACTTAACTTCTGTCACTTGCTCGCGTAGCATGACCTATCTATATTCTACCAAGAATAGACAAAGTTCTTTCTATCCAACTTGACACCTCTTCTGCCCGAGCACGCGGCGACCGTAAACTCGCGTTTCTGTGAAGACAAAGACATTTATTATTTATTGCAACGGGGAGCTAGATTCTTGTCTAAGTACAATGTGATGTAGACTATTTAACACTTGTTGAGAAGAAATGTTTTTACAAACAAAAACCAAATGTCAAAATTGGAGAAAAATTGGTCGTCATGCTTGATATTCTAGACTTTTGTCGACTTCATCGCCATGCTTAAGACGGTAGAAATCGTTCTAAAATCTGTCACTTTGTCTATTCTTCATCAAAATTGTATACTATTGATATAAACTACCGAAAAACTGATTTGAATCGTGTAAATTCAAAACGCTTCGAAAGGGATTATCAATTGTCTAGGTCCTTTGGAAGGACGACCAAAATCGATATCATGATTAGCGTGTCGATGGCAATCTAAATGGACTCGGCCCAGAATTCGGCTACGTGTTTGACGCAATCACTAGCGTCCATCAGTTCCTGTAACGTGCAGCTGACAGAACACGCAGGAAATGATAATAAGTGTCGTAGTTAGAGGTCTGAAATATTATACTTCATCGTCTCATAGACCTGAATCTCCTCTGGTACTACATCGAAGTACTATAATTAATGTAGTTTCATAGTAAGTTTGGGACCTAACTTATGGCCCTCCCTGTTTAATGATAGTTAATCAAAAACTACCTACTTAGGTACACAGATTTTAGCATTAGGTAACTATGATCTAACTGTCGTTTTTCAGCTACTTGTAAATAATATTTAGAAATTATCCAACTTTAGTGACAGTTTGGTAATGTTTAGTAATTTGCAGAAACTCTCTCTTATATATAATCAAAAACTTTTTAGATGGACTTGAAAAGAAACGAGACAGAATAACTGAAGGTTAATTGCTTCAAAACAATCAAGGACGCCGTTCATCAACAGGCTTATTTCTTATTCATAATTTGTATTAAAAAAATTTGTATAAAGATATGAAAAATAACACAGGAACTTCCTGACTGATGAAGTATTTTAAGACTCCCGGGGCCCCAGGGGCCCAGAAACTAGAGTCACAATTTTTGATCGTTGATTCATCTTAAGGGAGATGCGTTAAGGGTCATGCGGTGCCATCAAATTATCGTCGCGACGATATCGCCGTGTGGAGTTTGATTCATAGAGTTTCTATTGACTTTGATGGCACGACGATAATGTCGCCCCGATTCTCTTGCTTGTGGAGACGGCCCCTTAATTAGACACAAAATAAAAAAATCACACACCTTTTAAATGAGTATCGCGGGCTCCTTAGCATCAGGTTATCCTAATTTCGAATTTTCGTTTTTTGTCTTTAATCGTAGCAGTTAAGAATACGGAATAATTTCGTTCAGGATTCGCTCTATGCTGTGGTAGTTGTGATGGCGCTCCTAACGTTCACTGTGTAAATAAGAGAATTAGGTTGAGAATAGTTTCAGACAACATCAGACAACCCGATAAAAGATAAAAGTTTCATCTAAGTTAAAGCACACATTTCTGTATAGCCCGCAGGGTTGAGGCACATCTTACTTGTTTTTTTAGTCATCTTGATGAACCTTAGGTGGATCACACACTATAACGCGCCACGAACGGGGTGCAGAAAACACGCTCCGCACGTGATTTTTTACATATAATTTAATAAAAACGCGTTTCCGCGCGAGAACTCTTATGATATGATGCATCCTCCATCAGTTGCGTGTTTAAAAAAATTGCATGATGCAAATACAGCAAAGCAGCCACAAACGTGAAATCCTCATAATTTTAAAAATTTTACTGTTGTGTATTTTATAGCACTCTGTTAAAGTAGTACGTATTAAATATTTCACGAACATTAAAGGCCAAAAATGTTTTTGGAGCGCCTGAATATTTAAATAAGCAGAATCGTCAATTTCAAAAACTACTGCTTCTCATCAAACACGCGATACATAAATAGAAATGTTACCACAAACGAGAATGTTGAAATAACCTTATAGGTTTTATTTTTGCAAATTAATTGCAAAAGGTAACTGGATTATTTATTGAGTCTCTTATTGCGAATAGACTTAATTCCCTGAATGAATACGTAATTAAGAAAAACGACTCGATGAAGCAACGAAATTTGAATGAATAATCTGCCTTGTGGGAGCAGTGGTTGCCCAGTGGAATTGACCGCGGCTTAAAAGTTGTAGGTCGTGGGTTCAAACACAAGCAGGCACTTTACTTTGTGTAAAGTATTTCATCACTACTGCTCTTAAAACGGTGAAGGAAAACATCGTGGGGGAACCGGCACGTCTTAGAACCAAAAATTCGAAGACATGTGACATCTACCCGCACTGGGCCGCCTGATAGATTACGGCCCACTCCCTCTCACAGAGAGGCGACCTGTGTCCCAGCAGAGGGAAAATTATAGGCTGATTATATTTGTATGTGTAATCTAAATTGTTATAATGTCAGTTAACACAGTGTTCACCCACCTACTGAAACAAAAAATATACCTACAAGGTGAAACAAAATAAACGCAAGTCCTGAAAGTAGTTTGTTCATAATTGACTACTGAATCGATTTTAGTAACTTTTAATATAGGTTTTTTTTTTTTTTAATTATATATTTTTTCATACTAACCGTCTATTGAGCCAAGTAAAATGAAATCTTATTTTAAGGCAATAATACTCAATTTTAAATGCATAAAATAATGCTGCACGATTTTCTTAATAAAAATAGCAAGCTTTAAAAAAAATTAGTTTTGGTCATTGTAACACGCTTTTAACTCACTACTCTAATTGGTGAGGTCTTGCGTCAGTTATGTTACACCTTGTAGAGTAAAATCGGCAGTTATCACCAATATCTTTGTCTTTAATTGGGTGACAAACAATACAATCGGGTCTGGAGGACTTTATAGTATCTAGGAAAAGGAAGGTAACAGGATAACAACTTTTTAATAATAAACAATTTATTTGCGAAAAGTAACTCTGTCAGTTACCTTATCATTAAAATTAAAATCAATCAAAATATTTTATTTCACATAAACCTACACGGACAATAAAACGTCAGAAGCTAGGTGCACGGTTTCAATTGGTCGTTTCCTATGGAGAAGAGCCGGCAAGAAACTCCACGGTTACTCTTTTAAAAATAATTGGCTTTTACAATGTTTTCAAATTACAGTAGGTATGGGAGGACAGCGTAGGACTGTCAACAAGTACAAAGAACTTAGTTAAATAGAAAATGGTCTACAGATCTAAAGTCTACAAGGTCTACAAAGTCCTCACATTTACAAAGTGTAAAAGAATCTATCAAACGGATAATTAAAAAATAAAATACAAAACCTATTAAAACCAAGGATCTGATGGCCATTGCCACCACTTAAGGGCCTATATTACCTCAAATGGCTTAGCATGATCTTCCGTTATGTCGAAAATATTGCAGCATTAATTTTGAAATAAATATATGGTAAAGTTGAGGATTAATGTTAGGTATTATGTTTAACGAAAACACGATTCCATAAAATTTTCTCGATAGAAAAAAATCCAAAGTTACCTCCAAACCTAACAATAAACTGCTGGTATTCAAAAAATACTTCAAATTAGATCATGAAACTTTGTATACTAACTGAACTAACTATAAAGCAGGTCTTATGTTTTTTTTTTATTTAGTTACCATTATTTTCACCGTAAAAAGCAAATACCTAAACTAATGGCACTGCCTGCCGCCTAGCACCACACTCTGTCTCGCTCTCACTCAGTCTGGGAGCAGTATCGTGCGAGCGAGTTAGGGAGTGAATTTTAGCTGAGGTAGTATAGGCTCTTTCGCGTTGGATGTCTATATTCAGCACACAAGTATACCATGACCTGGGTCAGAACATAGAATTCGTTTTAACCCGATGGTACGCTCCCGTGGGATAATTTTTGACGTCCACAAAAGTTAACAAACAAAATACCAAATTACGTTTTGGAACGTAAATCTAAATCTCCAATTTCGAGTGCAAAGCCGTCATAATGTAGCAATACTAATAAATACGTATTAATACGAGCAGCTCTCGAGTTCTTTACGAGTTTGAATACGTACGCTAATTGCTGATTAGATGTGGGAATTGGGGAAAAGTTGCCAGTTGAAGTATGTAAAATTTGGCACGTGTCGCTTAGGCACGAATTCACTAGCGGGCGATTGCACACAAACTGTAATATTGTTAACTTGCTTTTTCTGTATGGCAACACTAAGTTAGTGGGACACACCTTTTATTATTTGTTTTTCTCTATGCCCTGCAGTGGGACAGTAACATCATCATCTGTCTAGCCTTTTCCCAACTATGTTGGGGTCGGCCTCCAGTCTAACCGGATGCAGCTGAATACCAGTATTTTACATGGAGCGACTGCCTATCTGACTTCCACAACCCAGGTACCACCGATACCCCTTGGTAAGACTAGTTGTCAAACTTTCGTGCTTCTGACTACCCGTAGCGACTGTTAAAGATCCACGAATGACAGCCGGGACTAAGGGCTTAACGTGCTTTCCGAGACACGGAGGGGTCTCGGTACGTAAAGATGATCACCAATCCACAAACCAACCGCGGCAAGCGTAACTTAACCTGATCCATTGACCTATGCGGCTGTTATTATTTAGTCACGACAAGCTGCTATAATTAAATTTTAATTAATTTCGGGAAATTTTTGTATTTGTTGAAACTGAATTTATAATAAAATTTTTACTTGGAAAACACGCAAATTCAATCACTGCCATATTTTAACTGCATAAAATGTGGAATAATAAAATTCATGTTTCAGTTTCCAGAACTACACACATCAAAAGTGTCTAGGGATCAAGCATTTTTATGCGGATTTCTTGAGATTGAGATGTGGCTTTGTAATAAATTTATAATTTTATAAATTTATATGGATCCTTTTTGGTGCATTTCATAATTTGAATCAGGAACTGTGAATCAAATTCGAGTAAAAGATGAAAATCAGCTGTCAATATTTTCCCTATAAAAACATACAACGCATTGAAGACATTATTAGTGCTACTGTTTCCCTACTACTGATTAAAACCAACGTTATTATGGATCGGCGACGTCATTTAAGCAGGGAAGAAATGCTCAGAGCCGTGGGAATGATAGAAGCTGGTTCCCGGCAACGTACTGTGGCTTTAGCTCTGAATACAAGTCAGAGTGTTATCAGTCGACTTTGGACACGTTACCGAAGCACTGGTACCGTGGCTGAGCGCCATGGAGGACGGTATCGCTGCACCACACGGAGACAAGACCGATACATTCAAATCTTAACTCGAAGAGCTCCAACAATAACCGCCATGATGTTAGCCGTGAGGCTTCATCACTCTTCAGGGAACTTAATTAGCGACCAAACAGTCAGAAACCGCTTGCATGAAGTGAACCTTCATTCCCGAAGACCGCTACGGATACCACCTATAGCAATGCACAATCGTAGGATTCGATATCAATGGGCTCTTGAACACAGAAATTGGGCAGAAGAACAATGGCGTTTCGTGTGCTTTTCTGATGAGTCTCGTTTTGGTATGAGACCGGATACAAGACGTATACGACACTGGAGAACCCCTGGACGCCAACAGCGATTAAAATCCTGCCAGGAAGTCCATCCTTATAGTGGTGGAACCATCATGGTATGGGCGGGTATTTGGATCGGCGAAAGAACTGAGTTGATTTGGATCAGAGGCAACCTCAACGCTCAAATTTATGCTGAGACGATTGTATCAGACGTCATCGTTCCTCTACAAGTGCAAATCGGTCCCTTATTTCAGTTAATGCATGATAATGCACGACCGCACACCGCAAGAGTTGTAAGACAGACTCTCGCCGCAGCTAACATCAATGTCCTGCCCTGGCCTGCTCAGTCGCCAGACTTGAACCCGATTGAGCATGCATGGGATATGCTACAGAGAAGAGCTCTGCCGAATATGGAGGGTATCCAGTCTTTTTTTGTTGTTGCAACGAACATGGGCGGCCATTCCACAGCGTGATTTGGATGAACTCATTTTGAGTATGCCAAACCGATGTTCTTGTGTTGTTAGTGTTCGCGGTAGAAACACGGATTATTAATTGTTTAAGTTACCCAATAAAATTTTAGAGAAAACTGTTATTTCAGTCTTTTTTTCGAACTTTTGTGTTAGTGGTTCAAATGTCAAAAATCCCTTTATTAGGAAAATGGCAAATTTCTTTATTAATGCAAAGGTGACTTGGTTTATCGTTACTGTGACAAACGAAAACACTTTATTTGATGAATCCTTAAAGAAAATTTTAATTAATATCAATCAGGAGAAAAGTTATTGCAAAAATATATGTTGATCCCTAGACACTTTTGATGTGTGTATTAGGGGTAACTACAATTATTTATAGAACATACATTGTTGAATGTACATTTGCCCCGCACGGCCCCGCTGAATTTGCGATTTAGGTGTGCACCAATGCAATGTACTCGCCTCTAGGAGTATATGTACCGGTTTCTTTTTCAATGTACCTCTGTACTTTTGAAGAAATATGCATAAAAAGGGGGCCGTGCCAGCCAAACGTTTTCAGCACGGCCCCCGTGTAACTTGAAAAATATAAAGCGTATTAAAAAGGTTCCTACACTCAAGGAATGTACTCTATTAACACGTTATATGTACCGTAACAGATATTGTGAATTCGTAATAACAAGTAATATATAGATGTGGAAAGGGGGCCGTGCTGGAAAAAAAATATATAAGAAAATATCTAAAAAAGACAAAACAACCTTAGCCAAAAACTATTAAAATATAATTGATGTTTGGCAAGTAACATATGTACCGCATTGGTTTCTCATACAACTTGCAAAATTTAAAAAATAAACCAATTTTAGTTTATTCAGCACGGCCCTCTATAGTTGCCTATATCTTTTTAAATATGACATGTTTGTTTACAAAATTCGACTTCCTAAATTATGTATAGGAGTACATTCGTTCCCAATAAATTGCGATTCTGCTGTATTAGTACTTTAAAAGATAAATTGGAACAAAAATATCATATAATACAACTGATAGGGTGACCATGGTTCCATGGCAGTAGGATTGTCCGAAAGGGTTACCGCTACCCCGTAACACAAAGGGCTAAGGAAGGAACACGGGTGGGTTTTAGTCAGTAAGAGTCTGACACTCCCTTCTGCTCCACCCAGAGCGGGAGGGGTCATTGGATGATTTCCCATCCACAAAAAAAAAAAAAACCATGGTTCCATATATTAGGTACATATATTCTAAGGCCGCCCATTATAATGTTTTGTAGTAATAAGTGTTTTTTTTGTTATGTATTTTCTGGTGTACAATAAAGTATATATCAATAAATAAATAATTAAATTATGTGACTACATTGAAAGAAACATTCTTTTTTTACAATTTGTTTTTTTTTCTTGAAAATTAATATTAGCGATGACATCTTTTAAGGGAATTAAATCAGTTAAAACTTGTCCTGTGCGGTCGCTATTAGTTCACTGACGCTACCGTGATTTTTGAAGTGGCGCTGGTGTCGCGGTTACTTCATGTTGCGCAGTTGCGCTCGAGTGTTTATTGATCAGTCACATCTTTACGCGCACAATATACCTACAGCAGTAAATGTAGACATTGCTCCATTAATTTCAGTATTCACGTGTTTTCTACGTGTCGTTGAGCAGTGAATTCTATTTCAAGCACGGAAATGGAATGTTAATAAACAGGTAGTTAAAAGTAATCATATAATTTATTTGTACTTAAGAAACGGATTTGATTTGTACTAAAATCAATTTACTTAAGTACTTACTAGGTTTATTTAATGAAATTTAAAAATATCAAAATGTATGAAACACCCGCTCACGGCACAGTGAAGTGTAAGCGAGAGTGTGCTAAGTCTTACACCCGTATACAATAGAAGTAATTGCTTGTTGCGTAATCATTTCTTGATTAAGTCTAAGGTTAGAATTCTTAAATCACAAAACCTAACTTTATAGGCGTATACCTACCATAGGTATATTAGACGTTTATAAAATTAGACGTTACTTATGAGTATGACGTTACTTATAGGTATTTGCTTCAGTGTAGCCCGCGAAATACAAATTTTCATACGATTTTTTGCAATTGCAGGTCAGCGTCAGGTTGTATGTTAATCTAAATATGATTCGCGAGTGATCTTTGATGTTTTATAATTATGTGAAAATAATAACAATATTCTAATTATTACAGTTGCTTGAAACACTACTGTGATTACGTAGGTTGAATTAGTTGCCTGTGATTATTCCAAATAATATTAATGTGATTAATGTAAGTAATATTATTGTAATATAGGTACTTCAATCGATGTGAATTGTTGGAAACGTATCTGTGATTTTTCAAAGCCTTTTAAGCTCTGTAGTGTTGTGACACATAGTTATAGTTTTCTGTGATTATTCTATAGGTAAACGTAACTAATCTGTGAAATGTAATGAATCTGTAATTTTATTGTAATGTACGGTTCAATCCGTGTGATTTATTGGAAATATATCTGTGATTTATTTATATATACTTTATTGTACACCAGAAAATACATAACAAGAAAAACACTTATTACTACAGAACATACAATGGGCGGCCTTAGAATATATGTACCTAATATATGGAACCATGGTCACCCTATCAGTTGTATTATATGATATTTTTGTTCCAATTTATCTTTTAAAGTACTAATACAGCAGAATCGCAATTTATTGGAAACGAATGTACTCCTATACATAATTTAGGAAGTCGAATTTTGTAAACAAACATGTCATATTTAAAAAGATATAGGCAACTATAGAGGGCCGTGCTGAATAAACTAAAATTGGTTTATTTTTTAAATTTTGCAAGTTGTATGAGAAACCAATGCGGTACATATGTTACTTGCCAAACATCAATTATATTTTAATAGTTTTTGGCTAAGGTTGTTTTGTCTTTTTTAGATATTTTCTTATATATTTTTTTTCCAGCACGGCCCCCTTTCCACATCTATATATTATTTGTTATTACGAATTCACAATATCTGTTACGGTACATATAACGTGTTAATAGAGTACATTCCTTGAGTGTAGGAACCTTTTTAATACGCTTTATATTTTTCAAGTTACACGGGGGCCGTGCTGAAAACGTTTGGCTGGCACGGCCCCCTTTTTATGCATATTTCTTCAAAAGTACAGAGGTACATTGAAAAAGAAACCGGTACATATACTCCTAGAGGCGAGTACATTGCATTGGTGCACACCTAAATCGCAAATTCAGCGGGGCCGTGCGGGGCAAACGTACATATTGTTGATATAAGATATGAATAATTTTCAGAAATTTCAAGAGAATATCAAGGTAGTTACGTCAACGCAAACCTTTTTACACAGACGTAAAATTCTTCTCAGGATGTTGGAATTCCTCACGAGATTTTACTTTTAAAGCGCATGATAAATGATCCTTTGTCTGGAAATTGCATCAGTATATCTCACTCACATTTTGGTCCCTAGGTTAAAATAAGCCACCTTACTCCTTCCCGTGGGTATCGTTAGGAAAAATATTTCAGATGGGGCACCAAGGGCAGAAACGTCTTCCTGTTGAAAATATGTATATACTGATAAATTTAGTTTACAAAAGGTCGTAGAAATTATAAGAGCCATAGACCACATTATAGCTAGTTCAGCAAAACATGTGAATATCTAATATATAAAATTCTCGTGTCACAGTGTTAGTTACCATACTCCTCCGAAACGGCTGGACAATTTTTTTGTTTTTTTTTTGCAATACGACTTTTGCGGGGTCAGCTAGTATTAATTATATTTATATGACCTTTTAAGTACCAAATTTTATGGAAAAATAAAAATATTGTTATTCATAATATCAATATCAGACAATAATTTCCTCACGATGTTTTCCTTCTCCGTAAGTTCCTTTAAGGTTGACAAGACAATGCAGCTAGACGAACTTACGAACGCTCCGAAACAGTTAAGCCAAATCATGTAATTACATCCCATTCAATTAACTGTAAAAGCTCCACAAAGAGCCAAAAACAAAAGAAAAACGAAAACGAAACACATCCGTGAAACAAAACAGCAGTATGCACCCCGCGTACTAATTTATTCGAGCAATTAGTAGTAGAATGTATTTTTCTCCCTAGAGTGAGCCGGGACCTACAAAATATACATAGTAGAAGATTTTACGCTATGCTCCTACATTATAAATTGGATCCTCCGTTCCCTCCTTTGGGGACGGCAGAAGCGAAAGCTATGTTCCGACCATTATTCTAAAGATATGCTAATCTTGGTAACAGAAATGTTTTGATAGGGATGTGAGTTACGAGTGTGCGTAGGTAATTGCTTCGAAGACAAAGAAGGAAATCGTTCGGAATTTGTTTATGTTGTACGTGTTTTTAATTTATGGGCCTGCATTGCGTCTGCATTTTGAGTCGGGAGTCGCATTGCAAAATTCTTTGTTTTCTACTACGAAGATGGCGCGGTGTAATAAACCGAAAAAAAAATAAAAAAGTAGGAAGAGAAAGTTTCTAATCAATGATCCTTAAGAGGAAATGCGGGTGGTCTTTTCTCCATAGAAACGCTCGCGCCTGTTTTTTTTTTTGATTAATGACCATACAGCAATGATTTTTTACAGAATCCTACTAATATTATAAACGCGAAAGTTTGTGAGGATGGATGGATGTTTGTTACTCTTTCACGCAAAAAGTGCTCAACGGATTTTGATGAAACTTTACAGTAATATAGCTTATACATCAGAATAACACATAGGATACTTTTTATCCCGATATTCCCACGGGATCGAAACTTACGCGGGTGAAACCGCGGGGCTCAGCTAGTAATAAATATTAACTACTTGTATGTCCCTATGTTTTCCCTTTTGATGATACATTATTATTATAAGCTAGAACTAGAACCCTCAAAAAATGCTCAAAATTGCCGATTTAAACCGCTGTCAACAGAGGATTAGTGTACAAATTTTATTAATGAAAAAAGAAATGCATAAGGACACAGTATATATGCTTCTTATTCAGTCTATGAAATAACTTTAAATTGGTACAATATTGCAGGAGGAAATAGGCGAGGGTTAAATCTCGAATTATGACTTTTTATTTAGGCTTTTTCAAAAGTCTCTCGACCGCATTTCCTCTTAACTAACTTGGATCCTTCTTTTTTACCGGTATCTGAGTAGAAGTGACATTTTTTTTTAAACACATGGTCTCTTGTCTTTATCCCATGGACGGAACACCACCTGAGGGGCAATTCCCGTATTTTTTACCGACTTCACAAAAAGGAGGAGGTACTATGTTCGGATGATTGTATGTTTTTTTTTAAGAACGTTCGCATTCTAGTCTCAGTGTCAATCTGTAAAAAATACTTCTAATTTACGTCCAGGTTTTGACATTTATTTCGCTGAGGTGAGACTGCGACTGGATTTTGAACGTTTTTAATTACGAGAATTGGCCTTCTGATCCTTACATACTCGTTGTGCTTTTATATTTTTATAATTTCAAAACAGCGATGCTGACGAGTACCTCGACGCCTACATGTCCATTTGTTTTAGTATTTATTTGTATAGATAGAATAGTAATTTAATGTAGTACCTACCCAGTGTTTTAAGTTTTGTGAATTTCAAAATACTCGTATAATTCTTATTTTGGGTACTCGGCAATCCTACGATTCGTTTTCCCCGTATCAAAACAAACAACAGTGAACACCGTTATTTATGCTCTGCCTTCCCGAGAATTTCATGCCCGGGCAAGTTAAGCCTTGTCTTGTACCGATTTCGTGGTACGTAGCGTATCAAGCTTCCTGTCTGTCTTGTGGCCGAGGAAGGCATTTTGTGAGACAGACTGTATACTGAGTCTTGTGAACGGATGCATACGGATTTGTTGTGTGTGAGATGGGGTTTGTTTCATTAACTTATTGTGGTATTTTGCTACAGCGAAACCACATCTTTTATTTTTAACATTTAGGCCGTTGTTATTCTCAACAATACTTGCTTATTCTAATACCTAAATCTGTTTTAGATTACGAAATTGTATGACACTCATTTTACTCACTTTTTGAACACTGTTACCTACCACTGAAAAGCAAAACTGACTGTTTTTACATACAAATAATTTTGTACTTCATACTATTAATTTCTTACTTTTACAAAAGATTATTAATCGTAAGATATTTTTATTGATTTTCATATTTTGACATTTTTATCACAAATTGTCATCTGTCAGTTTTACTTTTCTATAGAGCTTAATTGCTTATGGCACGTCTCTACTGTAATAAGGTCAGGTTCTCATTGTTAGTCGCTTTTATTATTTCTGGCAGCCAATCGAATATGTAGCACTTTAAATTTTGTTCGACTAGCTGCGCGGCTGTGCCCCGCAGTTTCACCTGCATAAATCTTTTTCCCGTGAGAATATCAGTATTAAAATATTCTATGTGTTAATCATGGTTATAAACTATCTGTGTGCCTAATTTCATTCAAATGCGTTTAGTAGTTTTTGCGTGAAATAGTAATAAACATCCATCCATCCATCCATACTCACAAACTTTCGCGTTTATAATATTATTAGTAGTAAAAATCTCGAATGATACTTCCAGCATGTTCGACAGAGGGACGATAAAAGCAGCCGTTTCCCATGACAAGGGTTCAGTCCAGGGAGATTTGTTCCAGCACGGGACGTTTTTTGTAATAACTTGTTTAAGTGTGCTCTTTGGCTCAGTTCGATGGACTGTCAGAAATAATAAAAGACATCAATTAGCTGAAGGCTAATTGTAACTTTACATTATGTACAGACGCCAGCACATCAAAGCTACCCGATACTGTCAAATTTTCCCAATCAACTTTGAACCTTATACTTTTGCGATAAAGTTGAAAATCTATTAAAGAGATTTGATAGATTGTAGTAGCTTGATGTGCTGGCATCTGTACATACAAATGAATACGCCATCATGACAAAAGGAAGTTGAGAGTCTCTATTCCTATGAGAAAAGTTTTTTTGCTATTTCTGACTTTATAGTTCTCATCTAGTTGGTCCGATAGAGTTTTTTGATCCTTATAAAAAACTGCAGTGCGATTCTGTAACCATCTCACCGTGAAAATTTAGATGAAGTGAGCGTGGAGTGAGCTGTCAGTGTCATCCCACCTGATGCTAGCGATTGACCAAGCATACATTTACAATCATAATCGAGATTTTAATAATATTATTTATGCTAATTCTATTGATCATTTTATATAATTTCAAAGCTAGTATTTTAGTTGTCAAAACATTCCTATTTTATGGGGTTTTAAATAAGATAGCAAAACAGAAATTAGTCACAATCTCAATGTTTGCTTGGTCAATCCCTAGCATCAGTGGAATGTTTTTACGATGAGATGGAGCGCTGGTCATACACTCACGCCGGTTGCAAGTACTACGCCAAGGATTCCATTGGGTTCGATTCAACCTTATAAAGCAAATATATATCTGAAGATCTCGCGATCTCACCTCGTCAACTGATTTTTGCTTACGAAGCCATCAATCATTATTTAAAAACTAATTAAGTCACTTAGTTTTTGCATTGTACCTAATCAAAATTCAACTTTTCGTAACAAAATCAATCATCTCTTTACACTGTTATTGAAAACAAAGTTTAAAAATCCTTGATAATTCAAGCACGATCTACCAACTGAATTCAGTATATCTAGTTGTTGGCACGAGTCATTGCAATTTAAACCGTGTGTCAATGATTTTAAAGTCAAATGACCTCCGTACGTGATTTGCAGCAATAGTAACTAACATAAAAGTACGGTCACGAGATAAATACTTTACATTTAAGTAAGATTCAAAAACGATTTTCTCCTAAAGTATTGATAGGAATTTTATGGTATTACAAATATAAAGGTTAAGTAAGGTTAAGCTACGCGTACCGAGGTCGGTTCGTGGATGGGTTTCATTTATATTCTATGGGGATTCATAACATATCGAGACCCCGCCGTACCTCGGAAAGCATGTTAAGCCGTTGGTAGCGGCTGACATTCGTAGATCTTTGCCAGTCGTTACGGGTAGTCAGAAGCCTGAAGTCTGACAACCAGTCCAAGGGATATCGTACTACCCAGTCGCATCATGTAAAATACTAGTATTATATGATAAGGAACAATTAATGAAACTATGGTAATATTAATCTATTTATATTGTAAAAAAAAAACTGAAAGGAGTGAACAAAACAACACACAAAGCAGTGAGCGCGCGTACGTGCTCATCGATTGCCAGCTCGCGTAATGATAATGCACCAACTCGGGCGCCGATACGGGCGGAGCGTCGGCGTCGACTCGGTTGAGGGGGCTTTTTTTTTTTTTTGAGGATGTGAAATCATCAAATGACCCCTCCCGCTCTGGGTGGAGCAGAAGGGAGTGTCAGACTCTTACTGACTAAAACCCACCCGTGTTCCTTCCTTAGCCCTTTGTGTTCCGGGGTAGCGGTAACCCTTTCGGACAATCCCGCTGCGGTTGAGGGGGCTGAGGAGTGCGGGCTTGTGGCGAGCGGCTATCTACAGTATTCAGCTGTATCTGGTTAGACTGGAAGCGTCAATCAATCAACTCATCCTATCGCAGTCCACTGCTGAACATAAGCCTCTCCCAGGCGGCGCCACAACACCCTGTCCTCCGCTTTAAGCATTTAGTTTGTCTCAGCCACCTTCATAAGGTCGTAGGTCCATCTAGCTGGGGGTATCCAACGCTACGCTTGCCTTAATTTAGCGTAACTGCATGGCATTTGTGCTCGTGACTGTACCTACCTCTAATAACTCAACTTAGCCGAACTAAGATGTTCAGGCGGCCATTGCTCAGATATTAACTAACTTTACTCATCTACATCCACTAATTACTGCACTCACAGTCTAGGTCGGCATCTATGCTTCTATACTAATCTGTTCAAGCTTATCTGCTTTGAGAACAAAAATATTAATATACTGATTAACTTGGCAAGGGCAGATTTCGTTGTAGAAAACTGAACAAAGAAAAAGTGACATTAAAAAAAATGTGATAGAAGAGTATCCCTGCTAACACATTTTTTTTTCTTAAAAATAAATAATTATTTATTTATTTCTTTAATTAAAACGGTATAAAACCAATTACAAAAATTAAAGACAGTTTTAAATACACACTTAGAAGAGAAGATATAAAAGTAACGAAACCCGCATAAACGTGACGCGTCCTTAAAATTTCACTCTCAATTCTCGTTCAGTTATCGAATGGCTTTCTTAGAAGCTTCACTTCAAGAAATCATTCTCTCTGGAATCTATTTTTGGATGGTTTTAACTTGTTGTCCATAGATTCTCTTTTCGTTTAACTTTGTTGCAACTGTCTCTATTGGTTTGTAATTTATGACCACCGACCTTCTAAGGTCCTAAACTAAGACCTTTTAAGGTACCTAAATACTTTGGCTTGAAGAGATTTTCAAGTATAGTTCAGATAGGGTTAATTTTAGAAATATATTTTTGGCGGCATCAGTAGGATGGATTTTATTTATTCTCATCATGTCTGTTTTAAAAAGATGAAGAATTATTAGTAAGAATGTTTTGAAGCAATAAATATGCACTTTGTCTTATTATACCTACCCAACCTTACCTCTAAATATAAGTAAGAAGTAGGTACATTCACCATTTACAACAAAAAAATAATTGTTTATTCAACACATACAAAACGCACATTACGAAAAACATGCACAATGAAGGGTACCGTAGTTGGAATGAATTTATCCCAAGAACAAACTTTACATTGTAGTTGAAAATCATGTTCTCCTATTCATTATAACTGAAAATGTAAGTTTATACGCACAATATCGAGAGATTTACCATGTTGTTTTAAGACCACAGACTTCTTATAGGTTTTCCTGTAATCTATAGGTATAGAACTATGTTCTGTATTTTTTTCAAAATTTACGCTCACTAGTTTCGCAGATAATGGGGGCGGAATGGTGATGGGTGGTCTATTTTCTTAAATAACTTTAATACAATTTACTTTAAAATTATGAAAAAAACATAGTTGAGATCCTTATAAGTAAGTTTCATTTGATATGTCACACGGTACAGATAGCGAAACTTTTTTTAAATTTTCTTCTTGCCGCCCAAAAATTACCCTCATATTCAAAATTCATTTATTTACGGTACACCTCTATGTTTGGGTCACAGAGATGCATATGTGTACCAAATTTCAACATTAGATTCGGAGCAAGTTAGCTGTGACAGACAGACTGACAGACAGACACACGAGTGATCCTAAAAGGGTTCCGTTTTTTTTTTCCTTTTGAGGTACGGAACCCTAAAAAAACCATAAATACACATACTAAATACTAAGAAACCAAAAAGCGTTGTATTCAAACCTTAAAGTTTGAGAATACAAGACAGAGCTAACCTTGATGAAACTCGTGATCGTGATTAAATATTCAACTGCACAGGAGGTTACGAATTTAAGATACAAAGTAGGTACAAGGCTTAAATTATGTCACCAGAGACTTGGGGGTTATGAAATTAACACCCTTTTCAGTCAGTTTTCTCCGAATTCTCAATGCTTTCAGCCGAGTCCAGACAGCGGTTTTTAATGCGACTGTTTTTTTTTACCTATGTTTTCACTGTTATTATACAGGGTAAAATTTTAATCACCGTTTTCTCTTAAGAGTAAACTAGTCGCGAGCTCGAACTCCCTAGTGGTCATGGCCAAAAAATACGTTGTCTCACCTGGCTCCGTGTCCGACAGAGCTAGTATCAGTGATGAGCAGTTAGACGCTAGTTTACACGAACAACGTCTAGTTTTTACGTACAGAAACACCGTTCCGAAATGATAGGCGCGTAAAAAAATTCGAAAAGTGCTTAGGAAAATCGAGTTTTATGAAAAAACCACTGCATAAATCAATTACAAATAAAGTTTATTGATCTCTTCAATAACTGAGCTTTGTCGGTACGGACTTGGTTTTGCAGATTTTACAGTTCTTTTATTACTTATTTACACCCAAAGTTACGTTAAAAATAGCAAGAAAAACGAATTTTTATTGGCTCGTAACTTTTTAATGGATTTTTATTTTACTACTCTGTTTCCGTACAGACATAATTAATAGTAAGCCTAAATGATATCATGTTTAACTTTGGATGCACAATGTCAAACAGTGGAGTAATATTCTCCCGAAATTTGTATAGAAAAAATATCGACAAGTGGCACCTTAAGGGGTCATCCTCTTAAAGAGGGATCGCGAAAAAAAATATGGTCGCAAACTCGTCAAAATGCAGGAAACAGCTGATTATTTTTTTCGCTATTCGCTATTTCATGTTTGGTCTAATAGTAAAAGTTGTTCTTAATGTTGAGTACAATGACCCCTTAAGAGGAAACTGGTGATTAAAATTTCAACCTGTACTATAAATAGACTGTAGTGTAGGGGTTGATAGCCATAGGCTCGCCTTATAAAACACGGGACATAGACATAACCGGCACCTGTAATCTATAAAGGGTTAGGCAGTGGTGTCTCTATAACCAACCAATTATGTATAAGTCCCATTGTTGAGGATGTATGTAATTAACTTATTATACTAAATTTAAACCTGTGGATAACGACAATAAATCTGGTAGTATCGTTTCACATTGAATTTGGCATTTTCATTCAAACAGCTACCAGTAGTCCTCTGTCCTCAACATTGTCCTTCGAGCCGGATGATAATGCTCGCAGTCTTGCTCTTCACACCCATGTAATGGAAGGAAACTCTATTACCCTAAACTGGGCACAAATCCAGACTCCAGACTGCCGATGAGAAACTTCTGATTGAAAACCCAATAACACCTTTCCCTACCTGGGAATTTATTTAATACTTCATGCACATCAATCTACAGAGACGGACTTAATGCTATAGGCATTTTCTACCAGTCAACCTTTGGCTGATGCAGAGACAAACAGTGGTAGGTGCAATCATGAAAATTGAGGAATAAATACACACATCAAAAGTGTCTAGGGATCAACATATATTTTTGCAATAACTTTTCTCCTGATTGATATTAATTAAAATTTTCTTTAAGGATTCATCAAATAAAGTGTTTTCGTTTGTCACAGTAACGATAAACCAAGTCACCTTTGCATTAATAAAGAAATTTGCCATTTTCCTAATAAAGGGATTTTTGACATTTGAACCACTAACACAAAAGTTCGAAAAAAAGACTGAAATAACAGTTTTCTCTAAAATTTTATTGGGTAACTTAAACAATTAATAATCCGTGTTTCTACCGCGAACACTAACAACACAAGAACATCGGTTTGGCATACTCAAAATGAGTTCATCCAAATCACGCTGTGGAATGGCCGCCCATGTTCGTTGCAACAACAAAAAAAGGTCTTCTTGCGACTGGATACCCTCCATATTCGGCAGAGCTCTTCTCTGTAGCATATCCCATGCATGCTCAATCGGGTTCAAGTCTGGCGACTGAGCAGGCCAGGGCAGGACATTGATGTTAGCTGCGGCGAGAGTCTGTCTTACAACTCTTGCGGTGTGCGGTCGTGCATTATCATGCATTAACTGAAATAAGGGACCGATTTGCACTTGTAGAGGAACGATGACGTCTGATACAATCGTCTCAGCATAAATTTGAGCGTTGAGGTTGCCTCTGATCCAAATCAACTCAGTTCTTCCGCCGATCCAAATACCCGCCCATACCATGATGGTTCCACCACTATAAGGATGGACTTCCTGGCAGGATTTTAATCGCTGTTGGCGTCCAGGGGTTCTCCAGTGTCGTATACGTCTTGTATCCGGTCTCATACCAAAACGAGACTCATCAGAAAAGCACACGAAACGCCATTGTTCTTCTGCCCAATTTCTGTGTTCAAGAGCCCATTGATATCGAATCCTACGATTGTGCATTGCTATAGGTGGTACCCGTAGCGGTCTTCGGGAATGAAGGTTCACTTCATGCAAGCGGTTTCTGACTGTTTGGTCGCTAATTAAGTTCCCTGAAGAGTGATGAAGCCTCACGGCTAACATCATGGCGGTTATTGTTGGAGCTCTTCGAGTTAAGATTTGAATGTATCGGTCTTGTCTCCGTGTGGTGCAGCGATACCGTCCTCCATGGCGCTCAGCCACGGTACCAGTGCTTCGGTAACGTGTCCAAAGTCGACTGATAACACTCTGACTTGTATTCAGAGCTAAAGCCACAGTACGTTGCCGGGAACCAGCTTCTATCATTCCCACGGCTCTGAGCATTTCTTCCCTGCTTAAATGACGTCGCCGCTCCATAATAACGTTGGTTTTAATCAGTAGTAGGGAAACAGTAGCACTAATAATGTCTTCAATGCGTTGTATGTTTTTATAGGGAAAATATTGACAGCTGATTTTCATCTTTTACTCGAATTTGATTCACAGTTCCTGATTCAAATTATGAAATGCACCAAAAAGGATCCATATAAATTTATAAAATCATAAATTTATTACAAAGCCACATCTCAATCTCAAGAAATCCGCATAAAAATGCTTGATCCCTAGACACTTTTGATGTGTGTATTTCAAATATAAAGGTACGCATAAACCTATTAAAACTATAAATATAATATATACCTACTAATATAAGCACAAATAAATATACATAAATAAATGAACATACTAAAGAAAAAGACAAACAATGAGAAAATATTGCCGTTGTGATGATACTGTCAGCTTCTTGCGAGTGTGCTCGCGAACCTTAACTCTAAAGGATAATCGGTTGATTGCCATCCTAATTTCTTGGGGCATCGCATTCCACAGATACCTAAGTAGATACTTCGGGAATCGAACCCAGGATCTCATAATCAACAGTAGCACTTGCGAAAACTACGCTAACGAAGCATGTCAACATCAGAACTCATAAAATAAAAATCTTACACCACAGACGCGCAAATCGATTTGACCATTGAAGCTTAAACAAGAAAAAGTAGTGTGAAAATATTATATCTGTCTAAGCACCTGAGCAATCCTATATTGCCGAGCTTGAACCGCTGAGCCGAATCAAATATATAATCTAGAAATGTTATACCAATCCCGAAAAGATAAATTACCTAAAGATAGTCCATTTTGAATTCTAGAACAAAAGAAAAACGATTTACCAAATCAACGAGCCCATAACTATGTACCCAGTCAAGATAAAGATTCCCATAAAAACATTACAATATTATTAGTACAAAAGTTTCGTTAGCTTGTTTGATAAGATAACACATAAACACGGCTTACTGGTGATAAGGAAGCTTCTATGTTGGGTCATTGTGTGCTATGGTATGTAGACGTCTGATTTGTTTATAGTTTCATTGGTCTTGGCAGCAAACAAGGCTGTTAGTGTTCAAGATGAAATAAAAAACATTACATAGCATAAAAATAAGACAGGGTGACGATTTAGTCACGTGCATCTGTCAAAAGGGCGTGATTTTACCCGTCATTTTAAACAACTTTCGCTACAAAACTCTTGTATGATTCATGAAAAAAAAAATCAAAGTCCTATATATACGTACAACATAGTTGACACTTAGACTATTTCCATGCATGCACGTGTTGAATCAGCCCCTTGACGGATGCAGGTAATTACCGAAATATTAATAATATTTCGGTGGTTGCACTTTCTCTAAATCGCCACCCTGTATATTAATTTGAGTACCTAACAATTTGCCCTAGTTTTACGACCATCGGTGCAGAAATAAAAACAAAATGCAATTTATTTGGGGTTCTTATTTCTCTTTCGTCGTCATCACGGTAGTCATTTCCTTTCTAACCTTATCATCTTTCCCACACACGGAATAACGCTCAAAATTATTGGGTCTTAAAAGAGTCTTCAAACAAGAAGGTTGAAATATGTGTCATAAAATAAAATAGCTGAACAATATGATAAGCCACGAATTTAGTAACTTCCGTTCGTCCGTGACCTCAAAGGCATGCGAAAAATCGTTCAAGGTTATCCAACCCCACCTTTTTTTTCTGGGTGGAAAATCCTCATGGATGTCCTCCACCCTGGGGGGAGGCAGAGGTGTCTGTCAGACTCTTACTAACTAAAAACCACCCCGGTGTTCCATGCACACCTACGCCAGGGGTCGCAGGAACGTACAATCCTTCCGTAACCCCCGACTGGTGCCGGCCTGCCACTGCAGGCCTTCTCGGGTCAGGGGGAGGGAGATGTTTGAGTCCCCCCGCGACGGGAACACTACGTACCGCCACCTCGGGTCCTGATGTGTCGGGGGCGCAAAGGTCCCCGAGTCGGTCGCCCCTGGACCCATTTAGGGGGGTTGGAAGAGGGCGATGTCCACCCTCCGCCGACGCCCGGTGCGCCTGCTTCGGGCTGGTTGAGAGGACGAGAGCTCCCTCTCCCTTTCCGCAGCCTCTTTCTGCGAGACGACTGTTTCGCAGATGGAAACCACCGCGTCCCAGAACTCTTCTCTACCGACCATCGAGTCGACTACCGCTGGCAGCGACAGGTCACTGCCTACTCCTGAGACGAGGGCACGGCGCGGCTTCTCCCAAGCGGCACACTCTGCCAGCGTATGCCGCGCCGTGTCCTCCCGGCAGTCGACGCAGTAGTGACACCACGCGTCCGGCTTCCTGTTTATGTGACACAAGTACTATGCCCTGAAGAACTGCCTGAAGCAACTATGCCCTGAGAGCACCTGCGTTACCCGAAATAACAGGGAGCCATGCCTCCTCCTGAGCCAACGCTCGAGTAGGTACCAGCCGGACCGCCTCGATGGTGAAGAGGCCGGTGGTAGGCTGCGAATGCCTGTCTCGCCATTCTGCCACCAAGATCCCGTGAAGCTGAGACCGACGCAGCTCATCGCTGCATCGATCGATCGCCCCGCGCCGTCGCTTCCTCGCGCCACTGATAAAATGTCGTGAGTACTTTCACCTCAAGGTCCCAACCCCACCTGAACCAATGCAACAGCCTAAACACGAAACACATGCCCAGAATCCAGTAGATAAATTTACTGAATCATCTTTATACTGTGTCATAAAAGTAAGACCCCCTTAACATGAACATACTCATACAATATCAACAAAATAATATTGCGCTACGTCAGAACAACAAAAGAATATGAGATTTCTCCATTTGTCATTTCAATTGTATAAGTTATATAAAATAAACATGAATCTGCAAAAAGAGGACTACATATATTTGCTGTCTTCAGAATATTTTAGAAGCTTTTAGCTCTAATGCAGACGGTTTATTTTAATCGGTCCGACAACTGCTGACATTAGTCTTTAGATTCTAAAGAAGTCTTTCTAAAGTTTAGAGAGTTAAGAGTCAGTGTCCCATTTCGATACGATCGCGAAGATCACGGTAATTTTTCTGTAAATTCGTTATTTATTAATAATCATATTTTGTACAAGAATAGACTGGAGGGTTATCTCGAGAGTCAGAATTGCGACACCGTAATCATTGCATGACAGGAAAACAAACTAAAATTAAACTAAAATCAATTAAAATTAAACACATTGCTATCAGCGTGAGATCAAACAAAGCAAAATAAAATCAATGAGATCAATTAAATAACAAAATAATAATTTATAATATCGAAACAAAATATAAATCAACAGAAATCTAATCATTTATGTTATTAAGAAACTCATACCTACTTGTGTGAGTATGAGTTAGAGAGCGCGAGTGTGTTTGAGTATATGTTTTACTCTCGTGTTGCATTCATTTGCAGCATCTTATTTCTAGGTTATAACAATATATCACCGTATGCCTAGTCTTTTCCCAACTCTGTTGGCGTCGACTTCCAATCTATTTTGATGAAGCTGAATACCAGTATTTTACATGGAGCGACTGCCGATCTGACCTTTACAACCCAGTTACTAGGTAAAACGATACTCTTAGGTAAAACTGGTTTCAGACTTTCAGGCTTCTGAGGACCCGTAACGACTGTCAGAGATAACAATACGACAGCCTGGGGCAACGGTCTATCGTGCTTTTACGGCAATAGTCATTGGCAATCGAATAGATAAGTTCTAGGACGCTTGCACTGAAGTAACGTTAATCCAAATTAATGTTCTCTTTCACCGATTTGTCGGTCCGTTATTTTACTTGGTCGTGTGTGCGCTCACTTAGTAGGTACTTTCCAAGCTTCTGTACAAGTAAATTTTAACTCCCCAAGGAATGCGACGTCGTCTCGCTTGCTCTTTGTTTCGGAAATATAAACAAATGAATGACTGAACGTAATTAATAAGTAAAGCCAAGTGCTTAAAAGCGGAGTACGAAAGGTTTCCAAGCTTTTCAAACATGAAACGGGAAGGATCTGCTCGGAGCTAACTTGAATTTAATGCTTGAACTATGTAGATATTCGCTGAATAACAGTACAGTTTGTTTAACAAAGCGCTTTTTATCGCTTTTGCGAAAAGACCGCCCATTGTGTCATCCCTTGTAAAATTTCTATATTTATATCTGTAATATTTATGGTGTACATAATATAGAATATTCTATTCTAAAGAAATGTTTATACTAAAGTTATTTACCCAATGCTAAACGTATGATGCATAAAAACGTTTTACAAAAACTTTTTAACAAAAAACTTTTTAACAAAAAAAAAACAACCGACTTCAAAAAAAAAACACTACAAAGTGTAAAATAACTTTAATTTTAATTTCGGAAGTCGGTGTCTTTGGTTTTGTATTTACGTTTTTGCCACCGACTTCCAAAATAAAAATTAAAGTTATTTTACACTTTGTAGTGTTTTTTTTTTGAAGTCGGTTGTTTTTTTTTGTTAAAAAGTTTTTATTTTTTACTTTTTATAGTCAGAGTGCATCTCATGACAATTCCAATAAGCCCAAACACGGCTAGAATACATGGTTTTATTACGAAGTTCCGGTACCTACCTTCTAGCTTCATCATCAGATCGGTTTGATGGTACCATTTTCGTCAGAACCATTTATTTAAATTTGCTTCGTCACAGTCGCTTAACTATCTTAATCGAGATTTCTTATCGCCACCCGTGAAATACTTATTATCATTGAAGAGTTCCTGTGGCTATCTGTGGTCTCCTTCATCAGTTCCACTTCACCAAATTATACTTTTTGAATGCAAATGCTTGACATGTTGATGAAAATACCAAAATTGCTATATGCAAAATTGCTATATAGTATGCCTATAATATTTGAGGAGTTCCCTCAATTCCTCATGGATCCCATCATCAGAACTGGATTTTGACAAGAATGGGACCAATCTGGAAGCATATCCTTTCAAATAAAAAAAAAACCAAATCGGTTCATAAATGACGGCGTACTGAGGTAACAAACATAAAAAAAAAAATACAACCGAATTGATAACCTCCTCCTTTTTGAAGTCGGTTAAAAATATGTTTTGGTCATTGTATTATGCTTTTAAGTCAATACTCTAATTGGGGTGTATGAGGTCTTGCGTTAATTATGTTACACCTTGTATAAAAAAAAAATATTGTCTGAAGCCTTGATTTCCTAAGATATTAAGTTGAGCTCCTTAAGTTCTGAGTTGAGCTGCAAGATTACTGACAAATGCGTGCACTTACTGGACAGTTACAATAAATTTATGTGGTTCTTTCCTCAGAATACCATTTCAGACACCAATCTACATGGTCTTCACATGATCTGACCAAGGCTATGTTTGAAATTTAAAAGAGACTGTGACCTCTGAGTTTGTTTCGGCCTTTTTTTTTCAGAGAAGTCAGATAGGAAACGCAGACGTCATCTAGTTTTAAAAATATGTTTGACGTGTGAGTGTTTGTAAAAACCTACTTATAGAAATAAAATCATTTTAAACGCGCTAAACGTATGATGCATAAAAACGTTTTACAAAAACTTTTTAACAAAAAACTTTTTAACAAAAAAAAAACAACCGACTTCAAAAAAAAAACACTACAAAGTGTAAAATAACTTTAATTTTAATTTCGGAAGTCGGTGTCTTTTTTTTTTTTGTATTGTATTTATGTTTTTGCCACCGACTTCCAAAATTAAAATTAAAGTTATTTTACACTTTGTAGTGTTTTTTTTTTTTAAGTCGGTTGTTTTTTTTTTTGTTAAAAAGTTTTTATTTTTTACTTTTTATAGTCAGAGTGCATCTCATGACAATTCCAATAAGCCCAAACACGGCTAGAATACATGGTTTTATTACGAAGTTCCGGTACCTACCTTCCAGCTTCATCATCAGATCGGTTTGATGGTACCATTTTCGTCAGAACCATTTATTTAAATTTGCTTCGTCATAGTTGCTTAACTATCTTAATCGAGATATCTTATCGCCACCCGTGAAATACTTATTATCATTGAAGAGTTCCTGTGGCTATCTGTGGTCTCCTTCATCAGTTCCACTTCACCAAATTATACTTTTTGAATGCAAATGCTTGACATGTTGATGAAAATACCAAAATTGCTATATGTATGCCTATAATATTTGAGGAGTTCCCTCAATTCCTCATGGATCCCATCATCAGAACTGGATTTTGACAACAATGGGACCAATCTGGAAGCATATCCTTTCAAATTTAAAAAAAAAAATCCAAATCGGTTCATAAATAACGGCGTACTGAGGTAAGTAACAAACATAAAAAAAAAAAAATACAACCGAATTGATAACCTCCTCCTTTTTGAAGTCGGTTAAAAAAAACACTACAAAGTGAAAAATAACTTTAATTTCGGAAGTCGGTGTCTTTGGATCTGCATTTTAGTTTATTGCCACCGACTTCCGAAATTAAAGTTATTTTTCACTTTGTAGTGTTTTTTTATGGAAGTCGGTTATTTTTTTGTTAAAAAGTTTTTATTTCTCGCTTTTTAGTGGGACTGTTTATAATGCATCAAGCTCATCGCCTTTTACAAAATATTACTAGATAAATATTGTCAGGCCTGTTGGTCTAGTGGTTAGTGACCCTGACTGCTATGCCGGAGGTCGTGGGTTCGATTCCCACCCAGGACAAATGTTTGTGTAATGAGCACAATCATTTGTTCTGTGTCTGGGTGTAATTTATCTATAATATTTATGTATTTAGAAATATATAAGTATGTTTATCAGTTGTCTAGTACCCATAACACAAGCTCTGCTTAGCTTGGGACTAGATGGCGTTGTGTGATAGTTGTGGAATATTATTATTATTATTATTATTATTATTACTTTTCCCGATACAGGGACGTTAATTGTTGAGGAGTTCTCCTGGTACCTACTCCATCATCAGCTCCATTTCACCATTCCCATTGTGACGAGCATACATTGCTTAGCAACCATATTAAAGTAATCGAATCGCAACCTGTGAAATACTTATTATTGAGTAGTCCCAGTGGCCATCTGTGGTCTTCATCATCAGTTTTACTTCACTAAATTTTGCTTTCTGAAAGCAAATGCACGAGTTACTATAAATAATACCCAAATCGCTAAAGGTGTGCCTATAATATTTGAAGAGTTCCTTCGATTTCTCCAGGATCCCGCTGATAATCCTGGCAGCATCAGGCCAGACTCATGTCAACATTGCATTGAACTTTAAATTTAGTCCTGTTTAAAATGAGCCCAAACACGACTACGGTGCTGTAATTTCAAGGTTTGTACTTTTTCTGATGCTCCTGGCTTCAGCATCAAGTCTCTATGTACTTCAGTGTTTCTCATTAACAGAACGTTTATCCACACATCGAGCCCTTTTCAATGAGCCTAAACACGATATATCTGCTGTTAGTTGTCGAGGAGTTAGGTACTCTGCAGCATCAGTGATGATCATGAGACCAAATGTGGCAAATGCCCTATCAAACATCAAAACAATTTACTAAAACTGTCCTTGTCTGTTCGAGTAACTTCTTACTGTTAAGTAGTTGTACCTTCCATCATCAGCTCAGCTACCTGAGATGGTGACAACCATACGCAAATACACAAGATACTTCATAAAATATGCGAAAAACAATAAGTGAGCCTATAAAATTTGAGGGTTGCCCTCGATTTCTTTAAGATCCCATCATCAAATCCTAACTTGGTGACAATGGGACCACCTCAGAACTATCTACTTTTGAACAAAAAAAGAATTTTGAAAATCCGTCGACAATTGGCGGAGTATTCGATGAACAACGATACAAAAAAAAAAAAACATACAAACATCCGAACATAGTACCCCCTCCTTTTTGTGAAGTCGGTAAAACATGCATATTTACCAAATCTTTACAATGTGGGACATTCCACATTAGTTTGGTCGCAAACACTACTTGCATATTCATTATTCAGTTTAAGTACACGAATGCTCATTAACTTTTTAATGGTTGTACTTACTGATTTGTAGGTATTTAAGTATCAAGACTTTTCAGATCTACGATATAAAATTAACGAGACGTGCAACCGCTTAACACTTAAGTAAGATTTTAACAAATGACGAATAGAGTATACATTTAATTTGCAAATATGGGTAATATATAATATGTATTGTATAATGTGTGTTCTAATGTATTAAAGCTCAGCCATATTTTACCATTTGGCATGCAAACATATATATTACTAGCGGCCCGTCCCGGTTTCGCACGGGTGGACATTTATTTTATAAACATTTTATTTTTTCTTGCAATTAAAAAAGTCTATATTAATCAAATGGTGAAAGAATTTTTAAAATCGGTCCAGTACTTTTTGAGCCAATTCGTTACAAACATACATACAAATCTTTCCTCTTTAAGCCAGATCCACCAATCCAGAGCAATTCAGGCAATTCTTTTCTTTGATAAAAATTGGAAAAAGTATATTTTATTGTAACTTCTTATCTCTGATAAGAATTGTAAAACTGTTTTATCAATTACAAAATTTACGTAGTCTACTCTTAAACAGCACTGTTGTCAAATCCTTCCAACGACTTAGTAATTTATTGTAAGCTAGCTGGCCCGGCGAACTTTATACCGCCTCAGAATCAATAAGAACGAATGTATAAGAAAATAAATTATCTCCAATACTGTTTTTTTTTGTGAGTTTTCCCGTTTTAATAGTTATTCTGCTATTCGGGGCGGACACAAATCCAACAAATCAAAGATCATAAAAAATGATCCAGCCGTTCTTGAGCTATAAATTGTGTAACTAACCTGATTTTGTTTTAATTAAAATAGTATGATTTTTTTTCAATCGTTTACAGGGTGTTCTACCCCTGAATATGAACAACTTTCACTAAGATACCAACTCTGAAATCACGAAAAAAAAAAATCTGCTGTTTCATACAAAAGTTCAATACCTATTTGACCAGAATGTATGAAACAGCAGATTTTTTTTTGTGATTTTAGAGGGTCTCTTTTATAGTGAAAGTTGCTCATATTCATGGGTAGAACACCCTGTAAAAATTTGGAACCGGTAAAAAATCATTCTGTATAGATAATTGTGGTATACAGTAATCACTTCTGTGCACCAAAATAGTTTGACAAGTTAAATGACATAATTTACTATTGTCACGCCTATATCTTTGAAATATATCAGACGTTTAAAACGACATCGATTTTGCTATACAATCATACCTACTTCGAAAATATAAATACAAGGAAGTGTAAAGATATTGTACTGCTTAAAATAAAGGTTGCAACTGTATGTAGTTTAAAATACTTTGTTGTAATACTTACTTTTAAAAATCCAATAAAATAGTCTCATTCATGTAATTCTCTTGATTTAGACATTTCTGTTTTTTAGAATCAACGATATCTAAAACGGTTTAGAATGTATGAAACGTTAAGTCATAAATTGAATATAAAATGTACCGTTTATATATTATATAAACGTTTTCATCTTATTTTATAAATATACTGCTGAGAATATTTTCTATTGAACATTTATTCGAGATTTAGATAAAATATTTATGATTTTGATCACTGATGACAATTCGTCAAATAAAATTCTGTGAATTTCACTGCATCTTTGATCGTTTTTCTGTCTTTGGCATTTAGTTATCTATCGAAGAGATTCGAATTTAATTTGATAGCACATAAATACTGATTTGAAAGATACGTCAAAGTAATTACCTTCTTGTAAACGATTACATTGATGTGAAAAGCTTTACAAGTGATTGCGTTTTATAGTGATGACATATTTTAGACGTAAAGACATTGTGTACTGAATTAAAAGTTATTTATACTTAGACATTGCGGTCAAATTATTTCGGTAGTACCTAGTCAAGTTCGATTATAAAAATTATAAATCAAAGTCAAGTTCGATTATAAAAATTATAAATCAAAGTTGCTTTTCATGACTGTCTGTGTGATCACGTTATTCTTCAAAACTATGCAACGGATTTTTATGCGGATTTCACCACAATTTAGAGAATTTATTCCGAAAGGCCTGTGCATGAAAACGTTATGAATAAACTTACATGTAAAAAAGAAATCTCCACGTTTTGTCAAATCGTAAAAACCGCAGGAAGCAGGGGCTGGTCGCTATGTCACTAGTTATAAATACACTAGCTTCTGCCCAAGACTTCGATCGTGTGGAAGTCGTTTTTTTTTAAATTCTCTCGGCCCCCGACCCAACGCATGGTATTGCATCGCCCACCTGCGCCGTTACTTCTTTTCACTTACCGTTCTTTCTGATTTTTTTATTTTTGTTCGGCTATAACCATCCTCAAGAATTGGGCTATCAATTGTAAAAGGAATTTAGGTACAAATCCAACAGGAAGTTCCACAGATATTAGTGCGTTTAAACCTACGAATAATAAAAAGTTAGGAAGCGTAACTATGAACAAAATCAATGAGAAATTCGGCTCCAAACTTCACTTCATTTACAAAATACCTCGAGTATTCTAACGAAAGAACACACATGCAAATAAGCCAATCAGCTGCGCACGTGTAAAGCGTTGTATTCTGGTGCGCGGTGGCCTTTTCGGCAACGCCCACCGCGGTAAACATTTGCGTTGTGCCACTTTTGAGCTTGAGTTACATTTCTTGACTTTTATCATTCGTAGGTTTAAACAAAGCAACTTTTCAGCTTTATTATTAGTATAGATAGAAGATTAATCGTTCAATAGCGATAGCTAGATACCCCTCTAGCTGGAACTGGACACAGAGTACTTAAACTTAACATAGATAAAACTTAAAGTAGTGCTATGTCTTACTTTATTTTCTATCTCATAAAACTACTATGTTATGTGTTACACACACTAGTTAATTACTTTGGGAACTCCGTCTTGGGTTTCCAACTAGATCCCAAAGTGCTAAGTCCTCTTTACCGTACTATACAAAGTGAATAAAAACTAGCAAGTAAAGGATTACGACTTTGTGGACGAAAATAGACCTTACTAGCTGCGCTCCGCCGTTTCACCCGCGTAAATGTCGATCCCGTGGGAATATCGGGATAAAAAATAGCCTACATGTCAATCCAGGGTGTTGGCTACCTCCGTACAAAATTTTATCAAAATTGATGCGGCCGATTGAGCGTGAAGAAGAAACAAACATAATACACACACACTCACAAACGTTCTCCTTTATAATATTAGTGTGATCGGTATAGATTGGCAATAGCCCAAGTAAGACTATTTGAAAACCGTTTCCAAATTTGAAAAGTATTAGTCAGCAAGAAGCATGAAACCTCTTTTTATCGTTTTTATTCCTGTTTCATCATCATGCGATGCCGCGGTTGGTCTGTGGATGGGTGATCATCTTTACATACCAAGCCCCTCCGTGCCTCGGAAAGCACGGGATTTTTGATAGTCGTTACGGGTAGTTAGAAGCCCGAAAGCCTGACAACTAGTCTTACCAAGGGGTCTCGTGTTACCCAATAACTGGGTTGTGGAGGTCAAATAGGCAGTCGCTTTCGCTTTTCTGTTTTTGTAGTTTTAAGGTGTACCTATTTATTTTGGTGTAATACCAATAAACGCATTTTTCTTTCTTTCTTTATATAACATACTGGTATTCAGCTGTATCCGGTTAGACTAGAAGCCGACCCCAATATAGTTGGGAAAAGGCTAGGCAGATGATGGTGATGATTTTGTTTTTTGATCTTTATGTGTCAACTCTTGCAGGTATACAAAATAAATATTTTATTTTATTTTTATTATTTACTAGCAGCGCCCCGCGGTTTCACCCGCGTTAGTTTCGATCCCGTAGGAATATCGGGATAAAAAGTATCCTATGTGTTATTCTGATGTATAAGCTATGTTACTGCAAAGTTTCATCAAAATCCGTTCAGTAGTTTTTGCGTGAAAGAGTAACAAACATCCATCCATCCATCCTCACAAACTTTCGCATTTATATTATTACTAGCTGCGCCCCGCGGTTTCACCCGCGTAAGTTTTGATCCCGTGGGAATATCGGGATAAAAAGTATCCTATGTGTTATTCTGATGTATAAGCTATATTACTGTAAAGTTTCATCAAAATCCGTTCAGTAGTTTTCGCGTGAAAGAGTAACAAACATCCATACATCCATACATACAAACTTTCGCATTTATAATATTAGTAGGATTATAGTAGGATAGGATTTGCATATGACTAATAATCAGTCGTGATAAAAAGCCGGACGTTTGCAAAAAAGTCCGGACATTTATGATATTTTTTTTTCAGTTAAGTAAAATTTTTATTTTTCTTAAAAAATCCCCTTACAAGTCTGGACAAATGACAAGGTTACGCAATGTCCGAAATGGAGACCAAAAGCTGGACATGCCGGGACAAATCGGACGGATGGTAACCCTACGTAAGACGGATTTGTCTTGAAACTTATAGGCACACACTTTGTCGTAGGCAGAAAAGCCCTTTTCGGCATTGTTGTAAACTTAATATGGCTTTATAGAACACTAGTAGTTCCTGAGATTAGCGCGTTCAACCAAACAAACAAACAAACTCTTCAGCTTTATAATATTAGTATATATTGTAGGGGTTTAATACCACTATTATAGTGTGATAGAGCCATCATTGTTCTATTGTGAGAGGAAAGATGGAGATATATAAGACAAAAGACCATCGCTTTTCCACAACTCAACTTTCCCAAAACTGACCCATAGCGCACGACGTGACCCTACAGTGGCGCCCTCATCGTTTGTTTGGTTATTTCATACAATTTAGAATGAAAATGCAGAAAATAAGCACGTTAAGTTGTGCTTCACAAGATTATACGTTAATATTATTAGAAGCGGTAGTTTTATATTGTTTAATTTCATTATAATCCTTAAAACGGATAAAAGTGGCCACTATATTCCGTTTTAAGGATTATGATAAAACTAAACAATATAAAACTACCGCTTCTAATAATATTGACGTATAATCTTGTGAAGCACAACTTAACGTGCTTATTTTCTGCATTTTCATTCTAAATTGTATGAAATAACCAAACAAACGATGAGGGTGCCACTGTGCGGTCGGCACAGTCTTAAGAAAAGCCTATATGATTGTTTTACGTTAAAATGCCTACATGTTATAATAGCCTCCCGACCGATTTCGGTCACGGTGGCCAATCTCAACGGAGATTAGCCAGATATGCAGGAGATATTATAGTGCACAAGTGTGCGCACAGACACAGGTGCACTCCCTCTTCCCCCACTCTCATAGTCCGATGGGACGGCAATCCGACACGACCGGATAGAGATCAGGCGCAGGACCAACGGCTTAACGTGCTTTTCGAGACACGGGGGTATCACACCGGCAACTTCCAAACTCCGGGCTGTTACTATGAAATTCCTAATGGAAAAACACAATAACACTTTGCCCGACCCGGGAATCGAACCCAGGACCCCACGCTCAGCAGTCGCGGTTGCGACCTCGAGACCAACAGGGTAGTTAAACAAGTACAAGTTAACCAGGTACATAGGTCATTATACTAAGCAACAAAATGGGTTGCTTATTATTTTTCGCTTTATTTTTAAAATACACCAATAACATTATATAAATAGCTTTTAATCGAAGCAAAAAAAAAACATCCAATTTTTATTCAGAAGTCTCAATTATTTTGAAACCACATACATCACATAGCTTAAAAACGAACATTGAAAGGGTATAGAAAAAAAAAACATTCTCAATACACATACAAAATTAAACTCGCTGGGTGTAATAATTAAATGCCATTTTTGCCATTATGTTTATTCTTCTTTGTAAATAAATGAAAGGTGAAATAGAAGCATATGATAAACTTTTATGTATGTGGACTTTTGTATTCAAATGTAGATATCGAATATTGATTTTATGATAATACTTGCCTTTGGTACGATCTTTACTGCAGTGTGGAGTTTAAAGTTTTATTGTAGAAGCATAATTGAATGTATTACTGATCGCGCTATCTATTCATATAATAATTTGCAACATAATATTATAAATTCTAGATGATAGAGGTTTATTGTAGTGACTAACACTTTTTTCGATGTTTAAATCCTTGTTTCCAATGATGTTACTTACACTTAAACAAATATCATCTTTGAGCAGTTGTAAATTAAGTTGACTTCAGAATCCTTTAAAAAGGCCTTAAGAATTATTGAAGTTGTAGCGGAAACTGAACTTTAAAACAGGTTTTAAAGTTATTTTAGTAAAACACAATTTTGTTTACATTTTTGGAAGCTAAATTGCAAACGTCGGATAGCAAGATGCGATCAAAATTACCAGCGTTGGTAGCGAAGCTGGACTTCCCGAAGAACGCGATTCGTTCTTAATTATTTTTTTTAAATTTTTAACCTATGTTGTACCGCTGCAGACCAAAAGCCTCCCATTCTTCTTCTTAAAGTAGGTACCTATCGAAAAATTAATGGAAACATTAAATTCATGAAACGAACAACAAAAAATAAATGAAAGCTTTAATATTATGACATCTTCTATCTAATATATAAAATTCTCGTGTCACAGTGTTAGTTACCATACTCCTCCGAAACGGTTGGACCGATTTGTATGAAATTTTGTGTGCATATCGGGTAGGTCTGAGAGTCAGCTACCTACTATCCATTTTTCATACCCCAATTTTTTTTTTTGCAAAACGACGTTTGCGGGGTCAGCTAGTAAATATATGACGTTCATCGAATTTTGACGGTCTATTGAAGTTCCTAATACTTACACGTCCTATGAAACAAATTACCTAATGAACATGTTATGATAAAAATCTTCTGCATATGCATATTTTTGTGAACGGGAGGGCAATGCTGCATTCTGCTTCCAAACCGACCTAGTTATTACGGAATTAAAACGAATTATTTTAACATAACATTTTACCGACATGGATTTCCGCAAAGTAACGCCTGATTCGACAACTTATCCTGAGATAAGTACCTAAGCATAGTAAGTAGACCTCAATCATTCATAGAATCAATAGTTTCAACATAAACCAACCCAAGTTATGCTTCACAGCCATGCCTTTAATAATATCCCTTTGATTTTGAACACTTGAACACTGAACGTGTTTAGAATTTGAAACGACCGCGTGCGGTTACGGAACTGTCATGATTTTGGTACAAGCTGCCACCACCGCTGAACAAATCTAATTTACCTATGTAACAGTATTTTGTAGTGTTTTGGAATATGTTTATATTTTATCAATCTACAGCCGATTGCGGGCTGGCTTAACAAAGTAATGCCGCATAATCTAGGTTGCCTTTAGATTTACGGGAAGTTAACGAGGCGAGGTAGTATCTACCTTTGTAGATATAAATAAATAAATCAGCCTGTGTTTTCTCACTGCAGATCAAAGGCCTTTTGTACATATAAAATAATAAAATCCTAGGTCTCTCATATCGAAATAATGTACATTTCGTTTAGGAAAGAATGGCCACTTATCAAGTAGATAGCGGAGCTGACATTCTAAAGCACGATGTTGAAAAATTGGTACCTACTTCTTCGTCGCGTCGATGATTCCATTTCCATATTTGAAATAAGCTTCGACCACAAAGAGACGGTTACATAATGAATGTAGAAATAAAAAGAAAAAAAAATATAGGCCTTGTTCCTGGAACTATTTTGAATATTGCTCCGTAATATTTTTAACATTCAGACTAATTATTTTTATAATTTTTTTTTTGCTTAATAACTTTTTTTTGAATACTTGTTTTTATATTGAGTGACATTTACTTATTCTGTAGCTCAAAATTTGCGTAACTTACTGTAATGTTTAACATAAAATAGAGCAATTTTCCCCTTAACCAAACCTTTATCCCCTCAGACACTCAAACCAAATAGACTGAAGGCAAACGCCACAAAGACCGATCCAGTCCGAAACAAAGCCCAAGGCCCGATCAATATTAATAGTAAAGCTTCGTCTACATGTAATATAACTGTTGGCATGATGCCAGAATGCGTCAGCGAGGAACTAGCAAGGAAATTTATAGTTACGCACGATGCCGAAGGCGTTTCAGCTATGACTAGCTGGCCGCAAAGTTTCCTCAAAGGGAAAAGTCGGTCGGATCTTGGAGTATGAATGTTACGAGGTGTTGTTTTGATCTGTTATGTGAAAGGGCTTTGCTTTGCTTTCCGGGTGTTGATGGGGCTGCCGCGTTTTTGTAGCACGTCTGGCATGTTTACCAACGCGGACGTTGATAGTTTTTCGGCCATCATGCGCAAGAGATGCGCATCTCTGCTACGCCCTGTTCGCGCCAGCCCCAACACCATGTCTTAGAACGTTGGCTGATTGGTGGGGACTCTCCAATCTTGGGGCGGTGGATACGAATGTATGCAGTCAAGTGGACTTTCCCCAGTATCGGCGTGCCTCACGCAGCTAAGAATAAATATTACTAACACTAGTTTATAGTTGTCGTATAGTTCCCAGTTTTGACTGCCCCGTTGTTCTTTTGATCGCAAGCGCAACTATTGAGTGTGAAAATAAACTCTCAGACAAATAGTTAATTATAATTAAATTAGAGTTAGAAAAGTATCGTCTGTCGCGGTGGAGTCCGTTGAAGCGAGTGATCATTGGCGCAAGGTGACACGACCGGAGAGAGATCAGGCGCAGGACCAACGGCTTAACGTGCTTTCCGAGGCACGAGGATATCACGCCGCCAACTACCAAACTCCGGGCTTTTACTAAGAAATTCCTAATAGAAAAACACTTTTTCCAACCAGGGAATCGAATCCAGAATGCTCAACAGTCGCGCATACGACTACGATACCAATGCGGCAGTTTGACGTTCGTTTGATGATGTATGCGGTAGACCATTTTTAGTGGAGGCTCTTTTAGTGCATCCCAATGTTATGTTGTCATTGGATTTATCTCTAGCGAAATATATCTCTAACAGATATCTAGCGCTCTATAGCTCCTTTTCCCAATTCATACCACAAAGCCCGGGTGATAACACTTGTGACCGTATCGCCTGTAAACACGGTTAACTGTTACTGGCGTCCGAACTATTGTCGAGAGTTTATCTTTGTTTTTTGTAGATAAGGCGAAAAGTTAACACGAACGCAGTTAACGTTTGTTTTTCAGATAAATTGGAAAGTTTTAGCGTTTATAGGGACCCAACAACTGTGATGGTGCGTATCGGTGAGTTGTCCCCGTGCTTTTTTCAAATTATTGAAAATATTTGAATAAACATTTTCCACATTTTCACTGGTTATCTGTACTAATTTTGTTTGTTAGTATGTGGGGATAATTTCATGAACTAATGATCCAATTCTAAAAAAAAAATCACTGGTATTGAAAGCTTCATTATTTCTGAGTGCTATAGGCTATAAATTATATTTATATCATGCATATTAGCCGAGCAATCACAATAATTTTTATAATAAATGCCAGTAAACACGCTAAGCGAAAACGAAGTAACACTGCGAGCGGGCGATGCGATGCGGTGGATCGGGCCCGAGATTTCACGCGGACGAACTGCGCGGACAAAAACTAGTAACTAATAAAACGTAAGCGGTAACGTTAGTCCAGAGGATTTTTCAGTAATTATAATCGTATTGAGGTAAAAAAGGGTGTTTGATAATGCATAAGGCACAACCGTCGCCAGCATATCAAGCTACTACAATCTGTCAAATGTCTTTAATATATTTTCAACTTTAGCGCTAAAGCATAAGGTTCAAAGTTGACTTGGAAAATTTGTCAGTTTCGGGTAGTTTGATGTGCTGGCGTCTGTACAGACACGTTTTTCTTGCTGTGAAAAACTACGGTTTCGGCAGAGTTTCGGTTTGGATTTTGCTCGCCGTGTGACAGTTCAATAACATTCATTGCGTTATTTACGTGTTGGGCAGACAAATTTCTCGAACTTATGAAGCAATGAATTAGCAATTTGCTTCAAAATTATTCAGATTCCAATTGATAGTACCTATGTTACACAATTAAGGTGCCGGTCGTCAGTAGTGTATGGATCACTATAGAAACTTGATAACGGACAAGTTTTTTCTATGGCGTGGTTCATACGCCGTACCGTAAAAAAACCTTACCCAGTACACAGGACCTCAGAGAGAAGTTAAGTACTTTTAAGTGGAGTACTGAAGGAAAAGGTAAAGCATTATAACCTATAGTCACAAGAAACAAGAAATTGTTCTACAAATAGGTTGGTATAGGTTACGTGGGAAAGAATCCGCATTTCGTTTAAAAACGCCTAAACGAAAATTGCTTCCCTTCGGAAACAAGCGTAACATTGAATTCAAAAAACATTCTAACACAATCCACCTTGATTAACAGCTCAGCGACCCGAATTTCATCTTTATCATATTATAAATTTAGTATACAAAGTCCATTTTTTTTTTGTAAACCAATTTCCTCTCCCTTTTTAAGGCTTCATTGCAAAAGTTCAAAAGCAGCCATTGATTAACTTGGAACGTGCAAATAGCTGTTTGAAATCGGTTTTGTTGAACCCCGATTGGTCAATTTGATCCAATGGGTTTTCATTGGTTCGATACAATTATTTATAATTAGAATGGATTATTTTGAAGTCATTATAACCCCCTTTCTCTCGAAATTATAGGTCAGGTCCTTTAAAGGGTAGCTTTCGTCTAGGCCTCTTAATTAGTAATGTTAGACTACGACGTGTTTGCTTACACACTAGCTGTGCCCGCGACTTCGTTCGCATGGATATTGAAAAACAATGATCGTGTCTCTTTAATAATTATTTAACTTACATAAAAGTAGCCTTTATTTATTTATTTAATATCTTTCGCACAAAAAGATACAAAGGCGGACTTAATGCCTTAGGCATTCTGTATCAGTCAACCAAGGGTGATGAAGAGATTAGATGGCAGGTGCATTGGTTGAGGGGAACATTGAATAAAAAAAACTAATAAAACTAGTTACACAAATAGATTAAAAACCTATAATACACATACCTGATACCTTCTGATTCTGATTAAATTCTGATTATTATTTATTTATTTAATACTTCAAGCACATAAATGTACAGAGGCGGACTTAATGCCATAGGCATTTTCTACCAGCCAACCTTTGGGCGATGCAGAGACAAACAATGGTAGGTGCAATCAAGAAAATTGAGGAATAAATATTTTTAATATAAAAATACGCATAAACCTATTACAACTATGAATATAATATATACCTTATTATTATATATATATAAGCACAAATAAATATACAAAAATACATGAATATACTTACTAAAAATAAATAAGACAAACAATGAGAAAATATTACCGTTGTGATGATACTGCCAGCTTCTTGCGAATGTGCTCACGAACTTTAACTTTAACTTTATTTACTTTAATATATTTATATATATAAGGGGGTACCCCTTACTAATAAACGTATTTTATCAGATGAATAGTTACACACCGATTTCTCTCTTTTAGTCGTCAGTAATTTGACTTTTGAAAGAAGAAGACAAAGCGTTGTGTAGGTAACTATACAACGTTTATTAGTAAGGGGGTTAGCATTTATTACTTACTCCTTATAACATAAGCTATCTCCCAGTGAAAGTCCCGTCAAAATCGGTCCAGCCGTTTCGAAGATTAGCTGGAACAAACAGACAGACAAAAATAGTGTTTTTGTTATATAAGTACAAAAAGCTATTTCGAAATTACGGAGACTTCAATTTTATTTATTTAATTTCAGCCCACTTATGTAGACCCGTATTAATTAATTTCAAAGTAATTTTTCACATAACAGTCCGTCCTATTAATAGAACCTAATTTTTGGAAACCTTTTAAAGGCAATGCAATATGCAATCACTAAGGGACTTCAAAATTTTAATAAAAATGGAGTGAAGTTCCGATTGCGAATTGAATTTTTTTTTGGTTCGTTGTTGTTGTCTTTTAGCGAAAAATGAAAGTTGTTTTTGTTACATTTGATAACGTTTTATGTTTCTTTAACGAGTTTACAACGAATTTTGTCGGTTTGTAAATGTCCAGCGTCAAACATAAGCAGGAATATTTTTTGTTTCAGGAGGGGAATTTGTAATATCAGCTTGATAGGCCTATTCTTCAAGGAAATTGCTACACAAAAGGAAAATGAGAGACTAACATTGCAAAGAGGAATCATTATAAAACAAAAATGTTTTTCTGAGTTTACATAGGTAATTTGCTAACATTTCAAACAAAGATTAATTCAGTACCTACAAAGCTCTAGAGTCTGAACCATACATAACTACTGCAAATTCACCAATTCAGAATTAATTTGATTGTCAAAAATTTGTTTTGGTGCCGAAAGTGGAATAGCTTAGGTGCCGTTCAGTCAAGTCCCTTTCAAATCAGTGCTGTGAGTGGAATACCTCAATTTTATACTTTTCAAATTTTAAAACACGTTATAAACTAAAATATAGCTCACAAAATAATTTACAGCAGCATTCAGTTGCATCAACCCAGTCAAATTACTTTGAAATCCAAAAAGATTATCAGACGTTCACAGAAGCCCTTGTCATAACATACCTTCGTAACTAACGAACTACCTTCATAAAGTCTCACTCATCGTAATAGGTGTGAAAAGTACACTATATTAAAGGTAGGTAGGTGTAAAGACCGCTTGTAAAGTTCTCATATAACGCTGAACGTTATTTAGAGAACTTTACAAGGGGCCCTGTTTCATGAGTATGAAGTTTCAAAGTTAAAATATTAACAAATCTGTGAAGAGCGCACGAAACCTAGGGTAGGAACAACAGAAGTTCAACAATAAAGCGGTTGAGCATTTAAATATACAGGAATAATGCGGATAAAGGCTTACGAGTGCTATATGAGTTGGAACCAAAAACACAACAAACGCCAGAGCGTGTTAGTATATTCGCTGTACCGAGATAAGTATCCACCTAACCAAGTAAAATGCCGGTCAGAATTACCTTATAAATTAATTAATTATATTATCAAATTTCGAAATGGTTATCCTCGAAATTTAAAAAGTCTTGACTAAAATCTGCAGATTTTCGAGAAGCCATTTTAATTTTAATTTTTCAGTCATTTTAATTTTGTTTTTTTTTTTTAATAAATTTTATAAGTAGATTTTTTATAATGCCCTTTGTCGAAAAGTCAGGATAATAATAATAATAGCTTCCCAACCGATTTCGGTCACGGTGGCCAATCTCAACGGAGATCAGCCAGGTACGCAGGAAGCACAAGTGCACTCTGTGTTCCCTTACTCTCATAGTCCGATGGGACGGCAATCCGATACGACCGGGGAGAGATCAGGCATCAGCGAAAGCCATTATCAGCCAACGTTGCTGTCGGTTTCATAGATATTTTAAATATTAGGTCGGGGCAAAATTATTTTCGTATTTTTCATACAAAAAAAAATTGTTTTAGATTTAATTTTTTATTTATTTATAATATATATGTATGTGCCGTTTTGATCGATGACTTGTTGCCATCTTGTGGGCAATGCCATGATCCCATTGCTGTAGAAGTTTTGAGATTTTTTATCAAAAAAATCTGACAGGTAGTTTTCACAGTGTTCTTTTGAGGTTAACTTTATGCTTCCTAAAGAGTTCTGAAGTGACCGAAACAGGTGAAAATCTGATGGAGCAAGATCAGGGCTATACGGAGGATGCATCAACACATCCCAGCCAAGCTCTCTCAATTTTTGCTGAGTGGCTATAGATGAGTGCGGTCTGGCGTTGTCGTGATGAAACACCACGCCCTTCCTATTCACCAGCTCCGGCCGGTTTTTCTCAATAGCTTCTTTTAACCTCATCAGTTGTTGATAGTAGAGGTCAGAATCGATAGTTTTACCCGGCGGCAAAAGCTCATAGTGGACGATTCCTTTCCAATCCCACCAAACACACAGCATCACTTTGTTTCGAGTCAGCCCGGGCTTTGCCACGGTCTGTGGGGCTTGCCCATGCTTCGACCACGATCTTTTTCGGACATTCTTATCGTAAGTAATCCATTTTTCATCACCCGTAATCAACAGTTTAAGAAATGGGTCGGAATTATTACGTTTCAACAAAGAATCGCAAATGGAAACACGTTGCATTAAGTTTCAGTGAGACACGTTGCAGTGAGATCATGTGGTACCCAAATATCAAGTTTTTTCTTGTACCCAGACTTTTGTAAATGCCAAAAAACTGTTTTGTGATCAACATCCAGTTCCTCAGCAATATCATAACTACTAATATGTCGATCTTGCTCCACTTTTTCAAAAATGGCACTGATTTTATCCGTCAAGAGCGAGCTTCATCCTTCACACTAAAATTTCCTGACTTGAAACGCTTGAACCACATTTGTGCTACTCGTATTGATACCGCATTAGGTCCGTAAACCGCACAAATTTTATTCGCGGCGTTCGTCGCATTTTTACCTTTTTTGTAATAAAATTTTAAAATGTACCGAATTTCTTCGTCACATACGTTCATGTTGCTTGCTTGAAAAACAATTGAGAAATGGCGGGAACTAGTTTTTTTTTTTATTTGTTGCATCTTTAGAATGTCAACATTTAATAGTATTAAAACCAGCCAGTTACATTCAGTACTGCCAAAGAGGTTTGATACTAACAATAGATTCAAAATACGAAAATATTTTTGCCCCGACCTACACACATCAAAAGTGTCTAGGGATCAACATATATTTTTGCAATAACTTTTCTCCTGATTGATATTAATTAAAATTTTCTTTAAGGACTCATCAAATAAAGTGTTTTCGTTTGTCACAGTAACAATAAACCAAGTCACCTTTGCATTAATAAAGAAATTTGCCATTTTCCTAATAAAGGGATTTTTGACATTTGAACCACTAACACAAAAGTTCGAAAAAAAGACTGAAATAACAGTTTTCTCTAAAATTTTATTGGGTAACTTAAACAATTAATAATCCGTGTTTCTACCGCGAACACTAACAACACAAGAACATCGGTTTGGCATACTCAAAATGAGTTCATCCAAATCACGCTGTGGAATGGCCGCCCATTTTCGTTGCAACAACAAAAAAAGATCTTCTTGCGACTGGATACCCTCCATATTCGGCAGAGCTCTTCTCTGTAGCATATCCCATGCATGCTCAATCGGGTTCAAGTCTGGCGACTGAGCAGGCCAGGGCAGGACATTGATGTTAGCTGCGGCGAGAGTCTGTCTTACAACTCTTGCGGTGTGCGGTCGTCCATTATCATGCATTAACTGAAATAAGGGACCGATTTGCACTTGTAGAGAAAGAAAGAAAGAAAAAGTATTTATTGCGACTCGTACAGGAGGATCACAAACTAAATTAAACACAGTCTAAATTAAAATACTAAAATAAAAATTTAAAAAATTAAAAAAGTAACAAAAAGAAAAATGAAACAAAAAGTCCTATACGAGGCCAATAGGCTCCTATCTCAGCATGATGCTGCGATATTTAAAAATAAATATCGCAGCGCTGGTATTCTGATAGGGCCCGCTGTGGTGTCACGGGCAGTTACGGAAATAAAAAAATAATAAAAGAAATAAAAAAAATAAATAAATAACATAGATTACGTAAAATATTAAAAATATATCCGCGCCAGACGTAACCTCATTACTTGTCTATGCCTTGAGTGTCATAAAGATGTCATAGACTATAGACACTCTGTGGCAATTGGCATTACTGTGACAAGCAAAGGGTCGCAGGCGCCGACCTTTTGGTGAAAATTAATAAATTATCACATTACGGCTGCTTATTGGAACAGTATTACAGTGGATAAACATTATAAGTGTGACTAGGTAGTCAATTATCAACATGGATGGAATGAAGAAATAAACTAATGATGACTTTGACAAGAAACAAGTGTCGAACAACGAAACAAAACATGGAGTAGGCCAGCATTAACAATCAAATTAATAACAACAAAAAAAGTAAAAGTGTGGAATATGCAAAATTAATTAATCATCAAACATGAAGGTACTCGGGAATACAAAACAAAAACAAGATGCGAAACAACTACTGTGCCTGTTCAGTGACCAATCGCTGCCAAACGCTCGGATCACCATTGCAAGCTGCGTGCATATCAATGGTAGGTTCAAAGTTCGGTATCTTTTTGAAGCTGCAGTAAATGCTGTTTAAATTTTATCCTGAAAGTACCAACTGATTTTATAGCACGAAAAGGAGGTGGCAAATCGTTCCAGCAACGGGAGGCAGCGAATTTGAAACTACCACGGAATGCAGCTGTTCTATGCGATGAGGCTAACATGAGGTAAGAAGATGCTCTAGTTTTAATTTTGTTAACATCGCGTGACCAAGACAGTTAGAGAACGAGGTAGAGGAACGATGACGTCTGATACAATCGTCTCAGCATAAATTTGAGCGTTGAGGTTGCCTCTGATCCAAATCAACTCAGTTCTTCCGCCGATCCAAATACCCGCCCATACCATGATGGTTCCACCACTATAAGGATGGACTTCCTGGCAGGATTTTAATCGCTGTTGGCGTCCAGGGGTTCTCCAGTGTCGTATACGTCTTGTATCCGGTCTCATACCAAAACGAGACTCATCAGAAAAGCACACGAAACGCCATTGTTCTTCTGCCCAATTTCTGTGTTCAAGAGCCCATTGATATCGAATCCTACGATTGTGCATTGCTATAGGTGGTACCCGTAGCGGTCTTCGGGAATGAAGGTTCACTTCATGCAAGCGGTTTCTGACTGTTTGGTCGCTAATTAAGTTCCCTGAAGAGTGATGAAGCCTCACGGCTAACATCATGGCGGTTATTGTTGGAGCTCTTCGAGTTAAGATTTGAATGTATCGGTCTTGTCTCCGTGTGGTGCAGCGATACCGTCCTCCATGGCGCTCAACCACGGTACCAGTGCTTCGGTAACGTGTCCAAAGTCCACTGATAACACTCTGACTTGTATTCAGAGCTAAAGCCACAGTACGTTGCCGGGAACCAGCTTCTATCATTCCCACGGCTCTGAGCATTTCTTCCCTGCTTAAATGACGTCGCCGCTCCATAATAACGTTGGTTTTAATCAGTAGTAGGGAAACAGTAGCACTAATAATGTCTTCAATGCGTTGTATGTTTTTATAGGGAAAATATTGACAGCTGATTTTCATCTTTTACTCGAATTTGATTCACAGTTCCTGATTCAAATTATGAAATGCACCAAAAAGGATCCATATAAATTTATAAAATCATAAATTTATTACAAAGCCACATCTCAATCTCAAGAAATCCGCATAAAAATGCTTGATCCCTAGACACTTTTGATGTGTGTATTATGTACCAATTAAAAAAACATTTATTGAAAGTAGGCTTCTCATAGTGCTCATTTGCTGAATAATTTGTTTATACCTACCAAGTTCATTTTAGCAAAAGCTAGTGAGCTTTTGCTTGCTGCTTCGCGTGCCTTAGATATCGGAAGATATCAAAGCCGCATTTACCGGGATAAAAAGTATCGTATGTGTTAAATCCAGGTAATAAACTATCTGTGGGTCCAATCTGTTAAACCGTTTTTGCGTGATTGGTTGACCAAAATGCAAACTTTTACATCTATATACAGAGTTGATACGACAGAGGGGCATTAAATTACACTACGTATACTATACGTGTTTAGTATTAATTCGATAAGGTATAAAAATAAAAAGCTCCAAAATTGAGAATTTTTTTTTTTCAAACAAACTAAATAGCTTACAAATCAGAGTAAAACGCAACTACCCTTTGTAAATAAAGGAAAAACCCAAATGTCATAGAAACTTGGAACTGGCGACTGACCTTACAAAGTGGCAACGTCGCACGCGCGCCGGGGCGCGGCATGTGTTTCGTGTCGAAGCGGGCGGCCGGCGGTGGCGCGGGCGGCGGCTTAGGCCTCCGATCGCGCTGGCTGTTAGATAGTTTTGAAGTACGCCGACAACAAAAACACTAAATTTTTAAATTCTCTATGTGTCCTCCATTCACATTAATGCACAAATTATACCGACGGAGAATATTGTAATTTAGTTTTCTAATTAAATCACTGTCCGTCGCTAAGCACTTTAATTTGTGAAATGCTAAAATAATCCTGTTTTTTAGTTCAACAATTGTATTTACCTCGGAGGCATACACTTCACCCTTAATGTATCCCCACAAAAAGAAATCCATGGGAGTGAGGTCCGGAGATCGTGGTGGCCACCGAACAGGTCCGAATCGACCGATCCATTGCTGCCCAAACATTTCTGTGAGCCGCTCCCTGGAAGCCATCACAGAATGTGGAGGCGCACCGTCCAGCTGGTACCACAACTTGCGATGAACGGCTAAAGGTAGTTGGTCAGTGTACTCGGCCACAGGACCACTTAATAAATCTAAAAATTTCGCCGCTGTAAGGGTGCCGTCAATAAAAACAAGGCCGATAATATTATTATTATGGATACCAGCCCACACATTGAGAGAAAATCTGTACTGGTGTTCAGATTCTCGAAACACGTGTGGATTTCCCAAACTCCAGTACCGGAGGTTTTGCCGATTCCAGATGCCGTTCCGAGTAAAAGTACACTCATCGGTCCATATTACATTTGTTAAGAAATGGCGGTCTTCGGATGTTTTATTTAATAGCCATTGGCAGTAACTGTTCCTGATCGGTAAGTCTCTCGATAACAAAGCTTGCACCTTCCGATATTTATAAGGTTTGCGTTTGTTACGTTTTAGAACCTTGTGGATGGTTCTATGGCAACATCTAAACTGCCGGGCGGCTCTGTGCAGACTCGTTGTCGGGTTGCGGGAAAAATGATCTAATATTCGTTCGTCCCATGCAGCGGGTATTTGCTGCGGTGGCACTCCCTCCTGTTGCGGCACTACACGTTTATTTTCCCGTAATCTTTGTACTGCCAACTGTATGGTGCGGGCGTTCCTAGGGCAATTCCGGCTGTCACCATATCTTTCTCTGTATGTTCGCAGAGCTAATGCTGCGTTTCCACGGCATTCACCGTAAATTAAAATCATGTCAGTGTATTCTGACGCCGTGTAAGTTAGACGAGGCATTGTTGAACACTTTAATTAGGTATACACACACACACACAACCAAAGTTTAATTACGTGTCCTATCACAATAAAAAACAGTAAATCACAAAAAAAAACACTAACACTAAATAATTATAATAGCAAGTTACGTGTCTTGTCACAATAAAAAAAAAGAAAGAAGTGTCCTATTTACAATAACAAAACAAAATCACAATTGTCAGCGCACGAGTTCGACAAAACAATAGCGGCACAGGACTTCCGTGTTACGTAACGTACGTCCCGGAAGGATAGCGTTGGCGCACTGAAAAACCAAGTTTTTTAGTTTTTAGAGGCCCCCCTCGCAAGGACCAAAGATGCAATAGCAACACACTGACCTATTTCTATTTCTTTTACGCGCGTGATGTTTTGCTAATGGGATTGTCACTTTCTTTTGTAGGACGTATTTGCTTATGACTTGCGTAAGAGCGGCAACAACGTATCGTAGATTTATCGTTTTAAGGTGCATGACCTATGCCTATAGACATAATCAGCTGTTAAGAAAAATACATCATGTTCAAACGGGCCAAAAACTTAAAAAGTCATTTGCGACTAAACTACTGTTTCAATTTAAATGATATTTGGTACAGAGCTTGAAAATGGTACCTAGTATAAGCAGTTTAAAGGAAAGCCTTTCTGTCGTATCAACTTTGTATATAAAAAGAGAAGTCCTCACTGACTGACTGACTGACTGACTGACTGACTGACTGACTGACTCATCAACGCCCAGCCTAAACCCTTGGACCTAGAAAGCTGAAATTTTGCTAAGAGGTTTTCTTTATAATGTTGACGAGGAATAAGGAAGGAATTTTCGAAATTCAACCCCTAAGGGAGTTAAATAGGGGATGAAAGTTTGTATGAAAACTCTTATTCCTTGGGTTAATAAACTTGAAACTTGGCACGAATACTTATCTAAGTAAATTATAAAGTTTGGCATTTGTTGTTTTTCTCAACTACCCTCCAACAGGGGATTGGGGGGTGTCAAAATTTGTGTGGAAGAATTTTAACGCGCGGTCCGATTAGCTCAAAACTCAGTATTTATACTTAATACCAAAAATAAAGAATTACGTGTATCAGGGTTTTTCGAAAATCTACCCCTAACGGGGAGAAAAGGGGTAGTTAATTTTACAAGGCAAATTTTACTGCCTGGCTTAATTAACTCGAAAATTGGTATAAATAATCTGTGAGTCAAGTAATGAACACATTCCAAACGATTTTTCAAAATTCCACCCCTGTGGGGGTGAAAAGTGGGGATACAGCTTATATGAAAAATCTTATTCATTTGGTTAATATACTTGAAACTAGGCATGAATACTTATTTAAGTAAATTATGAATTTTGGCATTTTTTGCTTTTCTAAGCTACCCCTAAAGGGTGATTAGGGGGTGTCAACATTTGTATGGAAGAATTTTAACGTGCGGTCTCCGATTAAGTCGAAACTCAGTATTTATACTTAAGACCAAAAGTAAAGAATAACATGTATCAGGGTTTTGCGAAAATCTACCTCTGACGGGGTGAAAAGGAGTAGTTAATTTTCCATTTTACTGCGTGGCTTGATTAACTCGAAAATTGTTGGACATAATCTTTGAGTCAAGTTATGAACACATCCCAAACATTTTTCAAAATTCCTCCTGTGTGGGGTGAAAAGTGGGGAAAAACTTTATACGAAAAATCTTATTCATTTAGTTAATAAACTTGAAACTTGGAAGGAATATTTGCCTAAGTAATAAGAAATAGGTCTTTCGAAAGTAGACCCCTGACGGGTAAAAAAGTGGTAATTCGATTTTTAAGGCCGGTATTATAGTGCGTAGCTTGATTTACTCCAAAAAAATGGTATGAATAAATTTAAGCTTCAAACTTGGCACAAATACTTATCTAAGTAGATTATAGTTTGTCATTTTATGTTTTTCTGCTCTAAAGAGAGATTGAGGGCGTCAGTTTGTATGGAAGAATTTTATCGCGCGGTCCAATAATATAAACTCGGAACTCAGTATGTATACTAAGGCCAAAATAAATAAAAAAGTGTGACTGGGTTTTTCGAAAATCTAACCCTAACGGGGTGAACGGGGGTAGTCCATATCACAGAGAAGTATTTTATTGCGTGGCTTGATTCAATGGGAAATTGGTATAAATAATCTTTGAGTCAAGATATGGAAACGTCCAAAACGTGTTTTCAATATTTCGCCCCTATGGGGATAAAAACTGTGAAGGTGAAAAGGTAGGTCTTATTCCTTTGGTTAAGAAACTTGAAACTTTTCAACATTTGCCTCAGTAAATAATAAAGATTGTCACTTTTAGGGGTTTACTACTTACTTACTTAAAATAAAAAAAGTATGAGTTTTAGGGTTTTACTTATTCGACTCCTACCGAGGTGGAAAAGGGTAATAAAGTTTAAGGAGTAGAAACTTCAATTTCCATTAACACGAAAATGGGTATAAATAATCTTTATATCATAAAAACGGAAACGTACCAAATGCAAAAACAAGCCCTGTCGTGATGAAAAAGGAGTATAGTTTATTTGAAACATCTTAGGTTGTTTAACTAAAATATTGGTCCGAATACTTATTTCTTTAAATAAAGTAAGTATAAAGATCGTAATCAATAATTTTCGAAATACCTTTCAGGGGGAGGTGGAGAGGGTATTAAATTTATTTGAGGAAAGTACGAAACCCACGCGGATGAAGTCGCGGGCAAAAGCTAGTCTTATATAAATAAAACAAAGTTGGGTTAGTTACACCATTTATAACTCAAGAACGGTTGGACCGATTTTTATAATCTTTGATTTTGGATTTGTCTTCGACCCGAATAGCAGATTAATTGTTAAAACATGGGAACATTTCACGAAAAAAAATTTGGAGATAATTCATTTTCTCATTAAGTTGATCCTGAGGCAGTACGAAATTCGCCGGGTAAGCTAGTTTATAATATTAGTAGGCTACGAATAAGTAATTACTTATTCGTAGTTAGTAGGATATCCACAGACCAAAATAAATTTCATATTGACACACTAATGAACATCAAACACATACACAAATATAAACTTAACGTAAATTAAGAATATTCTACAATTTGTTCAACATCTAACTAGAACAACAGTAAAATCATCCGCAAGAATAAACAACATGGTTCTAGCCGCCACTTAATGAACTAAAGTCATAGAGAAAGTAGATTCAGGCCATTATTAATCAAACAGGACGTGATCTCTGTCTGTATTGTGGAAGCTAGCTCTACAAACGCAGGCGACGCACTGGGAGATAAAACTGCTTAGGCCTGAGTTCACCAACATTCAAACCACCGTTTAGGTATTTAAACAGTTTGTTTTTGTCAAATTTCCTTAGAAAATTTTAAATATAGAACTGATTAAATATTTAATCAGTTGATTTAAATGTTGGTGAACACACGGCTTAGTAGCCAAACGTGACCTGTAGTTAGATTAAAAGCATAAAAGCAAAAAGTTCCTCTCTCCTACTTATTTAAAATTTAGCTGTGTCTGACAGGGTCCATAATTGTTTCTATATTCATACCTACCACCTGTGTGTAGACTGGTGTAAACATTATGAATTGCAACAAAGATTAATTAAATTGAATTGAATCAGCTTGTAGATTCCACTGTTTTAAAAGTTGCTACTAATGACTGATAAGAAGGATACTGATAAATTCAATTCACTAATGTTAGAAGGTGGTTGCCCATAGATATCTTGATCACATGGGTAGGTATAAGAAAGCGGTGACCTTCCTTAACGACAAACAAGATATAGTACTAAGTGCTTAACTAAACACCTAGGTAGGTATATGAAAAAAAAATAATAAAGCAAAAAAGTGCTCTCTGATTTAATGGCAAGATGTCAATCGTTCATCTGAACCAGATCAAGATTATATGTATAATATACGGTGGCCTCTACTTCAGATTTGATGCAACATTACGATTAAAAAAAATATCAGGTACTCCCTTACTTGTTTATTTTTTATAATAAGTTAATAGTATGTTTTTTTTTCGTAAAAGTAGTTGAATTAGTCAATAAAAATGTTATAGCAGTTCAAACATTTCGATCATTGGAATTTTAAATCATAATGTGGTATGTCAAAGCTGAAGTGTAAAAATGTCAATTAACTTTAGAGGCCAATGTATAACTGCCAGGAGGCCTTAAACATGTTGTGTTAGTTACATTGATATAAAACTACTAGCGTTGCGTTAAATTACAGACGCCGGCTAACCGCGACAGCTTAACTTCCCAATGCGTTGTAAACCGCACATCTTAGTATAAATTAATTAAACAAACGTTGAACGAATTGAATTGACACGCATAACTAAATACCGAGTTCATAAGTCACACGGCCATAAGTCTTGCTTACAAACAAGTTCGTATATATCAATGAGTTATTTAATTGTCGACTGGTACAGTAAGACGAATTTACTGTATGTTATTGTTGAACTTCTTCTTCTAAGGGCGAATCCCACAAAAGGAATTTTTATACCTACATTATATATGTGGAACACCGTTGAAGAGGGTGGAACACTTTAAATATCTTGGGCATATGATGTCCTCTGATCTGAAAGATGATGCAGACATAGAGCGAGAATGCAGGGAAACATTAATTCAAAACCTTTGCAAGATTGGGACTGTGATTAAGGAAGAAATTGTACCATCTGAGGTCAATAATATTTATAGATTGAAACCAAAAAAAGACTCACACACCTATGGTACTGTTGTAGCGGAGTTTAAGTCATCCATTGTGAAGGATAATGTTTTAAAAGCCACCAGGAACTTTAACAAGCAAAGCGGTAATAATAAACTGTCAACAGCCAGTATTGAGCTGCTAGGCCCGTCGAAACCTATTTATATTACCGAGTCCCTAACCTCTTATGCTAAGCATCTTTACTACTTGGGACGCAGACTCCAGAAAGAAGGTAGATGTGATAGCTGCTGGTCGAGCCACGGAAAAATTTACATAAAAAAGTCCGCGGGTTCGATTCCATTTTGTGTGAACCGCGAAAGCGACCTACAAAAACTTGTGGGCACCGCCTTGTGACTACGTTCCATTAAGGTTACTTTTATTTTGCCTACTAATATCGCATGTCCTATTATTACTGTTATCTTAATTATATTCTTTTTCCTGCTTTTATTGTCACACCTAACAAAAAACTTTACAAGGTTATACGCAAGTACTTGCTTCGGCAGTACATATACTAAAATTGGAACGATACAGAGAAGATTAGCATGGCCCCTGCGCAAGGATGACACGCAAAATCGTGAAGCGTTCCACATTTTTTTTTGAAGGGGCCCGAAAGGGCCGAAGCCTGCCGGGGCAGCGGGATTGTCCGAAAGGGTTACCGCTACCCCGGAACACAAAGGGCTAAGGAAGGAACACGGGTGGGTTTTAGTCAGTAAGAGTCTGACACTCCCTTCTGCTCCACCCAGAGCGGGAGGGGTCATTGGATGATTTCCCATCCACAAAAAAAAAAAAAAAAAAAAGGTTATACGCAAACTCATTCCCTTTTGATTCCCTTCATGCACCAGTAGATGTGAGCTGCTTCCACATGTATAGACATTTTATTCTGTACGCACTTAAGTCGCTAAATTACCTTAATACGGAGTTACAGTTCTTTGACATTGCTCATGCCGCTATTTTAAACCACTGCCACATTATTTTGACGTTTAATCTTTGTAATCGCATTCGATAATTTAAATGACATACAGACCGACTTGGACAGTATTTCTGTGGCAGAGTCGGCGACCTGTGTGATTGAGGACTGCCACGATTTTTCTATTTTGCATAATAATGCTCTCTCTCTTCTCTCTCAAAATATTCGAAGCATAAGTAAAAACTTCGATGGTTTGACAACGCTCTTGGAGAGAAGTAATACATCCTGGGATTTTATCATTCTTACGGAATGCTGGCTTTACAACTCTCCTCCTCTACCCTCAATGCATGAGTATACCTGCGCCTCTACCTTCCAACATAGATCGCAGAATGAGGGTGTGGTAGTGTTTTTCCGCTCCGACCTCCAAGTTTCAGTTTCGGAGCCCCAGGTCCAGGATGCCAATTGCTTATTATTAATAATCAACAATGAAACCGCCTTGATTGCAGTATATCGCCCGCCTGCTGTCCATAATGTCTCCGCGTTCGTTGACTCCATGGATATTCTACTAAAAAGTGTATCCTCGTACAAAACTGTAATCATGACAGGTGACATAAACATCAACATCTCTGACACCAGTAATGACTCACGAGCGACTGAGTACTTGACAATGTTGGTATATCACGGTATGCTACCAGCACACACTCTTCCTACGAGGCAAAATAACACCTGCATCGATCACCTCATTTTAAAAACGAGAAGATCGGCGTTCTGTTTTATCGCCAACACTTCGGTTACCGATCATGACACTGTTTTATTGTTCTTGGAGAACAATAACCGTTCCAATGTTTCTCCAAAAAGAGCCAGGCAAACCCGGGTTTTGGATTTTGGTAAAATTAAATTAGATTTACAACAGACTGATTTTTCCCCAGTTTATAACACCCTAGATGTTAATGAAGCAACAGATTTCTTCATTAACACCCTTCACCGTCTCATTGTACAAAATTCAATTTTGAAAGTTGTGCCCAACCGTAAAAGGCTCAGTAAGCCCTGGATGACTCTAGGGCTTCTTAGATGCTTACGAAATCGAGACAATATGCATTTGAAATTAAAAAAACATCCCGGAAATGTAACTCTACAAATAACTTTTAAAAGATATAGGAATTTCTGCTCTAAAATATTAAAAACTACTAAAACTAATTACGATAAAGCCCTTATTTCTAACACACAAAATAACAGTAAAAAACTTTGGGATGCTATAAAATCTATCACTTTTACATCAAAAGTTAAAACTCACGCCAACGCTCTTCTGTCAGAATCCAAACCCGAGCGCTCTGTAAACGAAGTAAACTCGTACTTTGCTAACGTTGGACGTAAACTGGCTGAAAAAATTACCAACGGCCTGTTCATCCTCACCGCAGCAACATACCGTTGATCTTCCAATGTATCGCAATAGTTTTGTCATGCTAGGTACTGACGAATCAGAAATGGATATATTGATCGGAGGGTTGAGAGCTACGAATAAGTAATAAGTCAGGAAATGTAACTGCGATAAAAAAATGACCCAACAAATATTAGGCCCAAGTAGGCGGGGCTTAAAAATTGTACCCAGCGCGTCATCAGTCGGACATTTTTCTTGCAAGCGAGCACTTCGGGTACGTTTTCGTTTTTATCATGGTGAACTACAGCTGTGAATCATCATGCCAGCATGTATTGTGGAGTGGCGCAGGAGCCATACAAGATTAAAATGTCCAGGGATCACTTTTCACTGGTAAATAGTAGCAAAATTATAATTATATTCAAAGATGTTCAAATACGTTATCAAACCGAGGTGGTCAATACTATGCAAAATGAAGTCAGTAAATTTTTTACCAATTTAATTGTTATTTTTTTATTGATGAAATATTGAAAAGTAAATCCATAAAATTTAGTTATTTTTATAACATTATTCTATTTTGCTTTCTTTTAGTTTCCCTGCCGATCCAATTCGGCAAAATAAGCGGATAGCTTCAGTTAAGCTAGAAAGACAAGAGTACGACTGAATGCCTGTGAAAGCCAGCAGAGTATGTTCCGTTCATTTTGACGAAAAATATTTTTATAAATCATTAAAAGGATATACCATGTTACACAAAACTGCTGTACCTACCAGTTTGAAAGATTCTCTTTTAATGTCTTCTAGACAAAAACTTAATAAATTAATCATATTTCGCAGGACATAGAGTTCATTGGATTGTAAAAAGTAACCCAAAAAAAAAACTAAAATATATTATAAAAAAAACATTGTACAATAATATTCTTTTACTATTGACTTGGTCCGGTGCACTTATTGCATAACATCGTCCACGTCACTTGACTCAACTGTCATAGCAGACATTGCAGCCCGCGCGAGAACCAATCCCGGCTTTCGTTCTGAATTTAAACCAATCACCAAGCATGTCTTCATGTAATCTCGGAAGTGATTCGTATTTTGAATCATACGTCGTTTTGGTTTGAAGTAGGGCCACTTTTTCTGTGGAATTTGTTCTGAATTAGACTTCCTGACTTATTACTTATTCGTAGGTTGAGAGGTGATTGTGCGGTAGGCTCTGGTGGCCAATTCTGCTAATTTAAAACGTTCAAAATCTAGTCGCAGTCTCATCTCGGCGACAAACAAATGTCAAAAACTTGTCAAAATGTAGGGAAATTTGAAGTATTTTTGACAGATTGAGACTGAGATCAGACTGTGAACGTTCTTAGAAATTACGAGAATTGCCCCTCTGATGGCATATCGGGAACGTTTATTAAGAAATTTAAAAATCTTCTCATCCCCCATTTCACTCACATTTGCAATTTGATTTTTACTACCGGTATCTTTCCAAATGCGCTTAAGCTGGCAGTAGTGCACCCTGTGCATAAAGGAGGGGTTAGTAGTCGGTCGAATAACTACAGGCCTATATCAATTTTGCCTACACTTTCAAAATTAGTAGAGAGGCTCATGAATACCAGATTGGTTAAGTACCTGGAGCAAAATCATCTTCTTTCTTCCTCTCAATATGGTTTCCGTTCCGGAATCTCCACAAACAATGCTGTACTAGACCTAACAACTAACATCTTTTCCAACCTCAATAAAAAGCAGAAGGTAGTTGGTATTTTTCTGGACCTGGCAAAAGCCTTCGATACGATTTCTGTCCCAAATCTTATCGCCAAACTTGAAAGAATCGGGATTAGAGGCATTCAACTTGCTCTCTTTGAAAGTTACCTCACGGGTAGGCGACAATGTGTAAAGATTGGTGACTGGACTAGCGACGAGCTTCCTATATCATACGGGGTCCCCCAAGGCAGCATCATCGGCCCGACCCTTTTTCTCATTTATATCAATGAGCTCTGTCGGCTAACGTTTCCGAATGCATCCATCTTCACCTATGCCGATGATACTGCCATATTATTCCACGCAGACTCCTGGGAGTTAGTTTTCCAGTATGCACAATTCGGACTCAACAATGTCACCAATTGGTTGACTCAAAACCTCCTTACCTTAAATGTTGACATGTTTTGTCAACATTTAAGGTAAGGCTTATCTTACCTTCTCCTTCAATACCGCTGGGAAACCTTCCTCTTCCTACACCTTGACGGCCCACTCATGTAGTTCTCCTCACCTCTCAGCCTGTAATTGCCCCAGCCTCTCTCGTAACAACTTGGTCAAATACCTGGGAGTCCAAATTGACGACTGCTTGTCCTTCTCTACCCACATACACACAATCACTTCACGAATGCGCAGGTTAATTTACGTTTTTAAATCCCTTCGTCACGTTGCGGACAATACGGTGCTGAGGCTGGTGTACCTTGCCCTCTGCCAATCGCTTATCCAATATTGCATTGTTACCTGGGGCGGATCAGCAAAAACTCATATGTTGAAATTAGAACGTGCCCAAAGAGCACTCCTGAAGGTTGGTTGGCGGTTACCTTACCGTTTTCCTACTACCGATCTCTACAAAACATGCAAGGTCCTATCTGTTCGTAAACTGTTCATTCTTAACCTTATTTTAACCACACATTCTACAACACCATACGCCCCATGTAAAGTCGCCTCCCAACGACGAAAACATACTGTCTGCCCCTTCACCCGCACAAATTGTCGTTCGATCCAACGTAGTTTCCTGTTCCTCAGTGGACACGTCTATATTAAGGTTAATAAAATTTTAAATATTTATCCTATGTGCAGATCAAAATGTAAAAGAGCAGTTACGAGTTAGTTACTGGAATTGGATTATGCAGAGACTGAAATAATACTAAGTGTCTTGAAATAATTTCATTTCCGGAAATATTCATCTACGCAAATTAATCCTAGTTCGCGTTTGGCCTTGTGGAACCTTGTTAAACACTCACTTCGCATATAATCATTTCTTCCTATATTTAACTATTCCCCTCTCAATACTATTAGCTTACACAATACTGTGTACGTAAATGCAATTTTATATTTTAAATTTTAAGGGTGTGAGCCTGGAGTTCTGTCATACAGGTCCCGAGCCCAGTATAGACTCCAGCTCTCACAAAGGTTTGAATCTGATGTAACCTATGAGCTATGTACCAAATTGTACCTTTTTGAGAGAAATAAAAATATTATTATTAAATATTATTATTATTATCTCCTTTATTTCATTATATATACATATAAATTATATTTTTAAATATTAGAATATAAAAAATATAAAAACATTTAAAAATATAAAAAATAGTGGGCCACTGGTATCGGGAACAGGGTCCAAGCTACCGGTGGTTAGGGCTCCAGAGAGAGGAACCTCCTCACAATGCGAGCCGTATCAAGGAGTACTGCCTTCTGAATCAGGCCCTTGATCCAACCGCCCAACGAGAGCCTCGATAGATGTTGACCGAGGCTTTCGGCCATCAAGCCATTGGCTGATACGACAATCGGCACAATGACAGCCGAGCTCACATTCCACATGTCAACAACCTCGTGTGCTAAGTCGAGATATTTAATTTGTTTCTCTTTCTCAGCTTTCACGAGGTTCCCGTCATGTGGAATGGTAACATCTACAATCATTGTGCGGCGCGCTAATCGATCTATCACCACTATATCAGGCTTATTGGCGACAATAGACCTGTCAGTAATGATAGATCGATCCCAATATAACGTGACATGGTCATTTTCAAGAACTGGGTCGGGCACATACCTGTAATACGGTACCTCAGAATCCACAAGTTTATATTTCAGAGCAAGTTGCTGGTGAATAATCCTGGCTACTTGGTTATGTCTGTGCAAGTACTCGCCATTAGCCAGACGAGAACAACCAGAGATAATATGTCTGATAGACTCACCCGGACGGTGGCATGCCCGACACACGTCAACCGTCCCGTCCTTCATAATATGTCTCCGGTAGTTATTCGTCAAGATAACTTCGTCCATAATTGCACAGACGAAACCTTCAGTTTCCCCGAAAAGGTCACCAAAACGTAGCCAGGATACGGACGCTAAGAAATCTACACCGGGCTCATGAAGAGCCCGATAGAAGCGCCCGTGAAGCTCCTTGCTCTGCCATACCTTCTTGCGGTCATCGGTAGAAAGTACTACAGGTTTGCGCCAGTTCTCTTTAGCCATGGAGAGCGGGGTGAGCCCCTTGTCCACTGCGACCACATCACGGTGCATACCCACTTCGGCTTTTAAAAAATATTCCCTGAGACTGCACATCTCGCGGTTGTGGAGGGTCTTCGCATTTAAAAAGCCTCGACCCCCGCACTTCCGCGGGATATACAGTCTCATCACCGATGATCGTGGGTGATGCATCCGGTTTGCGGTTAGCAGTGTACGGACCCTTCTATCCAGGGCGTCGAGTTCAGTTTGAGTCCATTTGAGTATGCCAAAAGAGTACATCAAAACCGGCATGACCCAACCGTTGAAGGCGCGCACCTTATTTCCGCCCGAAAGAAGACTAATTAATACCTTCTTCAGGCGACAAAAGAAGCGCTCCTTCAACGATTGCTTCATGTCAGCATTATTGATACCTAACGCTTCCGACATACCCAAATACTTATAGCTTTCGGATGAGGAGAGGGATCTAAGGCTTATGGAATCCGAGAGTTGAATTCCCTCGGATTCCATAATCTCCCCTCGCTTTACATGCATGACTGCACATTTGTCTACACCAAATTCCATCCTGATGGCGCTACTGAAAGTTTCAGTTACCTTCAGTAGCTCCATCAGATGCAATTTGTTGGGAGCAAAGAGTTTCAAATCATCCATGTAGAGTAGGTGAGATATGACCTGACCACCTCTTCTCAACCGATAGCCTAGACCTGAATCCTCCAGTAGTGTGCTTAGAGGATTCAAGGCTAAGCAAAACCAAAGTGGACTCAAACTGTCGCCCTGAAATATTCCCCGTTTAATCCATACAGGCTCCTCATTCCCCTGGATCTGTCGACATCCTGGATAACGAAGGACTGTCTTCCACTGCCCCATACACGACTCAAGAAAGGTGCGTAGAGTTGCATCTACCTTGTATAACTCCAGCACCCTCATGAGCCATGTATGTGGCACCGAGTCGTAGGCCTTCTTGTAATCTATCCAGCATGTTGACAGATCCTTGCGGGATCGACGAACCTGTTGGCTAATGGCCATGTCTATGAGGAGTAGCTCCTTAGTACCGCGGGACCCATTCCTACATCCATTTTGAGAAGCACTCATAATCAAGTTATTGTCAATGTGTATATTAATTTTGGCTCTCAAAATGGATGTAAGAAGTTTATAAACCGTCGACAAACACGTTATTGGTCTATAATTCTTGGGTTCCGCGGGACTACCTGACTTATGGAGCAGGTGGGTAACGCCTGTTGTTAGAAACTGCGGTAGCGACCCAGACTCTAAGGATGACTGGAACTGAGATGCCAGGCAAGTGTGTGAACTAATTAGCCATTTCAACCAGAAATTGTGCAGTCCGTCCGGTCCCGGTGATTTCCAATTCGGTAACGGACGGACCGCTCTGGTAACGTCTGATGGCGTAATTAGGACTGCATCCATTTCTGGTATAGTCTCACACACTCGCTCGACATCCCGCATCCAGCCAGCCTCAGTGTGACAGACGGATACCGACCAGATGCTGCGCCAGAATGCACTCGTGGCGGCATCATCCGGGTGGCATACGTCTGTCACATTTTGTTCAGGTCGCTCCCAAGCTCTATACACCCACCTTTCATCGCTCTGGAACATGCGATTCTGCGTGTATCGATCAACCCGCCGCTTATACCGCCGAATTCGGCTCGCCCATGCACAAACTTTCTGCTTCAGGAAGTCGATGCGCTCTGTGACACAGGACATGTATTCTCGAGGACTGATTCCAGTCCCCGAGAATGCCTGCCTCACAAAGCGCATCACTCGTGGTCGTGTATTGCCCTCCCTGAAGCAGTATAGTTTGCCAATGAGTACCCTGGTCCTATCGATACGACCCTCGATCCTGCACTGCCGGGCTGGTACGATTGGTTTTGGTCGAGTAGCTCCGTCATAACTTGGAAACTTGACGTTAGCTAAACGACATGCCGCAACAGCCGCGCAATACAGGATCGAGTGCGTATCAACAAGATCCTCGCTGCTCTCGAAGAAATTCTTGAGCTGCGAGTCCAAGGCACACACCAGCGCCCTATTTTTCTTGTGCATAGGTAACCGTGGTAATCGGGGTCTAAGTTCGGTTGGAGTGGATCTATACTCGCGAAATGCATCCTCCAGTGCGCTCCTCAGTCGGACGTTGTACTGGCTACTTACTGTGGCAACCCCATCATCCTCTTCTTCAACACGATTGGACCGCGGCGGGATGGCATCAACATTTGACGCTTGTGCCGCGGTTTGTGCCGGAGTCGAGACGATATGGTTGCTCATTATTATTATTATTATTAATGCAGGGCGTTGTCTGTAAGAGCGAATATGATGGCCCGCAGGTTTGCTCGTTGTACCACTGAAGTGAAAAAAACATTGTTCAGAGCATATTGTACATCTTTCTACACAAGCAGACAGTACAATGCCTTGCGTGTGCAATATAATAATGCGTTCAGGGTGCTGACGGGGCTGCCCCGATTCTGTAGCGCATCAGGTATGTTCGCCGAGTCGCAAGTAGACTGTTTTTATTCTACTATGCGAAAACGATGCACACCCCTGGTGCGCAGGGTTCGGGCTAGCTCCAGCAGCATCCTGAGGGCATTCGCGCAGAGGTTCGATTGCCAGTACAAGAACCATTGCTGTATGGTTCACATACTGGGCAATCGAAGTATGTAATAATAACATCTATGGTCTTTCTAATTGTATGTGTTTTTATTTTATTTTATTTGTGGTTGTGTGTTTTGTTGTGTGTCTACGATCCTATGTTGGTCGAAAAATAAACGATTTATTATTATCTAATATATAAAATTCTCGTGTCGCGGTGTTTGTGGTTAAACTCCTCCGAAACGGCTGGACCGATTTGTATGAAATTTTGTGTGCATATCGGGTAGGTCTGAGAATCGGCTACTATCTATTTTTTTTTTTGCAAAACGACGTTTGCGGGGTCAGCTAGTTATTATATCTTATCCTGAGAATAAATTTTGATTTTTTGTCAGTTTTTCGGTACTAGAACTGTCAGACGTTAATTTTATTTCACGGATAAAATATATTTGACTATAGTGAAATCAGCCCTTAGCGTTTCGATGGCAGATGTAGCACGAAAAAATATAATGTTTTTGAAATTTATTTAGCTCAAATATTAACTATTTATTCACGAAAGGGATTTAAAACAAGTATTAACTACTTATTCGAACATATATCAATCACATATATTAATCAATATTTTAATCAATAACAATCCACAAAATCAAACGCGTTTCGCGGCACGAGAAAATAATAATGGCGGGAAGTTTCTTTACTCTATGGAAGTTCCTTCCTTTCAAAACTTCACTGCCAACAACCGAAGTAGCTTCACTCGGTGTTGCCAACACAAAATTCAGCAACGCTGCAACGCAGATAACATTCGCTGACGCCGTTATTAGGTCCTCACGTGTGCCACCTGCACAGGGCTTGCGGTGCAAGATGGAAGGTGAGCCATTGTCCGTGGAGAGACACCGCATACACATCGGAGGCACAGAGTACATTTTATTATAGACCGGAGTCTGGGGGGCGATTCTACTAATTTGCAACGTTACACGTTCAATTGTGTTTTAATATCAGTTCGATTTCGATCGCCGTTCGATAGTTACTTATAAAGTCATTTTACTATTTCATAAGCAAACTGGAAACTAAACCTATGCTGAATCGCAACTGAATGGTAGCGGGAACGTAACAGCGGGTAAGCTGTATTACCAACATGCCAAATAGTATGTTTTAATAATACCCAAGAAAAAAAGTTGAACCTAGAAATGTTACATACATGTCACCGAAAGTATTTTGATTACATTAAAAAAAAAAATACATTTTTTTTTCAGAAAAATTACATTTTGACCATTCGATTCTAACAAATGTCAAAATAACAGTAGAATGTGACTAAACGTCACGCTCATGTTCGATTTTGTTAGCAGAATATATTTTGAAATTATTTCGATCGATCGTTGGCTTAAACTAAAACGTAACCGCAGTTGAATCGTTGTTCATTAGTAGAATATGAACACGCTTAACAGCCGTGATTCAGCTGTGGTTCCATTGCGATTTTTGAACAATTTTGTTAGTAGAATTAGCCCCCTGAGCTGTCCATGAACGATTTGTGGAGAACGCTACCTGTTAAGGTCTTTACTTAATAATTATTATCCGTCATGTTATTGATAATATTCCAGGACACCGATGGCTACCGCAAAGGACAAAGTCAACTCCAAACGGTTGACCGGATAATCTGGATCGCAAATGACGCTTTTATGATTTCTGCAATAAGCAACTTTGTAGTTTTTATTTCTGTAAATTCATTGGTTCAAAAAACACTGTGAACATATTTTAAATTTAGATGAGTTCTGTACACACAATATAAAATATCATCACGCTTGTTCGCCCTGAAGCGTTATATAGAATATATATATACATACACAGAATACACAATACACGCACACAGTACCTTGTTTCTTCATGCTCTTAGAACAATGCTGTTACCTACCTTGTTTTCAGCATTGGTCCTTTGATCCAGTAGATATTATCAAAACTTTTTCCAACATACTTTTAAAAAGTGCTTCAAAGTCGTTACAAAACTTGTAACGTAATCAGTGTTACGCCTTGTACTCTTTTTTCACACCTTACAGCTCAAGCAGGTTCTTTGTAGAGTTCGTAAAGGATTTTCATTGGGCATTAGGCCTTGTGAATAGGGGATTCGTGTTGTTCAAATTGTTATTACGAAACGGTTTACCTTTGAAATTACAATGTTGTTAACTCGATAATGTGATTGCGTAATCTGCTTGCGTGGCTTTAACAAGGGATCTGTGGCTTTTAGTGTAATTGTTTGTTAAGAACATCTCTTGTGGTTATGTGTTGAATCTTGCTAAGGGCTGATTTTAGTATAAAAGTTTGATGGAATGCACCCTAAGTACGAAATGATAACTCCATGTCAGTTTCGTTACCACATTTTTTTAATTTTTTTTTTATTGGTATTATGGCGTGGCTAGCTGAGATATCGCAAATAATTTACTAATACTGTTCTGTGTCTCGTTATGTTAATTATCTTCCATACCTACCTATTATTATTGTAAAGAAGCAAGTTTTTCTAACTGAACAGACAGCTGTACTGCTGGGGAGTTTTTTGCGCCACTTCTTCCCAGCGAAAGCACTAGGAAGTGGTGAAGGGCGGGCGTTTTGGGGGACTGCACAGACTACATGGGGACTGTCCAAGGACTGTCTTATGTAATTTAAACGTTCGAGAAGTGCTGATTCTCAGCGTAATTTTAATAAATGACTTTTGCTTTAAGTTTGATTATTTTACAAAATTTATGTTGTCTAAAAAAATAAAACATTTTTTTTTTTTTTTGGAAAATTGGGTAAAGTTCAAATCTTAACATAATTTGAACTAGGTATCCAAACAAAAATCACTGATTTCATTGGAAAAAGGTTTTAAATCCAAAATTTTATGGTGGCTATTATTTTGTAGATATTTTGTTTACATTCTTTTTGGATATTTGCATGTGGACTGGCTGCAAATAAAAATAAAATTATTTTAAAATTCGAAGGGTCAGCGTGTTCGTCACGGCCTAATTTTGACGTACATGACATAGCGCTGATGCTTTTTTTTTCAAATTTTATAAATTATTTTCAATCTTTGACCTACTGAATAATTTAAATAAGTAAATAAAATGCAGTCTGTTGTGACGTTTGAGAAACCCTTGCCGCATCTTAGTTTGGCCGATTGGGATGCGAGACTCTACGGCTTACAGGTACGGAATTACGTTTCTGTTGTGCGCTGCTATAATATCTAAAGCCGGATTTACATTAAGAACACTGAAAGAAACAAACACTAAATAAAAATCAAAAAACATTGATCTGAACTGCTTTAAACAGTTCCGTAAGAGCCTAACGTTCAAAACAGTATTTTTTACTGATCCGAAAACAGTTAAAGCTTCAGGCAAAATGTTACCGTCATGACAGTAAACTTTAACGTTTTTTTCAGTAAATGGTATGTTCAATCATTAAACGTTACTGTTTTGTCTTTTATTGTTTTATAAACATTTTTCTTCTTACTGCATATAGTCAGTAAATTTTAATGAAATCGCTTTAATGTGGTGTAGTAAGAAATTATTATTTGGCTACTCTTGCTGCGGTTGGTCTGTGGATGGGTGACCATCTTTACATACCGAGACCCCTCCGTGCCTTGGAAAGCAATTTAAGCTGTTGGTTCCGGCTGTCATTTGTGAATCTTTGACAGTCGTTACGGGTAGTCAGAAGCCCGAAAATCTGACAACCAGTCTTACTAAGGGTTATCGTATTACCCAGTTACTGGGTTATGGAGGTCAGATAGGCAGTCGCTTCATGTAAAATACTGGTGTAAATAGGTGATTAATTAGGTACACGTAAAAACTATCGTAATGTAAATCCGGCTTTACGCGACGAATATTATCGTGGAAGTACACGTCCACGTCACGGTATCACGATAACACAGGTACGTACAATATATTCAAAAATAATATGAAGACGCCTTTATAATAACACCTTTGGTGAGAGGCTACCCTGAACATCAAATAAATACCTGTGCGTGTGTATAATATGCTTATGAGAAATGTTTTTTTTTTTTATTTGCATTTTTGTTGTTTCTTTTGGTTTATGAGTATATTTTTTACATTGTTTAAATTTTATGAGATTTTTTTTTACTTGTTTTGAAGATCAGAATATATTTGCGTCTAAAGAAAATTCTTGTAATTTACTATTTCTAAGTTTGCCAAAGTAGAGGTATGTTATAGGAGATGTAAAGCTCTAATTACTTCGTGGTTTTTCGACAAATATAGGTAAACTCACGCTGTTTATACGTGGCGGTAAAAAGAACGTATAAAACGGCATTTAGTCATTCATTGTGCCAATTATATATTATAGATATAAGAAAGAAGGATATACCCAAATGATTCCTAGAAGCACCTTCTACTTATAAAACTGTCTGGTATACCTATCGATAACCGAACTGAATTAATTTGATTCGAAGAACATCTCTATTCCCGAAACTCAGACGTAACGTCAGTAAATCAAATCAGAAGCTCCCATTGGCCTATCACGATAGGTACACATTTTATAAACACAATCTCATCGAGTCTGTAATACATATTTCATGGCAGTTGGTTACCTAAATTAGAAAAGTTTTATTATTTCTTGCGATACTGAAACTGTCTGAAAAGCCTAGAGATATTCATGAACAATCAAATATCTATCGAAAAAGTCTGAGTGGGTACCAACTTACCTTTTTTATTTAGGTTTGATGGGCTCATATATCTGTACGACGATTGAGATTTTATGTTTGCCAGTCTGCCCATGAAATTATACTGAACATTGTTTCTGCATGGTTAAGTACAAATTGAAATGCGTGTTTTTGCAAGCAATTTTTAAGTTGTTTTTATATTACTTTAGGAAAGGTTCCTAAATCATACCTAGGTACGCTCAATCCTGAGCCTCGAAAAAAAATTGCTGTCAGCCTCCCATGATATTATGACGGTTGCTCCAACTGGCCTATAAACTTATCTTTTGTAAAACTCTTTATGCTGAAGGTAATCGTGCAGGTTCTCTAATTAAATTCTCGATACTCAAAGTAGATTTGTGTAAACACATATTTAACTTAACCGCTATAGTATTTATATTTGGCATCCACAAAACAGACCGACGGTTGTTTAGTAACCGGGATGAGGTCAAATAAATCAAGTAAACAATCAACCCATAAAGTATCTTCCTTTGGGATTTGCTAATGAGAGGAGTTGATGAATAGAGAGAGATTGTTAATGAATAAATGAAATGAAATGAAATGAGTTGACCCTCCTTCAGTAACTTTTGTTCATTAGGTATGTTAATAAATAGTTATACCTTTAGATAGAAATATTCAATAGCCCATAAAACCTAGTATTCAGTGGCAAGTGTTTACCTACTATCGAGTTTTCAGTATAGAATTGAAAATAATCACTCATTGATCATTTGCTCCCAAGTATTTATGAAGTGTCTAATTTTTAATAAACATTGAATTTTAATCCTCTCAAATTACATCTTAAGCTAATCCTACAAAAATATTCCCTCCTATTCAAAACAAGAATCATCATGACGCACGGACGCAAAACATTGCTATTAAAACTTTCACAGGCGTCACATGTTTGATTCACTCATATAACGTTACTAACAACTAAGGACGTTTTACTACAAGAAAATAAGGGGTAGAGCGAACACTAATGAGCGATTGCTTTTCCGTGTCATCCTTCGTTCCACAATTTCCCTATGTCAAAAGTTTTGGGGTGAAGGACAACGTTAGCATGTGACAGCTTTACATGATAAGGCAGGGATGCTACACATTTATTAGTGGCCATTATAAGTTTACTCTGACTTGGCTCTCGAAGGGACAGTTATAGAACTTGTGTAAGTACCTCTGATGCATTGTTTCGGGTTATGCAAACTATGCAAAGTTTGACGAATAAATAAATATAAAAATAAATATTAATAAAACCTACCTACTATCAACATACCCAAAACAGCTTACGGTTCTCAAGATAGTTAGGTGTACTTATGCATTTCTTCAAAACAAAAATCTGGCTCACAATATGCCTATGGCATTAAGTCTGCCTCTGTACATTTACGCGCTTAAAGTAATAAATAAATATGCTTCGAGAGTAATCAAGGGATAACTTTTCGTTAGTTTTTGACTTCTGCTGGTTCCGGAACTGCTTATAAAAGTTGAAAGTTCAAAAAGATGTAAACAAGCGGCGTAGTTTATGTAGGTAAACTTTACGTACCTATCTATTAAAATGGAAAAAACTGTATTTGTTTAAGGTACATATGCATCTTTAAGTAATTCTAAATTATTATATTTGTTCTCATATAACGTAAATAGGTTCGAATTTAAATCGGTATTAAGCGAATAAATAAAACAAAAATATTGTGGTGGTTTTTTAATTTCTATCTCCACGAAGAAACCTAATATCTCGTTCTGAAATAAAAAACAACGTTTTTATTGAAATGCGTTTAGATTCAATAAACAGTTAAGCAAATAAGATTATTGGAAATTTTCATTTATAATAAATGTATACTTTTTTGAAATTCTGGCACTGAAATTCAAAACAGGAATACCCACAGATATAGATACACCTAGATAACGCAAGAGCAACTACTTCGTGTGCCAAAAAAAATCTCACCAACTTAAGTGAGAAAGAGCGCTTGTGACGTCATAGTAGGTAGTCAAAAAATGGCATGCTTGGTTTCCATAAAGATCGTGATAGTTGCGTTATCTATCTATATCTGTGGGAATACCCCTAAATTTACTATTTTAACCTACTTATTTTAAATGAAATTACTATTAATAGGTTACGTCTGACACCAGACGAGCAGATGCTTTCGATCTACGCCACAGCGCGCACCAGCTCCGCAACGAGACCCGCATCAAGACAGACTGGGACAGCTATCACAACAACAACCGCCTTAGCGCCAGGTGAGGGTAATTGAATGTCCGATGGCTTCGAAGTCAGCTCTTACAAAGATAATCTGCTTAACAGGCTACATCTACAGCGATTATGATTTGCTGGATGAGCAGTGAATATGATGGTAGTCCCAACCTATTTCGGTAATAAGTGACTGAAGAGTTGTGAAGTTGTGACCCCACAAACGTCGTTTTGCAAAAAAAAAAAATAGATAGTAGCCGATTCTCAGACCTACCCGATATGCACACAAAATTTCATACAAATCGGTCCAGCCGTTTCGGAGGAGTATGGTAACTGACACGAGAATTTTATATATTAAATTATTTAGATTAGTATAATATACTTTATGTATGTATTTATCGTATTATGTAATTGGTACACCACAGACTACCTACAGTATTTGTCTCTCATTCCCCTTTTTAATCCATCCAAAGCTAGTCTTTAAAAGATCGCTCTTTGCGATAAGACCGCCCATTGTGTCACCCTTTGTAAAATTTCTATACTCGTATTTGTCTGTAATTTATATGGTGTACATAATAAAGAATATTCTATTTTAAGTCGTGTTTTTATCTGTTCTACATAATTAGTAGTATTTTTCTTTTTATCAAAATCTTATACGGGATAGAACTAGTTTCTTATTTGTATCTAAAACGTGCATAGAGCTCAGCCTGTTTTCGGCTGAGATTTGGCGTGAAAATTGGTACAAACCTCTTCGGTCAACTGAGGAGAACGAAAAAAAAAATTGAAATTATTGTAATAATAAATGGAAATTATACAAATAAACTGTAAAAAATATAATGTTGGTACTGTATTATCTAGGTCTGCTTGCCAATACAAGCATTGAACGCTAAACGTATATAAAACACTGTCTCTATCTAATTATCATCTTTAAACGTATATCAAAAGCAGAACAATGTTTTAAATTAGTTTATCGCTAAATGCTTGTTGTGATTGTGCGCTTTTATAATTTATAACATGCGAGCGCGCGGCGGTTGGCTCGCTGCCAACTCGCTTCCAAATCGCCAGTGTAATAAGGCCCTTATAATTCTTTTTTTCGTATCCAGAGTCTATGAGATCGAGCAATGGAGGTCTACACTCCAGGACCTAATGGATCTTCTGGACCGTGAGATGGCCAGTCTTAAAGAAGAGAAAGCTTCAACTGAGAGGGAATTGGAACAACTGAATCTCCCTCTACTTGTCTGCTCCGAATGTCTATCTAACAGAGATGGAAGGAGAAGCTCGGAGTTGACTTACGATCTGGCTGATACTGAGCTGAAAAAGGTAAAACATATAATCATCATTAATAATATAGCTTACTGAACGAGCGGCTGGTTGCAAGCGCTACAGCTAAACATGAGGTCCTGGGTTCGATTTCCGGGTCGGGCAGTGTTATTGGGTTTTCTATCTGGAATTACTTATTAGCAGCCCGGTGTCTTGATCAGGGGAAACAAACACAAGGATACAGGACACAGCCAAAGGATACAGCCTTGCGGGCAGCGCTGTCGCAGCGGTGAAACCCGCCGCGACAGCGCTGCCCGCAATGCTGTATCCTTACAGAATAGCATGGCTGTGCCCGCTTAATAAGATAAGATAAGATAAGATAAGATATTTTATTTTGCAAATATGGGTAGTACAATAACATAATTGTGGTGTAAGGGTACAATGTGGGTTCAGCCATATTTTACCATTAGGCATGCAAATATTTGTACATAATTTAATTCACAAAAAAATAACTAAATGTCAAAAATTCAATGTCAAAATTTAAATGTCAAAAATAAGATTTCCAAATAAAAAATTGAATATTAAATTACCACTTTCAAATCACAAATGTAAAATGCCTAAAATATTAACAAATTTTATTTTCCATTATGAAATCGGTAATGTTATAATATGTCTTGTCTGCTAAAAAGCTTCGCAATGTCTTTTTAAATAATGCCATATTTAAATCTTTCCAGGCCTTGGGTAATTTATTAAATATTTTCGGTGCCATGCAGCAGACACTTTTGCTCATCAGTGATGTCTTAGCCCTTTGAATACACAGTCCACTATTATCGCGTCTATTTCGTGGAATTATGTCATTTACACGTTCAAAGTACGCTGGATTTGATTTCACAAACACAGCTATTTCCAAAATATAAATACTAGGCAGTGTTAGGATTTTATGCTTTTTGAAATATGGATAACAACTATCAGTGGTTTTCAGTTTAAACATTGAGCGAATACATCGTTTCTGGGCCTTGAATGCATTTTCTTTATCCGTGGAATTTCCCCAAAATTAATGGTAATAGGCTCGCCCCTATTTACGTGGGACTTAAGACAAACAAGAAATACAAACACTATCGTATACAGTTCCAGCGCCACAAGATATAGATACACCTAGCTAACGCAAGAGCAACTACTTTGCATGCCAATAATCGCACCAGCTTACGTACAAAAATCGTAAGCCGCTACTTTCGCGCTCAGTCCTGTGTACTGCTGGCTGGGTGAGCGAAAGTGAAAAAGAGTGCTTGTGACGTCATAGTAGGTAGTCAAAATAAAAATAGCACGCTTGGTTTTCATACAGATCGAGATATTGCGTTATCTAGGTCTATCTATATCTGCATCCAGCACTCTAATTGCGGCAGCGGGATTGTCCGAAAGGGATACCGCTACCCCGGAACACAAAGGGCTAAGGAAGGAACACGGGTGGGTTTTAGTCAGTAAGAGTCTGACACTCCCTTCTGCTCCGCCCAGAGCGGGAGGGGTCACTTGATGATTTCCCATACTCATAAAAAAAAAGCACTAATTGCACAACGCACTATCAATTCAATCTTAATTTTCAACAATTTCAATCTTGAAGGATATTGCTAATCCATTGCTTCATATTATGTTCGAAAAATTTATCTGCTCGACAGTGTAAATAACGCAATGAATGTTGTTGAACTCTAAAAATGAAAGCCATTGCTACTGATAGTGTGTTGCGCAATCGCCCCGCAGATATTAAAGTAATTCTGGATTTAGTACCAAACCACTCGAGTAATGAAAGTGAAACATAACTGGCGAAGCTGGCTACTATAAGTACAGACGCCAGCACGTCAAGTTACCCGAGACTGTAAAATTTTCCCAATCAACTTTGAACGTTATGCTGTAGCGATAAAGTTGAAAATCTAATAAAGAAATTTGACAGATTGTAGTAGCTTGATGTGCTGGCGTCTGTACACCACTGCCTTACTCTTTGGGCAATACATTTGTAATGAATTGTTATGTTTATGTTAGAGGGGCCCGTGGCTAAGTAATAACAGCCCCTCAGGTCGATCGATCAGGTTAAGCTACGCTTGCCGCGGTTGGTTTGTGTGGGTAACCATCTTTACATATCAAGACCCCTCAGTGCCTCGGAAAGCACGTTAAGCCGTTGGTCCCGGCTGTCATTCGTGAATTTTTAACAGTCGTCACGGGTAGTCAGAATCCCGAAAGTCTGATAACCAGTCTTACCCAAGAGTTATCGTATTACCCTGTAACTGCGTTGTGGAGCTCAGATCTATGCAGTCGCTCCATGTAAAATACTGGTATTCAGCTGCATCCGGTTAGACTAGAAGTCGATCCCAACATAGTTGGGAAAAGGCAAGGCAGATGATGATGTTAATAATATAGCTTCTTTTCAGTCTCTTTGAGAATGTGTTCTTCTAAAATACAGGACTCCACAATTATTGCTCAATGATACGGAATACAATAAGTTAGGACTAAAACAAAATACTTTATCAACAGCATTGGGAAGACATGTTATATCTGCACCCTAATTGCGTAACACACTATTACTCTCAATTTGAATCATTTTGAAGCATATTGCTAATCCATTGCTCCATATGTGCGAAACATGTGTATGCTCAACAACGTAAATAAAGCAATGAATGTTGTTAAACTGTCAAAATAAAACTGATTCCCATTGATAATGTGTTACGCAATTGCCCCGCGGGTTTATTTTTCCTGGGATTCAAAAGAATCAACTTCGTACCAAAAAAACGAAATCGTTTTAATGATATTTTCAAAAAGATTCACTTGTAAACTATATAGGTAGAAACTTTCACACACAAAACTTAAAGACAATAGAGATTTTCCTCTAGTATTGTGTGCTAATTGTTGAGGGTAAAATACAATAGGTACCTTATTTGCTGATTGTTAAGCCCACTTGTCAGCCCAATTAGCTGGCAGGTGCGTGCTTGGCTTAACTAGTTAGAATACATGCTGTTGCAGTCGAGCAAACAGGATTTTCGTTGTCATTTTTATTGAAATTTTGAAGGTCTTATAAGGCAAACCTTTTCATGTCCCAAAATAGGTACCTACAGAAATCCCCCTTTATACGGAACCCTTTAAACGATGCTTAAAAGTTTTAAGAGACGTTTAAACGTCAAAAAAGTATGGTTAAATAATCGTTAATCATTAGCATTACTTAAATTTGAGCAACGTCTATAAATAAACCTTGAAGTATTTTCATAGACTATTAACCTTTTGACCGCCACGATCGGTTATAGCCGATAGATAAAAAACTTGCCCAACACGCCAACGTCGGCTAATGCCGACATGAAAACACCATGTTTTAAGTACAAAATAAATAAACTAAATTCAGTTTTCTGTGTTTATACTTAAAACATGGTGTTTTCTTGTCGGCATTAGCCGACGGTGGCGTGTGGCGTGTGCGTGGGTGTCTGTGCGCACACTTGTGCACTATAATATCTCCTGCGTACCTGGCTAATCTCCGTTGAGATTGGCCACCGTGACCGAAATCGGTCGGAGAGGCTATTATTTATTAGATTTTTTTATCGCTTTGTTGTCCAAACTATTTAATCAATAATAATAAAATTATTACAGGAACTCTGCGTAACAGAAAGCAACAAGAAGATGCTGATAGATAGATGCCAGTCCGCTTGGGAAAAAATCAACAAGTTGGAAGTGGTGAAGTTCAAACTACAATTAGACTTGAACGATAAGAAGGAAGCACTTCAGATTGATAAGGACATGTTGAGTTTGGACAAGGACTGTGCCAATATCACTTATAAAACTGACTCCTTGAAAACTCCCAAGAGGTAGGAATATTTTATTCTATGTACTAAAAAGAATTGAATGATCTATGATCAGCCTAGGGACTAATAAATTATAATTATGGATTAAATTTAATCTTGGTTAAAGTTAAAGAAAATATAAATAACGTCATACTTTTTTATTCAACCAGTAATAACCAAACGCTAGGCAAATATTACTCATATTATCAAGCAGTTCTGAGTGTTCTTGCCTTGTAGATATTCGGTTCATAAAAACCATACGACATCAACCCCTTGTTTTTTTTTTCACTCCCAAATATTAGATTGTGGATCCTGAATAAGTTGCTACATGTGTAGATTGTTTGAAAGATACCTGCGGGGTAATTCCGTAACACACTACTTATCATTAGCAATAGGTTTAATTTTAACAGTTCAACAACATTCAATGCGTTATTTACATTGTTGAGCAGATTTTTTTTCGAACGTACGTAGCAATGGATTAGCAATATATATTCTGATTGATAATATGCTACGCAATTAGGGTGCTTGTCCAAGCAAAGTTTATGTTTGCACTAAGGATAATTGTGTTTCAAGGTATCATTGGCTTAGCATTTACCCACAATAATTACTTTACCCCACTAGCCAAGTCTAAACCTAGACACAGAGCCAAGATAACTTACAAGACGACAGTCTCCTTGAAAACTTGAAACCTGAGTAGCAAGAACTTTAAACTTGGTACTTCTAAACAATTAAATTTGTTAGAAGTTATGATACTCCCCCGCGTCTTGTTGCACCTGGGCCTGAGTTAAAAGGCTCGACATTATAGTCTCATTAATAACACAAGATATGAGCAGTCTCTAAGCGACGCTACTTTGCCTCTCATTATGTTTTTTTCTTTTGTAGGCGTAGGTACCAAAATAACGGCACTTAGTTCGTGAAAGTAAAGGTTTTCTGCACTACTTACCGGGTAAAGTTTTCAACTACGCTATTCCATACGTACATACATAAACTTCACGCCTTTTCTGAAACTACAGAACGCCACCTGCTACGTTTACGTTCATACTTTATTTCATCTAACACTAAAATTCATATAGAAAAAGAAAACAAAACAAAGGACTTTACTGATGGAAAATGTTAGTGAACAAAAATTGCACTTTGTTGTAAAAGGCGATAGGCAAAGTTGAAAGTTGCTATGAAAGAAACTTCAGCGAAGTTCTAACAAGCATCATTTAAGAAGTTAATATCGAGACAAATACAATTTGATTATTTTCCAGAGATCAATGAGATCGTTTAAATACTGCTGAAAGGGTAAAGGATAAATGAAACCAACTTTTTAATTACTTTAATGGACCGTAGTCAAAACCTTTTACCATAATCAATAACTTTTCTCTTGTAGAATGATAACCAACCAGCAATGGCTCGAAAAATGTGAAGCAACAAAACAGATGGCGATTATCGAACTTCAAGACACTTTACGCCTTCGTGAGTCACTCTTCGTGGCTCGGGGTCGCGCCAGAAATGCCTTAAGAGCACAAACTGACGTCACTAATTATATGCTGCGTAGACGCATCTATGATACGCAGAGGGCTAGGAACGAACTGGATTGGCAGAAGATGAAGGTATCTATACTAATAATAAAGCTGAAGAGGTTGTTTGTACGCGCTAATCTCTGGACCTCCCGCACCCTAATTGCGAAACACACTCTCAATTTGAATCATTTTGAAGCATATTACTAATCCATTGCTCAATATGTTCGAAAAATGTGTTTGAACAACAACGTAAATAACGCAATGAATGTTGCTGATCTGTCAAAATGAAACCCATTGCTACTGATAGTGTGTTACGCAATTACCCCGCTGGTCGGATTTGAAAAATTATATTTGCATTTCATAGCCCATTTCTTGAGGAAGGCTGTAATTGAACGGGATCCTTAGGAGCAGAGGAAAAAGAAAAAGAGTGAGAAAAATCGCAAAGCGAAAACAAGGTCACAGCACGGTGATGCGATGAGACTGGGTGGGTCGGGAGAACAATAAATTTCACGCGGACAAAGTCGCGGGCAGAATCTAGTTAAGACAAAAAGTAGCAATAGTAGCTTACCTAAGGCAAAGGTGACTCCTACAGAAATAAACAGCATTTACAAAAACGTAATGCGTTTTGGCAATTTAGGCACTTAGTGTGTTAGAGTAACTTTCTAAGCTAAGTATTAACAGACGCACAGGTCGATCGATCAGGTTAAGTTACGCTTGCCGCGATCGGTCCCCTCGTAACTCGGACAGCACGCTAAGCCGTTGGTCCCAGCTGTCATTCTTGGATTTTTAAAAGTCGTTACGGGTTGTCAAAAGCCTAAATGTGTAACTTCCAGTCTTAACAAAGGGTATCATATTACCCAGTAACTGGGTTGTAGAGGTCAGACAGGTAGTCGCTCTATGTAAAATACTGGTGTTCAGGTGCATCCGGTTAGACTGGAAGCCCGACTCCAACATAGTTGGGAAAAGGCGACAGGTGAAGTACTGGGATGATGTGTACTGGGGTGTGGTGTACTGGGGTGAGGTGTACTGGGGTGAGGTGTACTGGGGTGAGGTGTACTGGGGTGAGGTGTACTGGGGTGAGGTGTACTGGTGTGAGGTGTACTGGGGTGAGGTGTAGAGGTGTATACGTACGTTTATCATATTACATTCTTCCCATGGTGGTAGGCTGAAACTGCAGAAAGCCGAACGCCGTCCTAGAACAGTTATTTTATTATTTATTTTTTTCCTACACACCAGTTATTTTTGATGAAACTTCTGAAACAGGAAATTGAGCCTATTACAATTTATTGAGAAAACTAAAAATAAATGTTTTATTTGAATGATTTTTTCTGTAAAGACTTTGTTAAGATACACTACCCAGTATCTTACCAAATATAAAAAAGAAAACCTGTTACATACTTTTTGCCATCTACTCTGCGACTAACAATTGGATAACTTAGTAACTTGATATTGCCATCCGAACACATTAGCTCCCAAAAACTTTATTCATATAGTTAGGTCCAGAATAAGAGAAATAAAAGTAGGAAGTTTCTCAATCCTGTTACATGACAAAAAGGTTAGTTTGCAAACAGATAAGTCTTTGTTTTTCACCAACCCTTGCCCTGTTATTATAAAACAAGGTTTTCCTTTAGGTCAGGTTTAAATCACCGACCCAGTTATTGAATTAAGAACCTAACTGTTATAGAAATGCAGTTCTTTATACAAAAATGACAGCTTAGTTCGGTGCTAAGTTGTCATTTTAGTAATAAGAACTTTGCATAAATCGAAATAAAGTCCAAATACAAATACGGGCCCAAAGGTTTAGGCTAGAACTAAAGTTAGATTTTGTTTTGTAATAAGACGGTAGAGTAGATGTCCAAAGTATTTGGTGTTTTATCGAAATTCGAATGCGTCATAATTGTTGTTAATTTTCTTCATTGGTCAATCGCAATATGAGATTTGACAGTACATAAGCAATTGAGCACAGTCAGCCTCAAAAAGATTTACCCAATGTATACTCTGTTTTGTGGCCAAAGTGATTGAATACAATGAAATGAAAACTTGATTCTTTTTGAGGCAGACTATTCAGACTATTAAATTTCTTTAATAGATTTTCAACTATATCGATAAAACATATGGATCAAAGTTGGTTAGGAAAGTTTGACAGTTTCGGGTAGCTTGATGTGCTGGCGTCTGTACTTACCTTTACCTGTTGATAAGAGAATTCAATAACCTTTTAATAAATCCAGGGTTAGTAAACACCCGGGGCAGCGGGATTGTCCGAAAGGGTTACCGCTGCCCCGGAACATAAAGGGCTAAGGAAGGAACACGGGTGGGTTTTAGTCAGTAAGAGTCTGACACTCCCTTCTGCTCCACCCTGAGCGGGAGGGGTCATTTGATGATTTCCCATCCACAAAAAAAAGGGTTAGAAAACATTTTCCGGAAATCTTCAACTTCTATCTTCTTCTTCTTCTATCAACATCTTCTTCTTCTTCCTCAGATGGAAGAAAACATGGACAAACTAGCAACGGAACTAAAAACTATGGGCGAACAGTTTGCCGATAAAGTGAACGCGTTGAAAGTGGCTGAAACCCGCTTGGAGACGCGAGGGTACCGTCCAGGGTATGAACTAGCTGCTGACGAGGCCGATATAGGGTTGAAGGACGAGGTTCGAAGCCTGAGGGAGACTATTCGTCAGTTGCAAGAGAAATTGGACTGTGCCAAGTAAGTTCAAGTAGTTTCGATGAAAAACCTAGACTATCTTATTACAAAACAAGGTTCAACTTCAGACCCAGGTTTAAACCATCGAGCCATTTTTAAACTTCGAACTGTAATCCGACAAAATTAAAGTTCCTATTTCAAAAACTGACGTTAAACCCGAGTCTAAGTTGTCAATTTTGCATTAAGAACTTTACTTTTGTAAGAATAAACTTCAAAATACTTACTGTATTTTGAAGTTTGACGATACGAAGTTTTGACGTAACGTATATTTTGACGATACGCTCCATTGGCCAAACGTACACTTTGACCAAACACACCCTTGACCGACCGCGCCGAACTCGTTCTTGATCGGTCATCCAAAAAAAACCTAATCACCCAATTCTATTTCCAGGGCAACATACAACGCTTTAGAAGCAGCTTCCATCAAAATAGCCATCGATTTGAACGACAAGAACCAGTCCTTGGAGACCGACACCCGAGCCTTAGAAATGAGAGCTGCTTTAGAACCAAAGAAAGCTACAGGCACTGACAAGAACTTAATTCTTGCTAGCATGGCTGATGAAGTGCCAAAAGTGGAGGGATATTAAATAAATAAAAAATATGGCAGAATATTTAATTCACTGGAGGAAATAGACAAATGCTACCTTTTATTTTGTAAAATAAGTGTCCAACCGAAGCACTTTTTTCATTTTTTATAGGTTTTTGTAACTGTAAACTTTTCCCAATCAACCTTGAACCTAATGCTTTAGCGATAAAGTTAGAAATTTGACAGATTATAGTAGCTTGATGTACTGGCGTCTATACAAAAAAGGTGAAAACCGGACCTATTACTAAGTCTACGCCGTCTGTAGCTATCATCTATTTCCGCCTATCTATCATATCAAACGCGGGCCGAGGATTCGGCCACTTTTTGGCCAAAACCGAAATTGCGGCCCAACCTTCGGTCGGACAAAAAATAATGTCATATTTCGACTTTACACTTATCATTTTTTAACACATTCATTAAACGTAGGCTAGCACCTGTCATTTTACTACAGTGAATTAATGATTCGACTTTAATGACTTTAAATTTTACTTTTTCTTTTCAACTTTTCGAAGTGTTTGTTATCTCCGTATAAATAAAAGTCGTTAAACTGGATGATTTAATGTTAATTTTATATTTTGTTTCGTATGTGATGCGGTAATTACGTCCATGTTTGATTAATGTGTCCGATGTTTAATGTTTATTAACATCGTGAAGTAGGCAGGTACGTTACTTATTCAATTTTTTTTTGGATCAGTTGTTCCCAAATTAATATTTGTTTAACATAAATGCTTCTGCCGGAAATCATATTTAATTATTGAAATGTAGTAATGAATGAGTGTTAAATTGTTTTGTTAAAAGTACCAACCTATCTAGGTAGGTACCTACTTTAAACCTTCATATTATACTCATTGATTATTCAAGGCAATTATGAGTTTATGAAAAACTTTAATTTACGACATAACTTTACTACTTATTACGATTTAATTTTAGATAACTTTCAGTGCTTTTTGAAAATAAAGATTGAAAAACAGTTTTTGACTTTTAATCGGAAGCCTCCCAATTTTTGCAACATAACACATAAGTAAGCATTCATTCATTCGAAAGACGTCCACTCCTGGCCTCCCCGAAGCACAAAAGTCATTTTGACCGGTTCCCTGCTACCCGCATCCACAGGAACATAGCCCAAAGGTGGGGAAAATGACGTTTCTGGACTATGGAAAACACTAGACGTAAACCAAAACTATGTTCCATTATAACATTATAACCCTGTCTAATTAGCTCCTCTAAAACATTCGTTCAATTTAAGTAATCTATCAGATAATTACCGGAGACAAGAGGGACAATTATTAAATAATTAACTTAAAACCTTCAAAATCTAGTCGGGTCTGATGCGACCCGACTAGATTTTGAACGTTTTAAATTACGAGAATTGCCCCTCAGATCCTTTGTGAACCACGTGCCCTTTTATTTTTTTACACTGAAAAGCGTTTCTGTTTACTTCTCGTCGTATTTTTAGACTTGACGTTTACTTCCGATGTGCTTCCGATGAGGTTCATGATAGGGTATTATGTTGCGGTTCGGAAGTGACTGGCCTCAACATTGTAGGTAAACGATGATCGATTGTCAGAGTCCGTCTACAGAATACGAATATCTTGGCTGATTACCAAAATGTTCAACTTTTATGTCAGGTTTAGTTTGGAGTGATGAAGTAATTTGTTGGCGAAGAGGCTTTCTTTCAAAGGAGTTTTAGAAACAAATAAGTATCTCAAATAAGTACGTGCTATCGCCACTTTTTACTGTAATAAATTGTATTCTAAGTTTATTTTTGAGTCGCCATTTGTAACATAAAGGTCAGACTAATTTAAGTTTTTGGTTGCAATGGAATCTGAGCTTTGTATTTGTTGTTCAATAACTTTCTCATTCCTGACTCTAATATATTATAGGTATACAGTTTCCCGAATAGACCCACACAGTGACGGGTATCTTCTGCACTTATGGAGCTATCTCATCTCACGAACTTCGGTTTCCGGAATGCGTCCCACCCGCAAACCCTATCATAGCTCCATAATCACAACAATATACACGTTGACCCAAAATACCCCACAGGCAATACTGTCAACCTTGTCAGGCTTGAATGAATTCAGGATTGCGCTTCCCAACCCTAATGTGACGACTACTAACAAACATCGCCTTATCTATACTTCTATACTAATATTATAAAGAGGAAAGATTTGTATGTATGTTTGTAACGAATTGGCTCAAAAGTACTGGACCGATTTTAAAAATTCTTTCACCATATGAATATTAGGCTTTTTAATTGCAAGAAAAAAATAAAATGTTTAAAAAATAAATGTCCACCCGTGTGAAGCCGGGACGGGCCGCTAGTGTTCAAATAATTGCATCAGTTCTGGATCCATTCAAAGACTAGGAAGATACAAGGAATAGGAGGATTAGAAGGAGGAAGAGAAAAATTGCCCTTAAATTGATGATTAGCGAACTGGAGAAATGGTTTATTTTGCCGTAGATAACCCATTTTTAACCCCACTGGAATATAAGGCAACCTCCGTACATAGCCGTATACTTCAAGAAGAATAAAGTACTCAGTGTAATTACAAAAGAAAACACCAACCATTTCTAATACTGAAATAAATGTAGAATAAAAACATTCAAACAGTAGCGAAACGTTATCAGCTTCAATAAAATATTCTTCTACAGTTGAAACTCACTATTTTTTGTTAGTAGTTATACCCACTCGTGGAATACGCCGAATATAGTTCATTAGGGCGGTCCGCGTATATCCAAATCGTTAGATGGTTAGATATTTTAGTTTCGAAACTATGTTTACAATACTTGTAACTGTCAATATTGCGAAGTATTCATGAAGTTAAACCTGATTTATACGGTGCAATTTAATTGCAAGTTGCACCATCTAAACAGTGTTTAACAGTGTTTGGCTATCCTTGCCAAGTTGCTTTTAACTTCAATTCTTTTAGTAACATTTTTTTTTTCTTCATTTTTAATAATTGTTTTGATTATTAATTTTTTGTTCATGTTTGTTAATTACCCATCTTACTTACTTTAGTCTGTTTTAGTTTATATTAGATTTACTTTAGAATAGAATAATTTATTTCAGATAATTATAATCCATATCTTGTTAGTACATATTAGCAACAATATTAGCTTACAATTATGTTAGTATTGTTAGTACTTTAGCTTATACTCTTCAAGGCAGCAATATATAATATAAATAATGCTATGTACGCCGTAGTTGTCATGTACATTAGTCCTTTAGTTATTAAGATTATTCTAACATACATAAATAAATAAATAAATAAACTATGTCATCATCATCATCTGCCTACCCTTTTCCCAACTATGTATGTTGGGGTCGGCTTCCAGTCTAACCGGATGCAGCTGAATACCAGTATTTTACATGGAGCGACTGCCTATCTGACCTCCACAACCTAGTTAAGACTGGTTGTCAGACTTTCGGGCTTCTGACTACCCGTAACGATTGTCAAAGATCCACGAATGACAGCCGGGACCAACGGCTTAACGTGCTTTCCGAGACACGTAGTGGTCTCGGGGTGTTCAGAGGGGTCGGGTAACTATATATGCAAGTATTTTTTTATAACCTTCGCTATCATCTTCCCAGGCAAAGTGCCACCACTCCTTCCACCTTGAGCGAGCCCGCGCGATCTCCTACCAGAATGAACCTATCCAGTTCATTACGCCAACTCCTGCGTGCTCAAGTCATTTGTTGCTTCAATTTTATTGTATGCCCTAGGTAAGAAGTTTGCATCGTGCAAATCAAGCGCTAGGTAATTATGGGTGTATTGCACTTCTGTCGTTTATTTAACTTGTCGGCATAGTAGGTACCTATATTTGAGTTCTCGGGCTGATGCTTAAAACTGCTTACCTATTCCTTAGGTGTTTTCATGTAAAGCGCTGGCAACTGGCGCCGATATTTACTCCGATAACGCGCTTTTCGCCAATCGCTAATAAGCGCCGAAAAATTCCACTGGTTTACACTGCAGTGCTATTCTGTTAAAATCTCACGGTGATAACTTAGGTGAAGTGAGCGTGAAGTGAGCTGTCATTCCACCTGATGTTAGGGATCGCCCCTATTGATAGCTCACTTCACGCTCACTTCACCTAAGTTATCACGGTGAGATTTTTACAGAATCATATTTTATATATTAGAGATTTGACATAAAGTATGAAAACTGCCTGCGCCGACCAGCCTTGACAACCAGCGTTTGTTGGCGCCGCCGCCTATAAGCGCTGGCATAACGGCACCGGTTACACTTTTCTACGTGAATACACCCTTATATATGCATTCAAGAAAATATGAATTAGTTTTGCCCGTAATCTCATGTATATTCAAGTTCTTGTTGAGAAAATTACCCATACTAAGAAATATACGTCAACTTTGCGACAATTTAACTCAACTGTCCAAACTTCTTCCTAACAACACTGAACACATTAGCCATATCTAATTATCACGTCCATATAGATAATGGAAGTGTCCCGTTGTCTCCTGACTTGGTTGGTTAAGCTGGCTACTTCAGTTTTAGTATAAAAGCTCGGGGAATAGGATCAGTCTTCACATTGAACTGTCCACTTCTTCTTCTTCACCATCTACCCTTCCAGGAAATCTACCAAGTAAGTATCTGTACTGTGAAAATTATATCTTCACTGGTTGCATTTTCCGTTTATTAATTTTCCAAACAAGATGTACGATGTGTATTATGTATGTGTGTCTATTTACTTAAATCACTTACCAACCTATATTTCTATTTTTTCCTCCCTTTATAATTTTTTCCTTTTTCCTTTATTTTAACAGTTTGATTCTATCTTCTGGCCCTCCTTCTGCTGAAGTTGCAACAATTACATTTCTTTTTGCGTTTGCGCAGACGCAAAAAGAAATGTAATTGTTGCAACTATGTTTTCGAAAGCCTACCTACTTAGATATACCTAATATATTTCAGACAAGTTCTGAACACCAATTCTATTTTCTGGTTGTCTTTTTGCTGAAGTTGCAACAATTTCAAATTCTCGCTCCTGACCAAATGTTTTTTTTTAAAGCTTCTAAAATTTTTCACATCTTGCTCTATATCTAAAATTTTCATCTTAATATATATAAATTACGTGTCACGTTGTTTGCCCGCGATGGACTCCTAAACTACTGAACCGATTTTAATAAAATTTTGTAGTGTGTCCAGTTTCATCCAACTTGAAAGATAGGATAGTTTATATCTCAATTTACAGTCGCAATATTATTTTATTGCGAATATTCCCAGGACAAGGTTTGTGTGAAAGATATTTCGGAAATTTGAAAAAAAAATGCACCCGTGCGAAGTTGGGGCGGGCCACTAGTAATATATATAAATTACGTGTCACTTTAATTGTCCGCAGTGGACTCCTAAACTACTTAACCGGTTTTAATTAAATTTTGCATACTATGTGCAGTTTCATCCAACTTGAAAGATAGGATAGTTTATATCTCAATTCATAATCAATAATTAATTAATCCATAATAACGTAAACCTTAGCCACAGCAACGCGTGGCCGGCTCTGCTAGTATAATATAAATATTGACTTTAAATTCATCTGTGGCTTAAGGACCTATCTGTCTACCTTACAACTTGAAGTACCTATCCCAAAAACAGCATCAAGTTGTCTGCCTAACACCTTTGGCGACCTACGAATGAGTTATGTCGAGAATCTGACTCATATAAAAAGTTTTCCATCTCCTAACAATTATAGTTATTGATGGCATAGCATCATCGACAAATCTGCACTACGGAAATTTTCTTATATCCTTATGTTAAACACATAGGTATGTATAGACCACGATGTGCGTTGGTAGCAACTGCAAAATAGACTCAAAATTATCATACCCTAATCCCGCTTTAGACGTCATTCATTTTATATACAGAACTTGTTGTCAGCATGATTTCATATGCGGAAACATATTTTTTTAGAAGTTTCGAACATTATAGCATCAATCATGACATCTACGTATCCGGCAAGATTGAGAATAATAATTTTAAGTTTAGGAAGTTGTATTAACAATAATTGAGATTTAAACCGATCGTGTGATAGCGAGATCCGCTTCCTAAAGGACGCAGCGTAAATACGAAGTCAATTTTCATCTAGACAATTTCCATTGCCTCGTATTTGAGCAGGTGTTTAATTCTCGCTACATTTAAGGAGCTATGTAAATCTGGTAACGATATTATCGGTGCCTATCAGCTACCTAGTACGCGAACCGTGTCTAGAGGTTATTTACATTTGACTTTTGTTCGTCGGCACGGAAGTAAAATGCTTTTGTCCTAAATGTTGGTTTATTCTGCAACGTCAGAACACGTGCCGAAAAAAGTCGACACGTTTACGTCATACACGTTGATTCTTATGTGAGATGCTTGTTCTTTAAGGTCATTTAATCATCATTAATATTTTTTTAAAATATAGTTAAAAATAATTTATATGAAATTATTTTATATGAAATTATTTTATATGAAATTGTTCTAAGCTTCACTGTTTCGAATTTCCGTTCATAAACATTGCATAACGCATCACTTACATTAATTTTAAATCTCACTAAAACAAAGCTTAACCAAGTGTCCCCACAGGATCGCAAGCAATCAGTCTTCCAACCGCAAATAATCTTACAACCCATATTAATTCCTCGAATAAGTCACTATATAGTTATTGAATAAGTCACTGTACAGTTATTGAATAGCCCCAAAAGTATCATCCACGTAGTACAAACATTCTGGCGCCCCGGGCTACCGCTGAAGGCAAGCAGCTTTGTTCAGACGCGGTGGCATAGCGTGGACATGGTCCGAAAAATATTGCATAGTTTTGTACTGGTAAATAACGCCCACTATAGACGTGTTTGTAGAAGTTATTTTAATAATACTATCTTGAATTAATTAATATTTATTTTGCCTTAAGGAAAAAAATTGATAAATGATCCGACTAAAATTATAAATGTGAAAGTTTCTACGTTTTGATGTTTGTTACGCAATTACGCAAAAATGGCTGAACGGATTTGGAAGAAATTTGGCACACGGTTAATTTGTTAGCCGGATTTACACATAAAATATTTTTAGTTCGGGTAGTACGTTCCCGTGGGATATTTTCCGATACCCACCCAGGTGAAGGCGTAGGCAAAACCTAGTAATTAATATTAAATTGGGGAAAAATGTGACAAAAAAACTTTATAAGGCATTATAATATGTAGACATTTATAAAATAAAAACTAATTTAACCCCTAATAACCCTTACTAATAAACGTATAATAACAGATAAGTACTTCGTAGTTACACACCGATTTCGCTTTATCAGTCGTCAGTAATTTGACTTTCGAAAGAAGAAGACAAAGCGTTAACTATACAGACGCTATAAAATGTTTATTAGTAATAATAGCCTCCCCGACTGATTTCGGTCACGGTGGCCAATTTTAACGGAGATTAGCCAGGTACGCAGGAGATATTATAGTGCACAAGTGTGCGCGCAGACACAGATGCACTCCCTCTTCCCTCTCATAGTCCGATGGGACGGCAATCTCACACGACCAGAGAGAGATCAAGCGCAGGATCAACGGCTTAACGTGCTTTCCGAGGCATGGAGTTTATTAGTAAGGGGGCTAGAATTATTATATGATAGACTTCTGCTACATAATGAAAAAGGATTCATCAGCGTACACGCCTGTCTAGACAGCCGTACAAAGAAGAAAACGTAACCATTCAGTTTACGCAACAATGATTCATACTTTCCTTGAAAGAAATCTAGCAATAGTTTCGCTATCAATCGAATATCGCACCTTGGGCCACTTTGCGTGTTACATAAAACCCATGTGCGGATTTCCAATGACCTTGCCCGTTTTTAGGGTTCCGTACCTCAAAAAGAAAAACGGAACCCTTATAGGATCAGTCGTGTGTCTGTCTGTCCGTCCGTCTGTCACAGCCAATTTGCTCCGAATCTAATGGACCAATTAATTAAGTTGAAATTTGGTACACATATGAATCTCTGTGACTTAAACACAGACATGTAACGTAAATAAATGAATTTTGAATATGGAGGTCATTTTAGGGGGGGCAACTAGAAAATTTTTAAAAAAGTTACGCAATCTGTACCGTGTGACATATGAAATGAAAGGGCTTACTGTGATCTGAAATATATGTATGTTTTCATAATTTTAAAGTAAATTGTATTAAAGTTATATAAGAAAATAGAAAAATCTCCGAAACGAATGAGCCTAAAATTTTTAAAATCATACAGAAAGTAGTTTTATTCCTATAGATTACAGGAAAACCTATGAAAAATCTGTGGTCTTAAAAAAACATGGTAAATCTTTCAATATTGTGTGTAAAAACTTTCATTTTCAGTTGAAATGCATGGGAGAACATGATTTTCAACTACAATGTTAAGTTTTTTCTTGGGATAAATTCATTCCAATTACGGACCTCTTCGTTGTGCGTGTATTAAATTCAATATTAGTTTGTATTTATGCGGAAGAAATTCTCAGATACATTTATTATGCAACTACTTTGGATTGAATAAATATTTATGAAAATAGTTGACAAACCTGTTTAAAAGTCATACTTACGTCTTATTCGGAAAGGTAGGAACCTTTCCGAAATATTTTTGTATCTAAATCAATGTTGAATATAATAAGCTATTGGTGTTATTTCATAAATATCTAAATAAAAGTCCAATCAGTTAACTTCACGGATCTTGCATAAATCTATCAATACAACTTAAGACTATGCCGACCGCACAGTGGCGCCCTCATCGTTTGTTTGGTTATTTCATACGACGTATAATCTTGAGAAGCACAACTTAACGTGCTTATTTTCTGCATTTTCATTCTAAATTGTATGAAATAACCAAATAAACGATGAGGGCGCCACTGTGCGGTCGGCATAGTCTTAACATGTTAAATATTTGCGATTAAAACTTTAAATGTTCACCACTTTCTAGAAGTTTTGATTGTTATTTTAAAATAAGTAAATGTAGATGTTTCGATTGGCGACGAATAGAAAAACTACAAGGCAATCAACAAATCGTATTGGCTAATAACATTTGGCGATAAAGCAATATACTAAGGGAGGGGGAGATGCTAAGATGTTACTAGATATGGTAAAAGCTCTATTTTTATGCAAAGAATATAAATAAAACTTCGAGTTTATGTATGCATGTAAATATAATATATGTACATAATATTTTAGAGCATCTATGATTGACGAAAATTTTTCTAACTAACTCAGACTCTCATCCAAAAATATGGTGCAATAATTAAAAATTAATTTCTCTCACAAATCAGATTATCTCAAATTCTCAGTCCACGTTAACATCATCGTACAGTCATCGACTTCCTACTTAGAACTTTCGTCTTTCGCAAAGGTACAGCACAGATCCGTTTCCTGGGATATCCCTTAAGCACACGCGCTTCGCCCCACCCGACTTACAGCCATAGTTAAGTGGTTACATATTTAAACAAGTTCCACTTACAAGCGGTCGTTGGTCAGAATTTTCCGTTAATATAATACATTACTACGTACGGTGATCGTTCCAAGTTTGTTTACATATTGTTGCGGTATTGTCGTTACGGCGAAATGAGCTTTGTTAGTGTTGTGCCCTGTATAAGATTTTTCACGAATATCGAACTTTTTCCGTGATTGGTGAATTAGGTGAGTTCGCGATGTGCAGTTGTTTATTTATGTGAATATTTCGGGTTGACATTTCCAAGTAAGTTATGCAGAGAAATGGTAAAAGCTAATTGAAGAAAACAGGGTCAGTTCAAAATTTTCCTGAAAATGTTTCGGTATTATACAGCTCTATAGTAGCTTCCTTGACCACTTGATTTAACTTCCATAACATTTGAAGATAACTTTTCGTAATGTTGATTAATTTTCATAAAGCCTTTGTAGGTAATTATTTTTCAATTATAAGTCTTCCGTTGATAATTATAATAACAATTCATAAAAATAGTAAAATTGTATTAACAAAAGTTCATTGCGGTGACAGCTTTCCATCGACCTTTGACTAACATTTCATTCCCCGTAAAATAATAGTTGAAAATAAGCAGCTTCATTTAGTTTCATCGGTCCATTGGGGACGAATATTTTTAATGTATGGCTAGTTGTAGTATCATTAAAAGCCAAGCTAAATTAAATTTATAGTGTGGTCTGCGGATAGTTACGTAACACACTATCAGTAGCAATGGTTTCATTTTGAGAGTTCAACAACATTCATTGCATTATTTACATTGTTAAGCAAAAACATTTTTCTAACATAATTATACAGGGTTACTTTTCAAAGACCAGCCAAATTTAAGGATGTGATACAGACCATCAAACTGAACAACTTTCTCCATGGGACCAACATCGTAATCGCGAATAAAAATTCAGCCGTCCCATACGTTTAGGTCGAGTAGGTATTGAAGTTTTCTATGGGACAGTTGATAACTTTTTCGCGATTACGATGTTAGTACCATGGAAAAAGTTGTTTAGTTTGATGGTCTGTACCACATCCTTAAATTTGGCTGGTCATTGAAAGGTAACCCTGTAGGTATATGAAGCAATGGATCAGCAATATCCTTCAAAATGATTGAATTCAATTAGGGTGCTGGTCTTGGAAGTATACTCGATTTTTTTGTTAAAGGTTCTCATTATTTATAAGGCTGTACATCATCGTCATCCTGCCTTAAACCCACTTTATTTGGGGTTGACGCATTTCTTTGCAGCCACCATCTCATATTTAGGGACCCCCTTTTAACCATTTCATCTTTCACACAATCGATCCATCGTTTCCCAGTTAACCCAGTTGGTGTTCACACCTATTACTTACGTTGTCACTTCTTGCTACGAGGTCTTTTGCTGTGGTGGATGAGCACAAGGAACACTGAAGATTATGAGCATTGTCTGATGGGGAATACCATGCTCACATGATTTCATTGGTGAAGGAAAACATCATGAGGAAACCTGGACTGAAATCACTACTCTGCCTTGAGCAAGCGTGGTGATCAGTGCTTATGCCTTCTCTGTATCAGAAGAGGCCTTTGCCCTGCAAAGTAGTGGGCCAATATGAACTGATATTTGTTTGACATGCACTAATTATAATTTATGTTGATGGTATACTTCCAGATAATAAAATGGCCGGCAAGATCACCGCTGCTTTCGTCGTCTTCGTCACCATCGCGTTTCTCGTCAACTTCGGTCATGTCGCCTGCAACCCCGCTATTGGTATGTAGTACAACAGTACCTAAAGTTCCTGTTACAAGAAGCTATAAATTTTGTAAATAAAGAACTTCTACTAAGTAACAATTCAATAAACAAAAAATAATCCCAAATTCAATCAACCCAAAGTAACCTACGTGTAATACGAAACTAACGAGCAATTTCATTTGGTCGGGTTATATTTTAGCGATATAAAGTGCAGTTGTCTAATGTTCTGTGGTACTGGAACGCGTCTGTATAAAAACATAAAAAAACGTAAACATTTGGGCCAGCGTTTTGAAGTAAGTTCTCGCTGACGCTGTCAATGCTGCAGAATACAGATGCAGAATAGTCGGAATCGTCTGACAACAGTAATTAGATGTGTGTGTTAACATAATTATATGCCTATATAAAAATAAAAGGCATTAAAAACTTTTTTTTTTATTTGATACAAAGGTAAACACATATTCAAGGTTTCGCAAAAACCCTGAATATGTGTTTACAAAATTTATAGCATCTCGTTACGGGTACCTACTTTACTAGAATTTTTCTGTTTCTTGTTGTTGGTTCTTTAATTTAGATTCGTGTTGTTTCAGCCGGTCTATTCAGTGAAAATCTACCGAGAAAACTGAGGTGAAGTGAGCTATCAACACTAGCGTCAATCCCAAGCATTAGGTGGAATGATAACTCACTTCAAACTTATTTCACCTAAGTTTTCACAGCTGATATTTTTGCAGAATAGACCTTATAAAGTTGCAAACCCAGTTGAATACTGCTTCTGCGTAAAGTTTAACCAAAATTATTTGGTACTATAACAGCTAATTCTTCAAACTCGCTCACTAGACAGCTAATGATATTATTGAAGATTCGCAAAGATATTACACAATTTGTAAGCAAAGCTGCTTGAAAAAGATTTCTTAATCATGTTGGTACTTAGGCGAGTTATATAAAATTACCTAAGTCAAATAATGTTATTCGAAATGAACTTCTAAAGTAACAGCCTAACTTATAGGGGTTATGCCTACTTAATCAGGTGGCGTGTGATTTAACTTTCTAAATTTATGAAATTCAACTCATATAAGTACGTAAGTATTTTGAGACGCATTCATAAAGAGAAATACCCATCCTCTTTCACCCTTTTATGTTCACGAAAAAACGTCAAGCTTTCCACTTTGTCTCGCCTAGTATATTATTTTTCCTCATAATTTGTATGCAGGTTGTATTATCACGATTCTAAATATGGCCACTCGTAACATTTCACAAGCCGTAACACTCACATTTTTGACTCACGAAAACCTTTGCACGAGTCGTTTTTGTGCTCACGTTTAAAAAAGCAAACAGATTTGGTAATTTTCCTTTTTTCGTGGTACTTACTTGCTGTTTATTTCATAAAAGTTTGCTGAAAACAGAGCATTGTTTCTATCCCATAATGGTTCCCAGATTTTCTCAAGTTCTTTTTGAATGACTTTAATGCATAATTTGACGATCCACCCTACAGTGGGCTTAATATAAAAAGGCGGTCTGTATAATCTGAAACCAAACGCCATATTTATTTTTTTGAGTTCTTCGGGCAATCTCCGAAAACAAAAAAATGGAGCAATGCAGCCCAAAACAAAATAAATTCGGCAAAATCTAGATAGTTCTGTATTTGAAACGTTATTACAACATCTTGAAACACACTGTACCTCGATCAACACAGAATAGAACGTCGAGCGCTTATTAACTACCATCATCACTGACATAGATTCCTTGAATTTACCCCTACCTGCTAGCCTACCTTTGAATTCTGTTTAAATCCGTTTGTCCCATCTGATTAAGTCTCTCTACTTATTTATGGTTAAAAAATTGATTAAGGGAAGGGCTGATTTTTCAATCGACTGATAGCTTCTTTATGGAACAACTGTCAAAATTCAAAATTATTCCTCCGATAAAGTGAGTTGTTCCGGTCTGATGATCCCCTGAGCCCCCCCCACCCCTCCCCCTTGGATACCCCGCTAGACCTTCTTCTGTTTTAGACTCGTGTCTTACTGGCGATGGAAAAATCAGCCTTAAGGAGTTTCTTTGTCGGTATGGTAGGTATTTGCATGACCACTGCTTTTGTTATTTTAAAGAAACAAATTATAGAGTTATTACTAACTCCTTAAATTGTATGTCCGTCGTAAACAACGACATGAATGAGGGTCAAGTGGACGTCTGACGACCCAGTAAAGATACGTTTGGCGACGAATAACAAGGAAAGCCGACCTCAAATAAGATGGAGAAAAGGCTAGGCAGATGGAGCCATAGTTGACTAGGGACCGAGACGTTTTTATCTCTTATGTATGTGCTGTGATAAGACTTAATCAAATCCAATACTGATCCAGACTAATCCAGGCTTTCATATCAAGACGAGATCTTGCGAAATCTGACCACTTGAATTATTTCAACACCACACACGTGCTAAGTTTAAATTTATAAGAACAACTTTGAAGATAAAGACCAAACGTGACTGTTGAAGAATATGTTTTAAACATTGTCTTTGTGTTTGGATAATCTTAATTGAATCTAAGATTACCATAACGTTCTAGAATTCACACTAACGTTAGCCCACCGAATTTAGTCGTACGTTAGACAAAAGGAGGTGTGTCTGTCAAAAGGCAATCTGAATTCTGATGTTCCCATCGATGGTATAGTTTAGGAAATGTAGTATTACAAGAGGCTTACAGGAGTTCTATGAATTCCTGTCTGTCTTCAATAGCTACCACAAAGCATTGACATTCAGTGACATTCAGTGCATTTAGACGGACTCGTAGCGAAATGAGGGCATAGGATCATTGTCCCAATAATTTCCCTTTAGGGACAACTGGATACCATAGGTCAACAGAGGATTCAGAAGATGTGGCACTGCTAGGCTTACATGAATTAATCGCTTCAACAGAGATCTGGAAATAGTTCTACGAACAGGCAGTGTAGATTGGTAGAGCTACTTGTCGAAATAGCACAGCCTGTTCCAAGTAAAATTCATTGACAGACAACGCACACAGCACAGTCTAAACCGCTAGGTGCAGCATGAAATTTTGCACAAGAATTAGGCGCAGACCCACCGCAGCGCATGCTGTGCACGCACGGAACCGAAAAAAACAGTGTGCACGGGCCACGCGGCGCATTTTAGCTGCGTGGATTCATTTCTTTGACAACATAGGTCTACGATTCCACTACGGTACAGTCAACAGCAAAAGTAGATGATGAAAATCAGAAATTCAATACTAATGAACGGAGTTCGCGTCAGAACTGTGTGGCGTCGAAGTGATTCAAAAGTATGTGATTGTAAATTATACCAAACATTTACTACTAGTACAGCTGCCATATATTCGTGATCAGTTTTGACTCCAAAAGTTATAAACTCAATTCGCATCAGAACTAAGAAGTGATTTTTTTTTTCAAAACTAGTGAACAGTTAAGTTCATAAATTAAATGATGAAACTGAGCCCACGTAATCATGAGGCAAATAATTCATCCTTAGTTATTTTTTAATTATCCCAGTAATTAAATTTGTTATGTTTTACGGAAAAACAGCTGAATTGGATAAAAATTTGCATATTCAATATATGCCCAATTTCATCCAATTGAACCCCAGAAAAAGCATATAATGTTCACTAAAAATCATATAGGTAATTGTAAAACTTTACTATTTTAATTGTTTTTCTTATTTTTTTGTAACTTCTGTCAAATGTTCAGAAGTAGCTGATGCGATATAAAATCATAACTTAATTACCTATGGCTTTTGCCCAGTCGGCCACAATATATTAAAACCGGAAGGTAGATTGATATTTTTATCTTTAGGGCATTATGTATATTGACTTGTTGCGCTTTTGTCACACTGTTAGCGTTGAGTGCGTCTGTTATCTATTGCATTGATTTATTGTATCCAAGAACTAATAGATTAAAAATATGACGCACCATATAACAGAGCATGAACGACATAGAATTATATCATTGCATGAAGACGGATTGAGTGTTACTGATATAATGAGAAGAGTAGGTGTCACGGTAAGCAAGCATTCATTACTTCTTTATTGGAATATCTCCTAACATTTGGTGATTGGAAAAAAGTGAAGATACTTTTAATTTAAACCTATCAGTTTAATCCACTAGTCTAGATTAAACCTATCAAAATCAAAATATTTTATTTCACATAAGCCTACAAGGGCACTTATGAAACGTCAGAAGCTAGGTGCACGGTTCCAATTGGTCGTTTCCTATGGAAAACAACCGGACAGAAACTCCACGGTTACTCTTTTAAAAATAATTGGCTTTTACAATGTTTTCTAATTACAGTAGGTATGGGAGAACAGCGTAGGCCTGTCAACAAGTGCCAGGTATTTGATAAAATAAAAAATGATCTACAGATCTAAAATCTACAGGGCCTACAAAGTCCTCACATTTACAAAATCAAAATCTCAAAAAAAGATAAATAAAATATAAAAACCTATTAAAACCAAGTGATCATAATTTCCATTACAACCACTAAAAGAGTTGGAGGATTAGAATTGTCTCTATATAATGTCAAATAATAAAAAGATTATGTCAAAGAAGTATGTAAAAATTAAATAAAAATCGTAATTTGAGAGCAGTTAATAGACATTTATGTTGCTATGCCGTTAATGAGATGCCAGGGAAGCCACATGTGCAGAAGCAATTATTGCCAAACTACCTTGTCTTCAACGTAGTCTTTAATCTTATAATATGCTTTTTTGATAAGGACACGTTGGGTGAGGGTTTTGAACTTTCCATCGCTAAGTTCTGTAACCGGCTTTGGCAACTTGTTGTTAAAAGGATGCTATTTATATGAAAAGACTTGCTAGTTTTTGTTAATCTAAATTTAGGTATCACAATTTCATTTTTACTATGGGTATTTATATTATGGAAATCGCTTCTTATTTTGAAAAGTCCTAAGTTTTTGCGAACATACAAAATACTTTCTAAAATATAAAGAGAAGGCAGAGTTAGTATATCCTATAATTAGAATAACTATTTTTCTTAGTTTAAAAACTATTATTATATTTAGATATATTTGTAAGCGCCATGTCTGCCCATGGAAAGGAGCAGTGCCAAACAGTTACCAAGTAGGTTCTAATTATATCACTAACACTCAATCCGTTTTCATGCAATTACATAATTCTATGTCGTTCATGCTCTGTTATATGGTGCGTCATATTTTTATTCTATTAGTTCTTGTATACAATAAATCAATGCAATAGATAGCAGACGCACTCAATGCTAACAGTGTGACAAAAGCGCAACAATTCAATATACATAATGCCCTAAAGATAAAAATATCAATCTACCTTCCGGTTTTAATATATTGTGGCCGACTGGGCAAAAGCCATGGGTAATTAAGTTATGATTTTATATCGCATCAGCTACTTCTGAACATTTGACAGAAGTTACAAAAAAAATAAGAAAAACAATTAAAATAGTAAAGTTTTTCAATTACCTATATGATTTTTAGTGAACATTATATGCTTTTTCTGGGGTTCAATTGGATGAAATTCGGCATATATTGAATATTCAAATTTTTATCCAATTCAGCTGTTTTTCCGTAAAACATAACAAATTGAATTACTGGGATAGTTAAAAAATAACTAAGGATGAATTATTTGCCTCATGATTACGTGGCCTCAGTTTCATCATTTAATTTATGAACTTAACTGTTCACTAGTTTTGAAAAAAAAATCACTTCTTAGTTCTGATGCGAATTGAGTTTATAACTTTTGGAGTCAAAACTGATCACGAATATATGGCAGCTGTACTAGTAGTAAATGTTTGGTATAATTTACAATCACATACTTTTGAATCACTTCGACGCCACACAGTTCTGACGCGAACTCCGTTCATTAGTATTGAATTTCTGATTTTCATCATCTACTTTTGCTGTTGACTGTACATACTAAACACCCTCAATTAAGTAGAACTGTAGCGTGGCCCACCGCGGCGCACTGTGCTGCGATACAGTGATACATAGTCGTGAGTTAATATTCGTGTATGGGGTGTACCGCATGCACAGCGTGCATGGCGTTGACAGCGTTAGCGCTTAGCTATGTGAGCGCCATATTCGAGAAAGCCACGCATGTACTAATGACGTCAATTGATGCATAGCGTATCTGTGGTTTGCAGTGGACACAATCACATACCTACATTTTCTTGCAAAGCGAAGCTTGCGTGGCCTATCCTTGCGCCGCGGTGTGTCTGCGCAACGAAGGTGAGCACTAAGGGAAAAAAAGTTCTCCTCGTTTTGTTAGTTGTAAGTAGTTTTAGTTAAAAGTTTGTTTGGATGCTCATCATTTTTGCCGATGGAAATCCCATCGGGAACTAGGCTTGTATTTAATACTGCTGCGCTCGTTGTTAAAAGCCATTTAAAAGAAAGAAAAAAAAAAACTTTTATTTGCGGTAAACAGGACTCGGAGAAAGAATACAAACACAAAAAAAAGAAGAAGTTGGTGGAAAATATGCGTAATAAATATCCACGCAAAACGGCCATCGCTTAGCATAATGCTGTTGCTGTAGGAATTTCTTTCTGCATTGCTAACGGAACAAAAACCTACTGGCTACTAATCATCATAAACCGTATTCCATTTTATATATTTTATCTCTCCTTCGTCTCGTGTCCAACGACCGTCTAATTAGCAAAAACTTGGCCGTTAATTAAACGTTAAGCTTTCGATAATGGAAATTATTCAATTAGAGATGAGAAACTTATATTTTATCGTTATGAAAGAAAATATTTCTGTTGATAGGTACTTTTCCGCAACAGCTTACTGTCTTAAAAATCTAATGAATAAATTGATGAACTGTCTTGACTATGAGATATAACCTAATAAACTAAATTAATATATTTTACAATGTAATGTGCCCAATTAATATTAACGAAGAAATACTGTAAATTTTGTTATGATTATGATGTGCGTGACTAATGACTAATTACATTGATGTAATTTCATGATATTATTATGCATGTACTTACTAGAAATATTTGCACGACTATTAAGTCGAATATAGTGAGACTAAAATTATTTCACCATGTTATTACGTAAATACCTGTATCAATAAATTTCAATTACAAAGTTAATTAATAAGTACCTACTTAGCTATGATTTAGCAGGCAAATTAGTAAAAATATTGTGAATGTGAATACATAATGATTATAATGAATTTGAGTCCCTGAAATGGATAAGCAAGTAGCTAAGCTAAACTAACGAAACAATTTGCTGAAACCTGAAACTAGAAGAAAGAAAAACTTTTTTTACAAAAATAATACAATTGACTTCCAAAAAAGTCACTGCAAAGTGAAAAATAACTTTAATTTCAGAAGTCGGTGTCGTTGGGTCCATATTTTCGTTGTTTGGCACCGACTTCCGAAATTAAAGTTATATTTCACTTTGCAGTGTCTTTTTTGGAAGTTGGATGTTTTTTTTTTTGTAAAAAGAATTGTAGGTACCTATTATTCACTTTTAAGTTGTACTTACCTCACACAAATTCGTGTAACACTACATGCTATGTAAATATCAGTGACAGGAAGTTATTATAACATCATCAATATAAACTAAGTGGCAAAAATACGTATTATTGAAGCTTAAGTCAAAAGCTACCCAAGCAAAGTTTGTGAGACCACCCCTGAGGCATACCCTACCCATTAAAAAAAAAATTGAAATCGATTAACAATTCCGGGAGATATCGTGTAACATAGGTACCTACTTACTAAAACAATTTCGTTCACTTGAATTTTGACCAGTAATTTTGGTTTTAAAACCAAACTACTGAACCGATTTTGATAAAATTTCTATGGAACCAATTTGAAAGTATGTCTTTTGAAATAAAAATTGCAAATCGGCTTATAAATAATGGAGTTCTGGGGTAACAAACATTTATAAAAAATATTCAACCGAATTGATAACTGCCTTCTTTTTGAAGTCGGTTATAAAAAGCCTAAGTAGGTACCTACTTTCATCTCGGAAAATTAAAAAGTTTGTCCGCCCTACTTTCCTCGAAATGGGTAAATAGGTACTCTATCCTTCAAGTAACAACATTTTTTGAACAATTAATAACGTCACTTCAAAATAATTTCTAAGATAGTTTACAAAGTTAGAACATCTTCACGACACGCTTTCTAGAAAATCTTCATAACTCGCTAAAACAAAAAAAAAGGTTTGTGACTTATTTTTTTAAACTTGTAAGTAGTTTATATTCTCATCTCAAAAGCCAAAAGATGTATTCTGAATTTCTGATGTATTCAGCGTTCGATCGCACTGAGACAATGACCTCAATCCAAAATTTGGACACCTCACTTTCGCTGAAGTTACGCAATTTCACCTTAGCCGCTTACACTTGACCCCGTAACAACAATCGTGCATTTAGACCGTGTTATATGGACATTATTTTGTTAGAGTGAATAAAAATGGTGAGAAAATTGCGAAATGAAACCCACACCGATGTTGTAGGCGAAATTGTCTGTCTGTTTGGGACATATCCACGGCTAAACTGCCAAATCGTTCATAGAGAAGTAGCTTATCTTGGGCGAAAACGTTGCATCTCCGAATTAAAACAAAACATGGGAGTGAATCAAATTATCGTTTAACATTTTACTAAAATCGTAGTCAACAATAATACACCTACAAACGGTAACCAGATCTCTATAGGTAGGAGGTAAACACAAAACCCGATGTACCTATCATTCAAACAAAATTTCAAATTAAACCCACCTTGAAAGTTCCCATCGTTCCTTAGAGACATTTCAGCGTTTCATTTCCTCACATTTGTAGTCAACCACTAAGTTTAAAATGCGATAACGAGCCTCTAGTGACTAGTTTGGATTAATATAAAATGCTAAAGCTCTTGAGCTCTTATTATTTAAACTGCAATAACGGAGCTTTACACTAACCGAATGGATTTCCGGCTGCTTTAACGTAGCTTATACGTAGGCAGGTAGGTACGTAAAGTGCGTCAATGAACTGCAAATTACTTTATGAAAGCGATTCAGCAGGTATGTACATATTTACTTGCTATAGGTACCTAAATGTAAATTATTAATGTGCTGACCGAGGTTCGCGACATCGCGAATGACGTCGTTATATCAGGAAATTCAGGTTATTTTGAATTGGCAAGTCCCCATAGATAGTTACTGTGCATTTAAGCAAAGAGGCAAGCTATGTAGGTATACTATGGCTTGCCTGTTGCCGACCTGATGTATGTAGGTGCCATTAGACTCTCAAACCTTATGATCCTTCTACGAACTTTACGTCGTCGTCTCGTCGGTCAAGGATAGATAGGGAATAACCAACGAGCAGCTAAGGTTGATAATGTTACAATTCCTCTATAGGTTACATGAACCTAATTTTAGCAAATTAAATAGAATCCATGTAGTATCTAGGTAAATACCTAGGTACTTACCTGCACAAAGGGTGTAATTAGTCATCACAAATACTATTTAGGCCTTTAATCATTCATTTCCTAAAACATAGTTACCTAATTAATTTACTAAGTCAACTTTTTAACTGCCACTTATCTGTGAAAAGAGATGCGAGTATTTTCGAACCTTACTCAGCATTGTCCTTTACTTAATTTTTTTTTTGCCGTGACCCAAAGCTGGGCAAAGGCCTCCTCTTGTTTCTTTGTTGTTTCCCTGTCTTGTGCGATCTCTGGCCATGTTGGCTTTGCAAATATGACCACATCATCGCACCATCTTCACCGTGGTCTACCTTGATGGTGATATCCTCCCTCAGTCGTCCTGTGAGTGACGATCTTTGCCCATCGCTCCGGATGTCCAGTTCAGCCTTGCTGAATTTCATTCCAATAAAATAAATTATATTTTTAAATATTAGAATATAAAAACATTTTAAAATATAAAAAAATAGTGGCCTATTGGCATCAGGAACACGATCCAAGATGCCGGTGGTCAGAGTTCTAGAGAGGAACCTCCTCACTATGCGTACAGTATCCAGAAGTACCGCTTTCTGAATTAAGCCTTTGACCCAACCGCGTAATGAGAGCTTCCCGAGCGAGGTGTTGGTCGAGGCTCTCCGCTAGCTAATAGGCCATTTACTGTAACGATTAGGTATGGTACAATAATTGCGGAGTCCACATCCCACATCTCAACAACCTCGTGTGCTAAGTCAAGATACTTGATTTTTTTTTTTATCTTCAAGCCTTATTTTTATCTTTATTTCATTTGTATTGGTTACATTTTTAAATATTTTTATTAAAAAACATTTAAAAATATAAAAAAAATAATCGCTCATTGGCATCAGAAACAGGGTCCAAGCTGCCGGAGGTCAGGGCTCTAGAGAGGAACCTCTTCACTAAGCATTATTATTATTATGAACATATTGAGGGCACGGTTGGCGCAGTGGTTAAGGGTACCTACGTACTATGCGGTTAGCCGGAATGCGGTAAACCGTCCGGCTGAAGAACTGCAAGGACCGTCCGGCATCACAGTGCGGATAAAAACTACTTTCTCGTACATATTTTTGATTGCGGTCAGCCGGACGGCTGATCGCATTCCGGCTATCCGCAAAGTGCGTACGTAGGTACCCTAAGACTATGCCGACCGCACAGTGGCGCCCTCATCGTTTGTTTGGTTTTTTTTATAATCCTTAAAACGGATAACAGTGGCCACTATATTCCTTTTAAAGTATTATATTAAAACTAAACAATGTAAAACTACCGTTTCTAATAATATTAACGTATAATCTTGTGAAGCACAACTTAACGTGCTTATTTTCTGCATTTTCATTCTAAATTGTATGAAATAACCAAACAAACGATGAGGGCGCCACTGTGCGGTCGGCATAGTCTTAAGCGATTGACTGCTACGCTGCGTGTCGCGGGTTCGATTCCCGCACGGAACAAATATTTATATGACCTACAAGTAAGTAGTTGCTTCGGGTCTGGCTGTTTGTGTATGTGAGTTTAAATGTTTGTAAACGCACCCACGTTACAGGAGTAATTCCTAGTGCGGGGCAACGTTTAGTTTATATAAAAAAAAAATATGTTTAGCGAAAGAACCATCGTTCTGATGCGATTCTTTGATCGTCTAGAACAGCAATACTTCCTCTTCTTGCAACTTGCCTTGCCACTATGCCATTGAATAGTATTAGGATGATATTATATTGTAAATTCATTCATTACTTATGCTTATACTAAAAATTCTACTACTAATACTTTTATAGAAAGTGGGGATGACAATCTATACTTATAATAAATCTGTAGAGAGGTCAATTCTGTACATGAAATATATTTCCAAAATAACTATCAGCGGGTGATTAGTGATCGATAATGACGCCAAAAATGCAATCAGTAAAATTTTTGTCTGTCTGTATGTTCGTTATAGAAACAAAAACCACTCGACGGATTTCAACGAAACTTGGTACAATTGTTCTTCATACTCCTGGGCAGGTTATAGTATACTTTTCATCACGCTACGATCAATAGGAGCAAAGCAGTGAAGGGAAATGTTGGGAAAACAGGAGAACTTACTCCATTTTTTAAGCTTTCGTCGCGTGTGCAGCCTTAATGGTTAAAGCTACACAGAAATCATATATGACGGAAACGTTCTCCTTAAAATTATATAAAAAATATTCCACGACAGCAAATGTCTATATTTTATGGTTGACTCACAATAACACGTGTAACTCCCGATAGCTTAGCAGTTCGGAGCTTTCTGATTATATTTATCTACCCTTACGTTTATAACACTCTCACTCATACTTAATTAAAAAATGTTAACATTATTACATAAGTAATAAAAAAAGAATCATAGAAATCGGTACAGAAACACCAAAGTTATACATGAAATACGCTAATAAGCCATCACGCGTGAATACTGAATCATGCTATAAGGATTATTTTTGTGTAACGGTCGCCGCGCCCGCTATTGTCTTGAAAAACGCGTTGAATGAGAAATACGTGTTCTCAAGAATCGGCAGAGGAAAGAGCACATCGGTTAAACTCTATGAGAGTTAGTGCCTCAATTTCCGGAAGTCATTATTCCACGCGGACGAAGTCGCTGGCAAAAGCAACATACAAATTAACAACATATAAATTAAACTTCGTAAGACCTAATGACGTACCCAGTCTGCATACAAAAATTCAATCAAACATATCCAATAGTCTAATCATTAGACATTATTTTTCATTTTTATAATTTTGTACTTGATGTATCTGTTAACAAGCCAGCACCGACAGGTTAAAGACATCTGCAGTTAAACACAACATGTTGCCAGCTCGCTAGTTCAATAACCTTCGCCAAATTTGTTCTTAAATTTAATTTCCCGATGCGAACTAATGCATATATTGTAGCCTTATGCTTAAGACATGTCATGCATGTGGAAGTTATTACTTACTACAAATGTAAATTTTTTTACAAACCTACAAATAAAGGGGTTCCCGGCACACTGACTTATACCATTTTTTCAGGTTTCGTCCATGTTTTTTGGGTCAATGATACCGCGCTGTTGCCGGAATATTTAAAGTGTAGATCTTTTTTTTTTACATTTATGCTATTTAATATGTTAGAAAAAAACACTTTTTAATTTCAACTTTAGGATTTATTTGATAGTTCCTAAATACTCCTAAGCATTAGTATTGTTAGTGTTTTCATTTATTGTTGTATTGTCATTACCACTTTGTATATCTTCTAGTCTGACTATACTTCAAAATACTAACAGAAATCTTTTATCGTTTTCCCCTAGCGACTGGCTACGATCCCATGCAGGTTTGCATCGAGAACTGCGCACAATGCAAGAAGATGCTGGGAGCTTGGTTCGAAGGCCCTCTCTGCGCACAATCCTGCATCACATTCAAAGGAAAGCTGATCCCAGACTGCGAAAACTTAGCGTCAATCTCGCCTTTCCTTAACAAATTGTACGACAGCGACAAACTTATGGATTAATATGGGCCAAGTTTCATTATGTATTAAATTGTATGCATTTATATTGTATAATGTACTAGGTATCTGTTATACCAAAATGAAACCGTAGCATGCAAGCGAATTGCCTGTGATGAGCCAAGTATTACCAAACCGTGTTACCGTTTGTGTCAACTAAAGTTTTAAGATACAACAATCTTATAGCTAAATTTCGTTGCGATTCGTGCCCCAAATTAAACCATACACTTGAAATGTTTAACATTCCAACCAATATGCCAAAGTATTTGATACTCTATTTTAATTAGATTTAAGTCGATTTTTGTTTGTAAGTTTTATACTCATTTCATATTACAGGGATTAATATAAGATTATTATTGAAAAATAAATTAATGCTTTTTGAAAATTTTATTTTTTATTTTATATAACTTAACCTATAATATTGTTCAGATATTTGGAAGAAGCGATATAAATCGTTATCGTAAGCCAATATTTGTATTAATAAAATATATTTGTAAGGAGTAGAACCTCTGTAGAAATAACTTACATAAAGATTTTTTGTCTATTTACATAAATTGTCGTTCAGTATGGTACAGCTCTATTACACTAACTGTAAAGCTGCATATACACACATACATACAATAAAGTATACGCTTTACTGTGTTTATGTAACACAAATACATTTTGATTGTTTATTCCAAGAAACAGTATTATTTAAACAAAGCAAAAGAAAATTGGAAAAATACACATTTTCATAAGGAGGAAATAAAAATTAAAAACTCTCTTTACAAATATCTAAAATAGCCATACAATGCACCTGATTAATGAAAACCAGTTTTAAACGCATTTGCTGCGCTGCGTGACGTCATTAAAAACACAATATAAATCCATTTCAAATCTTACAATATTATTTTAATACATTATCTGTATCGCAGATAATATTTTATTGTTCTCTTAACCAATAACACAATTTATTGCTAAACCATTCACATTCACATACCTACAGGGTGGCTACAAGTTGCGCAAGTTGCCCTGTCATCCTGTATACTTTATTGTCGCTGTTCTAACACTGTATAGTAAAAAATAATTACCTAAATGAATGGAGGAAATGAAAAAATACGTGATAATTTTCGTAAGTGAAGAATTTTGGTAGAATCAACATACATAATCTGCATTCGCAATTTATTTTCCTAAAATGTAAACAAATATGAATTAATGGAAAAATAACTTCTACACAATAAAGTTCAACTTACGCTGCACCTTCATTTTTATACCATTGAAATAAAGTTGATATTTGTAAAAACATCAATCTCAACATCATCATCAATCTTGAAAGAACATCAATTGCCAACATAAATTTGAATAGACCTTAGTTCATAAACTTACGCCTTTATCCCATGGTTGTAGGCAGAACTACAGATCTTATGTTAGGATAACAGTTCCCAAGTAAGCACAAGTAACAAATTGCATTTAAGCGCTGGCCAACCTGGAGGCGAATCCCGCGCAGGATATCTAACCTAATACATAAAATTCTCATGTCAGTGTTAGTTACCATACTCCTCCGAAACGGCTGGACCGATTTGTATGAAATTTTGTGTGCATATTCTGTAGGTCTGAGAATCGGCTACTATTTTTTTTTTGCAAAACGACGTTTGCGGGGTCAGCTAGTATAATATATTATATATATATTTCTGTTGAAGTCGCTCGCGCAGATTATGTCAATTAACTTGTATGGTGGTGTTCAGGCACCTGTACCACAGCCGGCAACTAACGAAAAGCGAGTAGAGGTAGCAACTAAAAGCGAGTTGGAGTGCATCCAGCAGCGAGTGCACGACGGCGACGAGCGATTACTCGCTGGTATGCGCGAGTCTCTGCGAGTGAGCTGCGTCTGTTTGATAGCTCTTGTCGCTGCAACAAACGAGTACTCGCCGGTGTGAACAGTCAGCGATCAACTATCATCATCATCTGCCTAGCCTTTTCCCAACTATGTTGGGGTTGGCTTCCAGTCAAACAGGATGCAGCTGAATACCAGTATTTTACATGGAGCGACTGCCTATCTGACGTCCACAACCCAGTTACTGGGTAATACGATACCCCTTGGTAAGACTGGTTGTCAGACTTTCGGGCTTCTGACTACCCGTGACGTCTGTCAAAGATCCACGAATGACAGCCGGGACCAACGGCTTAACGTGCTTTCCGAGGCACGGAGGTGTCTCGGTATGTAAAGATGGTCACCCATCCACAGACCAACCGCGGCAAGCGTAGCTTAACCTGATCGATCGACCTGTGCGGCTGTTATATATTAGCCACGGACCCCTCGATCAACTATCTATTTATATAAAATTCAAAGTCCTGACTGACTGATATATCAACGCACAGCCTAAGCCGCTGGTCCTAGAGACATGAAATTTTGAGGGTGTGTTCTTTGTGAAGAGTAGGTATTCACTAAGAAAGGGTTTTTCGAAATTCCACCCCTAAGAGAGTCAATGGGTGAAATTTCACGCGGACGAAGTCGCGGGCAGAAGCTAGTTAATATATATGTATCTCTTTTAATTACACGGGATCTTTTGCACGTTTATAGAGCGAGAAAAGTGTTGATAGCTATATTTGAATTTGAGATAATTTTCAAATTATGGAACAACAAACTGAATGAATAAAGTTCAAATTCCATTGCGACCAAAACTTTATTAAGACCTTTTTGTTACAAATGGTCACTCGAACACCAACTTAGTAGATAATTGATTAAGTGGCGATGGAATGTAAATTATCTGAGATTGTGAACACTGCTCTCTCATCGGCGATGGGACAGATGCCTCTGAACTGGCGCGAATAGTCGCGTGACTTCCTAACTATTAAAAGGTTCGCCTCAGTGTGGCCAAAGCTTTAGTTATACAGCGCCAACTATCGGTAGTAAAAAAAACTTTATTTTAATTGATAAAAAATCTCGAGACGAGATAGCGGCCAGCATTTAAAACATTCCATTTGTCTTAAGAGATATATTCTCTGTTATTTTGTATTACGTAAACGACTTACAATATAAAATACCCTCTAGTTCACTGAAGTCTCTTGCACTTGTTCAGTAGTGTCTCACTCATAGATATAAACCTAGATAACGCAAGTATCACGATCTGTATGAAAACCAAGCGTGAAATTTTTTTGACTACCTACTATGACGTCATAAGCGCTCTTTCTCACTCACGCTCACCCAGCCAGCGGTATACAGCCGATCGATTCTGTAAAAATCTCACCGTGATAACTTAGGTGAAGTGAGCTATCAATAGGGGCGATCCCTAACATAAGGTGGAATGACAGCTCACTTCACGCTCACTTCACCTAAGTTATCACCGTGAGATTTTTACAGAATAGCACTGCAGGACTGAGCGCGAAAGTGGCGGCTCACGATTTTTGAACGTAAGTTGGTGCGATTTTTGGCACGCGAAGTAGTTGCTCTTGTGTTATCTAGGTGTATCTTTATCTGAGGTCTCACTCAATAGTCCGTACTAATAGCGTTGTAAAACGATGGTCAGTTGACAGCCACTTCTGTGGGCTGCGACTCGGCGGCTGTAGGTAGCTGCAGTTGTCGTGTCTCTTCAGCTGCTAAATAGAAAATAGTATGATTAAAAGAAAATATTCAAACTACATTTTATATCTGTAATGTTTATGGTGTACACACGGCTACAAATCAAGCTATATATCGCTGCTTCAATTCAAAACTACCACAAATCAAGGTTACATTTATTTACAAAAGAGCTAATCAAAGAAAAAAAAAACTATTTGTGTCTAAGGTTTTCTTATTTTATATCAATAATACGCATATTATACTGCCGCGCTAATTAGAAACGCAGTAAAGATGTTTTTTTGGAAAATTGAGTTACTTATAGATTCTGAATCCTCGTAATGAGCTCTATATGGTGATTTGATCCTTATTTTGATAGCTGCTCTGGAAGTAGTATTTTTAATAGGCAAAAACGCAGTATGTTTCTTGCTGAGAACTAAATTACTAAGCACAACTGCAGTAAGACACATTACTGCTCTTTGCCTTACAGTATTTGTTTGAACTTATTTTTTTTTACTAGTAAGAAACGCAGTAAGAAACACTTGCTGCTCTTATGATTTGTAAATTATGTTTAATGAATAATTTAAGGATACTACTTATAAATGCAGTAATATTGGATACTGCTGTTTTTCTAAGCACTCCATTTCATTTGAAAGACTAAAAAATACTTATTTAAAATGAAGTAAGATGCGTGACTGCGCTTATCTTTAGTATTTGTACGTAAAGAACCTATTATGAGATACTAACTAGAAATGCAGTATGCGTCATTACTGCATTACTATTTAGTATGTAGTACCTTATAGATTTTTTCTAAAATGCATAAGATATTAGCAGTAATATCTCACACTGCGTTATTAATTAGTACAAGACAATTTTATGCATAGGTATCGAAGTACGAAAAAAGTCCGCAGTAAAGTTGGACTTTGTTTAATAAGTATAACACTCAAGTTAGCGGGGGTTGAGAGGTGAGTTGGGCGGGTGACTGAATTTGCCGAAACGAAAACTGTTACGAATAGAAAAACTTATCGACAGGTTGTACGAAAGGACATGAATGTTTCTTTTGCGCATTTGGGCAACGAAGAGTGCGAAATTTGTGCCCATCACAAACGCCAAAAGTGACGCAATAAGTAGGTAATGAAAATACACTTGCCCCATTTGCGTTAAATATAAAAGTCATAAAACAAAATATGTACAGGCCCGTAAAGCATATAAAAAGATGCAAAAAATAGTGAACATAAATACAGTATGTTTCTCTGTTGACCTACAGAAGGTAATTATGTTGCCTCGTATGGAGCAATTTAAAAGCGCAATTTTTGTCCAAGATTAATAGCTTATAACGAGAGTTTCGTTTCATTAGGAACATGCAAGAAAGAATCCATTCTATTTATAGCAATCTGGAACGAAAGCACGTCTGGACGTAGTCAAGAAGACATAATATCAACCTTTAGGTTTTATTTTTTACTTAAGAAACGCGTTTTTTTATTTTAGAAATTGTTCAGCCCAAAACAAAAATTGGGTGATATTTATAATTAACAGCAATTTGATTTCCGCGCAGACAATTTTCGAACCAGGGCATACTTATGTCTGCTAACAGTTTTCATCACAGAGTCGAGCAATCTTTACAAAATGAAAGGAACGACTTTAACGATTTTATTTTATGCTGTGAAACAAGCCCAAAATCCTGTCGACGTTAAAATCATGGAAGTATCCGATTTTTACTCTTATTCACATCTTTCTTCAATTCACAAGGTACGTAAAATTACTCCAAGAATTTACTTAAAAGATATCGTGGTTGTTGTAGCAAAAAGGGCCACATACACTTTAGATTTTAAAACAAGCCACGATGAAAATGAGAATCCTAGATTTTCTTCAAATTAAATTAATGAAGAATCAAAGTTTGCTTGAGGTTAGACAAAAACACCCCCCTAGGGCGACAACAAGGGCAGCGGGATTGTCCGAAAGGGTTACCGTTGCCCCAGAAAGGGCTAAGAAAGGAACACGGATGGGTTTTAGTCAGTAAGAGTCTGACACTCCCTTCTGCTCCACCCAGAGCGGGAGGGGTCATTTGATGATTTCCCATCCACAAAAAAAAAAAGGGCGACAACAAAATCAGCCATAATTGATAAGCTTTTAAACCTAATGCCCGATACAAGGAAGGAATTTTGGCAGAATTTGCCCGTAAATAATAATAATGAAACTAAGAATAATGATATCGAAGAGGCCTGATACCTAGTTCTTTTTTACTTTTTAAATATTTGAATTGTTTTGTTAAAGATTTTATAGTGTTTTTAGTATTAGAAGTCTGATAGATCTTTTTAATGATAAGTTCTCAGACTTGCGAATAATTCTAACACTGACTGATCTCCGTATTTGCCATAGACATAAATCACTATTTAGCCGTGATTAAAATAATTAAAATTGTAATGTTCGAAACAAAGAAGGAAGTTTGGTTGAAGTTGATTAATGAAACTGATCTTAAATAAGTGTGACCTATTTTATATTAATATTCCTAGATTTTGTAAAGACTCAAGAGACTGTTACTAGATTTCATTATTTCAGTGCAATAATTAGTGATAATTACAAGTCCTTGTTACTATAAGTAATACTAGCGGCCCGCCACAGATTCGCACGGGTGCATTTTTTTTTTCAAATTAGCGGTTATGAATTGGGATATAAACTATCTTTCAAGTTGGATGAAACTGCATACAGTGTGCAAAATTTTATTAAAATCGGTTCAGTAGTTTAGGAGTCCATTGCGGACAAACAACGTGACACGTACTTATATTAAGATTAATCTATGATCTCAACATAATGTGACATAATACTTGGCTGTGATTATAATAATTTTTAGTTTTAAGTTTTATTAGGTTCTTCTAATAAAAATACATTAAAATAGTTGTATTATTTATGTCTTCTTGATATTTAATAGGTATAATCTAATTATTGTGATGTTTTACGTGTGTACACTAATTTCAAAGCTAATAGTCACTCTTTAACTGTGTTTATGGTTTGTAGTTAGGCTAAGCATAACTATATGGAAATATTGTATTACTAATAATAAAGGCAGTAACTGTCTGTGATTAAGATATTTTCAATATTATGTTTTATTTGCTAATTAAAATAACGTAATTCATTAAATATACGTTGTTTTATTTAATTAAGAAGTGGTAGGGATGAATATAATTAAGTAATTCACATTTAAAGTCACTATTGCACTGCGTTTATAGTTTGTAGTCGGGGTGATAATAATAATTGAATAAAATAAAATAAACGCAGTTAACTGCGTTTGCTAGTAGAAAGCGCAGTAACTCCAAACTTGCTGCTGTTACATCTTGTAATACTGGAGTTAGTTTTGAAGACCCTGCTAAGCATAACTAGTTTTTTTTGTTTTAAATTAGTTGTATTAAACATATAGAGAATTGGGTTAGTTCATAAGAAACAGTGCATATTCAGCTATACATGTAAATCAAAACATATTTGCAAAACTTCAAAATTATATCTAAAACAACAAAATAAAAGTAAAAATTTTTTGGCACCATTTACTCGAAACTACGAATAACCCCCTTACTGCACTTCTAATTAGCGCGGCAGTATACATCGTTAGAAGCGTATTTTTAAGCAGCATTAATAATGTTTTAACTAGTTTTAATAAAATTATGAAGACTTAGGATTGTATTTTTGCAATAAAAACATTTCTGCATTGTGGTACTTTTGAATTGAAGCAGCGACATTTCCAGTGTTAGCTGACCTCGCATTGTATAGGTTTTTCGTACAATCAGAAGTCAGTTTATACTGGTTATGTATAGCTTGAGATGTAGCCGTGCGTACATAATAAAGAGTTTCTATCTAAGATTAATGGGATGACTGTGAGCTAGTGGAAAGTAGTGTTCCTAATAATTTTAATGAACAAAATACAAGATGGCACGGGCATCGACGCGCAAACTGAAACCATGAAATCAGCACATGATTTTAGACTCTCTAGGTTATAAATTTTCGTAAAAATCTGCAGTTTCACAGGAAAATATAATTATATATTCAACCTGTAACGTTCCACTGATGAGTAAAGATCTCGCCCCGAGCTTTGAATTAAAATACAATAATTAACTAAATAAATGTTGATACTAACGATCACTGGGGGTATTTGACAAGTCTCCAGAAACGTCCATTGGCTCAGCTACTGGCGGTGCCGCTGATGGTAGCTGGTAAAAACATCATAGAATAAGAATAATAATAATCGCGTTAGAGAATTTTCATAAAATTAAGACTTTCCAAAATCAGAAGAATATTAAATAGTGCCCGACCGAAGGTTCGCGTCCGGTTAATTTCGGCCAAAAAACCACGTATCGGTTTCGGCCAACAAGTTGGCGTTCATGAGCTGTTTTGATAGAATATGAACGACTGACAGATAGACAGACGGCATATACTTAGTAATGGGATCTAGTTTTCACCCTTTTTACCAAAAAATATAAGTGTTTGCTCATAAATTCAAGTGGGTTAGGTTCTTGGACATGATAATTTCAGTATCAGCGAGTAGGAATTTATTCGCTTTCCAAAAGATTGATACAATCTCTTAGGTCAACTGCAAATGCACATTAGGATAGCAAAATCACAAGTTTTAGGGATTACATAGACGCTGCATCGCGTTTTGAAGGTTCGTTCCGTTTAAGAATGCTTTAGAAATTGCGTTTTCTAATGATGCTGAATCGTTTTGCGGAGAGGTAACGCGTTGTCGCTGAATGGAGCTGCTGAAAATCGCTTAAATCGCTGATTGCTGATGCTAAAATTATGCGATGCTTATTGCTTAATCGCTGTATCGAGCGACTGAAAACGACTAAACCGGTAATCGCAGATGCTAACAGTAGCGTCTTAATCGTCATTTGAAAAAATTTACAGGTTTTTTACTATTTTTTTTTTATTATTGTTAAATTGCGTCTGGTAATTGCAAATTAAACAAATTATTTGATACAAACTCACGAACAATGATGGGTCCCGGAAAATAACGTCAATTTACCAAACTTTTACGTTTAAGTTTTGGTTTCGGCCAAAACTAGGAGAGCCGAATACCTATTCGGTTACGGTTTTGGTTTCGGCTGAAAATCATGTTTCGGTCAGACACTAATACCAAACCATTTGAAGTAAGAACAAGCAAGTCTAGAGTTACATGCATTTTTTTCATTTGTACTGCAGGATCATTTGATAAAAACCACTCACTAAAAAATTCCTTAACTACAGTGTTATTTAAAAGATTTCTTGAAATTTGAACTTACCTCAGGAGCAATCCTCATAATCTTTCCAATCTTGTGCCTGACGCTAAACGGAGCGCATGACTCATAGTAGTTGATAACAAAATCTGGGTAGGCTTCACCTAACTCGTGGCCTGGTACCACGTCAAAGTCTGTGCAACCATGCCTGTAAGAAATTAGGACACGTTTAAAGGCGACATCTATCTGTACAAGGTTGTCACTGACTACTAGGGAATGCAATCTCGAGTCGAGATTGACAACTAGAGATCTTACTTGCTAAGATTTAGCCGATCAATCTGCCGAGATGTCGTTTTGAAATTTTCAAGATCGAGATTTCGCCTACTTTTTAAAATAATGCGTGTTTTTTTTTATAAAAATGCAATACACAATGGTGTTGATGTGTTATTCTGTAAACAAAACAACATTATTTAAATATTGAAACAATCTACGATAATTTTCTACACTACGCATACATAACGCAACACACAAATCACCACAGACGCATCACGCACGCTATAAGGCTGTGTCCCCAGTAGGCAAACTGTTAGCAGCCGACTGAGTGAGTAAAGTGAGCGTGAAGTGAGTGAAGTGAGCGTAAAGTGAGCGCAAAACTAGCAAACTGTGGACACTCCATTTCAAATATATGGAAAGTCGTACTAAACCGATACGCCGCAAACTTAGAAAAGAAAGAAAGAAAAAGTATTTATTGCGACTCGTACAGGAGGATCACAAACTAAATTAAACACAGTCTAAATTAAAATACCAAAACGCCGCTAACAGTTTGCCTACTAGGGACACAGCCTAAATCCATATATTATTACTAGCTGCGCCCCGCGGTTTCACCCGCGTAAGTTTCGATCCCGCGGGAATATCGGGATAAAAAGTATCCTATGTGTTATTCTGTTGTATAAGCTTTATTGCTGTAAAGTTTCATCAAAATCCGTTCAGTAGTTTTTGCGTGAAAGAGTAACAAACATCCATCCATCCTCACAAACTTTCGCGTTATAATATTAGTAGGATAGGAAGTAGGATAGGATTAAATGAAAAAAAAAATGAATGATGATGGAGGAAAAAATATCTTCTCAATAGCATAATGTGCTTAATTGCGCGTGCTCTCTCCGAAATCTCGTTCGTAATCTCGATCAAAACAGTCGAGACGTCGAACGAGATTGTCTTGCCACGAGATCGAGAATCTCGAAAAATGGCTGGAGATCTGGAGACTGCATTCCTTAATCACTACTCAACAACAAGGCAGTACAGGTCAAAAGCCTTTTCTCATACAAAGAACAAAAACTGATTGCTATCCACACAGCATGTTTCCGATTCCCTATGTGAGCGGTAAAGCAACATTCATTCATATAGTAGCACTTTTATTGCGTGTTATATGATACTTATGTTGCATGATTTTGCATGTTGTTTAGGAGTCAGTGAATTCAAGCCACTTTACTATAAAACACACCATTATAGAATAGATGGTGTGTTTTAATATGCTTTATTGTAAAGTGGCTGTATAGACATATTATGATAAATTAAAGTATCTTTCGCGTCGGTCTGTGTGATTGCAATCCACCATTATTTAAAAAAAATATTCCGGAAGGTTTATGTGCACAAAACTTTAATATTAAACTCACAATATACAAGGTGTAACAGAATAAACGGAAGTCCTGAAAGTAGTTTGTTCATAATTGATTACTGAATTGATTTCAGTAACTTTCAATATTGGTATTTTTTCAAAAATTATGTATTTTTCATACTAACCACCAATTGAGCCACATAAAATTAAATCTTACTTCGAGGCAATAAGACTCAATTTTAAATGCATAAAGTAATGCTAGTGTCAACACGATTTTCTTAGTAAACCTGTATTATGCTTTTAACTCGATACTCTAATTGGGGTGATCTTTGCATTAATTATGTTACTCCTTGTATAATAATAAAATCTCAATATTTTGTCAAGTCAAAAATCGTGCGGAGGAGAGGCGGGTTGCTAGTTTTTAGGAAATAAAGTATTTACCATTTAACCAAAAAGAACAATGAGCCATGGAACAGCTGACCAGCCAGTATCTTCTCTGGCGATAAGCCTCGCGCTAGACCACGTGGTTTTTCAATCTCTTGTAAGACCTGAGGAACAATTACACTGGTTTATGATAGTCTATTATGCCAAAGGAATATAAAAACAAGAACTGAAATTAATGTAAAATTATTAAACTAAAATAAATAATAATTATTATTAAATTATTATTATTATGTATTAAACTACAAAATGTGGTTATACTCATCTAAAATAACATAAACCTCCAATCATTATTATTATTGTTAGTTGGTATACACTAGCATCTAGCTAGCTGTTGCATGTTTTTCAAATAGCTTGGCTATATTTAATCTGTTCTTTTCAGCAGTTCCAATGTCTATGTCGCAGCCAACTTGTTAAATTAGCCGTTTAGTTAACCGCCTGGCCTTGGGAAGTAGTGCTCGCCACCCTTCGCTCTCTCGTCCTGTACGCGGTTGATCACAGTTCTAACCTAACCCATTTGGTCGGGATACCCTGGCTTAGTTACTGCGATCAATTCGGTTCGCGCGTGTTCGGTTACGGTTCAACCTAAACTATAATTGGATATCATTCAGGCCGTTAGCTGAACGGTCGCCGCTAAATTAAAAATCTAGGCGGTTAACTAAATGGCTAATTAAACCAGTAGGCTGCGACATCTATACATTAACTCTAGAACCTAACGTTAGAACCTTGTTTTTAGATAACTATTCATTTTATTTTATTTATTTAAGTACTGCCACATCACATACATTTAATATGTATAATACATGTTTGTCATGTATAATTTGTTATTATTTAAATGTGCTTTTGTGTGTTATGCTATGTCTTTTGTGTGCACAGAACAGGCGCAGATCCAGCCCTCAAAAAAGGTTGTGGTTGTGACCACAACCCACCCGAAAATCGGCCAAGTGTGAGTTGGAATATGAACTCGCTCATCATGATTGATATAGTGCATTCCTACAAAGGAGATGTTTACAAAATATATGACTCCCTGACCAAGATTTTACGCAGATTTATTTATATTTTATTAAGGCATAATACACAATATAATATCATCAGCCTATCAATCTCAATAGACCGTGAAAATGTGATGTCACAAGTCTATTAGGGTTGAGGGTATGCCCATCGTGCCCAAAATGGTGGATCAACGCTTGGCACTGAATAAATGGTTTATAGATCTATCCATCTATTGGTTTAAATTACAATGGCTTTGGCTCAGGTTTCCAAAAGTCACATGAGTTCCCACAATACATGATGACTCTTACTTACATTATCCCACAGCTGGGCACAGGCTTCTCTTTCCCCATGATTTTGAGCTAATGTGGACCCCACTAGTAATTTGTTTAATAATAATAATATTTATTCACAAAAACATAAACTTTGACAATAATTTAAGCATACAGAGAAGTATGCAAACATAAATGGGTAGTTCTACGATAAGAGATTTTAAGTTCTTAGAGAATACGGCCGCGGAGAAAAGTTGCTGTTTTTTCATTCAACACTTATATTACGATTTTTGTCCTATATAAGTATCTTTTCACGTAAGGGCAGGTCACTTTATGCATATTTTATTACTTTTTACAAGGCCAGGGTAAATACATTGGGCAGGGTAGAGACAATAAGATCAGGGTAGATACTTATTTAGCCAGGGGAGAGAATTTGTGACAGTAAAAGTAACAAAATTAATAAAATCAACTTTATTTAAACATTGTACTTAACATAGAATCAGACTATCATTTTTACCAATCATATTAAACATCAACAGACTATATTATTTCAGCCTGCTCTGAAATTTAAAACAAAAATGTCTTTAGTGTCATTACAATACAACAAATAATAAAATATTCTTTTATTAATACTAATTATACAATGTGTAAGGTTAAATGCGCAAAACCTCATACACCCCAATTAGAGCATTAAGTTAAAAGCATAATACAATGACCAAAACTATTTTTTTAAAGCTATTTTTATTAAGAAAATCGAGTTGATCGTAGCATTATTTTATGCATTCAAAATTGAGTCTTATTGGCATAAAATAAGACTTAATTTTCTTTGGCTCAAACGACGGACACGTATGGCAAAATACATACCTAATTTTTGAAAAAAAAAACCTATATTAAAAATGACTGAAATCGATTCAGTAGTCCATTTAAACAAACTATTTTCAGGTTTTGCGCATATAAGTAATACAAATAATCAGACTTGCGATAATCAGGATAATTTTCATATTACCTGTATCTATGCTACATTTCACTAAATGAACATGTTTTAATCATAAAATAAAATTAAAAATATAAATTAAAGGCACTCTCTTGCCTATATTGCTCTCTAGGAGTCATTTGGTCGACAGTTTTTATAATTCCTTTCTCTTTTTTAAATATTTTGCCTTTTCTTTTTGCTTTTGCGAGTCATATTTTTCGGGATCATTTTTAATCTTTTCATATTGTAGTCTCGCTTCACGTTTCTTCTGTAATCTTTCTTCACGTGTTAACTTTTTCCGCGGTTCCATGATCTGTAACAATATTAGACAATAATATAATAACAATATGAACTGAGAACCTCCTTTATTTTTCAGTATTAGAATTTACCAAAATTATTTAAATCTGTTTGTTGATAAAAATATGCTATATCTAAGTTTGTTTGCACTAACATTATTTCCCCTGGTCAACAAGTCTCTCCCCTGACAGTTATCTTGCCAGGGGAAATATGGCAGGGAAGAGACGTTTTCATGATAAATTATATTGTTTTAATTGACATAAGAAATGTTTCTGTACATTATGTATCACACTTAAACTATTGCATTATTATTAAATTAGACCAGTAAATGCAAATAAATTAAATGAATAATATAACTTTTATGACTTACCAGTGGAGAGACACAATGACCTCGCGAAACCAACACTTTGAACCAACGCGTCGCAACAACTAACAAATGTCGGCACTCTTAAGGGCTCACGTGTTTGCATTGCTAACTTCACGTTGATAGATGACCTGGAGCGCTATTTGGAATATGGCCGTTTTAAAATTTGTGTTTGTAGTAGCGGAATTAAATTTTCCAGGGTAGATACCCAAAAACATTGGGACAAAAGTTAAGTTTAAAAAATATTGCAAATAAATAAATTTTGTTCTATTTTTCCTTAACAATACTTAAATATATTTATTGAAATTTGTGTTTAACTTACTTTACTTTAATAACTGATACAAAGAAGGTACGTATCGTTTGCAAATTAAACTGAAACCGACAGGGGGACAGGCCAGGGTAGAGACTTTTTTAGACTTTACAAGGAATTTCAGAAAAATATACTTTAATTAGGCATTTAATCGTGACGTTATTTAATAAAGTGCATTTAGGTGATGTGTTTCATTGCAAAAAATAACAACTTATAGAATAAAATTTATATTTTAAACTGATTGCCGCACAAGTTACCTCTTATCGTAGAATTACCCAAATAGATTCTACAAAGATTGGATACAAAAGGTAGGTAGTGGGGTTAAAAGTCCTGTAAGAATAAGTACCCAGTCCCCCAAACTAGGAAAATCTTGTATCTTGTTAATAAAACTCACATGAGTTCCCTCTTGCTTACTTCAACAAAACTTACTTCATTCTTTTTCTTCTTATCTCCTCTCCTGCTCCTCTTACGGCTAGCCAAAGTCTCCTCTATAGGATCTGGGGTTGCTGTAGCAGCAGCAGCCGCAGCTGCAGCAGCGGCGGCGGCTGCAGCAACTGCCGCCTCCTTCTCTCGCTTCATACGAGCTTCCTCATACGCAGATATAAGCTCTGGACAATCGAGATTATCCTCTGGCTCCCATGTATTATCATCACTGAAATTAGATGAATATAATTAATTGTATAGCTGACATTAATGCAAACAGAAAACATAATAAGTCCAAACCCCATAAAGTGTCTAATTTCAACTTCCATATAAATTTTTAACTTGCTTTTTAAATGAGAGTCAAGCCATTGCATCATTTTAAAATTCAAGATATATAGTTTGCAGAAGAAGTTGTTGTTTTGTTTAGATGAAGTGTGTAGAAAATAAGATAAAGGACATGTTAGGTTTTTGTATGGAGGCTGGTGTGAACAGGGAAGAGATTATATTTTTATGAAAGTACATAAATTAAGGAAACTTTCTATATATTTTTTAATTTTTTTAAAAGCACCCTTTCTTTAAAATAATATTTTTAAATAATTATAATTTAAAAAATATGTTGCAACCCACAGTAATTATTGATTTTGGCAACACATCTCGGTTGGGTGTCATTAATGTCATTGTGAAATGTGAACGTCAATCAAGTGTCAAATTCAATTCAATGCGTTTGTGTCTGTGGTTTCGGTGTTATTTTTGTTCAAGTTTCTTGTTTTGGTGTATCTTTATTTGATACTGCACACGATTTGGACACCCAACGATCGGCGATACTGATTTCTCACTCGGACTTGGATTTTTCCCACAATTTATACATCCACTTATCGTACCTGTATAGTAGGGAAGCGAACTGTTGGAAGCTGTGCTCATATAATGACTATCATATGGTATCTTGGATGGGCTCGGCATCATAACAACATATTACCGCCTGCACAGTTTCTTGATAATATAATTGGAAGGGAAGATGTTGAAAATGAAGAGGTAGAATAAATACAAACAAATATACTTAAGCAAATACATTACTTTTATTTCTCTACCTGATACCTAGACAAAAATGTTCACCTATTCCAACCTGGGAGTGACTACTTACAAAGGTTAACAGGTCCAATCCAATCTAGTCTATCTGGACTGTCTGGTTTACTGGCCTGCCTTGAAGGAGACGTATAACCATCAGTAGTCATTTTACAGTTCAATAACTTCATGATGAAGAATAAGTTCCAAATTGTGGGAGAAAATGGGGATTTTTGGTACATATCAATTCACCATCCTTATCATAAATGATAGCGTTACTGCACTAATACAATATTGCTTTTAAAAATAAATTCAGCCCATTACTGTCCTCTTGATGGGCACGGGCCTCTTCTCAGAGTGAGAAGGGTTAGTGGTTAGCCTTAGTCCACCTCACTGGCCTGGTGCGTGTTGGCGGATTACACACTATTGTTAACATTATAAAGCCCTCTCAGATAGTGATTTCACTAATAACAAGTAGAAATTATAAATACAATACGACGTAGTTAAGCAAAAAGGACTCAATCCACATAGTGGCCCAAATTGAGTTAAGTATTCCTTCGTACTCCTGAGGGTCGAATCTATCATGTACTGAAAACCCTATTTTTAAAATGTACACTGAAACTAGTTTTCCTCGCTACCACACACAGTATGAAGAGCAGCAGCAAATACATTTTGGTATTTGCTGAACAGATTCAGTCCGCTTGAATTGTTTATGAGTAATGTATTTCCATGAGCATGTTCATGCCGATAAGCCTGAAAAAACTCAAACAGTTTGGATCCTTTCTAAGAATTACTTTTGATTGGAAATATCTTAAATCTATTATTCCAATTTTATAATTTAATGGCTCCATCGAACATTGCATATATTAAAAACGTTGATTAAAACAATGAGACAGCTGACAATTGTGACAATCAAGTTGACAACCTCCTGACACAAGATATTTTTTTCATAGATTCCATTAGCCGCTCACGCGCCCGAAGCCAAAAATCGACCGCGAACAAAAACCCCCGATTGTCCCAATGCCAAAAATCGACCACGAACTGTCAGTTGAAAATGCCCGAATGCACGAAAGTAACCACGAAACATTCCGATTTTTTCAAATTTTTCTGTTAGAGCTACAACTTTGGTTTTAGTATTGTTGGAAAGTGTGTGAACGTAGCATTATAATGCAAAAAACCCCGAAGTTATAGCGGGTAACACCATTTCACTATCTGTGGTTAAAAAATAAGAAAAATTCATGAGTTTAATGTCACCCGCTCGACGGCGGTCCGCGCGATGAATATGTTCTTATAACTCGAAAGTTTTGAAGAAAAGTGCTTCTGTGTTATTTACATTAGATTCTGTATAAATGGAGCTATTTATTAGATAAATAAAAAATATAGGTCACCGCGATAGATTTTACATGTAAATTAGGCAAAGTATCCGTTAGCGTTACGTAAAAATCTAAAATGTCCCAGTGCACGAAAGTTACCACGAACATTTTAAATCACTGTAGTTTTGTTTTTAGAGCTATAAGTTTCTTTTTAATTTTCCTAGATAGTAAAATTAACGTAGTTTAATATGCAAAAAATTCTGAGGCTAAAAAGTGTCTACGAAATGAAATTAATAGCTTGACAATGAAAGTGGAATAAAGTACTCGTGCGGATTTCACCCGGTCGACGGGCGGTCCGGGCGATGAATATGTTCTTATATCTCGAAAGTTTTGAAGAAAAGTGCTTATGTGTTATTTACATTAGATTCTGTATAAATGGAGCTATTTATTAGATAAATAAAAAATATAGGTCAACGCGATGGATTTTGCAGGATAATTCGACTAAGTGGTAAGTAGCGTAACGTAAACAAACAAAAACTGCCGCGCGCCCGAAAGTTACCACGAACATTTTAAGCCACTGTAGTTTTGTTTTTAGAGCTATAAGTTTCTTTTTAATTTTCCTAGATAGTAAAATTAACGTAGTTTAATATGCAAAAAATTCTGATGCTAAAAAGTGTCTACGAAATGAAATTAATAGCTTGAAAATGAAAGAGGAATAACGTTGTCGTGCGGTCGACGGGCGGTCCGGTGATATTATTTTTATCGTATTTCAAAACTATTAAATAAAATTGATTTTTTTCTTTTACCATTCGATTTTGTATGTATTGGGCTATTTTTTAGATAAATAAAAAACATAGGTCAACGCGATAGATTTTGCAGGATAATTCGACAAAGTGGTAAGCAGCGTAATGTAAACAAACTTATAAAATAAATTCTTATTGGAAAAAACCAAAACCAATTAGAATTAAAAAAAAAGCTTTGTAATGGGCTCGGGTTTATCTACTTAAATAAACAATCGTTAGTTTATAAGGGCTCCATAGAATTTGTTTGTGTAGGAGTCGTGTAACCGTCAAGTGCCGTCGAGTGGACCACCCGCCGCGCGCCCGTACTACGTAAACAATGAAATATAAACAATAAAACGATTAAACACAAATGTATGGGGACAGTCCAGCTTACGTAATCTAGATAGCCCGGGCGCGTCAGTGGTTAGGAGGCAAAAGAATCAATGCCATACATACAAATTATGGAGATAATTGGTTTATTATATTTTAAAGCCTTTTATTATTGTTTTAAAATATTTTAAATAACAATAGTTGCTTTAAAAAATGATATTTAGCCATTTTCCTTTGTGTCAATGTGAAAAAATAATATTACAATACAAAAAATATCTGGATTTAAAATATTTATTTATTAAATAATGGTGCTTTCAATATTTTTTTTGTTTTTGTGAGACCATCCTGAATAATTTCCCCTGTCAGAAAAACCACATATGATAGCTGTTCAAAAAAAACAATATTTTAAGCCCATTTCCTAACATGTCCTTTTGTTCACATTAGTTTAAGAGTAATAAGACATTACATTATGGTACATGGATAACTGTTGATGATTCCTTTCTCTAATGTAAATCACTGCCTGGTAGTAATTGCACTCAATCATTATTTTATAATGAATGTTTATTTATGTTAATACAAAATGACAAACATATCGACAGTTGAAAGGCTAATTGATCTAAGCGACATTTTGTAAAACTTGCAGTAGGACAGATTAAAGTTTTTTTTTAATTAAAATATTCATAAAAAAAGAACTATTGCATAGACTTTTATTTAAATAAAAGTCTATGCAATATCTATGAATATTTATATATTATATGTCTATGAATATTTTAATAAAAAAAAAATTTAATCTGTCCTACTTTGTAGTAGGACAGATTAAATTTTTTTTTTACAAAATGTCGCTTAGATCAATTAGCCTTTCAACCGTCGATATGGAGACGACCCACTGACCGGTGCAGGGCACCACATCAGCATGACGTACACAGTTTTAAGACTGATCACAGGACACAGGATTCTTTTAATTTAGAAAAAAGAAAAAGAAAACATGTTTATTTGTAATAAACATGGCACAAAGAATACAAAAAAAGAACAAGTTGGGGGAAAATATGTGTGACATCCATGTAAAACTGCCTTTACTCAATATTTAATTGCAATGTGTTTTTTTTTCATGATTTGTATGCTTTTTCGTCACAAATATAAAACAATAAAAAACCACTCACTGAGAATAGCCTTTCCATTTCAACAGGAACTCAACCTTGCCATTTTTGATTCTTCGATCTAGAACTTTCTCCACAGAGAACTCCTCATGTCTTCCGCTTTGAGGACCTGATGACGGCGCTATTGTCGTCAATGCTGGTGCAGTTTCCATTGGCTGGTTTGGTGGTATCGATGGAACGTAGCCGAGATCGGGTTGAGCCAATGACTCCATAGATTCATCCATTGTAAACTCTGGAAACACAATGTTTTTTTGTCAAATTTTATTCCTAAGTAACAAGGAGTCTGTTACCAAAAGGTGATCTAAGTGACGAAGATTAAAGTATTGTGAATTTGATTAGGTGCATGTAAATTAAAACTAATGTTTTGCTATTGTTATTGCGATAGCAGTTCGCTGTAATTGAAGGGAAATTGACGTATTTTACATACCTTTACTCTTAGAAACACTGCAAGTTTAGAACTAAATTACAATAATAACAAGCTGTAGTTATTTAACGATTGTTTTTAATTTACTAGAAACGCGAAGATCCGAATTTTTACGGATTTTTCGGAAGTTTTGATTGATTGACGTTCCAGTTGTTGTCTATGCCAAAACCCAGAGTAATGTTTGGGCGCGTTCCGAGTTGCGCTTTAATCGATGTGAGCGTCTAGTGATTACATTCCTTTGGTGAGCGTGCTCTAAAGCTGGGTTCCCACGGTGCGTGATTCTGCAGATCATCACGCACAGCCGACGACCACGGACGGCAACGCACACAGACAGGGCTCTGTGACTGTCGCCACCTAACCAAAGAAGAAGAAGAAATATGGTGTTTAAACAACAAAGAAATACTTTAAATCGTTTTGACATTGAGTAAGCACTGTGAGCGCGTTTCGTAACGAAATATCGACATCGAAAAAGTCCCCTGTTCCTTAGATCCCTACTGATATATCTCCAATGGTAGCGATACTTGGAGATTTTTTCCACTATCGCAACCGGTAGGGAATATTTACGGGATCTTGTGCTCCTTAAGAATTTCTACACGAAAGACGAGGCGGTATGGTCGAAAGACTTTAACCTGCCCTTTGGACGAATATAAAAAAAAAATAAAAAAATGAGTTTTACAATGACAGCCATGACAGAATCACAGAAAAATTAAGAGACAAACGAATCTGAAAAAAAAAATCAAAACATAACCAAATAATAAACCAAACCTTGTTTTTACACTGCACTGCACATTTCTTTAAAATATTTTGGTTTTGAGTGAGTATTCTGTTCGTTCAAACATCGTAAGTTATTTTATTATTGTTTTTTTTTTCTTCAGCAGCATGCTTAATATTTCAGCATGACTATTTTAATTTTTTTTGTGATAATCTTACTCAATTCACGTGAAACTATCGCTTTTATTTGTCTGAATTTGGTCATATCATTATTGTAAATCGACGACGCGACGCTCTCTCGGCCAATCTCAATTGGAAAAATTGGTTTTGCATTTGTATTACTATTCCTATCAACTTCCTCATTCATTCACCTGAAAGACGTCCACTGCTGCCTGCTGGACATAGGCAGCCCTCTCATGATAAGGCGCTTCGGCCGTATCCAATCAAAATCAGTCATTTATTCAAACTAGGCTAAGAATCAGCACTTCAAATGTCAAAATTACAAAAGACAGTCTCCCAAAACGCCCGCCCTTCACCACTTCTTAGTGTTTTCGCAATGTTTGCATCTACCTAAATACATTGTTTCTATATAAAGGTACACCAACAGCTTCTGTATAATTATATCTTAAGTACATAAGTAAAAATAGTCTCGGACTTACACAGTTGCCAGTTACAGATTATCCAGCAATCCCGAAAATAGGTGATACCACATAATATTAATTAAACTACAGGCTCTAGAATTTAGAGCCTTTGGCAAAATACTTCTTAAACATTGTAAACCTAAACATAAATATTACAAATATGAGTGTAGAAATTTTACTAGGAGTGACAGAATGGGTGATGGGCAATGGGCGTTATGGAATGCCTTGCCTTAGGCAAGGCATTCCATAACCATACTGCTTGAACAGTAAAAGATTTATCATAGAAACACAGAACAAGTCGGTTTTAAATACAGCGTAACCAATTCTTAATAACCTACCTTTTTCAGGTGATGGCAGACACAGGTCCGTTTTCAAGCAGCACGGCGTTTTGCGCGCGATGTGGCTCCATTCTGCCTCTGCTACAAGAGTTTGGATCAGTCAGGTGCTATGCCTGTAAAGCCTGTTTCGATGCAGAGAGTAAGTTTATGAATTATCCTAATTTTTGTTAGCTACATTTTATCACTATTTATCTTTCACTCTCTATTTTTGAAAAGTATGGAATGGTAGGCTTTTTGGTATAATTATGTTTTTCCCTTACGGATGGCATTTGTATTCTAAAATAGCTAATCAGAATGCTTTTCTCAAAATGTTTTTTTTTTTAATAATTTATACAGAGGCCAGCACATCAAGCTACCCCAATCTGTCAGATTTTCCCAATTAAATATGAACCTTATTCCTTTGTTCTAAAGTTGAAAATCTATCAAAGAAATTTGACAGATTGGGGTAGGTTGACCTGCTGGCGTCTGTACAATTACAAACATTCTGTTCCAGACTTCAGCGACCTAAAATTCAACTACACGATCCACTTTAACACTGTTTCTGTGGTGACCCATGACAATATTCTAAGCACTGACGGTCCGGAGGGTCCCGTTGTTGAGAGAAGATGTCCGAAGTGTGGCAATGATAGAATGTCTTATGCGACACTGCAGCTCAGGTCCGCTGATGAAGGACAGACTGTTTTCTATACTTGTATAGCTTGCAAGTAAGTAAAGTTTTGTGACAAAATAATGGAGTTCATTTAAAATTAAAAATATTTTTTTCAGAGAAACTCTGATTAGTCCAAAAAATAACCTTAATTAGGGTATTACATCTGCTAAAGCAGCCTTACGGATATCTTGTATAAAAAATAACCATATATTGAATACATAGCAAACGAAAGTAACTAAAAAAAAAATTGTTCTACAAATGTTCAGTCAACAATTTATCCTGTAATAGTAACAATCCCAGGCGATCCCATAGTCAATATCTCAGTAAAGGTGTAAGCTAGCCAGGCGCGAGATCATCCTCTAAGGGTGTATTCACATAGAAAGGTGGTATCCGGTCCGAATCGGTGCCGTCTAATTCAGATAGGAACTTGTCGGCACTTATCAGCGACGGTTCGCGCTGATTTGGCAAAAAGTATGAAAACTGCCTGCGCCGACCAGCATTGATAAATAGGTGGGTAATTGCTTAACACAGTACACAGTAGGAATGCTTTGATTTTGACTGTTCAACAACATTCATCGCGTTATCTGCGTTATTTAGCAGACAAATTTTTCCAACATATGAGGCAATAGATTAGCAATATCCTTCAAAATTATTCAGATTGTTATTGATAGTGTGTTACGCAATAGGCTTTTTTTTTTTTGAGGATGGGAAATCCTCAATTGACCCCTCGCGCTCTGGGTGGAGCAGAAGGGAGTGTCAGACTCTTACTGACTAAAACCCACCCGTGTTCCTTCCTTAGCCCTTTGTGTTCCGGGGTAGCGGTAACCCTTTCGGACAATCCCGCAGCTCCGGCAAGCTTCGGCCCTTACGGGCCCCTTCCTTAATGCTGACATCTCTTTGAGGCGCGCGTGGAACGCAATAGGCTTGTCAACTGAAAAAATCTAATTAGTCCGTCAGTTAGATTATCAAACCAGGTATTTTTTCTCTTGTTACGTAAATCAAAATTGACGAAGATACGACGCTTTTAAAATTCTCAATACGTCACACATTGGTATAATTTTTAGTGCATTTTGACGTCACGAGCCCCCACTCCCGAGTTTTGATGCGTTTTATCTTTGTCAATAATAATTGATTTACAAAAACAAAAAATACGTGTCCATTATTTTCCAATATTCTAACTGACGGACTAAAAAGATTTTCAATTTATTGTTGGTGGAAACTAGCCTATTAGGGTGCAGTGCTTGTCAGCGCCGACAAACGCTGGCATATATCGGCGCCGGTTACCAGCGTTGTACGAGGAACTTACATCTACACCGTAAGGGCTATTCTTGCTTGCAGCGCTCGGCCGCTATAGTAACGCTTGCTAACAAATATGGTCATCTTGTGCACGCGATTTTATTTTCAAATTGGGCAGATGTAAGTTTCCTCTATGGTACATGAATACACCCTAACAAGTTGCGAGTTACATCCCGATTCAAACTGTATGGCGGCTGTGAAGTGCGCTCTCGCTGCACAGTACCTCAGCCCTCACCCCCGCTGACACGTGAATTTGGTACTTCGCAGCGACTGGCCTCATGTTCCGGCTCGGAACTTCCGAGCCGCATTAAAGTTTGAATCGAACTCTACCCTGAGTTGGCACTATCGTACAGAGACCAGCACATCAGGCTACCCCAATCTGTCAATTTTTTTGATAGATTTTCAACTTTACCACAAAGGAATAAGATTCATATTCAATTGGGAAAAATTGACAGATAGCTTGATGTGCTGGCCTCTGTACAACCCGATGCGTCCCCGCAATTTCAAATTAACCAAAAAAACCGACAGCAGGCGGCACCTCAGGCGATTGATTAGTACTCTTAGGATTAATAATTATAATTAATTAGACAGATTTTCTGATGTATTTCTTTTATTTTTATTTACAGATACAAGGAGACAGAAAATTCGTGAAGAAAGTTTATTTTATAAGTTACATGTAAGGACTCTATTTTTTTAAAGTAAACTTTTATTTTAATTTTTCTATCTTATTATTTTTGAATCATCAAACTCATTAATCATCCAAAATGTTCCTGTAGTTTCTAAAATAGTGTAGTACCTTTACTAATTTCCATGTCATAGACAAATATTTCGATTGTTTAGTTTCTTCCCCCTCTTCTAGTCTTAAATCCCAATCTCTCGGATATAGCTAGGTAATCTCACCACTTAGCAAGTCGACCTACATATTTTCTTAAACACTAGTCATTACCCGCATCTACCGATTCATTCAAGCCACAGGTGAAACTTACAGTTTCACATTCAGCACGCGCTGCCGCCGAAGAATCTAAGCATTTTTTTTTAAAGAAAGAGACGAGTGTATGGTTTGAAGTGAGTGAGAAAGAGAAAGGTGATAGTTTTTGATCGAGAGCGTTGCGGAGTCGAGATGAGACGGTAATTAATTTGATCAGTACGTTGCTTACGTATGGATAGTGATGGGCTGTGTCGATGTTTTGTTACGATATTTGACTTTGATGGCCCATAGTCTGTAAATATGTGTAACTTGCATGCAATTCTAGTTTGAATAGATGCTATTCCGAAAGTAGAAGCTTTACACCGCGCTTGTCGGCATTGCCAGCCAACTCACTTGTCACTTCTTTTAAATTAGTGTTACATCCTACAATGGCCCCGATTCTGTTGTTCACAAACTAAATTAAAGTTCAATGCATCTTTTTCTTTCTATTTCATTATGAAAAGGACAGAAGATAAATATTAGTTTAGTCCTCTCAAATTAGATAATTCACAAGTTAACTAAATAATTCACAAAACAAGTTTAGACGTGATTAAAAAATGTCTACTAAAATACGTCAATTTACGTCAGGCGCTGACTAATTTGACAGGACTAAACTAGTATTTATCTTCTGTTCTTTTCTTTTTTTAGAAAGAAAAAGATGCACTGAACTTAAATTTAGTTTAGTTTGTTAACAACAGAATCGGCGCCATTGACTACGATTCAGTTCGATTTATCAAAATCCTTGTTCATATTTTCCGAATCTGTTTCAACACGTTAACCTCTACTTTATGATGCATTGGTGACTACTAAGTTGATATCTTGAGCAGCCACTCTAGATAGATACCTAAGTCTAGATTTATTGAAAGACTTGAAACAATAACGGTGCTATTAGTCTTTCCGCCCATTGTGACCCTTACTGAACTGATAACTATCTCGACACCCACGCTTTTATTTATGGTTGTTGATTGTGTAGTCTCGACTTATCATATAACGCCTTGTTTCTTCAAAGGGTTGGGCAGAGATGTCCCTATAGTACAGACGCCAGCACATCAAGCTACCCGAAACTGTAAAATTTTCCCAATCAACTTTGAACCTTATGCTTTAGCGATAAAGTGAAAATCTATTAAAGAAATTTGACAGGTTGTAGTGGCCGTTTGTACCACTTTTTTTTGTAAACAGGAGTCATTTAGACTTTTCGCAACCATTTGGACGGAGAACGTACAGCACAAGAAAAGGTGGAAGAATATGGGGGAAGTCTTTGCCCAGCATTGTGACAAAATAGTCCAACAGGAAAAAAGGAGTCAAAGGTTTAAACTGAAAACCAGCGCTTAGCGCTTAACCCGCTAGGGGACCTGAGCATAATGCTGACGCTTAAACCTTTTGCTTCCGGTATTATAGTTTTTTATAAGTATGTACCATCGAATAAACTTTACATTTGCCCAATTTGATAACAAAATCCCGGGCACATGATGACCACATCTGTTAGCAAGCGTTACTATAGCAGCCGAGCGTTGCAAGCAAGAATAGCCCTTACGGTGTATAGATGTAAGTTTCCTCGATAGTACTTACTACTACTAACTATTAAACCTATGAAGCAATGTATTAGAAATATCTTCAAAACTCTGTTCCGATTGTGATTGAAACAGTGTTACGTAATTAGGTTGCTGCGCTCCAAAAGAAGAGAAACAGTTGCTTTCGTTGGTGATTCGGTGTTAAGCATGACCACTGAGTATTAGGTTGCCGAGTTGAATGGTTATTCTAAGAAAATCCGTGTCTGTCTTCACGTCTCTTACATGCTCTCACAGCTGCACTGTAGAATCTGCAACAAACTTAACGAACAGTTTAGAACATTTTGCATTTGTCCCCAAGGCTTATTTGTGCAGTTACTATACGACTTTACCTGCTAGTTAGCCACGATTTTCTCCACGGTTTCGTCGTATCGATATCGATGTGCCGTTCCACCTGTCACTAGTGCGGGGGCCGGGCGGCAGGTGCGCGCAGACGCGGCGGCGCGCCAGTCTCCCGCGGCCCTCGCTCCGACCACACGTCGCGATCACACCGCTTACTATCGACATCCCATAGACACGTGCGTGGCGCAACCCTAATCTGTTGTTCTATATAAAAAAACTGTGTTGTGTTAACCCCTTATCGCCCGGGATTAAACGAACATTCTTATAGGTAAGTTTTTTATATAACTTTTTTTAAATCTCGAGTTTCGGGGATCCGTATTTGGGTTATGTTTTGGTTTCAGTGTGATAATTCAGTAATGCGTTACCAATTGGCACAATAACTTGTTTTGAACGTTTGCAACGGTGAAAATCCGCTTTTCGCTTCGCTTTTAAGTGTGTCAGTGTGTTAGCATTTTCTTCGGTGCAGAAAAAAAAATCGGAATGTTTCACTGATTCGGCTAAACTTTCATCGAAACCGAAGTGCCTAAAATCCGCGATGCATTTGTTATTACAATCAATTAAACTGTTCCACATTCTCTTCTCAGACATGAAAACACGCGAAGCGTTGTTAAAATTTATGAGCCGGCGAAGAATACGAAATTGTTCAGACGCTCGTATTTCGCGGCGGAAAGTTGAATTTTGTAAACGATAAAAGATAAGGTCGGCTTGGAAAACATGGTTGTTTAAAGGCGCATACAAAAGACATCAACGCGCCACGCATGCGCAGTGGGTCCGTGTCAGCGGTAGCTGTATTTTGTTCACAAGTTTAGAACATGGGAAATACAATGCGGACTAGTTACTTACGAGCTACTGTTCGTAATTATGATCATGTTAATCGCGATAATTTGTTGATCTGGGAATGGAAGAAACGTTTTAATTGTTTCACTGTCTTGTGAATCAGACGATCGCGAGAATATAATTTTTTTCATCTTGTATAGATAGATATTATGCTAAGATAAGCTTCACTCATGTAAATGGCTATAAACACTCTATTTGTGAAGTAAATTATGCATGGGAACTACATCGCCCCTTCACCCCTTTGCAAAAAAAAAAAACTCCTTGAAAGTACAAAACACTTCATTCTAGCTGCTTCCGTTAATTACCTACTAATAAAATCTCTATAAAAGTCAACTTAGTTGTATATGTGTACGTTTAAACTCTCTCTAATATATCACAATACTCTCTTTAATACACTTGTTAAAGCTCCACTAACACTAGGCTTCACAAAATTGTTATATTAAATCCTTCTCACTATTATCTTGTAAGAACATTATTACAGTCAGTCTGTACCTAAAGTCTATTTAAAAGGTATTTCAATTTAAATAAATATCAAATTTATTTTAATTGTTATTAAGTTGATTTCAGTGACTAGGACTATTGAAAAAGTTATAAAATGTTTGAAGCTGTAGCGTAAACTTCTTTAGCGAAAGCGTAAAGCTTAATATAAGCGCAAAACTTTATTGTGTAGGATCTAAACTTATTTTTCCTTAAACTCATATTTGTTTACATTTTTGGCAAATAAATCGCGAATGCAGAATAACTGTTTCACTGTAATTCAAAAGCTTCTCAAACAGAGAAGTGAAAAGCATTATCTTGCACACTGCGTGGTGCCGATGTCAGCCTATATTTTTTTACAGAATAGCACCGCTGATATTATTTCCAAGATGTTTCTTCACCTTAACTCAGTGGTGTTACACGTACGTGGCTCGATGAACTCATACTGACATGACAGTCTTCTTCACCAATGTCAGAACCAGTGAGGACTTGAGAGAACCTCGTGCCACGTTGTGAAAGCATTGGCCTGTTGGGTTGAGAGTGAGATTGACTAAATGTCACTCGTAGAGACCATTTATTATAATTAAAAATACAGGGAGACGGGACATCGACGCGGAAACTGCCATGAACCCAGCACATGTCTTGCAGGTTCAAAATCATGTACTGAATAATACTTGTATACAGAACTGTATTAACTTGTTCCTGAAACCATCCTGGGGCCAATCAAAACTAGGATCACTACATACTTTCTATTTCACAAAATACTTGACCATCAACAAAAGAAACTCCAAAGTTCAAAGGTGCATAATTCACTCGAAAGAGGGAACACGGCTCAATCGATTCACCTAATCAATTGAAATAATCGATCGAACTGTTAATTGAATTAATCTACCGATTGAAAAGCGAAGATTGTGGTATTAGATATCTGTTTAACTTGTTTAGTCTAGACCAGTCAGGTATTATGTTTACTCTTGACTGGTTCTACTTCTAGTAAATAAAGTCTCGCTTTTAATTACTTATTGGTTAATGAGACTTATTATAATGCTATTTGATTCAATATTTGCCATAGACGATGTTGAGATAGTGCCAAAGCAGTCGTAAGTTTAGTATATTGCACCATGGGCACTCAAAAGATTTGCTGAACGAAAATTTTTCACAAGTTTCTGTTTCACTGTGTCCGAAAATGAAAATGGACCCCTTACTTATCTAATGATTAATTAAGTATAGGAAGAGAATGTTTAGTTACAAAATTGCTTCCCTGACAGAGAATTTAATCGGGACTTATATGGAGGTGGTAAAACATACCATTAGCACTCTTAATTAGGGCACGCCGCGATAGCGGCGGTAAGACCCCTCTTTGAGGAGTGGCTAGAGAGGCGCCACGGCGCCCTCACCTACCGCCTGACGCATGTCCTCACCGGACACGGGTGTTTCGGGAGGTTCCTGCACATTATCGGGCGGGAGGATACGCCCGGGTGTCACCACTGCGAGGTTCGCCCGGAGGACACGGTGGAGCATACGGTGGCGGTATGCCCCAATTGGGCGGAGCACCGCCGTGTTCTCGCAGAGGCGATCGGCGGCGGCGGCGACCTCTCGCGCCCGGCCCTGGTTCAAGCCATGGTCCGGGGCGAGAGGGAGTGGGAGGCAGTCACCTCCTTCTGCGAAGCAGTCATGCTAGCGAAGGAGGTGGCGGGACGGCTGAGGGAGAGGGCCTCACGTCCCAGCCGCCGCGGGAGACGCCCCGGGCGTCGGGAGCCGCGAGACGACTCCCGGCCACCGTAGGCGCGGGCCTGCGGGCGGAGAGTAATGTCCGATCCGATCAGGACCAGGCCCGTGCCGGACGGCGCGTACGTGTTCCACGCGCGCCTCAAAGAGATGTCATAAAGGAAGGGGCCCGAAAGGGCCGAAGCCTGCCGGGGCAGCGGGATTGTCCGAAAGGGTTACCGCTACCCCGGAACACAAAGGGCTAAGGAAGGAACACGGGTGGGTTTTAGTCAGTAAGAGTCTGACACTCCCTTCTGCTCCACCCAGAGCGGGAGGGGTCATTCGATGATTTCCCATCCACAAAAAAAAAAAAAGCACTCTTAATTATCATCTGCCTAGCCTTTCCCAACTATGTTGGGGTCGGCTTCCAGTCTAACCGCAGCTGAATACCAGTATTTTACATGGATCTGACGTCCACAGCCCAGTTACTGAGTAACACGACGGCCCTTGGCAAGATTGGCTGCCAGACTCTCGGTCTTCTGATAACCAGTAACAACTGTCAAGGGTCTACGTGTGACAGCCGTGACCAAAGGCTTTTTGTGCTTTCCGAAACACGGAGGGTTTTCGTTATCAATGGATGGTCACGGAGGGACCGACTTTGGCAACATTGTTTAACCCCTTATCACCGCTATTGAAGTGAATAAAACTTTCAACAGGCAGTGCGGGCTGCAGCAGTAGGCCAATTCTGCTAATTTAAAACGTTCAAAATCTAGTCGCAGTCTCATCTCGGCGACAAACAAATGTCAAAAACTTGTCAAAATGTAGGGAAATTTGAAGTATTTTTGACAGATTGAGACTGAGATCAGACTGTGAACGTTCTTAAAAATTACGAGAATTGCCCCTCTGACCTGTTGTGAATGTTTTAACAGTGCAAGTCGGTTGAGCGTCTATTGGTTATGGATATCGTACATCTAACATGAAAATACCGGTATTTTAATTTTGGAAGATTCCTTGGGAACGTGTCGTGTACTTATAGAAGCTCAAAAATGAAATATATGTTAGCTGAATGTTATATACGTCAATAAACTGGCTATAAAAGATAGATAACATTCTGTCGAAGATCAGCTGCTGTTACTGCTAAAATATCTGTCTTTCCCCCCTTGTTAGTAAGTTACAATGGTGTTAACTTATTACTTACCAGCTTTTGCCAAAGGTTTCACCCGCGTATGGATGTCGGAAGATATCCCACGGGAACGTACTACTGGGATAAATATATTTGTTAATCCAGGTGACAGACTCTCTGTGTTTCAATTTTCATCGAAATCTGTTCAGCTGTTTTTGCGTGATTGAGCAACAAACATGCAAACTTTTAATTTTTTTTCATTATAGTAGGAATACTTAAGTTTGCCGTAACAAGAAAACTTGGTATCAGTAAAGAGTAAGTTTAACAGAAGTAGTGAAAAAACTCTAAGCAGGTGCCCCAAATAACGGCTCTGAAATTAGACTAGATATGAATCTAATGAGTTAACCTGTAATTATTTAAACTCATAATTATTTAATTAGATTTCGGTTACTTATATGCCGCTATTCCGTAGTAACATTAACTCTTCTGTTTAAAAAGTGAAGTGCGTGAAATGGGCTTGTTTTTTTATGCTTTAAGTAGATAAACTTAATGATTTTTTGAATACAGCTATTATTGTTTGTAAAAGTTTATTCTAACAAAAGAAGATAGAAGGTAGAGTTTATGCTTGTAAGATCAGTATTTGTGGTTATTCAAATGGCATATCCTAGCATAATCAGCCTGTAATGTACACAGGCTTCTTCTCTATGAAAGGGAGTGGGCTGTGTAATCTACCACGCGGGCCCATTGCGGGTTGGTGGATGTTACATGTCTTCGAATTTTCGATTCTAGGCCATGCCGGTCTCCTTTTCCTCATGTTTCCCGTCACCGTTTTGGAGCCGTGGTGATAAAATAAATAATACAATGTAATGTGTCCGCTTGGTTTCGAACTCCCGAAGCACAACTCGGGGCCAATACCACTTGGCCTAAATACCCACCACACATCCTAATAGTGTGAAGCAAAATTAAGTATAAAATGCAAAAAATACCTAGAAGTATCTCTTGATATGAAATTAAGAGAAGGTCAGACCGGACCTTACGACGTATTGCTTACCTTAAAGACAAGGTAAAGCAAGTAGGGTTGTAATAAAATCGAAGGCACATAAGACATTCTAGCTGTGTTTGCGATAACAACGGGCCTACGATCTTCTTAGCGTGTCGGTGGCAATCTAAATGGAGTCGGCCCAGAATTCGGCTAGATATATGTTTGGCGCGATCACTAGCGTCCATCAGTTCCTGCAATATGCAAACGACAGGACACGCACCTACGATGCCTCTGATATTTCCGATATTAAAAGCATCGTGGCCTTTTGGCCTCGTAAAGGACTTTCTGTTTCATTTCCTTTTTGTTACTATTTTTTAAAATATAATTTGCATTTTTTTTTATTTTAGACTGTGTTTAGAAGTTTGTGGTCTTCCTGTACGAGTCGCAATAATATTTATTTTCTTTTCTTTTTTATTCCATACGTGTATTAAACAGCAAATTGTGTCAGCTATTTATTGCACATACTTTTCCCAAATTCCAAGCAGTGAAAACTATTATCGTATGCGTAAAAAATAATTTTTAAGTAAAATACTTCTTTATATTCGGCTTTCTATCAAATATAATTGATTTAAGTTGTCTCATCGAAGAGTGTTTGGATTATTCAAATTTTGTACTGCTTTTAATTTATGCTAGGTACCGGCCCTTCTTCAATGAATTAATTTATGACTGATGTTTGTGGCCTCAAGATAGTATATATCATCATCTGCCTAGCCTTTTCCCAACTATGTTGGGGTCGGCTTCCAGTCTAACCAGATGCAGCTGGAGCGACTCCACAACCCAGTTACTGGGTAATACGAAACCCCTTGGTAAGGCTGGTTGTCAGACTTTCGGGCTTCTGACGACCAGTAACGACTGTCAAAGATCCACGAATGACAGCCGGGACCAAAGGCTTAACGTGCTTTCCGAGGCACGGAGGGGTCTCGGTATGTAAAGATGGTCACCCATCCATGGTCCAACCGCGGCAAGCGTAGCTTAACCTGATTGATCGACTCTTGCGGCTGTTATTACTTAGCCACAAGCCCGTCCCTCAAGATTGTATATCAACTTACTTAATTGTCATAGTTTAATGTATGAATCTAAGAATAATCTTGGCAAGTTATAATTATGACAAGTTTCATTCATCAACGACGGCGGCTGCCACTGCTAGTGGAACCACGCGCTCGGACCAACCTTCTAAAGGAGGCGCCGCTGTCGCGTGCACTCCGCACGCTTAACCTCATAGCGAGTGAGACAGACTTATTCTTTTGTTCTCTGAGTGAATTCACAAGGAATGCATTGTTTGTAATTTGTTATAAATTGTAGTATCAATTAAGTTAGGACAGGCGCATTTACCGCATTGGGTTACCCTGTAAGATTAAATGTATGAAGATAAATAAATAAATGACGAGATGGGTAGACAACATTGTTATCATCGGGGTAAAACCTGAATGAGGCTGCGACAGAAGCGTGGGGATTGGCACAAGCAGAGAGAGTTGCCCAACAATCAGCGTATAACAGTCCTACTGCTGGAACAGACCTCCTCACTGTGGGAATGGTAATTAAGCATGCGGGTGAATTCGGGCTGGGGATGATTTTACATAGTATGTAAACCAAGCGGTTATACCCCGAAATTTACATTGCTTATGAGCTTAGTTAAAGGTTTTCTTGGATCCTAAACACGAATTAAAAGCTTGTTAAAAGTATATTCAGCATACTTATCTACTTAACTCTAGCATACGGTGTACATTATTTGAATATCCTTTTTGGATAAAAACCTGGAATAAACAGACAAATTGTAGAAGAATAAACATGTTGCTTTGACAATAACCCGGAAATTACCATACCTAATACCTACAACTGAGCATGAGAAAATGCAAAATAAATGTTTCTTAGCCCTTCCTTAGTACCTAGTACCTCATTGCTAGGTGCTGCTTTATCGTAAGAATAAACATATACGTTTCCTGACCCGACCCGTTAACAGAATAATTATTTTTATCATTAAGTTAAATGTTCAGTCATTTCATCGCCCTAAGCAAATAAATTACCTTCATTCATAATTTATGGAAAACTTCCGTTTGCTCTCTGTCCTATCGGTAAGCCTTGATGATCTTGGTGTAAGGTTTAATTAATCATATCAATGTGAAGATTTTTTTCTGCATCTATTTAATTTTTTCATTGATACTAATTACATAATCACCCATATTCTGGGACATAGGCCCTCCTCCCAGTGAGAGGAAGAGAGCCGTAATCCACCACGCAGGTTGGTGCGGGTTGGTAATTTATATAATTTGTTTTTTTTTTTATTGGAATACAATGCGGTCGATGAATATGACTGGTCAGAACATAGGCTCTCCGAACTTTCACGCACACCCGCCTCATGTCACCATTTGGTTCCTAAATAACTTTATTGCACAGTTTTCTGCGCAAAATTCGGACCAGTAATGCTAATGAGTCATTGGCCGTACTTATTCTACAGTCGAGTTCATTAATATATTGGCAGCGACAAAGTTTCAAAATATTATAAGCGTTAAATTGAATCATTTTAACGCTTATAAATATAATATTTTGAAACTTTATATGTATGTTAACATTTCATTTATGACTAAGTTTGTATAGAACTATATAATCATTTTAACGTTTATCATATTTTGTGACTTTGTCACTGCCAATATATTAATGAACTCGACTGTAAACAATCCTATAGATTGAAGAATATGACTAACAAAAATGTGGCCGAAAAACTAAAGCGCCGTATTTCGAAGTATTAATAAAGGGTGTCTCAGTAAGAGTGCACTTTTTAAAATTGGAATATTTTTTTTTTCATGCAAGTGGCAACTCTGAAATTTGACAGCTGTCACCTCTGTTTATTCCGATTATTAGAAATGGAGCGCTTTTCGAAAGAACAACGCGTTCTAATTGTGAAAACTCATTACAAAAATGGGGAAAGTTGCAAATGGGGAAAGTGACTGTGAACGGCATTCGTTACAGGAATATGATAACGGACTTCTTGTGGCCTCAATTGGACGGCATGAATCTGGACAACATGTGGTTTCAGCAGGACGGCGTAACCTGCCACACCGCGCATAAAACAATCGACTTATTGCAGCAACGATTTCCAGAACACATTATCTCACGAAATTCTGATGTCAACTAGCCACCAAGATCGTGCGATTTAACACCGTGCGATTTTTTTCTTTGGGGTTTTGTGAAATATCGGGTTTATGCGAATAAAACCGAAACAATTCCTGAGCTCAAATCGGAAATCCAACGTGTCATCAGTGAGATACAGCCACATCTATGTGCAAAAGTCATGGAAAATTTCATGAAAAGAGTAATGGCCTGTCATCGAAGCCGGGGGGGTCATTTGCCGGATATTTTATTCCATACTTAATCGGAACATTTCTTCTTTACAATACAATAAAAATATCACAACTCTGTCATAAAATACTTGTTTTTATTTTAAAATGAAAAAGTGCACTCTTACTGAGACACCCTTTACCATGATTTCAGTATGAAAAAGGGATGGTGCTATCGGTCATATTTTGCTCCGTCTCTTTCTCGCACTGGAATTAAAAAAAATCACTAAAACGTCATAATACAGCAGTAGTTTGGGGAAAACTGAAAGAACTGTTCAGAATTTAATAAGAACTTTCCTAATTGGTGAAAATTCTAAGCCAATGATGATTTCCTGGTGGATTCGTGAGGCCACACACACTGTTTTTTAATAAGATTTTGAGCTATCTACAGGGTAATAATTTATTACCAAATTTAATTGCACCAATCGGTAGATTCTTATTGGTTCTGCTTGCAGTAATAAATGCTTATACCTGAAAGTGAATTCTCGTTTCCATTAAAAGCTATATTTTATTAGGCTGTAAAATAAATAATTTCTAGACCATAAAGATAAGAACATCCTGTTGTATAGATTATAAATACTGAACTGATGTTTTTAATATAGGCACAGCCGACGAGTGCCGTCAGTGTTATCAATTCCAGTATAAGCTTGCTTCGTAGGTACTCTTTGAAACTCCGTAGGTACTACGCTAGGCCAGCTCAAGGTCAAAGTGTTACCGCAGGCGTGTGTTCGATTGTACACACGGCTACAAATCAAGCTATACATCGCCAGTTTTATCAGACCTCGCATTGTATAGGTTTTTCGTACAGTCAGAAGTCAGCTTATACTCGTTATGTATAGCTTGATGTGTAGCCGTGCGAACATAATTACGTAATCTGAAGGTACTATTTTAAAAGATTCTTTTCAAGTTCTTATTATTTTAGTTTAGCGCAAAGTAATAAAATTTTGCTCACGCGACTTCTTGCAACGCTGCAGTTCCGTAGCCAATATGACGTTTGTATCATTTGACATGACACTAAATCGAGATTATCTCATAAGTAATAACTGTTTTAAATGCCTGAAAAAAACTTTTGACACCTCACCGCAATAATAAAACGCAACATCTGTCTGTTTATCGTTAATGGTATTAAACTTGAAAACCGCTTATCCGATTTAAGTATGTGATTTTTTTAATTTTATTGATCCGTTCGGGCTAGATTTTAGTACCTAGATTTATTAGTCTATTTCAGCGGGATAATTGCGTAACACACTCTCGGTAGCAAAGGTTTCAACAACATTTCAACAAAATTCATTGCGTTATAGGTATACCTACGTTGTTGAGCAGACACATTTCCGAATATATGAAGCATTGGTTTAGCAATATCCTTCAAAATGTTTCAGATTGTGACTGATAGCGTGTTACGCAATTACGGTGCTAGTCCAACTAGTCTATAACTTAAGTAGAACAAGATTCTCGAATAAAAAGTATCGCAAAATTAGTGACAAATTGTCAAGCGCACGTAGGTAAACTTCTGCGGATGAAAGAAAAATAATTAATCTATACTAATATTATAAAGAGGAAAGATTTGTATGTATATTTGTAATGAATTGACTCAAGAAGTACTGGACCGATTTTAAAAATTCTTGCACCATTTGAATGCTACATTATCACTGATTAATATAGGCTTTTTTAATTGCAAGAAAAAATAAAATGTTTAAAAAATAAATGTCCACCCGTGCGAAGCCGGGACGGGCTGCTAGTATATAATAAAAACAAAATAGATCTATATTCACGAACAAAAAAACAGAAATAGTCGACAGCTGCACGTCAGATGACCACTGAAAACTGTTTCACACTCAACAATAAAAACAAAATTGTTTTTTATATTCTAAGCGTAAATGTCATGCATGAACAGTTCACCTCCTGGTGACTAAGGTTTTATTTATTAATGGTAATCTGTGAAAAGCGCTGTGGGTTACATTATAACTTAAGTAATTTTTGTTTTTCTGTTTATGTTATTGCATAATGTAGCTGTTTGTTGTCCCTATTTAATAAAATAAAATAAAATACCGTAAAATATTTATGTTTGCGGTATTTGTAAATTAAACTTTATTGTAAAAAGTTATGAGTTTAGAATACAAAAAAATATACTAATATGATGTTTCACAAATACGATGTTAACAATAAAAACGTAGGTAATCTACAGACGTTGCTGTTAAGTTAACACATATAACTAGTCTGCGAACTCTCACTCGCTTGCGAAGCCAGTCAGTGGGAATAATGGGTGGGTTCCGTATGTTTTAATAGTGTGTTTAGTTTCAACTTAAGTTGATATTGTGTTACCTCGTAAAGCCATCACCTAATTGGTAAATATGAATGTTATAACGTGTTTATAGTACCTATTCATATTCCTCCGTATTTATTGACGTTTAAACGTGTCGTAACTTTAAACAACACTTATAAATAAGGGCGCGTTCCGAGTTGCGTTGTAATCGATGTAAGCGTGCTTAAACCCGTATCCGATTAGCGAGAGTGCCATTACGATATCCCGTGAATCGTCATAGTGATGTCATGACATGCGCCATTTTGCGATAACGCCGACCATGCCCTAAAGTAATATCACCATGAGCGCTGTCAAAAATAACAGTTGTGCTGTTTTGTTTTGAGTCGCATCATATCTTTAAACAAACGTGATATTTTTGCAACTGTGCTTTTGGCTACAGTTGCCACTTAACTTAAGAAAAAGAAGAAATTTTTGGTGTGTACACAAAGAAATATAGTAATATCGTTTTGACATTGAAGTGAGCTCTGTAAGCGTGTTCACGAGCATTCCGAATTGTTGACAGCCCTCAGCTGCCATAATCGTAATATCTGAATCGGAACGCAGGTGAGGTGATGTGAGTGCTGTGAGCGATTATAGCTAATTCGGAATGAGGCCTAAGAAGGTTTAAGTCTAACTTTTTAAGAACAGCATTATCATCAAACAGTACCGTATGACCAGAATTAGATTTCTTTAAAAATACCTAACTTACAGCTACAGTATTCTAATTAGATCAACATGTCGTAAATCTCCAAAATTGTCTTTGACATTCAGAAACGCACATTAAAAAAGTCGTGCATTTATTTACATTTTCCAGCCAACGAAATTCAAACTCCTAATTAAATATTGCCAAACCCAATTTAAATATTTTACTCAACATATTATCTATTCACTTATAGGTACTATAAAAACATGTCACACAAAATACAAAAATAAAAATCATAACCATCCACGGGCCCCTAAATATTGCGGTGCGGCTTCGAGCTAGCGGAATTCCATAAAATCATGATTAATTTATTAATGTTATACTGCTCATCGCCGCGCTCTCTCCTCTAAATGGGGCTTACGCTTCGGTGGCCTGGCCGTATCCTCGTCAGAAACAGTTGCCGTGGTATTATAAGTCTTCGGATTATTACTGTTTGACACCTCGGATTTGGGACCTGGACAATTATTTAAGAGGTTTTATAGTTTTCTTGAAGCAGGCAAAAAACTAAATGCATCTTGGGAGAGGCCTGTGTGACCTTTTTCTAACAAGGTACCTTTACAGGTTGAGTTCATTGATTAGTATTTTGCTTTTGTTGATCAGAGTTGTGGTATCTCCTCTAAATGGGGCTTACGCTTCGGTGGCCCGGCCGTATCCTCGTCAGAAACAGTTACTGCGTTATAAGTCTTCGAATTATTACTGTTTGACACCTCCGATTTGGGAACTGGGCTCGTCGGAAAGTGTGAAAGATTTAGCTGGTGTTGTTTATGGTTCTACCGTCCTCTCTCCTGCCTCCTTAGGTACTTAGGCACAGTTACTTTTCTCTGAATCGTAATCCTCCCTAAATCCTCGAAAGGAACGGTTACTGTGTATTCTTTGTTTTTTTTTTTTCGATTTGACACAAAGTGTTGAGTGTGTTTATGATTATAATATTGCAAAAATTTTTCCTTTTTTTTCTTAAAAACATGTTAGATGGACTCGAAAGTATAATTTATTAGTATCACGTATTATTATCAATAATACTCCCCGATTCAGCCATGGGTCTCGGACCAATACGAGGTGAGCTCACTTCTTGCTCTTGGGTTGGTTTTTGAGCTGGTAAGTGCTCTCTCTTCTCCATGGGGCAGCGGAGTGATATCTTCGAATCTTGCTGTGTTTTTAAAAATTCGTAGGTATTGGGTCATTTTTATTCCAATAGCAGTTCAGTCATATCGCACGCTGAGAACGAAAGTGACTCAACTCAAAATTGCTAATTTTTGGGAAGGAGGAAAAGAGGAACGGTTGAGTGACAAAGAGACCGAAATATACCTCTATCCTTTTCTTACCTTTATTGGCCAGTTTTCTAATATAATTATGATAGAATATACTTTTTTCAGTCATTCTGTATACTTAACTCATTTAACCAAAATTTTGAAATCGGTCACTTTCGTTCTCAGCGTGCGATATCTAAGGCCTTAATTCCTGTTACGCTGATGTCGGTCGCGCGTCTGAATATACATTGTGTTCTATATAGCACCATGCTGCGACGCTGACATCAGCGGTGCGTACGTTGCTATATATTTCTCGCTGACGTACGCGACCAACATCAGCGAAACAGGAATTCAGACCTAACCCTAAAATGTATGTGCTTAAAATGTGCTTATACCATTTCGCTACCATTCTCTTACAATAAAACGTTCTTGTACTCATGCATGTTTTCTCACACATGCTCTAAATAAAGCCCAACAAAAAAGCTATATAAAACACCGCCAAACAAGTGACACAGTCAAGTAAAGCACGTTCAAGCAAGTAAACATTTCACAACATCGTTTCTCGTACAGTAACCGCTACCGTTCGGAATGAGACGTGCGGCTCGGTCCGAACCTAGCGGTACACGAGAATAATGAGTAGGCATTATACTTAAACACGACACGTGGTGTATGTGTTACGGGTGTTTCTTTGATTAATAGGTTTATGTGGGATTCTCTTTCTAATATCCTTAATGAAGTGGGTAATTAAAGTGCCTGATTCTAATGTGGAACCGACCGTTCTTGGTTTGGGTTAAATCACTCGTCAACTTTGCTGATAATATTAATTGTACTAACTAAACTATCGAAATTCAGTCTAGGTTTAGTCTTATCTTTTGGTCTTCTACAAGATCAAAAAATGTAATTCTTTTGGCGTTAACATTTTTATGTATTTTTGATGACCGTTTATTATTATTAGCCTGTGATATCCCACTGCAGGGCAAAGGCCTCCCTACTCTCTTTCCACTTCTCTATGTAAGGACCAGTTCTTGTTGAAGGAGTCCAGCTCATTCCGACATGCTCATCATTATGACCGTTTAGGGGCTTCCAAATTCACTGTCCGATTATGGATATGGAGGTAAGCATTAAGGTATTGCGAATATTTATTCCTCAATTTTCATGATTGCACCTACCACTGTTTGTCTCTGCGTCACCCAAAGGTTGACTGGTAGAGAATGCCTATGGCATTAAGTCCGCCTCAGTACATATATAGGTATGCTTGAAGAATTAAATAAATAATAACTACCATCAACATTATTTTGTTCAGTATAAATGGATGCTTGGAGGCATTAAGTTCCTTTGTTTTCTGTTACATCCGGAATCCGGATAAATGATTATTCTTTCATTTATTTAGTTTAGACTGGATGCAAGAGGCGGCAGACATGGCATTGTGACGCAGCATAGGAGCGGTCTGTGTCTAGCAAGCTGACTGCGATAGGCTGAGTTGATCGAGTCGAGTCTCACTCAAGTCTTCAGGGGATAAAATAACGATACTTATTTAGTTAATTTTGTGTTCAGTAACAGCTTCATCATCATGAAAATTCAGATAATTGATCTTGATCGTCATTTTATGCGATTTCACTGTTCAAAGTGGGTAACTACGAACAAGATGGTGGGTGATTACATTTGCATAGTTTCACCCATTTGGGTGCCTACTGATGCATGATAAAATCGTGTAAATCTTTATTGAAGTTTCACACTGCTTTTGAAATTAAAATTTCCTAATATATAAAATTCTCGCGTGACCGTGTTTGTAACAAAACTCCGAAACGGCTTGACCGATTCATGTGAAATTTTTTGTGTATATTCAGCAGGTTTGAGAATAGGACGTAAACTATTTTTTTTTTGCGAAACAACCTTTGCGGGGTCAGCTAGTGTCTATAGAAATAAAACAAAAGCGGGTTAGTTATACCAAACAAAAACGCGGCTGGTGCGATTTTTAGGATCTTTGATTTTTGGAATTTTCTCCGCCCCGAATAGCAGAATAACTATTCAAACATGGAAAAAAATAACGAAAATAAATAATAATGAAGACTATGGAACATTTTCTTATACATTCGTTCTTATTGATTCTGAGGTGGTACAAAGTTCGCCGGGTCAGTTATTTTTTGATTAATTTTAAAAAATAACGGGGTAAGTGCGAGTCGGACTCGCGCACCGAGGGTTCCGTACAAAGTAGGCAAGTAACTACAATTTTACCGTTTTCGGATTTTTTCCTTTACACGACCTTGCTTTTTGCCAAATTTCATGATTCTAAGTCAACGGGAAGTACCCTATACATTCTGATTCCCTTGAGAATATCGAAATATACGTTTTTTGCGACATAAACGGCCCGGCCGTATCTTTTTTTTACGTTACCTTAGAAGTTTGATTTTTCACAGCTTTAAGAGACCGCAGAATTGAATATATGGTTTTAATTTCAACTCCATACCTTCACGTGTTCCCGAGATGAAGGGTCTTGCAGACAGACTGACGGACGGACGGACGGAACAAAGTGATCCTATACGGGTTTCGTTTTTTCCTTTTGAGGTACGGAACCCTAAAAATATGTGATGTAACTAAAAATTTAAGGTTTTCGGAATTTTCTCTTTAAATGTGCTATTAAACATTGCTTCATGGCAAATTTCAAGATTCTAGATCGACTGGAAGTACCCTTTAGATTTTGATTCCCTCGCGAGTAGTTGCTAGTTTAAAAATATGCGGCTTAAATTGCTATTTCTTTTGATTACGTTGATATAAAAGTTTGATTTTGTTACAGCTTAAAGGTATTATAGACCTGAGTATTTGATATGAATTTCAATTTAATACCTCTACGCGTTCATGAGAAATGAAGTAGTAACTTTAAAATTTTCAAAAATATTTTTATAATAATGATGTAACTAAAAATTTACGGTTTTCGCAATTTTCCCTTCATCTGTACTATAAAACGTTACTTCGTACCAAATTTCAAGATTCTAGGTTCACGGGAAGTACCTTGTAGGTTTTGATTCCCGTGCGAGTTTCGAAAATTTGCGGAAATTTGCGGCATAAACGGCTGTATCTTTTGATTGCTTTGGCTAAGAAGTTTTGATTTTTTCACAGCTCCAAGGGACAGTAGACTTGAGTATTAGATATAAATTTCAGTTTGATACCTCCACGCGTTCCTGAGAAAAACGGTCTTGACAGACGGACGGACAGACGGACGGACGGACAACGAAGTGATCCTATAAGGGTTCCGTTTTTTCCTTTTGAGGTACGGAACCCTAAAAAACATCTAGGTAACTACTTTTTGTGTTAGTAAGTACCTATGTTGCTAGTAAAAGACACCTTTATCAATCTGCAGTTTAATAAACTTTGAATCTTGTAGGTATATTTTTTATAGGATTCTATCTACCAGGCATTTATCGCAATAGGTTTTTCTGTTCTATATACGAGCCTAATTTGGGCATTCTTAAATAAATTGAAAAATGCTAATTTAACAGGCCTCTCGTCTTGATTCTAGATACAACAAAAACTCGCTAACATTATCAACAAAAAACTTTAACGAATGAATAGAATTTCAATAGGTTTTGAATGAGGCTGTTACTCATTCAATACCTTCTTACAGTCCAAGTTACAAAAGACAAGAAAAAGCAGTTCATTCAATTTAACGACCAGCACTAATAAGACAAATTGTAACAAAATTTCGCAAAACAAATCGTCAAATCCGTAGAATTCGTGGCGTAAGACGTGTCAACTAATCGCAGTATGATACACGCAAGTTGCAAGGTGTACGTCAAATGTACCGTAAGGTTGTAACTAGAGAACGCGTAGAAGCGACATGGGTCAAATATGTCACATGCTTTATTGCATGAAATTCATCTGATAAGGGAATTTACAACAAATCTACGCATTACCACGTCTGTTAACTGTGTCTGGATATATTTGCATAAACCCTTCTTGTTTTGTTTATCTGTAAAGCAGGCATACCAATCAAGCGCAGGAGCATACATATGGAAATCCTACCACTCAAGGAAACATTGAATTTTATTTATTTGGAAAACATTCTAATACAGACACCAGTACTGTTGCCAGCATTTTAAATTTACGTTCGGCGTCAGATTTCATAACGAATATTCCATAAAAAACATTGCCATTTAAGTAGATACTGCTGTTTTAAGTATGATTTTATGTATTTTTTTTTTGTCTCCTTTATACTTTCACAGGCTGTCTACATCTCTCTATTTATTGTCCTATCGCAGGTATGCTGTAAGAGATTACTTATGGAATAAGCATCACCTTTGTACCTATTTTTCTGTTCTGTTTTTTCTTGTCTGTTTATATATGTGTGTACATAAATGGTAAAATAAATAAATACTGCATTTTATGTCCCTGAAGAGAAAATCGAATGGCTTATAACAATCACGGTGTCTGTAATTCATACACGTCACTTGTTAATACAATGGTAATGAATTGAACGCGTAAACACAAAATCTAGAAAAAGTTGCCGACGATTTCAAAGGTTTTTCTGTGTGAACGAGTTAATAAAGCTACCTTTATCGCTAATGACGATAAATTGCAATACTCGGTCTAGATGACGAAGAATTGGCTTTTTGTTGAACTTTTTTGCGTTTCGTGATGTCATTATAGGATTTTGTCACGCGATTTTCGAAATGAAAAAGGGTGATCCTCATAAAATGAATTATAGTACCTAATTAACTAAGCAAGCAGCAAATTATCTACTTAAAGGTTTAATAACTGTAATGATTAGGCCCTGTTGCCTGACGATACTTAATGATGATTGCCTTATTTTCCTTCTGTTTTTAATTGTTAGACTAAATTGGTTGTCGCTGATAACCAGCGCTGGGGCTCTGTCTCGCATAGGGTCTTAGCATTATGCTGAGCGATGGCCGTTTTGCGTGGATGTGACGCATGTTTTCCCCCAATTGTTATTTTTTTGTTTGTGTTCTTTTTATGCGTCATGTTTAACACAAATAAACGTATTTTCTCTCTTTCTAACTACTTCCCTTTTTAATGCATCATGCAATTACATTTTGACATACTTACACTAAATAAACGCCTATCAAACTCGCTTTAAAGTTACTTAAACAACACACAATTTTCTACGTGCCGGCTCTATTCCACTCATAAGCCATAAGGCCAGCGGACCAAGACATTTGAAATTAAAAAAATAACGGCAGTGTGATCTTATAAACAATTGTTCTGATTCTCTTCGGACGTTAATGCAACATTGCTCTCATTATCCAATGGCGTACTCTCTATGATTACTACACGATTATCATGCCGTCTGGGAGGTAAATGATTTGTCTTAAACAGTTTTATTCAACGTGTTTTGTTGTACCGATTGTGTTTTAAGATAAAAGATCTGTGTATGACTAAATGTTGCGACTAATTGTTTTACTTGTGACCTACATTTTCAACATTTGAGTATGTAGTAGGTAACTACGAACAATAATAATTATTATCCATGTGAAATAAAGCGGTGATTCAGATATTTTAACTTGTAATTTAATAAAAATTAAAGAGGCAAGTCCTGGCTCGCTTTAATGAATATACAGGGTGGCAGGGACAAACTGTAATCTTGAATTCAACACATGATTTTAGACTGTAGAATTTTTCGTCAGTTTAAAAAAAAAAGTCTGCTGTTTACCGCACTGTGTATGTTTCGTTATTATTTTTTTTATTAGTCATAGTGTCACTTTTGTTTCTACATGCATGTTTTTCCTTTTGTTTTTATATCGGCACCTTGTTTTTTATATTATATACATGTAGGTAATTGATTATCTTATCACCTAGTGTTGAAATTTTGTGTGTTGTGCTGACTTTTGTGTGCGCCGAATAAATGGTTTATCCATCTATCTATACCAGTAGTAGAAAAGTACAATTTACGCGGTCAATGCATGGAACACCAATTTTTTTTTTTAAATTGCCGAAAAATTTCGACGCAGTGAATTATGTGCTGAATTCGTGGTTACAGTTTGCGTGTCAACGTCCCCTGCCAGTATTAATCACCATCATCTGTCATCAGACAATTAACTGAAATTGCTGCTTTACATAAAATTACCTTATCACCGTTAGCGATTTATTTGCCAAAAATGTAAACAAATATGAGTATTTGGAAAAATAAATACCCACATAATAAAGTTCTGTTTAAAATACGCTAGGTACTACTTCAAACATTTTTATAACTTTTTAAATAGTGCTAGTCATTCTGAAATTAACTTAATTATCACTAAAATAGAGTTGATATTTGTTTAACTTGAAATAACAACAATTGAAAACGTACATTTGAATAGACCTTACTTTCAAAGTACAAGTAATCCCTACCACCGCCAACCACTAAATTACAAATTGGAACTTGACCAAAAAATGGAACTACCTCAGGAGCAGGTATACTCTTTCAAACTAAAAAGAATGACAAAAATCGGTTTACAAATGACGGAGTTCTGAGGTAACAAACATACAACAGAAAACAAAAAGAAAAACCACCTCCTTTTTTTGGAGACGGGTAATAAAATGGGAATTGTCGTGTCAAACATTCACAAGAAAGACGCCGATATTTTGGGCACACATGCATTATGTATTCGTCTTATAACTGTAAAACAATGCTTTGAGTTCGAATGTCCCCGCATGATCGATTGTTGTGAAATAAATACGACTTTATGTCGCGTACTTTCGACGCTACTGTGTTTTGTCGTGACTTTCTGGCTCCGGTGAAATCTTGTGCTGTGATCTACAGTGTTAAAAAATTAACCTGACAAACTTTAAGAGGTGCTCTAGACCATCGAACTGAACAAATATCACTATGGGAACAAGTCTGAAATCACGAAAAAAAAAATCTGCTGTTTCATACATTTCGGTCAAGTAGGTATTGAACTTTTGTATTAAACAGCTGATTTTTTTTTTCGTGATTTCAGAGTTGTTAGGTTCGATGGTCTAAAGCACCTCTTAAATTTTGTCGGGTTTATATTTTAACACCTTATATATGACATGCAAGGAAAGAAAATTAGGTACCTTTAAAAGTGAGAATGTGTGCTAAAAGTCCTAATAATATAGATCTATTCGGTTTTAATTAGTAGGTCCCTACTGCGAAGGTTACCTGTCAATTAAAATGAAATAATAGGTCGGGGCAAAAATATTTTCGTATTTTGAATCTATTGTTAGTAATCAAACCTCTTTGGCAGTACTGAATGTAACTGGCTGGTTTTAACACTATTAAATGTTAACATTCTAAAGATGCAATAAATAAAAAAAAAACTAGTTCCCGCCATTTCTCAATTGTTTTTCAAGCAAGCAACATGAACGTATGTGACGAAGAAATTCGGTACATTTTAATGTTTTATTACAAAAATGGTAAAAATGCGACGAACGCCGCGAATAAAATTTGTGCGATTTACGGACCTAATGCGGTATCAATACGAGTAGCACAAATGTGGTTCAAGCATTTCAAGTCAGGAAATTTTAGTGGGAAGGATGAAGCTCGCTCTGGACGCCCTGTCACGGATAAAATCAGTGCCATTTTTGAAAAAGTGGAGCAAGATCGACATATTAGTGGTTATGATATTGCTGAAGAACTGGATGTTGATCACAAAACAGTTTTACGGCATTTACAAAAGTCTGGGTACAAGAAAAAACTTGATATTTGGGTACCACGTGATCTCACTGAGAGAAACTTAATGCAACGGGTTTCCATTTGCGATTCTTTGTTGAAACGTAATAATTCCGGCCCATTTCTTAAACGGTTGATTACGGATGATGAAAAATGGATCACTTACGATAGTAATGTCCGAAAAAGATCGTGGTCGAAGCATGGACAAGCCCCACAGACCGTGGCAAAGCCCAGCCTGACTCGGAACAAAGTGATACTGTGTGTTTGGTGGGATTGCAAAGGAATCGTCCACTATGAGCTTTTGCCGCCGGGTAAAACTATCGATTCTGAATTCTACTGTCAACAACTGATGAGGTTAAAAGAAGCTATTGAGAAAAACCGGCCGGAGCTGGTGAATAGGAAGGGCGTGGTGTTTCATCACGACAACGCCAGACCGCACTCACCTATAGCCACTCAGCAAAAATTGAGAGAGCTTGGCTGGAATGTGTTGATGCATCCTCCGTATAGCCCTGATCTTGCTCCATCAGATTTCCACCTGTTTCGGTCACTTCAAAACTCTTTAGGAAGCATAAAGTTAACCTCAAAAGAACACCGTGAAAACTACCTGTCAGATTTTTTTGATAAAAAATCTCAAAACTTCTACAGCAATGGGATCATGGCATTGCTCACAACATGGCAACAAGTCATCGATCAAAACGGCACATAAATATTATAAATAAATAAAAAATTAAACCTAAAAGATTTTTTTTTTTTTTTGTATGAAAAATACGAAAATACTTTTGCCCCGACCTAATATATTACGGAATCGCGAAATAAATTCGAAATTACGGAACCATTATCTCTATTACAATCTGGAGAGGACTTTGGTTTTTCCAAAGTATTTGGGATGTCATCCAAAATCGCAAATACCTTTCCCAATATTCATTCGACTTTCTATTTACCAAGTTGCATGTTTCAATTCACTTTTCATTCAAGTTTTACTGTCTCCGTCGCTGTAGTGGCCTATTCGCTTTATTATCAAACTTAGAGTACCTAGTGCTGTCATTATTCTTCTTAGTGTTTTGTTTTGATGGGTTAGGGTAGACGGCAGCACATCAAGATACCCGAAACTGTAAAATTTTCCCAATCAACTTTTAACCTTATGCTTTAGCGATAAAGTTGAAAATCTATTAAAGAAATTCGACAGATTGGATTGCTGTTGCTTGTAGTAGCTTGATGTGCTGGCGTCTGTACCAACATGCTGAAAATACCTCAGTACGATACCTTGCGGTTGCGGTTTAGCTCAGCTCGCTCTCGATGTCATCTCGATGTAAAATAAATGCATACTAATAGACGCACGTACATGCTAGACTTCGAGGAAAACCTCCAAGCAGCCCGCGATGTATCGGAGTGAGGTATCCTTCGGCCTGTAATTACCCAAGACAGAAGAGACAGCGGATGTACCAAAACTTAGATTTGGAGAAGGTTGCAGACATTTTGCAGGTTTGTGGAAGGGCTTGTACTTAATCTGCGTTTGCGATTTATTTGCCAAAAATGTAAACAAATATGAATTAATGGAAAAATAACTTTAATTCCTGCACAATTAAGTTCAGTTTACGCTACAACTTTATCAATAGTGCTAGTCACTCTGAAATCAACTTAATTGTTATTGAAATAAATTTGATATTTGTTTAACTTGAAATAGGGTGGGGGTGTGCAGCACTGCGCACTTTTACTATAGGTAAAAACTGAACAACAAACGAAAACTCGTTGAGAAATGTTGACTTTACATAGGCAGGTAGGTACAAATGATGTGCAGAGAAGGAACCGTAGTAAGTACCTAAAACATAAGCAGTATAGCATAATCTTCCCACTGTTGGGACACAGGCCTCCTCTCTGTGAGAGGGAGTGGGCCGTTGATAAACAAAATACCAAAAATAAATAAAACATATTTGATACGTTGTACACACCTTGGTATATATTTTTGAATATTAAATAACATAATTTGTTAGAAAAAGTCACATACGTTTTTCTGCCATCGCTATTTATGGCGTCAATGCCTCATTCATTTGCCTCCAGCGCATCTTAATTAAGAAATTAATCAAAATTAACAAAGCTTACAATAATAAATTGAAAATCATTAATTTTTTAATTGAAACGTTGTCTGCTTAATGACGTGGAAATCAATCATCGGAAACATAGTGCGGTGGGAAAAGTAATCTTTGCTCTTAATTAAAAATAAGTCAAACTCATTTATTATCTAATGTAATATATTAGAATGAAAGAAGATGTATATTTGAATAATAATAAAGCGTTTGTTTGTATTGATAACTTTTTAAGTAGGACGTAGGAAAAACTTAGTACATTTATTTGAATAGCGGCTTCGCACGCGTGGAAGTCGGAAATCATCCCACGGGAATGTATTACCGGGATAAAAAGTATCCTGTGTGTTAATCCAGGCTATTAACTATCTCTGTGTCAAATTTCAGCCTAATCCGTTCATAAGTTTTTACGTGAAAGAGTAACAAACATTCATCCATCCTCACAAACTATCGCGTTTTTAATATTACTAGCTGCGCCCCGCGGTTTTACCCGCGTAAGTTTTGATCCCGTGGGAATATCGGGATAAAAAGTATCCTATGTGTTAATCCAGGTTGTCAGCTACCTCCGTACAAAATTTTATCAAAATTGCTCCAGCCGTTTGACTCTGAAGAAGTAACAAACTTAGAAACACACATACAAACTTTCGCCTTTGTAATACACACATCAAAAGTGTCTAGGGATCAACATTTATTTTTGCAATAACTTTTCTCCTGATTGATATTAATTAAAATTTTCTTTAAGGATTCATCAAATAAAGTGTTTTCGTTTGTCACAGTAACGATAAACCAAGTCACCTTTGCATTAATAAAGAAATTTGCCATTTTCCTAATAAAGGGATTTTTGACATTTGAACCACTAACACAAAAGTTCGAAAAAAAGACTGAAATAACAGTTTTCTCTAAAATTTTATTGGGTAACTTAAACAATTAATAATCCGTGTTTCTACCGCGAACACTAACAACACAAGAACATCGGTTTGGCATACTCAAAATGAGTTCATCCAAATCACGCTGTGGAATGGCCGCCCATGTTCGTTGCAACAACAAAAAAAGGTCTTCTTGCGACTGGATACCCTCCATATTCGGCAGAGCTCTTCTCTGTAGCATATCCCATGCATGCTCAATCGGGTTCAAGTCTGGCGACTGAGCAGGCCAGGGCAGGACATTGATGTTAGCTGCGGCGAGAGTCTGTCTTACAACTCTTGCGGTGTGCGGTCGTGCATTATCATGCATTAACTGAAATAAGGGACCGATTTGCACTTGTAGAGGAACGATGACGTCTGATACAATCGTCTCAGCATAAATTTGAGCGTTGAGGTTGCCTCTGATCCAAATCAACTCAGTTCTTCCGCCGATCCAAATACCCGCCCATACCATGATGGTTCCACCACTACAAGGATGGACTTCCTGGCAGGATTTTAATCGCTGTTGGCGTCCAGGGGTTCTCCAGTGTCGTATACGTCTTGTATCCGGTCTCATACCAAAACGAGACTCATCAGAAAAGCACACGAAACGCCATTGTTCTTCTGCCCAATTTCTGTGTTCAAGAGCCCATTGATATCGAATCCTACGATTGTGCATTGCTATAGGTGGTACCCGTAGCGGTCTTCGGGAATGAAGGTTCACTTCATGCAAGCGGTTTCTGACTGTTTGGTCGCTAATTAAGTTCCCTGAAGAGTGATGAAGCCTCACGGCTAACATCATGGCGGTTATTGTTGGAGCTCTTCGAGTTAAGATTTGAATGTATCGGTCTTGTCTCCGTGTGGTGCAGCGATACCGTCCTCCATGGCGCTCAGCCACGGTACCAGTGCTTCGGTAACGTGTCCAAAGTCGACTGATAACACTCTGACTTGTATTCAGAGCTAAAGCCACAGTACGTTGCCGGGAACCAGCTTCTATCATTCCCACGGCTCTGAGCATTTCTTCCCTGCTTAAATGACGTCGCCGCTCCATAATAACGTTGGTTTTAATCAGTAGTAGGGAAACAGTAGCACTAATAATGTCTTCAATGCGTTGTATGTTTTTATAGGGAAAATATTGACAGCTGATTTTCATCTTTTACTCGAATTTGATTCACAGTTCCTGATTCAAATTATGAAATGCACCAAAAAGGATCCATATAAATTTATAAAATCATAAATTTATTACAAAGCCACATCTCAATCTCAAGAAATCCGCATAAAAATGCTTGATCCCTTGACACTTTTGATGTGTGTATTAGTGTGAAGTGTAATTAATAGGGTAGTAGGGCATCTAACAGGTACATGAAGTCAATCAACTCAGCCTATCGCAGTCCACTGCTGGAGACAGGCCTCTCCCAGGCTGCGCCACAACACCCTGTCCTCCGTCTTCCTCATCCAGTCCATTCCAGCCACTTTCTTTAGGTCGTCCACATGAAGTGGCAATGTTAAATCTAAGATCAATGGTACTGATGATGCTTGTTTCTTTTAAAGTAAATGCTGTACCACTTATTTAATTTTCTGCAATAGGCTCTAAATGTGGTGGAAGTACAGTCAGAGTATGGAGGCTTTGCACAGCAGAAGGACAATAAGGGATAATTTTAAAAATAAAAATACGTTGTTTTTTTTGTAAAAACATTCTGACAAAAGTTAATTTCTTCGCTCTTCAAGAGTGTTGTCAATTAAAGGGTAAATAAACAACAATCATTTAACAGCTGTGACATCTTTAATAGTTAACAATTATTGTCAATCAATCTGCCTAGCCTTTTCCAACTATATTGGGATGGGCTTCCAGTCTAACCGGATCCAGCTGAATGCCAGTATTTTAAATGGAGCGACTGCCTATCTGACCTCCACAATCCAGTACGGGGTAACACAATGAGATATCTCTTCGTAAGACTGGTGTCAGACTTTTGGACTTCTAACTACTCGTAACGACTGTGTAGCGGTATCTACAACGCCACATGCGAACAACGTCAACGAGCGTCATACTGACGTCACGCAAAATCCTGCATCTCGCAAGCAGTTTACCGCGCAACTAGCATAGATACAACGGCCTGACATGAATCTTCGGGCATCGGGCAGTTGCTCGCCAGACACAACACTCGTGTGGTCGGAGGATCTTCCCTTTTCTATGGAGTATGAGTGAACTTTAAACCCTGTTCCTCATACCTCTATTTACTTACCGGAACCAACAGCTTAGCCTATTTTCCGAGGCACGGAGAGGTCTCGATATGTAAGGGAGCGTCAACCATCCACGAATCCACCGCGGCACGATCGACCCGTGCGGCTGATATCTATTGTCACAGTAAATTAAAGCGTAAATAACCAACAAAAATTTAACAGCGGTGACACTTTTAATGGTTAAATTATTACCTGTTCAAAATAATAACTGCGACGAATTCTGAGCTGTCGTTCGTCTGCGTTTCATGGTCCATCGGTTTGCAATGGCTTGTTAGAACATTATTCATTCGATATTAGTTATAGTTTGTTGTTGGTGACAGTTTTAATCTAAAATCTAAAGGTGCATCTAGACAGAGCGAGGCATGCACGACCATAAGAGATTAATTGTGTAAAATTAATCTATTTATATAAAAGAAAGTCGGGTTAGATACACCATAAGATTATAAAAACCGATTTGTATAAATCTTTGGTTTATTGGATTTGTCTCCGCCCCGAATAACTATTAAAACATGGGTAAAAGCGATAAAAAAAAAATTAAAATTCTCATAAATTTTGTATGGATCAGCTTTTTTGATTCTGAGGCGGTACGAAGTTCGCCGGGTCAGTAAGTAATTAATAAATTAACTATTGCGTTTAGGTTTTTGACCATCATGCCATTAAAAGAGAATTATAAGAAGGATAGTTAACAAAGCTGTATTTATTTTAAATATATGGAATAGATTAAAGATTGTATAAATTTCTAAATTAACAAGATATAAAATAGTAGATTATTCACTAAGGGAGTTAAAGCAGTGTCTTTGACCTCATCCAAGACAAAGTCACCTTTATCCCCTACCTAGGAGAATACTCTGCTTTTTGCACCTTCCGCAAGGTAATACAAAGCAATTCGATATTCGTTTCCCTTTTTTGTAAAAGATTTCATATGAATTTTTAGTTCCAAATTCAAATCATAGATTTGACCAGCGGGTTATAATTGAATTAAGGATAATATTATAAGCCGGCTTTGATGTCTTGCTTTAGGATAGGTTTGCATTACATACAGGATGTAACAGAAAGGTGAGGTCAACATTAAGGGTGTGTAAAGACCATCAAATTAATCAATCTTCTCAAAGAGACCAATATTATAGTCACAAAAAAAATATCAGTCGATCCATACAAAACTTCAAGACCTACTCGATCTAAATGTTTGGGATGAATGATTATTTTTTTGTAATTACCATGTTAGTCCCTGTACCTATAATTTGACTTTTTATCTAACAGGCGGTGAGAAAAAAATCCTTTCGCCGCTGTGTGATGATTTTGCTTTCAAACTTTCGTTGAAATATAAAAAGAATGTGCTTTCGCCATTGCTTTATAGAACGGTTTTGTACATGGGCAGTCCCACTCTTAGATTGCTAATATCTCTCTCGAGATTCGAAATCATAACAGAACTTTCAATGTTTTATTCAAATAAAAAAAAGCACTTGTATTAACAGCCAAATAATAACACTTCACCCGACCTATTACAAATCATTATGTTATAAATAGACAGATTCAATGTAATACAAGTTACTACCATTAAAACTCCAAGGTGTTTAAATTTACCAGTATAAGCAGAACTCTTGATCTCCTTAAAGAAAGTTGGAAGAACTTTAATTCGAGCAGATACAGAGGTCATCAAAACCGGTTATGGCTGATGATTGTGCCTCAAAGCTCTTGTAACGAAACTTTGTATTTGCTCTTGTTATTCAAAATTGATCTGTATGTTTATATACACTTAAGGTTTATCGAGGATAGGCAACACCTACGCCCATGTGCCTAGTGAGAAAAAAAACCACAAAGAGATATGATGATTAAATATTTTATTCTACAGTTTTATCAACGAAATTTTACTTTAATGTGTAACTAAATTACGTTTTTGAACGTGTGGGTAGTGGGAATCTAAGTAACAGTGTTCGTTTAAAATACGTTTTACTATACGCCAGCCAACACTGATTTGATTACAAAAAGCCATAAATATTAATAAAAGTAATTGAGTTTTTTTATGCAGTTTTACATCTACTTTTTTGCTGACGGTACTAGGCTAGTGATGTGATTTTATTTATGGTCAACTGAGACCTGAATATTGGTTATGAGTTATCACATTGTAAGAAGCGTTAAATCATAGGTGCAGAGAAAAGTGCAGTGTGAGCTTGAAACCTGCAAAGTGCATTTTCTTTCCATAATAATGTTAATGTGTTATTTTGTTGCGGTACTTGGGTTCGTCCGCACGCAAAATACGCGGTTGGAAGTGGAGTTGCGTACACCAGCCCGTTATACTCCTACCACGTGGGTTTGTGCTACAGAATATGTTTTCTTTCTTTCTTGTTTGCTTACTTACCTCTTTTCAACATTCAGTTTTTTGTACAGACGCCAGATGTCTAGGGGATCCGATCGGAATCAAGCGTACTACAGTCCGTCAAATTTCCTTAATAGATTTTCAACTTTATCGCTAAATTATAAGGTTCAAAGTTGATTGGAAAAAAATTACAGTTTCGGGTAGCTTGATGTGCTGGCGTCTGTACATCCTCTCTTCTTGCCTGTTGGGCTACATTTAGAACCAAATTTCTCTCTTTACATGCCATTTCCACAAGCACAGTATAAAACGATTACTATTAATATAGTTATTACCATGCTCGTAACTTTCGCCGCGTTATCCTAGATTGTTAGATTTTCTACTAGTAGGTTGTCTGTAATCAGCAAGATGGCTTCCCCACTACCCCCCACTTACCATTAACTTAGCCGATGGCTTCGTACCGCCTTTTTGTGGGGACATGAAGCAATAACGTCTACTGCGGTTTGTAGACATATAGCCATGGTGGTTAAGTCTATACCTTCCTAATAGCTACAGAAGCTACGCCTTATTTGCAACTGCATAAAACATCCCAATAGATTTCCAGCTAGCATTATTTAACTTTATTTCAAACCTTTTGCAAATAATATAGGGTGGCATACATCGACGAGCAGCCTGTTACCATGAATTCAATACATGATCCAGGACCGTTAAAATTTTTCGTCGATTATTTCAAAACACTTTTGTATGTAAGAGCGCCTTCACACTAGCGTTTTTCCAGCGTAGGCGTTCGATAAACGTATGCACAGCGCAGACGCCGCGACAACGTGGACAAACGCTAGTGTGAAGGCGCTCTAAGAGCAGATTTTTTTTTTATAACTTACGAAAATTTTCTCTACTAAGGGATGTAGAACTATGTGCTGAATTTATGGTTTCAGTTTACGCGTCGATCTCTCTGCCCCCTGTATATCCTTGGTAGGTTGCTAAACATTCAACTGTGTACAGCCGTCAGCACATCAAGCTACCCGAAACTGTAAAATTTTCGCAATCAACTTTGAACCTTAAACTTTTGCGATAAAGTTGAAATCTATTAACGAAATTTGACAGATTGTAGTAGCTTGATGTGCTGGCGTCTGTACCTAACGACTGCGTGCGTTTTCTTTCAACTGGCAAGGCATTCCACAAACGAGCGGCCTGGACAGTAAAGGATTTATGAGGGACAGTTGTGGAGTGCATAGCCATTTATTTATGATTAATTATTAGTAATTTTAGCTAAAAGCTTTTCTCACAATTATGTAGTTTTCCGTTTCTATGTTAAATCCATGAACTTTGATGGCTATCAAATATGTTATCAATTATATTGTACTACTAGCTGCGGCCCGCGGTTTGTTTCGATCCCGTGGGAATATCGGGATAAAAAGTATCCTATGTGTTAATCCTGGTTATAAACTATATGTGTGCCAAACGTCGTCCAAATCCGTTCAGTAGTTTTGCGTGAAAGAGTAACAAACATCCATCCATCCTCACAAACTTTCGCATTTATAATATTAGTAGGAAGTAGGATAGGATTAGTAGGAAGTAGGATTAGAATATTCGTTAAACACTCTCTCTCACTGACAGTAAGCTCGTGTCCCAGCAGTGGGAACATTATAGGCTGATTTTGCTATGCTTATGCTATTATAATATTCACAACGCAAACATCTTGCGAGATCTAATCGAAGTTATTGCCAGTGTGGTCTCATATAAACACATAAAAGAACATTAACATACAGATTCGAATCTATTTACCGAGTTCATAAGCCATAACAGTCGTAATTAACGGATCATCCATTATCTTCTGGCTAATAAATGCCTCACCTTCCGTTCCCTTAGGGTAGTTACCAACAATCACAGTTCGATCTATTTCATCTACTTACCCTAAGGCGGGCTACAAACTATTGTTGTACATGTAAAGCTTGGCCCCGATAGATTCGTAAATATCGGCACTCCATAATTATCGTGTGTAGTTATCATAATCAATGAGCGGTGTGTACTTCAAACATTAAGTGTATAGACGGTACGGATGGCAAAAAATAAGTAGGCTAGGTATCATTTTTTTGCATCTTTACTTTATAGTTTTCGGTTACCGGGTGAATAGAACTTTGAGTATGTGGCATTGACACTTGAAACGAATTTTAGATATTTGGTTACCGCAGTTTTTAATTTGTTACTATGTAGCGAAAGAAGAAGCTGTATCGAACAGTGATATCATCTATTTAGGTACCGTATATGTATTTGTAGAAACTAAACAGAATTTTTTGTTTGCTTTGTAACAAACTCAAACTCAAAGTATTTATTTCAAATAAACCAATTATAGGCACTTTTGAATTGTCAAGGGTCGGTCAGTCAGAAAGATGAAGCTAGTTGCCCATTCCAAAGCGTAGATTCCTGTGGAGAAGAACGGGCAAGAAACTCTACGGATACTCTTTTAAATCATAAAATTGTTACAAAAATCTTGGTTACATCATTTATATTGAAATTATACATGTGTGAACGATGCAGAAAGACGTGCACGTTAAAGGCGTCCGTTCTAAAAAGAACAATTCAATAAGCCGTGGCGGCTAAAAGATGACCAGTTCCTACTGACGGCGCCCGTTCACGAACATGACTGATCAGCACCATTCAGCTCAACCATTTTGAAGGAAACCCAATGATCCAAAACACACACACCTCTTCAATATTTTGATGTAATTCCCAAGAGCGCATTATGGTGGCTTCTTCGCCTTCAAGACCACACGGCACGGCCTAGCCGCCTAAAGATATTCTAGCAATTAACATAGCACTAATACATATCCTTTCTTCAATATTAACGACTGGCGCCAAGCTGCACGCCTAAACCTAATAAAATCTTAGACCAATAAGTTTACTTTATTAGTACTATCATAAATTTCAGTTGTCATCTCTGCAGTACTCTGTACTTATACTACTTGCGCATACACCCGCAGAAACGATCACAATCAAATGAAACGGAACAAGAATATAATGAACTTACTGCTCTAAATTCAACACAATACTGTTTGTTTAACAATTAACCTGTACTTTACTGCTTTAGTTAATACAATAGACAATGTAATCGTGTAAAACATGTAATGGATATCTTACAAAGATATCGATACGCAGATCGTGCTACAAAACGTTTATTGATAAAGTTCGTAATGAAATTTTATTATTATAATTTATATCTTTGAAAGCGATTCGTGATTTACGAATTAGGTATAATTGTACCTATAGATGATGGGCATTTCAGATTGATCTTTGTGGTTTTAGTAATTTAGAAGGTATGAGAAATTGATTATTAGAATGATGGTGAAGTGAGTCAGGATGTTTAGAACTAGTTTGAAATACGCAGATTATTAGGTAGTAACTTGCGGTGTAATTTGAAAAGTTTAATGACTGGCCGAAGTAAGAGCATTCATCATAACAAACACGTTGTTGTGGTTCTTTACTAATAGTTGCATAGTAATATTAATAATACAGTTTACTTGAAAGTGTATTGTACAATATGAAATGAGCTTTTCAGTTAATTATGGCCCATTACTTTTAGCGTGCCTATAGTAAGGTTCAATTAATTACCAACACAGTTCTAACGAGCGATCTAAGGGCTCATTCACATGCACCACAACCGCACCACATCGCAGCGACATAATGTGGTCAAGCTGTGGTTACGTGTGAATACTGTCGCTGCAGCTTCTTGCGGTTGCGTTGTGGTCCCTAAAAAATGTTGTGATAACGTTGTGTTTACGGTGTGGGCTAGTTCGCGGTGTCGCTGGTGGTGGCGTTGTGGTTGCGACGTGTTTGTAATGTGGTATCACAGACGCGGTAGATAATGACGGCAAAATATGTGTGAATTTAACTATTAATTTTCATACAAATTAGCGTCCGCCCAAGTGTTGTGATTGTGGTGAAACGATGGATGGACTGTATGAAAGATGATATGGCTGGAAAGTGGCTACCGAGATGATGACTAATGGGGAAGTATGGAAATAAAGAAATGTTACGTTGACCCCAAATAAATTAGGATAAGGACAGAAGAATAATGTTGACTGTTCTAACGAGCCTGCGCTTTTTGAACAGGAGGTCAATTTCCGTAATAAAAAAACGTTCAAAATCTAGTCGCAGTCTCACCTCGGCGACAAAGAGACGTCAAAAAATTGTTAAAAATGTAATAAAATTGCGAGGTATTTTTGACAGATTGAGACTGAGATCAGACTGTGAACGTTTTTAAAATTACCAGAATTGCCCCTCAGACTGTCAACGTTCCTAAAATTACGAGAATTGCTCTTCAGAACAAGGCTATTATTTTTCAAAACTCTTTAGTTTAATTTATACTGCCTTAATAATGTTTATTGTGCGAGTAATTTTTCAAACAAGGTTGTTTTAATTATATATAGCATATAGCAACTTACCTATCTTTTTAAATTTTGAAACCCATGTTACCTATCCCAATGTTGTGTGTCGTTAAGTTTAACATAAACTTGCCTGAGAAATGCATAAGTTATAATGTCTAATGTTAGTTCATTCGAAGTTTCTATGTTTTGTCCATTGCCATCCGAAGAGATATATAGTTTCCGATCGTCATTTACTTTATGTGCTCGTGGTATGTTGGCTTGTCGTTCTCACACTTGTGGCTCGTGCTGAAAAATTGAAGTAAAAGTTCTTTAATTATTGAGAGTTGGAAATCGTCTATTTCCTAGATTTTTTCTAATAATATCTTGGGTTAGATCAGGGTGAACTGCCAGTGGATAAATTCAAAAGTCTTTACTGGATAAATTAGTTCTAAAGAACCGTGACATCATTGTATAATGTTTATCATCAGATCGTTAACTAACTCGTTAAAATTAAAAGTATCCTACATCATAAATTGCTATTTTGTCTATTGATGATTTTATTTTGTTTGATCTCACGCTGATGGTAACGTATATTTTAAGTGTTTTATTCAAATTTAGTTTAGTTTGCGTTTTCCCGTATTGCAATAATCTCTATGTACCTCACTTTGAAAATTTCGCACTTCCGACCCCCAAGTTACAGGCAAATGCCTAGTTTGGGGGTCACCGTCCAATCTATTCTTGTACAATCATCATCAACATCTGCCTGCCTATTCCCAACTATGTTGGGGTCAGCTTCCGGTCTAACCGTATGCAGCTGAATACCAGTATTTTACATGGAGCGACTGCAACTGACTGATTCTTGTACAATATGATTATCCTTACATAGTATAAAACAAAGTCGCCGAAATGTCTCTACGCGCATAACTTCCGAATGACTGCATCAAATTGGATAATTATTTTTTTTGTTATATTCGGTATTGCCAGGACAAGGTTTGTATGAACACATTTTGGAAATTCGAAAACAAAAATTGCACCGGTGCGAAGCTGGGGCGGGCCTCTAATTATTAAATAAATAAAACATATTTGCGTTTGATGGTAGAAATTCATGAGGATTACGGAAGATTAGTAGTGATGATGATCACTGCTTAGGGGATCTCCCATGCTGTTGCTGTAATCTAATAGGAATTCCAACGGACTGTATTCACTTAAAATTGCATATTCAAGAATACAGCCATTATTTGGATAGTTTAGATCCAAATTAAGTTTATAAGGCTAAAACGAACCAATGGCCATAACATCATATTGGATCTATGATAGAATTTTAATACAAGGTTTTACGAGTCTTCACAATATTATTATATAAAATATTTTACATATAAATTGTGGTTAATTCATAATATTAGCTTCGTAAGATATGCGTATAAATTTTAATACTGTATACAGTTACCTAAAGCTCGTAATATAAGATCATATTCACAGTTGGGTGTAAAAAGCACTCCTTGGGCTTTATTGGAATTTTAGGCATATTCCCCAATGCCTCCTGCGTCCGGCTAGATCTCTAGATCAACATCGTCACCATTGTCGTGTCCTTATACCAATTTATTTGGGGTGGATGCATCATCTAATGAGCAGTTGTGACCAAGTGGTAATAGCCGCGTCTTACGAGTTGTAGGTCGTAAGCTGGAACCCAGACAGCACTTCACTTTGTGTTAATTATTTCATCACCACTGAATCGAAAAGGGTGAAGGAAAACATTGTGAGGAGACTGGTATGTCATAGAACCAAAAAATCGAAGACATATGACATCTACCAACCCACACTGGGCTCGCGTGGTGAATTACTTTAGCCCCCCCCCCCCCTCCCTCTTCCACTGAGAGGACGCCTATGTCCGAGCAGTGGGAACATTATAGGCTGATAATGGCTGCATCATATCGTCTTCTAACTGGCCATCATCTTGGTATTCTCTAGATTGTCCAGGCTGATTTTCTGGGCAGGGAATCCAGAAGCGTGAATTTATTTCAGTATTGCTCGATTTATTTAAATAGAGCTGAACACAATAACCCTGTTGTTGCCCAGTTCTACTTCAAAGCTAGCCCTTAAGGCAGAAAACTAAAATAGGTCCGTTGTATTCTCTACAGTAATGGTGTTTGGCCACCGCCACGTCAACGGAACGTCAACGTGAATGAGATGACGGTGCCGAAGTTGCGATAAATAAAATCAATTCATTGTTTCAAATTGATGTGTATTTCGAGTTAAACAAATATCGACTTTGTTTTAATGCCGTTTAAGTTGATGTCAGAGTGACTAGGAATATTGAAAAAGTTATAAAAATGTTTGAAGTAAACTGTAACGTAAACTGAACTTTATTGTGTAGGAATTAAAGTTATTTTTCCATAAACTCATGTCTGTTTACATTTTTGGCAAAGAAATCGCGAATGTAGTTTACATTTACTATGGCCGCGTGTCTGCCGCACTGTCCGTCAACGAGACGTCAAGTTCGGTTCGAATGATCTCGTTTCTCGTTGACGTCCCGTCGACGGTAGCGATGGAAAAACGCTGTAAATAGTTGATATAATATTTTATTTTATGAATTTTGTTTCTTTAAACTTCAAGACTATACCACAGCTTTCTTCGTCTTTGGTTGGTGTAACCACATAATTTTAAACAATGACTGGCTCACATTGAATGGTCTAGAGGTGAAAGCAAAGACTGTTTGATGTGGGAGTTTCATGCAAGTAACAAGACGCTTGTGGTATCGTTTATTAATATACAAGAAAGCTTTTTATTATATAGATGGAAATATTTGACAAATAAAATCCAATGGATGTTTTGGGGGTAAGATAATAAATTATTGTTACAAAAATAGTGTTAAAGTTACCAAGTCTTACCAAGGGGTATCATATTACCCAGTAACATGGTGGTGAGGTCAGATAGACAGTCGCTTCATGTGGAATACTGGTAACTATTCAGCTGCATATAGTTAAACTGGAAGCCGACCTCAACGTAGTTGGGAAAAGGCTAGGCAGATGATGATGAAAAACAGTATTACAGTTATTTTTTACCAGTTATGGATAATCAAAAACTATGCAACACAATATCAAAAAGTGCATAGTTTTAGTGGAACAAATCATCTGTGTCCTGTAGGTACTAGTTAAAAAAAGTGTATCACAGGTCGGCCCGTGGCCTTCCGATTATAATGAGAAAGGGGTGGTAGCTATCCATGACATATATTCGTCAAACCACTAAATTGATCGTTAAATCCATAGAGATACAATAAGGGTTCTATCAGACAATAGTTTGCCTCAACCTACGCATAATTACAAATGTTGAATCTTTTGATCAACAATCGCAAGGAGCAGAAACACATTGCTCAAGTGGCTGCAATTGCATATAACTCTGTTATAAACCTTAACTTTCAAGCATAAAGTTTATTATAGTTTGTAATATATTTAATAATACTTTGAAAAGTAAACGTATATGTTTTTTAACTAAGAACAAAATATTTATGAATAAAATAAAACATAATTTCTAAGCAATAAGGTTGAAAAAAAATATGTTGCAAAATAATACCCAAAGGAATTTCGATACGAGAGGCATCTTATCCCAGTGAATTCGTTATTATGACAACCACGGATATCAATGTGTGATTTCCTGCATTTATCTCATTAAATGAAACATAAAATTAAATATTTGAAGCTTACTAAATGTGCAATTTATTGGATTTAGAAATAATTTACTTAATTGTACGGGAAATCAAGCGTAGATCTCTTCATAAATTAACCGCCATCGCCAGCCCGTCTAGTAACCGTAGTTGAACGGAGAAATTCTAGTAACATAATAAAAATTTAATATGTACGTAGTATTATAGTCTCTATTTTAATGTAGTTAGAGTGTGTTGTGGCGTGTTTATTATTGACGGATTGTAAGAATCTGTGTGGAACGTATGAATATATTTCACGCTAAGATATTGGGGACTGTGGCGTTGTATACCGTATATTACTGTATGCTCAGTAACCATTATTTCTGTTAATATAATAAAAATATTTTGGAGATTAACGTCATTTTCTCTTGTGGATTCACACGCCGGAAAATGTTCATGTATCAACTTCTTGCTGCTGCAATTTCTAATTGAAATTGGAACGATAAGAATCGTATGTGATCGCATTACACTATAATTTAGAATATTGAATACCGCTAAATAGTAATATAAAGAGATCTTACAGTGGACAGTTAAAATCATTTACGCCTAGCATAAAAAATATTTTAGGCTTGTCAATTTCTTGTTCCAAATGGTTCCCGACAAACAAGGAAATTCGCAAGGAAATGTGCTGTCTTAAAACCGTAGATGGCTAAATACTATTTCCGCAGCAGCTTCTTATTGTCTGTTAGTACCAACTAACTGGGTTCACCAAACCATCTACCAAGAGTGATCATCATGGCTATATATCCTAGATAGGAATTTACTGACAACAGTAACCGAAAAAGGTACAGACGCCTGCACATCAAGCTACTACAATCTGTCAAATTTCTATAATAGATTTTCAACTTTACCGCTAAAGCATAAGGTTCAAAGTTGATTGGGAATATTTGACAGCTTCGGGTAGCTTGATGTGCTGGCGTCTGTACTATTCTTGAATTTAGTTTAACGATACCCGTGAGTGCCTGTGAGTAAAAAATACACGAAAATTTGCCTAAAATTTCACGAAAGCCTACACTTGTGCAGATAAGGTTGGTGTAGTATTTAATAATTTGAGTACTTATACATATATGCCAAGGAGTGACGAAATATCTATGACGTTCTACCTCTACCACAATCACTTTCGTCTTCTCTAAACCCCCCTTAATAAACATAGCGATACATCCATAAAGTATTCAAAAAACGGTTTAAGAATTTTCCGGTTACAACTTTATATAGACTTCTCTTCTGCAGTCTCGCAAATCCACACTAAAAGTGTCTATGAACTTTCTTTTAAGTTCCTAGCGTCATCCCTTTTGCAAAATTTCACCCTTCTTTTCTACCCGCTAAGTATAAGTAGTCTCTCATCTCTGCTCACACTACAAAAGTCGTGTTATCCCATATGTAAGTCACAGCGTACCGTAGTGGTGTCGTCACATGTGTCCCGTTACCGTCCACATGGCACGCTCGCGTTCTTTAGTACTGTACGAGACGGCTGCGAGATGACAACAACGTTTTTCGAATGTTCGATGTTTTGAGTGACGATATGAAGGTATCGGTAGACTAATATTACAATTATATGAATGTCCCAGCTGTATTCGAGCACACTGTCGTGCGAAAGATCGACAGATTGAATCTCTACCATAACACTCAATATATTGACGTGAACCCAATCCTTGCATACCTAAGTTATTGAGATTATTTCTGTCAAATAAGCGAAATATCTTTTACTAGGTTAGCCGGAAATGGGAATACGAGTAATGTGCAACTTATATTGCTGCCTGATATGACTAATCATACCTAAGTAATCAGCAAAATTGGTAGTATAGTAAACTGCTCAGATTAGACCGGAAGCCTTTTTGATTTGTCATTCATAGAGGGTCTATTAAAAGCACTCCAGTCGATATGTTTATGGATACATCAGGTGCTATTACTTTGAAAACAGAAAATAATAACACTTGATGTATTGATAAACATATCGACAACGCACTAAGCAAATGGAGACAAGTTTAGTTTATGGTTACGAGTTAAAAACTTCTTCCAACCACTTACATTATATGCAGCGGGAGCTCTGCGCTTATGCATTTTTTCACACCGTTTCTAAAGGTGGCGACTGACATGAGCATTTGCTTGATGTGAATATTCGCATCGAGAATTTTGTGGTTGTTGTGCTCATGACACCTGAGGGGAAATTCTCGTAATTTTAAGAATGTTCACAATCTGATCTCAGTCTCAATCTGTCAAAAATACCTCTAATTTCCCTACATTTTGACAAGCTTTTGGCATTTGTTTGTCGCCGAGATGCGACTGCGACTAGATTTAGAACATTTTAAATTAAGAGAATTGGCCCCCTGAATTTTCGCGACGCATATATGCTTGACTGTGCTCTGTCTCCAGCATTATAGTCAAAATGGCGTAGTGCTCGCGCTAGCGGCTGACTTGTAATGTAATGTTCAAAGGGTTTCGCCAAATAACCGACAGCCGGTTAGATCGCGCTCGTGTGCTCGACGCTCGTCATTGAGCTGCTCGGCTAGCTGTACTGACATGCCGCATATATATTTGACTTGTAACGTGCTCACATCGAGTGAATATTCACATCAGTCGCCACCTTAAGACCCACCTTGTTAGTAACCGTTCCCCTCCTACTATTGTACAAAAATGTCTGAATGGACCATTGTTATCCACTTACAACTTAATAACGTGTTTGGAGCTAATGTTCGTACGTTCTTTGGTAATGAGTACGTCACCCTCACAGCATTCCTTCTGTACCCGGTCAATGTGAATGTTCTGGAAGCTCGGACGCTTTTGTCCATGTTTTTTTTTTTAATTCGGGCTATACGAGTACATGTAAAATATCTTAACGGGAAAAAAACTGGGATATCTGTGGAATACCTTAAATTCTTAACTTATCTAAACTACATCTTACCTCCTTAAGTCTTTTATCACCATTGTAGCACCTAGAATACCTACATATTTTCTGTACTAAAATAATTTAAAGTATTCATCCTAAACAACTTTGATCGCGTATATAGCTGTCTAACTAAGCACCACACCAATATGTCACTGCTTTCAACAAACAAATCGATATTTTTATCTCGAGTTCCATGATCAACAAACTTTCAACAAAACGAGATTCTCTCACGAATTCGGTCAATCGATAATCGATATCAATATATCTTTGTTTACCTTATATCGATTTCCTGGGAATTAGAAAGTTGTATCGAAAACTATTGTATTACACACAGTTGTAGCTGGTACCGCTATTAAAAAGTTGATGATTCTCATCTTAAAAGTTATTTTGGCACTGTACGATGAATTGCCGATTCTTTATGAGCAAAGGAAAACATTTTTTGACCAAGAAGGCGGTATCTATTCACGATATGATTATTAACTGAAATATTATTGTGATTCAAAAGTAACTCTTGTGGTGATGCTTGCAAGAGCAATATTACCTTGCATTATTGTAAATTACTGTTAATGTATTGTGTGTAATTATTATTAATTAATTACTATTACTGTGTCACATAAGCCTAGGATTTCATTTGTATATATTGTATGAATGACAAAGTTACTATTACTACTTCTCATTTGCGCCATGTTTTTCATTTGTAGGCGCCAAGTACCTTATCACCAATATTTTAGCATGAGATGGCACAATATCTGGCTAAGAAATCCCTTGTTCATCTATCTTTTTAGTAATAATTGTTTTTTTGCCGTTGGTAGTTCCAATAATACAAAATTTTTGTATGTATACTGAGAATCATTCATTTTATTCTAATTAGGCTTTGAGTATTTTTTCGAAGTAGACTGATTGTAAGTCGCAGTGGATTGTAGAAAGTGGTTAATGACTGAGCAAGGAATGGATTGAATAATGTACCGTAATTCTTGATGCAATTGGTTAATATGCACTCTAATGAGTTGAATCCCTGAGCCTTCATCTAACTGCTATCTTAAATTTTGAATATCGTTTCTCTATCTAGCCTGAACTGGCCATTTTGCTCCAGATGAGTTAAGACAGTCCAGATACTTATTAATACTCGTATGAAACCTTTTGACTTCAAGGGAGAACTCTTGTACAGACGCCAGCAGGTCAACCTACCCCAATCTGTCAAATTTATTTGATAGATTTTGAACTTTAGCACAAAGCAATAAGGTTCATATTCAATTGGGAAAATCTGACAGATTGGGGTAGCTTGATGTGCTGGCCTCTGTACTTTTTAAGAAGCTCTTCTCCTTTCCAAAATCCTATTTGCTTACTGATAACTGCCTTGAAATTACCCAAAACCTTTGATTGAAACAAACTAGCAACCCACGCCTGCTTCGCACGGTTTTTACGACTTGTCAAAACATGGAGATTTCTCTATTATATGTAAGATGAATATTACTCTTTTATAAACATAAACCTTTCAGAATTTCCCAAATGATGGTGAAAACAGCATCAAAATTAGTTGCTTAGTTTAGAAGAACAACGCGGTCATCCAAACATACACGAAAAGCGACTTTAAATACTTAACTATGTAGGTTTGTGTAGGTATGGTCCTAACCATGTCTGAACGCAATCTCAGACTTACCTAGTCTTTGACAGAGGCTCAGAAGTCCAAAATCAAGGTTTGCCAAAGAGCGATGAAGCATAGCACCATAAAGACTAAACTCACCGACCACATTCGCAACACCACAATACGCTCCAAAACAGGTATCGCCGATGTTGGTGATAAGTCTGTGAGGCTAAAGTGGAACTGCGCGGGTCACACCTATAGGATGCATTCAGACAGATGGGCCAAAGTCGTTACACAGTGGGTGCCTGAAGACGGGCGTCGTCACCGAGGCAGACCTAAGAAACGCTGGCGTGACGATTTGGACTCATTCCTAACCTATTAGACGGAGAAGGCTCAGCAGAAAGAAAGTTTGAAGAATATGGGGGAGGCCTTCAGAAGTAGGACAGTTTATACAGGTTAACAGAAAACAAATTACAGATAGGTACATAGGCATATAAGTAAGGACACTGGATAGATTATAATAATATCTAACAAAAAACAACCCGCTTCGAAAAAAAACACTAAAAAGAATAACTTTAATTTCGGAAGTCGGTGTCGGTGGTTCCGCATTTTGGTTTTTGACACCGACTTGTAGTGTTTTTTTTTTGAAGTCGGTGTTTTTTTTTTGTAAAAAAGTTTTTTTTCCCTGTTTAGTTGTACCTACCTACCTACCCTACACAAATTCAATTAACACTAGTACATTGAAGAATTGAACACACCGGCTAGAAGAATCATCAAAAATTGGCATAGAAATGCCGGAGATGCAGTACAATTATGCATATAACTTCGTACATAATAATAATTACCTAATTCACTATATACTAAAACCTTCCTGAAAGTATGTAGATCACATTAATGAAAGAACTATTAAAATTATTTTATTAGTTTATGAGAAAATCGCGGACATACAAACATACACATACGGGTCGAATACAGAACCTCCATTTTTGAAGTCGGCTATAAATATAAATTATTGTTACAGGTAATCCATCCCATTCGGACCGTGTGCAGTGAATACATAGATATTATGTGCAGTGACGCTATATACTTCGACTCGAGGGACAGACGGTGACAATTGTGTTGTGAATGTCAGTGAGTTGTGGATGATGACCGTTTGGCGAACGAAGAACACTAGTCGTCGGAAATACGGGGGCTGGTAAGTTTCAAGTTTAAGTTATTAATCATTTTCTTCATTAACAGTAGCTTATGATTTTGCTACTGTACCTACGGTAAAAGTCACGTTCTTTACTTCTTTACGAACCGTAGCTTATATTATACAGAGTCAAATTAAATTAGCTAGCGAAGCTCTACAGACGCGATGGGAAGCCATATCCAAACACAATTAATAAAAACCATAATGATTTTTTGGGCGGGCCGCTTGTATTGTTGTTACTTGAAGTACGAATTGAGAAATCCGTTTTATTTTGTTTTATCATGACGTTTGCGGAGTTTCGTTAGCTAATTTAATTTGACCCTGTATATGTCACACTAATATGGGAAGCTATACTTGCCATACCATTTAGCATTTGTACATAAGAATTGGAATAATGAATGGACGACCAACCTCGTCTTTCGTACCCTGGATTCAATCAAAGCTGACGGCACTGTGATAAAAGGACTGGCAAAAATACCGTGTGAGACCAATATTTCTGCCAGTTTTTGATGAAAACTTATATGTGTGAGTTATGGATTCACTAGAGTAGGTAAGATAAAGATTAACATAATAAAGCGGAGCTATCGTTGCAAAGCTTGTATTCCAAAGCAGACATGAGTCAGCCAAATACAAACACACTTTAACACTGAGGTAGATCATAAATACTTTAGCTAATAAAGTCTAAACATTTATAAAATTAACTTTAAACAATCAGAGTTATTAAAGCTTAAGTATTTAAAGACGCAAAATCCTCATAACTAACAACCACGGGAAATCACACGCTGACCGTAGATTATTGATAGTCAAGCACACGCCGGATACAAGCACACAACTTACCCGTAACCGTAATTACAACAGTCAGCAATAATTACTGCCGTTAAAGTATGCCGGTAAGTTCCCAGTAGCAGCAGTAGAATTGGAACTCTCCATCCTTTCCCACGAACGTCTCGCCAAAGGGATATTAACAGTAGGATGGGTGAAAGCATTCACCTGTGGGTTAGTAACACCTGTATCTGCCCTTCCATAGTTGCTAGAGAGGGTGGGGTGGGGCGGGGTGAAGCTTCTAGAAATTATTATATTAAAAAGTTCGGTGAAAATGGAAGTGGGTGTCTTAGGGTTCAAGACAGCCAATGACAAGATTGGGGTTCTTCAGGATGATCATAGCTGGAATGAAATAAGTTCTAGAAAGACGAATGTTGGTTAAGGCCCGCTTGCACCATATATGCATTTAGCACTAAACGTATTTAAAATATTGTTCCATTTCCGACAATAATTTGAAGTTGACAGAGACGGAATGGTGCTTTAAATATATTTAGCGCTAAACGTAATTAGACATTAGAGGTGCAAGCAGGCCTAAAAGAGTAAAGAAAAGACGTACGAAATAATAAAATTACGAAAATGTTTCTTACGGTTTAAGATATATATTTTCTTAAAAGAATTACAATTCACATAAAGAGAAAACATAAATAGGCTTAGAACAATGTTATCTGCCAGCAAACGTAAATAAAACAAAAATGTATCTTAAAACTAACATTACAATAAAACTTATTTTAGCATAACAAGTCACAAAATAAACAAATCAGAAGAAGTTAGGTTATATACACAAGGAACGACACAACAGTTCTTAGTTTGGTCTTCTTTTATACAGCAACGAATCGACGTGAATTTTAACATAAATACAGGTTATATGCCAGAAAGTGACATTGGTTTAAAGCTTACTAGCTTTTCTAAAGTCAATTTCCCGTTTGTCACATCTACAAGTCCCACTTTATTCAAGCAATCCGCAAATTATGCAGTCCTTCTCGCTAATACATCGAGTAAGTATTTAATCCAACAAATAAAATAAACGCAATGGTACTCTAGGCAAAAGGATGTTGTAATTGAGTAGAAATAATCCGACATGCTTCTGAGTATAAACATAAAGCTCATTAACCAATTGAAAATAATCTTTCAATGTGATTCAATTACATAAATTGTAAATGTGTTCTCTATCTTTAATAAGCTATCTTATTAGTAGATACAGCGTGTTTAAAACGGATATTAAGTGGAATTAGGTCAGCTGTAATGTAAACTTTGTTTAGTTTTGTTGTTTAGTACCGTTTTATCATCACCGGCGAGGTAATTGCGTAACACATATTCAGTAGGAATGGCTTTCATTTTGACAGTTTAACATCATTCATTGCGTTATTTACGTTTTTGAGCAGACAAATTTGTCGAACATATGAAGCAATGAATTAGCTATAACCTTCAAAATGATTCAGACAGTGTATTATTAGGGTGCTGCTCGTAAATGTTCGTTTGTGTAGTTAAGCAACAAGATCATTTGGAGACTTAATTCCAGCTGTATTAGAACGCAATGGCTTGGCACGCGACGGTGACAAGAGACCAGCCGTCATGTCTTTATTTCCATGGAAGGTGGGTAGGCCTGTAGTGTGGGACGCTACGTGTACTCTTGCGCCATCTCATGTTCCTGGCCCGGCGTACTGTGCTGGCGCTGATGCGCGGTTGCGAAGAACCTCAAGCGGCGAAAGTATATTAATAACCTTATCGGTATTTATATCTTCGAGCCGTTAGGGTTTAAAACCTTCGGTTCATGCGGTCCGAGTGGTAATGGTTTGTTCTATGAAATCTCCAAATAACTGGTTAACACTTCTCGTGACCAAAGGGCTGGTTTTTACCCTGGCCAGAGGCTAAGCATTGCCATACAACATGGCAATGCCGCCAGTTCCTTGGGTACATTACCAGTCGACAGCGATGCGGAGGAATTTTAATTTTAATAGTTTGTTAGTTGAATATTAGGGGCTCGTGGCTAATAACAGCCGCAGGGGTCGATCGATCAGTTTAAGCTATGCTTGCCGCGGTAGGTCCGTGGATGGGTGACTACCTTTACACATTAAGTTGTTAGTCCCGGCTATCATTCGTGGATCTTTGGCAGTTGTTATGGGTCGTTAGAAGCCCGAATTTCTGACAACTAATCTTACCAAGGGATATGGTATTACCCAGTAACTGGGTTGTGGAGGTTAGATAGGCAGTCGCTACATGTAAAATACTGGTAATTAGCTGCATGCAAAAGTTTTAAGAAAAGGCAAGGCAGATGATGATGATCAGTTTGTTATATAATTTGACGTAAAATAAACAAAGTTGTCTTCTGAGATCGCCATTTTTGTAAATCACTACTGAGTCCCGATTGAGATAATTAACGCATAAAAATGCTGCTAATGACATCCTTTCTTGGTTGTCTTTTTTAAACCTCGGCAGAACGTTCTTCTTGTCAGGCATCAAAACAGACATCGTCAGTACTTATCAAAGCATTCTGTTTGGTCTGTGTGTAGGATTTATTTTTACGAAAAACAATAATTTGACCTCGATCATCTAAACTAATATTATAGAGAGAAAAGATTTGATTTTTTGTATGTTTATTTGTTACGCTTTTTACGCTAAAATGGCTGAACGGATTTACATGAAGTTTGGCACATAAGTAGACCATAATCTGTACTATTACATAGGACACTTTTTATCCCGATATTCTTACGAGATCTAGACTTATTCTGGCGAAACCGCGGGACGCAGCTAGTAAATCATAATTTCACATTGCCAGATGGCATACTACCACTTTGTTTGGTTATTAATCCAGACATTTTATAATCTCGTTTTGAAACTGCTCCCGGAATTCCAATCTATTTAATTCAAACATTTTGAGTAATTTATTTCCCGTTTAAATGTACTTTTCAATTGCAAAATGATTGGTAATAGTATAACTCAATTAAAACTAGAGCCCCTGGCTAGTTGAGATCGGTTTATCAACTTAGTGAAAATAAAGTCCTGTACACACAGCATGGGTTTCTCTCAGGCGATTTGCGACGTGTCTCCTTGATGGTATGCCATTTGTATAAAGTAGAACATCTTGTAATAAGAGCTTATTATTATAACTTCTGTACTAAGTATAGATTATGCGTTTTGTATGTTCATTTTTTATTATATTTTACAACAGTAGGTATAGTATAGATCTGTCACCAAATTCTGTATAGTTGTGTTGCTTTCTCGTTATAATTTATTTGAGTACATAATTAATAGGTAAATTAGTCACGCACCAGCATAATCAGCCTATAATGTTTCCACTGCTGGGGCACAGCAAGGGAGTGAGCCGTAATCCACCACGCGGGCCCAGTGCGGGTTGGTAGATGTAGATGTCTTTGAATTTTTTGATGTTTTCCTTCACCGTTTTGAGAGCAGTAATAATGAAATAATTTACACAGAGTAAAGCGCCTGACTGAGTTCGAACCTGCAACCTCATTGACATATGACAATGTCAATATTGAAAAATTCCGTAATAGTTGTTCGATTGTCAAATTCTATCATGTTTTTTCATCTATCAAACACTCAACTAACTTCAAACCGCCTACACCATAACTATTTAGTCACAGTACCTACTACCTCTATTATACCTCCATCCTAATAATACCGCCGCAGGGCGTCCTAAGCTAGCAATCTCGTATGAAACGACATCACGCGCCATATCCGACTGCGGCAGGCCCGACGGCACGAATCGGCACGATCCCGTGCGTATAACGAGAATGCCTAATCTACTACGTCTCCTCATAATGTCTCTGGTGCTTTTACGATGTCATGTTCTCCGCTTTACAAAAGCGCTGTGGGGTGTTTCTTGACTTGAGACTTAGAAATGTTTCACGCTGGTTTCAGACTAGGAATCATGTTTAAATATTTAATGTTCGATAGACACTGTACATTGTACCGTCAATAAAAGATTATGGTGTGCCGGCAAGAAATTAAATAATTTTGCACTGGCTCAACCGATATTTATTTATTTAAACTTCTCGCACACAAATACGGTACAAAAGCGGACTTAATGCCTTAGGCATTCTCTACCGACTGGTAGCTATTATATGTATATATATATGCTCGAACGGACACAGAACAAATTCGTCAGATTTATTTATTTAAAATTGTATGGGAGATATCCTGGATACCCGTTACTGTATCCTACCTTATTCTGTCTCGGTATTAGTCGTGAAGTGGCACTGGCAACGTATCTTTTCAAAGTTTTAAGAGGTAGTATACAACACTCAGGTATACTATCAGAAATAGGGTTTAATTTACCGGATAGGTACTACGTGGCGCGGCGGCGCAAGCCGCAGCTGCTGGTGGTGCCGAGTGCGCGCACTAACCTGCTGGGGCGCGCCGTTGACTCGTGCGCTGCGCATTCTCATCAAGGTGGCGGATGTCATACACATATTCACCTGATGTCATACACATTACATTCTGTAAAAATCTCACCGTGAAAACTTAGGTGAAGTGAGCTGTCACTCCACCTGCTGTGGCCCGTGCCGGACGGCGCGTACGTGTTCCACGCGCGCCTCAAAGAGATGGCAGCATTAAGGAAGGAGCCCGTAAGGGCCGAAGTCTGCCGGGGCAGCGGGATTGTCCGAAAGGGTTACCGCTACCCCGGAACACAAATGGCTAAAGAAGGAACACGGGTGGGTTTTAGTCAGTAAGAGTCTGACACTCCCTTCTGCTCCACCCAGAGCGGGAGGGGTCATTTGATGATTTCCCATCCACAAAAAAAAAAAAAAGCGATTACCCCCTATTGATAGCTCACTTCACCTAAGTTATCACGGTGAGATTTTTACAGAATAGCGCTGCTGTCCACTGGGTGAGTTCACAAAGGCCACGTACTGTGTAGCATGTAAGGTATATTTTAAGTTACTTTGTCGCATTCGATTTATTATTATCTGTAATGGCAAAGAAAACAAGTCAATCATGATATATAAATAAAAAAAAAATATTCTAATCAAGTGTGCTGAAGAGATACGATAGACGGTTATAGGTTATATACACAATTCTAAAACACATTAAAAAGTAGCTGACAAGATGGAGATGCGATGCCAAAGTTTTGATTACTTTGCACACATGTACAATATTGGTTGAAAATAATAATATCACCTGTACGAGTAATAGTTAAATGTGTTTTCTCCATATTTTTCAACACGTAGATCTTTCAGTCTTCGGTATAAAATGACATGCTGATGAATTTATTGAACACAGCATGGTTATATGTATCTGCCTACATACGAGTACTCATCTCTTTTGCCGACTGTACTCGACAAACAAAGTGACGTTTCATTATTAAGTCCACCATTTTATTAAGTCTGTTCAGCCAGTAGTCATAGGTACTGGTTAATGCTGGCTCGTGGCTTATGCCTATGCGGTCTAAGTAAAATGACGTACTGTTATGGTCCTCGGACTGGCAAGTTGTCAATGTCTTGGAAATAAAGCTGGAACGTTATAGCATTGCTTAGTGACTGTTAAGATGTTGTCCGAAGCAGTCTAACCTGACTGTGTTGTAGAATGGATCGTTTATATAGCAGATTCACGTTGACAAGCAGTTGGCGTCAACAATAAATACTGTTTTCAATTTGTTTTTGACGGGATTGTTATGTTTTCTGACATTTTATTCATGACCTGAGTAAAGTCTTCAGATTATTTATGCTTGTAAGCGATGTTGTGTCAGAGGAAATGTGGTATATTGTTCAACAAGTTACAACTTTGTGTTTCCTGCAGTTAGCTACTATAATTTTGATCGTGTTTATGTTATGGGTCAGTAAAGTACATTTTATACTTTTTTTTATTAGCCATTAATGTACCACTGCTGGGCAAATGCCTCCCTACTCTTTTCCACCTTCCTCTGTCCAGAGCTGGCAAGGACCATTTTTTTTAAAAAAGTCCAGCTCATCCCGCTATCTCCGTCTGGGCTTGCCGCGATGTCGTTTGTCATTAAGCGGGACCCACTGGGTCGTAGGTTTCACATTGTTCGTCTGATGTATCCAGCCCAATTCAATTTTATACTTACCTTATATTTTTTGATCAGGGATTGTGAACATGTTTCTCTATTCTATTGATACCCAACGTGCGCTCAGAATTTCTACGTGACGAATCGTAGATGCTCCACGTCCGCGTCCATAAAATGTATGACAGTACGTGCACGTTATTTTTTTAGTAACATCTACATAGGGGGTTATAAACTGAAATAACTTGCGATTCCACATCTATACTAATATTATAAAGAGGTAACATTTGTTTGTAAGTGTGTATGTAGGGGGTAATCTCCGGAACTACCAGTCGCATTTGATAGCCCAATTCTTGAGAAAGCTTATAAGTTACTAGCGGCCCGTCCCGGCTTCGCATGAGTGAAAATAAAAAAAAAGCCTATATTAATCAGTGATAATGTAGCATTCAAATGGTGAAAGAATTTTCAAAATCGGCCCAGTACTTTTTGAGCCATTTCTTTACAAGCATACTTACAAATCTTTCCTCTTTATAATATTAATATAGATAGATTTAGCATCACGCTACGAGGTGAGCGCCATACATACACCTTAGGAGCCGACCAAAAGGAAAAAAAAGAAAGAACGCTTAGAGAAAACGAAATATTAACACGGGCGAGCGATGAGATGCGATGAGATGGTGCGGATGGTTCTAAATTTCATGCGGACGAAGTCGCGGGCAGAAGCCAGTTATTAATAATAAATAATAATAATAGCCTCCCCGACCGATTTCGGTCACGGTAGCCAATCTCTACGGAGATTAGCCAGGTACGCAGGAGATATTACAGTGCACAAGTGTGCGCGCAGACACAGGTGCACTCTCTGTTCCTTTACTCTCATAGTCCGATGGGACGGCAATCCGACACGACCGGAGAGAGATCAGGCGCAGGACCAACGGCTTTACGTGCTTTCCGAGGCACGGGGGTATTAAACCGCCAACTTTCAAACTTCGGACTGTTACTACGAAATTCTTAATAGAAAAACTCAATAACACTTTGTCCGACCCGGGAATCGAACCCAGGACCTCACGCTCAGCAGTCGCGCTTGCAACCACGAGACCAACGGAGGTTAATAATAATGACGTATCAGTAATATGGTCGGAGCACGTGTTGTGGTCAACCCTGTCGAGGTGGTGCGGTTAAGCTGTTCACACACTCGGATGCATATCCTCGTCGCATGCAACGATGCATGCTGATTGTTTTACAATTAAAGCAATTATAAATTGGTTCAACCACCAATGATGCTTGTTTTCAGACTTTAGAGTTATGTGGGATTGTAGAGGAATTTATAATATCAGTTTGAAAAATAAAATGGCTGATTTTAACATGGTAGGCATACAATATAAAACTTGCAATAAAAGTAACAAATACACTACTCAAGACGTTATCCACAGATTACAATTCAGAATAGATAGCAGTTAGCAGAGCAAGTTAAAAAGCACTTATTAACTATATACTAGGGCTATCTCTTAAAATAGTTGTAATCTCACTCTAATCTTAACAATCAACCTATAATTAGACAAGGTTTAATATGTAGATGCTCTATCTAACTAGCACGGGACAAAAAGACAAGCCCGTTACCGAAGGTCGTGGTTGACATTTAAGTGTGCCACATACAAATGCCACTTGGCAACATAACGCTACCTATCTAATCTACTAAACCAAGTAGACGCAGTGCCTACAGCGCAGGAAACGGCCCAAAAACGTTTTTTTTTCTTTTTCAATTCTTGAAAGCACGTAGGTAATTATTTTTAATTAATACCATCAAACATACTTTGCTTCATAAAATCTTATCATGTTAAATAGTTTTACTGATGAAATCAAGGAATCTATACTAATCTATCTTCTATCTATCTATACAAATAATAAAGCTGAAGAGTTTGTTTGGTTGAACACGCTAATCTCTGGAACTATCCGGTCGAATTTGCATTCGATAGCCCAATTCTTGAGGAAAGCTATTGGTTATTTAACATCACGCCAGGACCCTTCGGAGCTGAGTAAAAAGAAACTTGGAAAATCGCTTAGTGAAAACGAAGTAATAGCGCGGGCAGGCGATGCGATACGACGGGGAAGGATCACGCAGACTAAGTCGCGGGCAGAAGCTAGTCTGTTATATTTGTCCTTATCATTATGGTGCTTTTGGCCGTATCAAGTTAGGAACAATAAGGAGAAATATATTGTACATAAATTGCTCGTCACATAAAGTTGCATGAAGTAGTCCCTTGAGAGAGCCGCCTTATATCGCTTCGGAGTTCACGTAAATTTGATTGATGAAAACGTCCCACATTCCACTGACCGAACTTAATAACTCAAGGAAGACGTTGAAAAAACGGACGCGCTACCACGGCAATTTGAAGGGGTTCCGTACGTAATTGAAAATTTTATCATGCATACTTATTATGTAGTTTTGGTACTGATTATATTTTTTTTTTGAATAATCGTAATTGGAAATAACAAATTTCAAGTAAACCCACTTTGGGTTTTTTACATCTTTTTATCCCTGCAGAATTCCGTGGTCTTAAAAATTATGTATCAAGTTGAAATATTATTTGTTTCTGTTTTCTTTCCTTAACTAAACTAGTAGGTTTATCAATTCAATTTACTTTACAATACAATTTTTAATGAAACTTCTATTGAATTTTCACTGTTATTTCTTGGGTTTTAAATATAATAATAAATAAATAATAATAAATAAAATTTATTTTCTCACCACAATATTTAAAGATTAACAAGTAGGTACTGCTTAGTAATAAGCTAATAATACACATTACAATATTGTGGGAGACTGGTGCCTAAGCTAGGCCGAAACCTGTGTTTCAGGACACCAGGTCTTCACCCCGGGAACAATGTCTGGGCGTACTAAAGCGTTACACCATATATCATGCATATGAACCGCCATCATCTGACTAGCCTTTCCCAACTATGTTGGGGTCGGCTTCCAGTCTAACCGAATGCAGCTTAATACCAGTATTTTATATGGAGCTATCTAACCTCCACAACCCAGTTACTGGATAATACGATACCCCTTGGTAGGACTGGATGTCAGAGTTTCTGACGACCCGTAACGACTGTAAAAGATCCACGAATGACAGCCGGGACCAACGGCTTAACGTGACCTATGCACCGTAAGTATAGACTATTAATTAAAAGTCTCACCCTAGGTAACTATGCATAATTTTATTGGTATGCATAGTATGCATACAATTTTAATGACTATTCACATAGACAAGTGACTTATCGAGAAAATGAACCCTTTAAAATGCCAATTACCGATAATTTTACCGTGATACGGCTCGTAGATGGCACCTCGATGCTTATTACGGGAATTGCATACAAGGTCTAAGGTCCTATGGCACTGTTTGTCGGTTAGTAGGTCAGTTATGTTCGTTGGTGCAACGCTTCGTCCTATGATGTGAATTTAAAAATTTATAGATAGGTAATTTTTTAATTCTGCTTAAAAAGTAGTAGATAGAGGATAATTATCATCATCTGCCTAGCCTTCTCTCAACTATGTTGGGGTAGGCTTCCAGTCTAACCAGATGCAGCTGAATACCAGTATTTTATATAGAGCGATTACCTATCTGACCTCCATAACCCAGTTACTGGATAATACTATACGCCTTGGTAAGACTGGTTCTAGGACTTTCGGGGTACGTTGGTACCTAATATAATACATAAAAGAAGCTTAAGCACAAAATTATACGTACTCTAGTAATTTAGAAAATGACAAACTATTGTTGTTAAAATATTATTTTCACTTTTTGATTTGTATTTTGTATTTTACGAACTGTGTTCAAATAAATGTTATTTTTTATTTTAAAATAATTATGGTGTTCTACATTATTAAATTCAGATTTGGAATCTATAAGACGAATGTTTATCTACAATCATTTATTTTTATTTGTGACTGACGTTCACCTCCTTGCAATTTAAAGTTTTTCAATGCTCAATGAACCCTAAATCACCGCGGCTCTCAAAAGCGCCACAACCGCGATAAGGTTGGCTCTCTGCCCCCAAAACTGTTTAAATAATAATTTATACAAAAACCCGGTACGATCTTGACTCTTATACATTGTGGAACAACCCAGTTATTAAAGCGCTGGATATTACATATTACCAGTGGATAAATTATCGCCCTATACATTTATTACATAAAAAAAATATTTTCGGGAGTGTTGCCTGTGTCCAAGTTCTTTGAAAAAGTTTTTGGCTTTTTTTGTCAATAAATTAAGGTTTTCGTTTATGGTCAAGATTAAACTGGCTTGTTTAGCGAATGTAGGACACTCTTTGGGTAGAAATAACCTGCTAAAACATGTTTATGAAGCTTAGTGAACATTAATTTAATATTTTTACAGCTTTGTCTTTCGTGCGAGCAATTGTTTTGAGAAACTTGATATGGGAGGCTAAATATTATTTTACAATTTATTGTCGATTCTCGAGTGCAGATAATGCGAAAAAACATATTCTTTTCTCATTTCTAGTCCATAAACATCATCTACCTTACTAACACTGAATATTTAGCACTCACGCCGCAAAGACAACAAAAACAAGACACTTTATGTGCCACGATTTATGTAAAGCGCCATTTTAAATTCCACGATTTTAAAATCGATGTCTCGCGCAATCACATACTGGTACATTTCAGTGCTCGTATTATTATTAGGGGAAATCGGATCGATGTATTCGATATTGAGAACTAATCGAGTCGGCGCGTGCGACTCGAACTCGATCACAGCACGCATGCGTATGGTGGCATGATGACGCACTTTCGTTTCGAGAAAAAATGGATTGGATGTGCTTTTTGAAAATTGGATTCGAGAAAATTGTCCACAAATATGTGCATCAATAGATTGTCTGATGATATACTCATTTTGTAATACGCCACTCTGTATTCGGTCGGACACTTACTGATAAATCCCATTGCATCGCAAGAGTTAAGAGCTGTCCTGCCATTTTCCTCTGGTTTTTCTACCAAAAAAGAATAAATTTCATAATCTGCTTATTAATTCATAAAAATGCGGACAAGATAAACCCAATACGTAGGCAAACAAACACTCTACAAATATTTGAACATCTCATAGACGAAACGCACTCTAACCGTTAGCCTCGCATGTTGGCCAAACCTATTTGCCATGTATACCAACTATTTGCCAAGCACACCATCTATTTGCCAAGAACACTGATATTTGATATAACCATCACTTACAGTAACGGGCTTTACATATTATAATGTCACGGAAACGACTGGGACACACATAGCATTTGTGTGGCCGCCTGTTACACCAATATATAATTACTTGTCAGAAATTTTCTGTATGTCAGTCTAGTTATGTGTAAACAGTAGTAATTAGCGTAAACGCATATGCATATTTTATATAATTTAAATATCCAGATCGCAGTAACTAGGACCAAAGGTAGGACGATGAAATTTTACATGGTCGTGAAGTTGAAAATTTGTGTGACGTTTCCGTCTTTCCATAGCTGCTGTTAATTGAATCTACTTCTGTTAATGCGCTTGGATCAAATGATTTGCAATTTGTTAGTGACAGTTTAATAGGTTGAAGTTGTAATTATTCTATCCTAGATTTTTACAAGCCTATCTGGTTTCCGCATTTGATTGCTCTTTTTTCTGAGGCCTTGTTCAGTCAAAGTACAGCAACATCTTCATCGTAAATAACATACATAATATATTGGGCACCTTTACTCACAAATTGACTTAACTGAACTGCTGATTTGGGCTCTACTCGACCTGTTCTATTAAATGCTAAGGCAACTGTCTCATTAAATTACATATATCTTTCAATTGACTGTGTTCAAAGTTGTGCACCGTTACGTTAGATTGTGACAGGTGGAAAATTCGTACTGTAGCAAACTTCACGGTTGGCTACGGAAATTTTGCCATAACGAGTGCCGGCCAGTGAAGACATTATTCTATAGACACCCGTTTATTATGCTAACTCCTACTTTGTGCTGTCAGTCTCAAGTTTAGCTCGAGTTTGTTTGGCCATAAACAGAGTAATTATGATTTGCTTTCGTTTGATTGGAGATTATTTCTATCTATTACAGTCGGTCTGTTTACCTAAAATGGGATATTGAGTAAATCTTAGCTGTTCTGAGGATTTCTTCAATCTTTGATTTGTAGGTTTTGTGGAAGAAAATATCTCAATCTTTCCAGTGTCTAATAACAGTTTCAATGAATTCATAAATTTATCTTGTGTTGACCATAGCATTTCGCGTGACAGTGTGACCATATACGAAGTCGAACTTTACTTAGAAAACAGTACATTATTGTTGCCTATTAATTATAGGCACATCCAATTATTGAAGTATTATCTCCTTGTAATAAATCTATGTAATTGACAGCCATGGCGGGAAATAATTAATAGTTTTCATTTCTCAATTTATCTTGATGTAATGGAATTCACAATTAATGTTGACAGATGTGTTTCTAATTGAATGTAAAGTGTGTGCTTTATCTTTTGTTGAAAAACAGTTTTTTAATTGCCGTTTCGAAGTATTGTTGTTGATTTATGGGAGGAACACTATCTACACGCTAAGGTGTTAATCAAAAGTGGCTGGCCAATGTGTTACCTACTATTTTTAGCTTTCCCTTCAGTTGGAAATATGAGAATGCCTGCACCTTGTCCGCAGAAATCATCTGAATGCGAGAAGCACAGAACAGGTAGAAGTGGCGATGCTTGGGGGAGGCCTATGTCCACCTGTGGACGTCTTTCGGCTGAAATGATGATAACGATGATACCTAAGTTGGAGAATAAAGAGTTAGTGCGTAGATATAACTGTATTATCAAGAGGATAACCACTTATATGTCCCCCATCATGTCCAAAGTAGTAACTTATTTTTAAGTAGTAACTTATTTTTTCCACGAAATAATTATGCAAGAATCTTGCCAATTTCAACATATGCTTTAATTAAGTTTTCACAGAAAAGAAAAAAAATAGTCGAAATTGTAAATCTTCTTCAGATAATCATCGACAGTTCACACTTAAGCCGTTGCATCATATCCGATATTTAAATTCACCAATAAGATAATATGAATATTTGTATAACGACCCCAGAACACGATGTTATACAACACTGACATTGGCTGTGAATGAAGAAAAGAAAGTTGATACAAGTTACATTAATTATTAATGTGATTATTAAGATCCGCTTGGCGAGACTGGATTTGGATTTAAAAACAAATATAATCTGAGTTTGAACTTATAAGAAGCTTCACATGTTCGTTTAAAGACAATGTAATATTGAGTAAATTATCTGAATTTATAACTTTATAAAAGCTGTATTTTTATTAGACTAAGCTTTTGCATAGCTGAGCTAAATAAAGTTGTTGTTTTTGTATAAATCAGCTGAAGCTCAGATTCAGTACTAGTTTCGAATAACAGAAGTGAAATAACGTATTATTTATAAATTAGACAAGGTTAAGAAAAACGTCTAATCATAATAAAACTTTCGAGCTTTAACACCAAAAAATCATATATTTCAACAATTAAATATAAGAAATGAAACATGTCGAGAATTTGATCTGACGCTGGCATTTACCGAACGTAGTTCTTTACATAAAAAGAAAGCTTATCTTATATTTTATGTTATTACAAGAGATCCGCTTCCAACATCTCGATACTTATCTACAGGCAGACAAAGTTATTAATTACATTTTCTGCCTGAACTATCAGAAAAGATCCAATAAATCTTAATACCCCATTATTTTTTATCGCGTTGATTGATTCCAACAATATTCTATTTAAAACTAAGCCAGTATTTACATACAACAGTACGGCGTTTCCTTTTCAAAGAGAAACAATACTTATTATCCTTCACATTAAATACCGACATCGCGCGAAGTCTAAACCTGTCAACATCAGATCTAATAACAATATTCTTCTTAGATGTAAAGCGACAAATGCAGCAGATTATCCGTCGCCGGCGACTGACCACGATCGTTTTCTTCGAGAAAGCAAATTGTGCCGTCATCAATACAAGCCGCTTCGTCTAAAAACTAGTTTAGACACTCAGCTTATTCATACATTTTCACTTATGTAAATTATATAAATTCTCTTGCTGCTCCTGTGAAATATTGGTCCGATTTTAGACGCATTAACACCCTAATGTTTAAGATTTGTCAAAAAAATTCAAATTAGGAAAGTAACGGTTTTGTAGTTTTAGTTTTGGGCATATATCTCACGCATCTAATTTTAATCTGTTTTTTATGGTTATATCTTAATGGTCAGTGTGGTGAAATATGTCAATTCAAAATATTTTAAAAGCCATAATATACCTAATCTACGTAATGTTTTTTTGGACAAACAAAGATATTTTAAAAAGTTTGTTACATATTAGTTTAGTAATGGCATCAATGGAGTTTTTAGGAAGGTCAAACATCAACAAACTGTTAAACCTTTAATTTGGATACCAATCAGCTGTGATTTTATTTCGAGCATGCCTAAAACACAACGACACTATTCGTCTACAAATGATGGCATTTCTAATTCAGATATTAGCAAATAGTGAGTTTAATCTTTGAACCTGTCCTAGTATATAGTTGTAGTTACCCAACTACCGAAGTGACAAGGGAAGTAATGGCAAAGACCAAAAGTTCAGAGAAAGGATTCCACCAAGATCGTGAGTTCTACTCCCGATTGCTCGTACAATTATTGGTGCGATGTTAGTGAGATTAAATGGCGAAATAAATTCGATTTAAATATGGCTTTCGTGTGCTTACTGTGACTGGTTTAGTTGATCGCTTATACCACGATTATGTTAGCCGTTTCTTTCAGTTCACAGTTACTCGTGTAACTTATGGTCGTCTGCTCATCGTAATTTTCTTATAATGTCAGATTTAGCTTTTCCGCTATATCTTCTTTTGATGTTAGCTTTTACTGTTAGTTCCAATATCGTATATATATTATTGCGGCAGTTTAGTGTTTGGAGTTCATTCACAGATTCAGGTCCTACTTTATTTGGTTTTTAAGTGTGAATGTTTAACTGTGTAAGTTTATTAACAGTTCTCTCTTTCTTTTCAGGTCCAAAATGGCATCAGATGTTGCGTCAAATATAAGAAAGTCAACAGTTTTATGGCTAATTTTAGCCTTAACGAATGTGAGTAATTTTAAGTGTTATAAAAAATAATTAATCTGATGCGATTCTTTTGTGCTTAGGCGAGTGAAATTAGTTTCAACCATTACTACCTTAACCGACACCAAACGTTTCAATCTCATAGAATGAAACACCTTTCCCAAGACCATTAGAAAAAATATCCCACAAAAAGACAAGGGTTTAAGAGTTTCCCTGACTGAGTTTGACCTCAGGTCCTAGTGTGGGAGCAGCCTTTTGTGCCCCTCTCACATAAACTGTAATGGGCTAAAACAGCCTCTGAGGCACCGAAGTGACTTGCAATTGTATTTTACGACATAAATGTCAAAGATATTCTTTGGAGTCACTTTGGAAACAATTGCAACATAATGGAAGTTACGGCGAATTTGAAAAACAACTTAGTAATGTTAGATAGTTATTTACATTTAGAGGAAGTTAGGCCGAAGAGAAGTTATATAACTCAAAAGGTATGCAAGGAAGTTTTGATTAACGAATTTAAAAATCTGGATTATAAAGTAAATGTATATACAGGTTTTGTTGCAATTAGAGTATGATCGTGTGATGTTTAATCAAAGTCAAATCATTTATTTAAAATAGGCAAATAAAAGGCACTTTTGAACGTCAAAATTTACAAAAAAAAATGGAACTGATGTGAAGGTGATGCATCTAGAATAAAATTACAGTACCTACCACAATAGGTAAAAATAATTAAACATAAAGCAATGACAGGTAAATTAATTATGTGATAGATACACTTACATGGTTACAAATATTATAATATTAGATGATTTCCCTAAAATTTAAACAAGTAATGATTTAGTGTGTGAGTTAAAATAATAGTAAAGTAAAATTAAAGTAAGTAAACTATCAAAAAGGATGAATCAAATGAAATACACTTTCAAAATGTTTCTCATGTGTTTAAAATAGCACCTACTAACAGCTCTTTAGTAAAATTAACATTACAGAGACAAATATCTAGGTTTCAAAATGACATATTATTTTACGTTTACCTGTTGAGACTGTTATAATATAGAAATCTCATTTTATTCAATACCACAGAAGACAGTAAAAGTATCGAAATGACTCGTATGATTCGAGTAAAACATATCGATAAGAATTAATACGTTTAAGGTTTTTCGCTTTAATTTTCTTTTTGAAGCGTGAGAAAGAATTATTGAATTTAAAATGCCATAATAAAGAGTAAGATTGGAACAAATTGTGGACGATATTAAAATTAAATGATATTTTTTTTATAGTGTTTGATTGTGATTGAAGACTGTTCTTGATTGATGTTCAATTGAATATAACACTCGTTATTGTATGTATCTAAATTGGTTTACGACTGTTTAATTGACGCATTAAGTATTTGTATTTCGTACAAAATATGATGTATTGGGAACAGTTAATCTTACGAAATGCTCTTAAATTTTTCCCGGTACCAATTTGAACTACATATTTGCCGTTTAGAACCTCAAAATTGTTTGTGTAAATGTAACATTCTTGTCCTAGTTTGATCGTCTTTTTTGTAACAAGTTAGTAACGTTCCGTTTTATTCGTTTACAAAATTGATTTTCTTTAGATTTCGATTGTATCATCACCATCACGTGGTTGGTTTTTTTTTTTTGTAATAGGCCTATTTCAGTTTATTCTATTTCAATAAAAACAAAATATGTTAATCCGGATTCAAATCTTAATCTTAGAAGCTTCGTCGAATCTCCGTTTAAAACAGAAACTCGACCTAGTAGAGCATTGAGTAAGCAGAATCTAAACGCCGTCCTTGGCGAGGTCGACGGTCTTAGCCGACCAAATGCCGTTGTCGCCACAATCCATACAACCGAACGCATGATAATGACTTTCTCATTTAGCCGGGTAGCTGTGTTCAGTGTCCGCTCCATTTGACGCGGTGTCGTCGCATGCGCGTCCGCCGACACACATAGCGGACATATCGCACGCCAACTGGACCAAGTTTGTAAAAACATACGGATAGAGTTAGTACTGTTCGCAGAAGTAGAAGCGCGACTCAATTAATTTTCAATCGGTATGTTTGTCCTTTTGCTTATTTGTAGATTAGATGGAAGGAGTTTGGGTGTTCTTCACAGTAGCTTATGGACAAATGAGACGGGTTTGTTAACTAAGTTCTTAATAGTTTTAGATTATTAATGTGAATATTACAAACGTGTCTGAAAAAAATGCATCTAAAAACATAATAAAAAAAAAGCATCTATGATTTAAATCTTAGCTTAATATGGATTCATAATTATTTGAATTAAACCGTGGTTCATAGTCATGCGTTTAGTCATCCAATATATTTCTCACATTGGTTTACAGAATTACAAAATATTTTTCAAATGATTTTTCTATCAGTACCAAGCTTTCCGGATTCTGAGCAATAACGCTAAATGGATAATTGCTATTAATTTCAGACTAAAGAATCCCAACCATTCATAGAACTTTCGCAGGCTATAGAACTATTTAAAGTATTTTAATGATATTTAGGTAACATGATATTTTAACCATAGTAAAACTGTCCCCTTAGAAATAAAGTTTATGAGTTATATATTTTCAGCCTTTTATAGGGAGTTTCTTTAATATTTATTACCTTTTTATTGATGTCATCGTGAATGTACCTACATTTTACTGGCATTGCAATTGAATTTTATCAATGTTCTATTAGTAACTAAGTATCTTTTATAAAATCTTCAAAGTCCATTTTACTCTTATCAATGTTATGGTTAAGTTAATTTGCTTAAAACCAGCTGTTGTGTCGGTAGATACCATATCACTAACAACATACGCACTTTTCAACCGTCTTTCATTTTCAGCCCACAAAAAGCGCTTCACTGGTCTAAAATTAAACCAAACAATAGAATTTGAATCCGGATTCCGTCGACGTCAACGATAAGGCATAATGGTGTGTAATGAGCTCGTATCAGAATTGCAACCACAACACGTAAGGTACTTAACTCAATACAGCTTGCTTGCTAGGGCTACTCCTTTTGTATGCGTCGGGTTAATAATACTGATCAAAAAAAGCACTGCACCTCTGGTGAATTTGAGTGGTTTATTATTATTATTATTATTTATTTCAGGCGACGCAGGCTTATATATAAATACTTTACCTAAACATATATATTTTTACTATGGAATAGTACTTTACTAGCTTGTTCTTGAGCAGCACCCTAATTGCCTAACACACTATTACTCTCAATTTGAATCAGTTTGAAGCATATTGCTAATCCGTTGCTCCATATGTTCGAAAAGTGTGTCTGCTCAGCAAAGTAAATAACGCAATGAATGTTGTTGAAATGTCAAAATGAAACCCATTGCTACTGATAGTGTGTTACGCAATTACCCTGCTGTTCTGTGGCACTTGTCCGCGGAAGCAACGGAACACCACGTCCTGCGGCTAGTAGTATTCTTCTATGACGATGGTACGCGCACCACGAACGCCTTGAAGTTCACGTTGCGGTGTGACTCCAGTAACTGCACCCTTGGTGTGTACACTCGGTGTGTTTGGCTGTGTGTGTGTCGGATTTACAGTGCGAGTGAGTCGAGAAAATGCATTTTTGACACCTGTTAGGTTCATACAAACGACTACAAGTTTTGCGATTAGTTACTAGAATTGTCGCACTATCAGGAACGCATTCTCTCGACGGCCGGCTCTTCTTAGAGTCTATAGTTCCTACGCAATTGGATCTTATGGCTTAGGTATTTGAGATTTACGACATTTCAGTTGGTTTCATTAGATATCAAAGTTGATTACCAGTTAAGTATTAAGAATTTCCTTGGTTAATTTTATAAAATAATAAGTAATTTATTAGATGTTATACTTGCAAGTGGTGCAAAGCCTTTGATGATGGGGCTAAAGTAATTTATGGTACAGTTAAATTTATTGCTTTAACTAACTAGGTAGTACCTTCGATACTAAAATATTGTATATTTCTAGGATTAGAAGAAACACTTAACATTAAATTGCATTTATTATCATTGAAACATTATTACTTCAGTTCATTACACTTTTTAAATGGTAATAAATCTTTAATGTCTACTAATATATTTCCTGCAGTTTAAATTAATTTATAAAATAATTAATAATTTATTTTCAGGGCTACTAGGAAATAATATATAATTATTTATAGCCTGCACCGCTAATGCAATTTTGCCACCTTTAAACCCATGGAATTTATGCTAAACGTTTTCCCTATCAATTAGTGGTTTCACGCCTAATTATAATCATATTTCTGTGTCGTTAGCCGCTAGGGATGACAGCCGAGAAATAATGTTACCAGTAGAAAAAATACTACATTCCACAAAACAGTTTTAACACCTGCTTATAAAAACTTATTATAATGTATTTAAATAAGTAGGCGTGAGTTATTGCAGCTATTTAAATGACTGAATGACTTACAGTCGTTATTAATCTTTCTTTAGGCTACAAGTTTATTGCTGAAGACTTTCTCATGAGGTACAGTTAGACTGAATTTTTTTGACAGTGAAAATGAAGGGCTTACTAAGCTTATTCCGAAATTCGATGTCTATTGACGTTTTGATAGTCATGTTTAAATTGTACCTATGCATAGGTAATGTTTAAATTGACAAGCTGCGCCGCTTTGCGTGTTCGATTTTTTAATCTAATTCATCGATGCCGATGTCAATTTTAGTATTCTATGATTTTGTTTATTAGTACACACGGCGAAGTTCCAGTTTTAGCTGATTTCGCATTGTAGGTATATAGGTTTTTCGTACAATCAGAAGTCAACTTATACTTGTTATGTATAGCTTAATGAGCCGTGCGTAAGTATCACTGAAAGCTAGGTAGTAAAAAATACCCAAAACACCAATTTAAAAGCCTAAAGACCAATTCTTGAAATTACCAAACAAAGTGGTACAAAAAAAAAGATGAACGTCAGAAACACATAATTAAATCAACGGATAAAATGATTGAAGTAAGTAATTAATAAGAAATTCGTTGATTGATCAGATAAGTTGTTGAATTAATATCAAAGCACAGTTAAAGTGACTTAGGTCAAGATCGGTCGAGAATCTCAAGATCGCAGTATAGAGATAGGAAGAAACGTCGACACATTGACTGATGATAAAAGTTATGACTACAGACTTTCTGAAGTAAGCTGTTGATGGTTGGTTAAGAAATTAATTTAATTGGTAAGTGTACATCACTCTGTATATCATGTTGAAAATGTTTGCACATCGTGCAAGATTTTGAAAAGGAAAGTTAAGTCAGATGGTTAAGATTTTGAATAATATGAGAAAGATATCAGTTTGTAAATATTGAAGTTGTAATCTATGGAAAATGTAGTGGGTAGTATATTTGTTAAGTTAAATTTTAAGTTATTTCCGTTTATTTTTAATAATATTTTCCATAATGAAATATAAAAAAAAAATGTATAAGGCCTGATTTTCCATTATTGTTAGATACCAATTTGGTTAAATAGTGAAAATCCTCTTTTCCGAGTTTCAAACTTCTCTCGTTAGAAAAATTTTATAGCTCGAGCATTTAATGCTGTCACGTCTAAAATTATCCCTTTTAGCTTTTGCCACAGAAAATCCTCGTAAATTTTATGTAAAGCTTTGAATCTAAGTTTTCTTGACAACAGTAATTTACTTAAAAAGCTCGTCATGTTCCCCAAAAAGGCCTTAAACAATTTCGCATATATTATCTAAAATCTCGATGCATGCACTTAGATATTTACCAAAACTGCATAGCTTAGCCAGCCCTGCGCCCACGTCACGTCGCCGTCAAACGTCCGTTACTTCGCGTCCTGCCTAACACGTAATGGTTTGTGAAAGCCGTGTGAACCCCACATGTGACCCATTGTGCCCCACGTACGATCACCTCAATTATTTACAAGTCTTCTAATTACTCAACGACATTGTTACAATGCCAATAGTTTCCTTCCTGCAAATTGAACCAATCGTCGACGTGAGCGATTAATTTCTTTTACATCAAATGAGATGAGATAATTATAGTACCTGCCTATAATTTCCATCGGATGTAGGCAAGTTAATAGCTGATTTTTATTGAACTGTTAATTGAGTTCTAATAAATGAGTTAATTAGAGCGGTTGCTTGAGCTTTTTGCGAATTTCTGTGTTCGTCAAGAGCGGGTCGACTTTGAAAGTGGTAGCAGTAAACTCAGTAGCTTTAATAGAGAAAAAATGTGATTTGAACCGCCCACGACGATTTTTATAATCATGTTTAGATAAAGGAGGATGTTTTATGAGATGAGGCCATGTAAAAAAAAACGGTGAGTTTTTTACTACCCAATCAATCCATTGCCGCGGTTCCTCCTTAATAAACAGTATTCAAAATTAACTTGGCAGTGCCTTCAGCTTTCTTCACATGCATCCTAGAACTGATTTCTCTACGAGGTTACTAGTTTACAGGTTTGTAATGAAGCAGGACCTGCAATTGCACGCACTGCATCTCCCATGAATAAAATATTAGGCAGTCTACCGAACAATAAGAGGGAGACGCGTGATCGGAATGACGGAATCGTAACGGTCACGAAATTTCCCTATCCGTGGATTCTGTTGAATATGCAGATCTTACGGGGCGTATGATGCCTCATCGTGGAATGCTAACGGTTTGTATACTTCGACAATGAATCTTGTCACATAGGTTTTACTATCGAAAGTAATATGGAGCCGGTTTTTGAAGATGTGCGCACGCGCGGTTCGAGGCGAGCGTATTAACGTGGACACGTGAGGTGGCACAGATGTGATTCTTGAAGAGTGTTTGGGGGTTGAGTGTGGAGCGTAGAGGTTAAGTGTAAGATTTCAGTCCAACGTACAGTAGGATTCTTTTCATATGCAAACGCTTTATAGGTATTTGTGTCGACAGTAACCGCTGCTTGATTATTTATTTTACTAGGAGTGAGGTCCCCATAACTCACGGAATATTACTTGAGCTCTCGACCTTTCGACAGCGAACCCCGACGCCTCTGGGCCTATTGTCTGCATATCTGTGTAATATTACGACTCATAAACACGTCAACTTTCATAATTATTAATTAAGTATTATTTATCGCCTTTTGTACGAGCTTATCAGTTAATGGGAAAGTTGAAGAGGAAAATAAATTAGTAAAAAAAAGACAATAGATTAGTTTTAAGACGCGAACTTGGTATTTCACACTCTTTAAGTACTTGTAATATATATATGTTGTACTTTTACCGAAATAGTGTAATAAAATTGTTATGACCCGGATAGACGGGAAATTAAATTTTATTTAGAGTACAGCACGACATACGTTTTGCAGGAACAACTGATATCATGTTTTTAGTGGCTGTAACCCGATCACTGTTAAACAAACGCTTCCTTATTATGGTACATTGCGATAAACATTCGATATTATTACTATTTTCAAAACCTTTGGTGGTTTATGGATCGCAGGTGTTGTGTGCAATGAATAATAACTGGCCATCTTTCTAAAATAATCTCTTAATTTATTGTGTTTCACGACACAGCTGTCGTTTAAGGCGATTAAATTATCTTAAGCATAAAACTAGACCGTCAGTAATCCTTAGACATCTTCTGGGCACACTTTTTCCATTATAGACCTCATCCATCGCTTTCCATCAGGCGCGATCGAGGTCAAGAGCGGGCCCATACAGCAATAAAAAAAAGAAATTAATTAAAAAAAGAAACAAAAACAGTTAAGTTGATTTAGAATTGATATATACGCAAAATATTTATCTTCCTACATTTTATTTACAGCTTCATTAACATCATAAAATATTGATTGATATGTTTGTTTAAGTAAGTAAGCACAGCACGATAAAAAATACAATATGTGGTGCTATACACTTAAGTAATGTAATGACTAAGCATTTGATATTCATCTAGTAGAGTAAGCTCTTCTTTCACATAAGGCTCGTTACACACTGTTATGCGACATGCGTTTGTAAATGAAAAGTGTACTATCGTAGTTCTAAAGCATTTTTGGCTTGACGGAGCTATAAAGGTTCAGATAAGATCAACGCTCAGGAATAATCGTAAATGAGTGTATGTAATAATTGGCAAAGAGCCTTCAAATTTTGGTCCTTCGAACCAAAAACAAACTGGACCAATGAAGAACTACTCTAAATGAATTTGATCTTTTGATCCGGATTTCAATACGGCCACGGACCACATGTTATGATCTTATAAATATGCCCAAAACCAGCAATGTTGAACTTACACGTTTTGATTTGATCCTTATCGTAAAAAAAACAAATAATAATTAATTCAGTAGCCACCGCACAAACATCAAAACATTTCAAATTGAGTTCTAAAAAACCATCGACAACGCACCGAGAGTGGTACCGTCAAGTGTGAATTGACACTAATTGTTCGTGAGTCTAAGCTTTCCTTTCTGTCACGATGTTATCTCGGTTCTCGCACTAGCCGTACATGCGGCTTCACTCGCCATTTATAGCTATCCGTTTTGTTATCTTAACGGCTAATGGCGTAGGCTTAATTAGGATGATAGACCGGATTTCTATTATAATTTCTATCATATTTAAATGTTTCGCTATGATGTGTCACTGTTTTAATTTATTGCCGCAGTTACGGACCTATATAAAACATTCGACGTCATTTATTGATAGTATCAAACGTGTATTAATGACGAAATCTTACTCAGGTTTGAACCATATTTGACTAGCGGACATTGTTAAATATAATTTATAACAATCCCACATTTAATCAAATATAAATTTTGAACACAGTAAAAGTTTCTTCCAAACTGCTATTATATAATCATAATACTGCTATAATAAAGGCCCCGACAGACGGCAAAACAGGTATGTATACTGCGTGAAAAATGTACAAGCTTCCACACAGCATCCATTTAACGATCAAATGACAGTTACGCCATTGATACTTCATACGAGCATTTTGATGGATCGTTGACTCGGGTCTTAATAATTTTATTTATTTAGTACCTTCCTTCCTATTTATGATGTTATGTAAATATTTACCACCTGCAGTGTAATTTGTAATTATGGTTTTGAACATGTGGAACGTCTAACAAATTGATATTGCTGTTGTGTGAGAAAAGACAGGAAGTTATTCTTTATGTATAGGTACTTTTTATGTTTTAATGATGTTAATTTTTATGTTCTTGTATTTTCAATATACAATATTTGTTGCAATGATGAATGATGACCTGGTAAAGGCCGCAGGAGTCAGCTGGATGTGAGTAAAACAAAACTCGTCGAAGAGGCGGTGTTTGGGGGAGGTCTTTGCCCAACCGTGGACGTTTTTCGGTAGAAACGACGATGATTTAAAAAAAAAATTGAAATGAATTTGCTCTTGACTCTAAGGTCAGAGGTGACAGAGACAAAGTCGACGATGGAGTGAGCTGACCCAGAAGAAGCCTGTTCACTGTCACTTTGAAAAGATTGGGGTTGTATGCGCTCGGAAACACAGACGCAGGTAGAGAGTTCCACTCTTTTGCTGTGCGCATTATAAAGGACATTTGAAAACGCTTAATGCGAATTGATGGAATAGAAACTAGGCAGGGATGGTAATTTGCAGTGCGTCTAGATGTCCGAAGGTAGAAGGGGGCGGTGGGATGACTGATAATGATGATATAAAAATTGACTGATTTCGAAAGAGTTACCAAACTTTAAATAAAAAAACGCTACATATGTAAATGGCGTGTCGGATTTCGGAGTGCCTACTGTCATCCATTGGGGAATGCAGAATTCAGTTGCTATAGTACTGTCGTGGCTCTTAGAAGAACCTCTTAATATAATCAAACAGCGATCGGATTTCTTTAGTTTATATTGATAGATAGACTTTACATTACCACCTTTTGACTAGCACTGACTCAATTAAACAAAAATACCATTAATATACCTATATAAATTACGTGTCACGTTGTTTGTCCGCAATGGACTCCTAAACTAATGAACCGATTTTCAGTTTCATCCAACTTGAAAGATAGGATAGTTTATATTTCAATTTATAATCGCAATATTATTTTATTGCAAATATTGCCAGGACAAGGTTTGTATATAAGAAAATTTCGGAAATTAAAAAAAAAATGCACCCGTGCGAAGCTGGGGCGGGCCGCTAGTAAAAATATATGACACTTGCTTGAACGTTCGAATGGAACACGCGCTCAATTATATCCAGCCTGCACTATAAGAGGTGAAGCTAGATAGATAGCCTTACAGTTACTGTACTAGCTAGGTAGGCTCGTGGCTATATGATAACAGTCGCATAGGTCCTCCAAAGGTTAAGCCACGCTTGCCGTAGTCGATTCGTGTATGAATGATCATCAGTGGTCGGAGTAGGTAGAGCTGTTTGGGGTGAATGACCGCAAACATTGATGTTCACATGGATATGCCTCTGAAATCCCGGGATTTTGAAATAAAAGTTGATTATCCATTTAAATATAACGTTCCAATTAAGACCTGACAAAAGAAACTACTTAAATAGTTGTTTTTTTTATTTCGAGAATTCCCGGGATTTTCGGAAATACTTGGCATATCTGTGTTATGTCCGCATGTAGCAAATAACAAAAATACCTCTACCTACTCCTATAAAAACTACTTAAACAATGTTTTTTTAATTACGAGAATTCCCGGGATTCCGGGAAATATTTGGCATATCCATGTTATGTCCGCATGTCGCAAGTAGCAAAAACAGCTCTACCTACTCCGACCACTGATGATCATCCATTACACGACGAGAGCCCTCTGTGCCTCGGAAAGCATGATAAGCCGTTGATACCGGTTGCTACTCGTATATCTTTGACAGTAGTTACGGGTAGTCAGATGCCCAAAAATTTAACAACCAGTCTTACAAAGAGGTTTCGTGTCACCCAGTAACCAGGTTGAGGAGGTCAGATAGGCAGTCGCTCCATGTAAAATGCTGGTATTCAGCTGCATCGTGTTAGACTGGAAGCTGACCTCAACATAGTTGGAAAAAGGCTAGGCAGATTTGAATACTGTACTAGGTAGGTATTTATCACTAATTAACACTGCAATCTGCAATACAATATTGTCTTAATGAAGGTGCAAGGGAAATTAAAGTGGAATCCCATATTATTTAGAAATGTTTTACGATCCTTATGGATGGTAGTTCGACCTCTGCAGACTAATACAAGTTTTTAATTAAATTTCAACAGCAGATTTATTTCCCACTAGCCTCTGCCCGCGACTTTGTTCGGGTAAAATTTCTTGTTCCCCCGACTCGCATCGCATCGACTGCCTGCGCTATTACCTTTTTGCACCTAACGTTATTTCTTACTCCTTTTGTTTTTGATTGCCGGATATTAAATAGCCTATTATTACAGGTTTCCTCAAGAATTAGGTTATCAAATGCAAAAACAATTTTCAAATCGTACTGGTAGTTCCAGAGATTAGCGCGTTCAAACAAACAAACAAACTCTTCAGTTTTATTATTAGTATAGATATATATATTTAAATACTCTATTAACATTAATAACTCTTATCTTTATAGATCTCAATTAGTTAATTCTTAGTTAAAATACATAAGTTTTTGATTTATCGTAAGTATTCAAGTTTTACTGAACCTCCCATCATCTTACTTTGTAAACTAGTAATGGTGAATGACGATCAATTGTAACGTATTTATTGATTCATTCAACTAGATAGTTTCTACTTTATGTGAATTAGATAAAAGTCACTGGAACATTTACATTTAGATCCCGCAATTTCAGGCAGACTTCAATAGATTTGTTTGACATCGTAGAAACTATCTCAAATTGCACAAATAATTATTGTCAATGGGCTTCCAGTAATGGAAGTGGTATTACTGAGTTTTTTAATTAAGAATTTCTCAGTAGCGGCGTAAAATCTGGATTTATGTGCGGTTCATAGCGCCTTCATGGGTCCTGAACATAATTGGCGAAATGTGGGTGTACTAAACACCTCAATCTAAACCTTTTTGGGGAATATTTGTGTGATGTTATGTATCGCCATAACTTTCACAGATTGCAGAATGGTAGCTAGAATAAATCACCAGTAAAATTAACAACGTGTAATTGTGCTTTTGCTAAAGGCATCTTCTTATACTGAAGATTGATTACCACGTTTGCTCGCAGTTGGCTATTTTAGACCTTTTAGTCCATGTATCCTTGATTGATTCTGAGTTTTTTTTTTATTTTTAAAGTCCTTGGTGTCTGAAATTAACTTTCAATCAACTTTGCCTATTGCAGTCCACTTCTAGACTTAGGCCTCTCCCAGGCTGAACCACAACACTCTGTCCCCAATCTTCCGCATCCAGTCTGCCCCAGCCACCTTTCCCCACACTATGCTTGTCGATACGCGGTCTCCACTCCAGGACTCGTCTTGGGGCAGCGGGATTGTCCGAAAGGGTTACCGCTACCCCGGAACACAAAGGGCTAAGGAAGGAACACGGGTGGGTTTTAGTCAGTAAGAGTCTGACACTCCCTTCTGCTCCACCCAGAGCGGGAGGGGTCATTTGATGATTTCCCATCCACAAAAAAAAAAGGACTCGTCTTCTTCACTGGCATACAGTCCTTAGACAAACATGGTCATTGGTCAGCTAGGAGCCTACAGCCATTCCAGCTTGCTTACTCTGTAAGCTATATGTCGGTAACTCCAATTATTTTTCGAATAGCTTCATCAATTAACTTTCATAACACATAAATAAATAAAATAATTATGTAGGTAGCAGATGCTAGGTTCAGCATCCTCAAATAATTTCCTATCTAATGATATCTTCTTCTTAGCGTGTCGATAGCAATCTAAATGGACTCGGCCCAGAATTCGGCTACTTGTTTGGCGCCATCACCAGCGTCCATCAGTTCCTGTAACATGCAGCTGTCAGGACATGCAGGACACGATATTAAGTGTCCCATCGTTTGTGGAACAGCACTACATTTACACTCCAAGACGGAGTCGTCTCCGCCTGAACAGATGAATGATATTTAACTACGGAAAATAAACTTAACCATCAATCAGCATTCACAGCTCGACTACACCCTCTTTTTTGCTTGCGTTAATCTAAGTTCTATTTCTAAACTGAACTTGCTGTGCTTGCTTGTTCCTGTAGTTGATTCACATCACATCGTGTAGATTGAATACATGAAAAGACTTGAGATTACTACACACATATAAAATCGAACCAATGAAGTAGGAGGATAGTGATACTTTGTCAAGGTGTCGATAATGTTTTTGCCATCCTTCCTTGTTTATCGGTCGCCAATCTGAGGGGCAATTCTCGTAATTTTTAAGAACGTTCACAGTCTGATCTCAGTCTCAATCTGTAAAAAATACTTCAAATTTCCCTACATTTTGACAAGTTTTTGACATTTGTTTGTCGCCGAAATGAGACTGCGACTAGATTTTGAACGTTTTAAATTAGCAGAATTGGCCTACTGATCTACGCAAACCATGTTAGTTGATACAGGGTGCTTACGGTATGTCACCTCAACTTAGTGACTCGCTTGCGGTCTCAACAAGCTGACTCTACGCATTATCTGCAAACCTAATAACCGTTATACACGATATCTCGGTCCAAAGGACCAAAATTGAGGGATCTCATGGAATTTGGTCTCAAGATGATGTGTTAGGATTTTAGGGAGTCTGTTTTTAGAGAAATAAGGTTCCGCTATCCGGCTGTCCTTCCGGCTGTCACAGGGCTGTATCGTTTGAACTGCAATAAGTAGACACTTGAAATGTTCACAGAGTGTGTACTACAATGGCCGTTATAAAAACAAGTAATAATAATTAAATAAAGAGACATGTCGACGTGTCTTTGTTAAGAGTTAAAAAAAGTTAAATATTGTACGGTGGTAGGTAGGTACATAACCCTTCGTGTGCGAGTCCGATTCGCACTTGGCCGCTTTTCTACCTTATTCCACTTAGGTCCAAATCCTATAAGGCCATTACACACTAAAAGTAAATTATAATTTATCTGCTGTAAGCATCTCCTTAATAAGATCTGTTTTCCTTTTAAATAAAGTACTAACCTCAGTACTTAAGATACTTGTCAACTGATATGTACGAAGCCAGCGCGCGCGCCGTACGCGGCCCATGTGTGTGTGAAGCGTTTGTATTAAACTAGTGTTCAAGCAAGTCGGTTGTTTCCTTTCTCTCCCGCTCAACATACATATCATTGGCGACGAGGTGTACGAATGAATACCTACGAATAAAAAAAATGAACGCGTATCTTGGAAATTTGTCTTCATTTGACCACAAGACCAGCGAATGGCAAATTTATAAGGGAAAATTAACGCAGTTTTTGAAAATCAACGGTGTTAAAGACGATGTAAAGAGTGGAATATTACTGTGCCATCTAACGGAGGAGACGTATCGTCTATTACTTAACCTAGCGTTTCCAAAGGAGTTGGAAACGCTGAGCTATGAGAACCTAGTGGGATTACTCGACAGCCATTTCAAGCCAAAAAAATGCACATTTGTGGATAAGGCGAAGTTTTTTGGTGCCAGCAGAACAACAGGAGAAACCGTTGGAGAATGGGCGGCGCGATTAAGAGGTTTGGCAACTTATTGCGACTTCGGCACCGCTCTAGAAACGAACTTGAGAGATCGTTTTGTCCTCGGCCTGAGTGCAGGTCCAGAACGCGACAAGCTGTTCGAGCAGGAGCCGTCGACGCTTACGTTGTCGCGGGCCATTGAAATGGCAGAGCAGGCAGCGTGTGCCAAGGAGGCAAAGGCCTTATTAAGCAGCAGTTCGGAGGCCATTGCTATCAAGGAGGAACCAGTATTCCGCGCGAAGTTCCAAGGTCAAGGTAGCCGTGGACGTGGTGCAGGTGGTGCTGCTGCAGTAACCCGCCGCGATACGGATCGCTGTGAGGTGTGCGGCATGAAAAATCATAGTGGTGAAAAGTGTCGTTTTAAGGGTTATACGTGCCAAAAGTGCGGGGTAAAAGGCCATTTAAAAAAAGTGTGCGGTAATTCAAAAAAAACACACGTGTATATCATGTTGACTCAAATGAAGAAAGTAGCGGTAACCAGCCCCAGGACAAGGGTTGTGAGGAGTGCCAGAATTTTAACATAAGGTACGCGGCTGATAAGCCTATTCAAATTGAATTAGTTTTAGGTTATCAGTTTATTACAATGGAACTTGATTCAGGATCGGGTAGCACTGTTATCTCGGATAAATATTATTTCAAAAATTTCTCGCAATACCCGCTACAAACTTGCAATGTAAAAATGTGTTTGTACAATGGACATAAAATCTCTCCACTAGGATTTTTCACTACTAAAGCAAAATTTAATAATTTACAAAGGAAAATTAAAGTTTACGTAGTTAAGAATGGGGGTCCTCCATTGTTGGGTAGGGATTTCATGTCCGCTTTTAATTTAATAATAACAACAAACATTAACTCTTTAGTAAATAGCGATAAGGATGTACTGGAATTGCATGAAAAATATCCAGATCTATGGCGAGATGAGTTGGGTTCATTTAATAAATTTAAAGTTACCCTACAACTAAAAGAAAATTCTGTTCCGAAGTTTTTTAAGCCACGAACTGTACCCTTTGCCCTAAGGGATAAGGTCGAACATGAATTAGAGCGGTTAGTAGGTTTAGGTATTTTGGTGTCCATAAATCACGCGCAATACGCCACTCCGATAGTGCCGGTGTTAAAGGAAAATGGGCAAGTCAGAATCGCGGGAGACTTTTCGGTGACACTTAATAAAGACCTTGTAATCGAGAAATACCCATTACCTAGGATTGAAGAGGTTTTTGCTAAGATTGGAGGGGGCGAACTGTACAGTAAAATCGATCTAAAAAATGCATACAATCAATTTATATTCGACGAGTCATCACAGGAACTAACGGCCATTAATACTCATAAAGGTCTATACAAATATACACGTTTAGTTTACGGCCTAGCTAACGCACCCGCTATTTTTCAAAAGTCCATGGAGACACTATTAGCGGGAATAGACGGAGTCTGTGTCTGGCTCGATGACATATGTATTACGGGTCCCGATAGAAACTCGCACATTAAAAGGCTAACGGAAGTTTTAGGAAGATTAAGCGATGCCGGTCTACGTCTTCAAAAAGACAAGTGCCAGTTTTTCAAACAAAGCGTACTTTACTTAGGCTACGTGATTAGTAAAGCGGGTCTAATGACGAGTCCAGAAAAGGTCAAGGCAATATTAAGCGCCCCCGAGCCGACCAACGTTACCGAGGTAAAAAGATTTTTAGGCGTTGTTAATTATTATAGGAATTTTATTCCTAATGCTTCGTCAGTACTCAGTCCTCTCCACGAACTATTACGGAGCGATGAGCCTTGGGAGTGGGGAGACAGGCAGCGGCAAGCTATGGCGGCGGTGCGACGGGAACTAGCCTCGGAGCGCGTACTAGCGCATTTCGAGCCGACGGCGCAGCTGGTGCTCACGGTGGACGCGGGCCCGAGTGGGCTCGGCGCCGTGCTCTCGCAGCGCAGGCACGGCGACGCTCATGAGCGACCGCTCGCGTATGCATCACGCTCGCTTACCGTTAGCGAGCGAAACTATAGTCAGATACAGAAAGAGGCGACTGCTATAATATTTGGTGTGAAAAAGTTCCATCAATATCTGTACGGTCGCAGTGAGCCATTCATTTTAAAAACTGACCATAGGCCTTTGGTTTCCATTTTTAGTAACAAGACGGGTATACCGGTAACGACAGCGCTAAGGTTACAGAGATATGCTATTATTTTATCAGCATATAATTATGAAGTACATTATGTATCCGGCGATAATAATGTAGTGGCAGATTATTTTTCCCGCGCGCCTTTAAAATGCACAAACAAATCGGAAGAGACCGATAATAATGTAGATGCCTATTACGCTCTCAAGTTTTTAGACCAAGCATCGCCCGCTACGACGACACGTGACATAAAACAGGCAACGGAGAGCGATACGGTGATCCAAACTGTCACTAGGTACATGCAAATAGGATGGCCTCGAAAAATAATTTGTAAGTCTGTTCTCCCTTATTTTCAGTGCAAGTCGGACTTGCAGTACGAGAAAGGTTGCCTTTTTAGGGGTCACAGAATAGTTATTCCGACTATACTAAGAGATAAAATGCTACGTGAATTGCACGATACCCACCTAGGAATAATTAAAACTAAAAGTAATGCACGAAGTAGGATGTGGTGGCCCGGCATCGACGGCGACATCGAGCGTTGGATAGGGTCCTGCGGCACGTGCGCGAGCGTGCGGCCCGCGCCGCCGCGCGCTCTTCCCGCGCCCTGGCCCGCCGCCGCCGCCGCCTGGCAGCGCGTGCACATCGATTATATGACGGTAGGGCAGAGGGTATATCTCGTAGTTGTAGATTCTTACAGTAAATGGGTAGAATGTTTACACATGCATAATGGCACTACAACTAAGGCTTTGATTACTAAACTCAAGGGAATTTTTTCAACTTTTGGCGTACCGAATGTGTTGGTATCAGATAATGACGTCAAGATAAATTCGGACGAGTTCAAGACGTTTTGCTCTGCAAATGGCATTAAATACATGACGACGCCCATTTACCATCCACCCAGTAATGGTCAAGCCGAAAATTCGGTGAGAATTTGTAAAAAAATGCTAAAATGTATTTTAAAAGATACCTTACCGTTACATCAAATCAATGAATTGTTGTTAGGATATTTGTTTAATTATAGAAATACCGTGCACTGTACCACTGGGGAAACGCCAGCAAAGTTAATGTTTGGTAGAAATCTACGATCTCGCCTCGATTTAGTTTTACCTTCAAGCGAAGCTTCGCACGTAGATACTTCGGCGGAGCCCGGTAAAAGACAATTTATGACGGGCGATGTGGTTTGGACCCGATGGTACAGCGCACGGAAAGAAACATGGCAGTTGGGCATAATAAAACACAGAATTGGTAATAAAATGTACAAAATATATATATATAACTTAGATCATCACTGTATAAGGCATGTAGATCAGTTACTGAAATATACTGGTAGTTATCAGCCCACAGTTAAAAGCGATATTAAGGTGCCACATCAGCAACAGTCGCCCGACATTTCCAGTACCACTAGTTCAAGTCAAAATACAGCATTACCTACAGTATCTACCGAGCAATTGGCTATGAGCTCATCCGTGGCAACTGAAACTAATGTCGCACCTGTTGCACCAAATGCGGAATGTGTCGCAGATGGTGGTGAGGGGGATGAATGGCGTGATTGTGAGGTGATTGAGAGTGAGGGAGGTGACGCTGATAATTTAGCATCGCAGCCATCACTGGCAGCGCAGCCCGAAGTACCCGTGTCTGAGGGCAATCTGATTCGAAATACGGAAGACTGTAATGTTGACGTTCCGCGCGCACCATCACCCAAACTCTCGCGCCCAAAGCGCAATAGGAAGGAGGTAGATTATAAGAAATACTTTTAACGGTTTTATTTTGTGTTCGGATCATTTATGACAACCTAATTAGTTTTAAAATTATTACATATTGTCACCAGGGTTCAAAATTTAAGTGTGAAGGAGTGATATGTACGAAGCCAGCGCGCGCGCCGTACGCGGCCCATGTGTGTGTGAAGCGTTTGTATTAAACTAGTGTTCAAGCAAGTCGGTTGTTTCCTTTCTCTCCCGCTCAACATACATATCACAACACTTGACCGAGTAGATACCTCCCACGTTCCCCCTAGCACACTACACTTGAAACTACGATTAACTTTGTTTGCAATGCAATCAAAAGTAGCTCTCTGGTAATTTGTTCTAATTTTATTTGATTAAGCTCTGGGTGTAGGTGTAATTTATGGTAGCATGATGACAAAATAATAATCAAGTTTTCTTTTAGTTTTCTCAACCTACTCTGTAACTTATGGCTTTGTTTTTGCTACTTTAGTCCTCGAGAACGAATTTCGGCCAATGATGGCCAACCGCAGCGGAGACTACCCATCTGCGCAGGAGATAGGTATTGTCACATATATAGATACACCTAGATAACGCAAGAGCAACTACTTCGTGTGCCAAAAATCGCACCAACTTACGTACAAAAATCGTAAGCCGCCACTTTCGCACTCAGTCCTATGTACTGCTGGCTGGGTGAGCGTGAGTGAGAAAGAGTGCTTGTGACGTCATAGTAGGTAGTCAAAAGAATGGCACGCTTAGTTTTCATACAGATTGTGATACTTGCGGTAACTAGGTCTATCTATATCTGTGGGTATTATAGTGCTCAAGCTTGTACGCATACACAAATGCACTCATTCTTCTGTCACTCTAATAGTCCGATGGGTCCGCAATCTAGTACGAACTTTGCTGCACAAAGATGATAAGTTCGTTTCACGTATAACATTAATAAATAAGAAAAAATGGCTTCTGACTATTGGCTATTGATTTGGTTATTCGTTATTTAAAAAGTAAAAGAAGATTTATTTTTCATCTTCATAAAAGTTTGAATTAAAAAACAGAAATCAATCAATCATGTTCTCATGTATAATATAGTAAGTAACTATTCGAAAATTTCTTGTGAATTATTTCAGTGCAACAACCATTTCTTCCCTACAATTTACCACATCAAGTGTTCATGTCGCAATTTAGTTCAAAGAGAACAAAGCAAGCTCACCCGACACCGCCTATAATAGTCGCAGAGAAGACAACAACAATATTCTCTCACCATCATGTAGTTAGCGGCAAATTTCAACCAAAGTTACCATCAATTGACCGATGAAAAGATGAAACCCATAATAAAAATCATCGCTCAGAAAATTCGAATGAAGAGACATTCTTGAGACCACAATTAGTACGTCATTACAAGCCAATACATGGATAAGAGTATAAGACAGATGTTCGGACACGAACGTGTAATTTATAACAAAGGCCAGTACGGCGGCGCGGTAGAAATTGAAGAAATGAATGGTAATCATAAAATTATACGTTGGAAACGTGCGTTTAGCTTGTGATATTGGATGAAATTGGTCAAGTTTATGCTGGTGTTAAAAATGTGTGGTAAAAGAAAAGAAAGAAGAATGAAAAATTGTTTAATCTGCACAAATAAGACTCACATTATTATTAGGTACTATTGATTACATAACATACATAGTCAGCCTAAAATGTTCCCACGGCTATAATCTGCATCTCGGGCGCAGTGCGGGTTGGTAAATGTCACATGTCTTCGAATTTTTGGTTCTAGGACATGCCGGTTTCCTCACGTTGTTTTCCTTCACCGTTTATTGATTGTTTGACTGCTTATGTCTTGTATTATAATTAGTTTATTTAAGAACACAGACCCAGAAAATGTGCCGATTTTTGTGGCGAAAGACCTGCAAAAACTACCCCCACTGACATTCGATCATATTGATGTAACAAGGTTGTTGAAGGATATAATAGTGTTGCAGTCAGAGATTAAGCAAATTAAGGAAGTATATGCCACCAAGGCACAACTAGAGGAAGTCAGATCTACCAGCAATAAATCCTTAACGTACGATTTTGAGCGAAATGTTAACGACAAAAAGCGCGGGACATCTACCTACAACTCGTGTAATCTAGTGGATAGCGGACCGATGTGCATATTGGAACCGTTGAACGAGTTAACTAACAGCTGTGCTACGTCGCCCATGAAACTTAGTGCACAGCCACATATACCTACGGACACTGGTGATGATCCCGCCATACGCAACAAACAATCCTATGCGATGCGTGTGGGTAGTCGCGAGCCGTCCCTGTCGCGCGCGAAGGCATTGCCGGCGGTAGTGCAAAGACAACCGACTAATTCACAGAATGCGGTGATTATGCCGATTACCAGGCAACCGCTTAGCGATAAGCGTCAACAGCAAGCTCTGCCTGATAATGAAGGGGGATGGAAGGTGGTGCAATCGTCTAAGAAACGTTCTCGCTTTGTTGGACGAATAGGAACCGCGAATGTTGATAACATAAGTAAATTCAAGGCCGCTGACATAAGAATACCGTTCCTATTATATAATGTGTCCAGAGAAGTAAGCTCTGAGGACATTGCATGTTACGTGAAGGAAAAAACTCAGGTTATGGTTGCTCCAGAGAGGATTGAAATGAAACACGCTAAAGATTACGATTCTTATAAGATAATGATTCCTAAACATCAAATAGATTTATTCGAGAATGATAACATGTGGCCAGCTGGTGTATTTTTCAGAAGATATTTTATGTTCAAGACAAAAAGTACGCAAGGCTCGGGTGAAAATGAGGCACAAAAATGAATCCTACTCAAAATAGTCGAATAACACGGAACTGTAAGCTTGTCAGCTTCAATTGCAAGTCGATTAAAAGATCCGTGGATTATGTAAGAGAACTATGTGTGACGTCAGATGTAATTGCGCTGCAGGAAACATGGCTGCTTTCACATGATTTGGCGTTTCTACATAACATCTGTCCTGGCTTTGGAGCCACGGGAGTGTCAGCAACGGAGTCGTCAGAGATAATGCACGGCCGACCGTATGGAGGCGTCGGATTGCTATGGAGATCTAGTGCGTTTGATAGTGTATCAGTGATAACCTGTAACAGTGTGAGGTTGGCTGCAATTAAGACAGTGATTGCAAGTCGGGATATTTTAATTTTTTCTGTGTATATGTCCGTGTGTAAATATAGTAACATAAGCGAATATACGGAATGTTTAGCTGAAATAAATGCAATTGTGGAATGCAATAGTGTTGAAAATGTGTTTGTGTTGGGAGACTTCAACGCGCACCCGGGTGAGTTATTCTGTAATGAACTATTAAAGTTTTGTTCTGATTATCAATTAACATGTGCTGACATTGATATATTTGGTATAAATTCCAACACCTATACGTACGTGAGTGACTCACACGGATGCGTTAGATGGTTGGACCACTGTTTAGTAACAAGTGTTACGAAAAGTTCAATTGTTAAAGTAAATGTAATTAACGAGGTGTCGTGGTCGGACCATTTCCCATTAGAAATAATTTGTAATTTTAAGGTATTAGTGCCAAAGTATAATGATAAAAAAGTTGTACCAAATAAAGTGTTATGGGGGACTAGAAACTCGGAACAAATTCAACACTACTCCCAACGTTGTCATGAAGGACTTCGTGAGGTTGACTTCCCCACTCAGTTGAGAGAATGTGGTGATAAGATATGTAATAATCCACGTCACAGATTACTAATTGATAGTATGTATAATCAGATTGTTTCTGTTTTGCAAGCGGCTGCGATTTCGAGTCATAATACGCATGTAAATAAAAAGTATCGTTACATTACTGGGTGGAATAAGCATGTGAAGGCGGCGCATGCGCTGGCACGGCGGGAGTTTGAAACTTGGATTTTATATGGGAAACCTAAATGTGGAGATGTATATAATCAAATGAAAATTTCTAGACAGATGTTTAAGAGTAAATTAAGATGGTGTCAAAACAATGAACTCCAGATAAAAATGGACATCATTGCATCACTTCATGATGAAAATAAGTTTAGTTCATTTTGGAAACAAACTAACTCTCTGAATCCTCAGCCGAGCCTGCCAGCGAGTATTGATGGCCAATCGGACAAGAGTGATGTAGCGAATATGTTTATGAATCACTTTAAGGTCAAGCCGCTTACTATACCGACAAACATGCGAGGCATTCGTACCCCGTGTGAGGGCGACGTATACACACGTTTCACAGTCAAGCAAATTAATGCTGCGTTAAAAAATATGAAGCGGGGCAGGTCGCCCGGGCATGACGGTCTGAGTGTTGAGCATCTAAGGTCCGCTGGTGTACATCTGCCCAGGTCACTCACCATGTTATTTAATCTTTGTGTGGGTCACTCTTATTTACCTGAAGATCTTGTTAAAACTGTCGTAGTTCCCATAGCAAAGAATAAGAGAGGTGACTCATCCGACAAAACTAATTATAGACCTATATCGCTAGCTACGGTCATTGGCAAAGTGTTGGACAGTCTGCTTGAGAGGTAGTTTAATGCGCACGTTAATTTGCACGATGCGCAGTTTGGTTTTAGATCCAGTCTGTCTACTGAAAGTGCAATTCTGTGTCTCAAGCAGACTGTGCGGTACTACGCGGACAGGAAGACACCTGTGTATGGTTGTTTTCTTGACCTGTCAAAAGCCTTTGACCTGGTAAATTATGACATGCTGTGGCAAAAATTGTCGGAGGATACTGACCTTCCCAACGAGAGCATTCATATTTTTAAATATTGGTATGAGAGTCAGAAGATTGCGTTAGGTGGGCGGACGCGCATTCAGTTTCATACGGACTGGAGTGCGGAGTGAGGCAGGGGGGGTTGACTTCACCCATTTTGTTTAACCTGTACATAGACCGGCTGGTGCGTGAGCTGAGCAACACCATGGTTGGATGTTCTGTTGATGGGAGGATGATCAATAACATAAGTTATGCTGATGACATGGTGCTGCTCAGCCCATCAATCTGCGGTCTGAGAAAACTGCTGGCCGTCTGTGAGAGTTATGCGGAAGCTCACGGATTGAGGTATAACGCCACTAAGAGTGAGGTTATGGTGTTCAAAGTACCCAAAAATACACCTACAAATATTCCACCTGTAACGTTGCGTGGAATTCCGTTGCAGGTGGTCACTCATTTTAAATATCTCGGTCACGTGGTCACGGGTGGTCTTACGGACGATCAGGATATTGATAGGGAACGTAGGGCGTTGGCGGCCCGATGCAATATGCTTGCTCGCAGGTTTGCGCGGTGCACGAAAGAGGTAAAGTTAACTCTTTTCAAAGCTTATTGCCAGACGTTTTACTCGTGCAGCCTGTGGGTTAGGTATACGCAGAAGGCCTACAGCGCCCTGCGTGTCCAATATAATAACGGGCTCAGGATGTTGTTGGGACTGCCTCGGTTTTGCAGCGCATCAGGCATGTTTGCTGAAGCGAGGATCGATGACTTTCATGCTATTATGCGCAAGCGAAGTGCATCTATGCTGCGGCGATTCCGAGGTAGTCCGATCAATATATTGGTTACACTGGCGGACAAAATAGATGGGCCGTTTATTAGGCACTGGGCTGGGAGACATGTGCGTACTGGCGTACATGTGCAAAATTAATTTTCTTTCATTCTTCTTCTCTTTTTAATTTAATGTAATTGTAAGTGTCGCTTTTATTTTCATTTTCACTAACAATAGGTTAAGGTAATACTAACACATCATATGGATCCAGTAATCCGAAATAAAGAATTATTATTATTATTATTATTATTATAAAGAAAAAATATTTTTGTATGTTTGCTTGTTGAAATTTCATATGATTTATATGAATTTTGGCACATGGGTAGACCATGACCTGCACATATGTTTTTATCCCGATATTCCAACGGGATCGTGAATTATGCCGTTGAAACCGTGGGGCGCAACTATAGTCTGACTTTTAATTAGCTGCAGTAAAATGACAGTTGTTACTGTCATTTCATTAAATTATGTTGCCACACTATCTTTAATAGTGATGTGATTGAAACGCAATTGACCAATTTTGATTTAACTGTAAACAATCAAATATTCTTTATATTGTTCGGATAAAAATATAAGTTGTAGTTTCATTCATTTATAGGATAGTTATTAATAGGACTAGTCCGCATCAAAATTGTGCTCCAATAGTGAATTTGCACAGAAATCGTTCAAACTATACAATCTCAATTAAGTGCGCTATATAGCCTTAATTTCTTCATTTTTTTTAATGCATCCCTAGACTACTACCTAGACCTGGACCTAACGTTCATATATAAACTAGACTTTGAGAAAAGCCTATTTAATTGAGTTTATATTTTGTAACACTCATACCTAGTTTATTAATTTTGTAAATATGGTTTTATCAACCAGTTTTCAGAGGCCCTGGAAACATAAGCTGCTGACCTGACCAAAAATATACTATCCTCTTTTATAAAACCAACTGAACATTGATCGATTTTGAATTGAATGTTAATTGAATGAATCAATTCTTTTGTCACATCACTATTTGAATTTCGTTAAAAAGTGGTAACACATAAGCTGTCATTTTACTGCAGCTAATTAAAAGTCCGACTTAAGTCGTATATGAAAGTTGATTGAATATCATTTCAATGACTCTAGAATCATCAAGTGAAGTAAAAGAAGTGATTAAAGCCGATGTTCTCATTTTGTACCAAGTGCAATCTATAAATAATAAAATATTGAATCGTATACCTATTTATACCTACTAGAGGTGTATGTTTACGATTTATTGAATTGAGTTTGATTGAATTATGAAAAGAGATTTCGACGAAAAAGACGCAATATGATTGATTGCAACTCTCAAGTCCGCTTCAAAACATAGAAAAGTATTAACTCAACTTTTTGCGCTTCACATCCAACTTAAGTATTTATCTGAAGTAACTAATATAAATACAGAATTCACTTTAAACAAATAAGGCTCGTTAAGACCATCCAAATATTTAAACAAACACTATATTCGGTGAATTCCGGGCCATCTTGAAATTTCACGTCGTTAAACGCACCTAATTGATTGTGGCTCTTTCTGATGAATGTAAAGCACTTTATCTTTATTCTCTCAGACTGGATGTTAAAATGTTATGGCCCTAGATTCTGCCTTCCAAAATGTTTTATACAAACTGCAAGTTCGTCGAATTCTGGACCGTTTTGAAATGTTTTCACGTCGTTAGCGCACTTAACTGATTGTGGCTCTTTCTGATATATGTAAAGCACTTTATCTTTTTGCTCTCCTGGCATCTCAAACTTGATGTTAAAAAAAGCTATGGTCCCTAGATTTTAGGCTTCCAAATATTTTATAAGAACAGCATGTTCGTTGAATTCTGTACCATAGCGCAATTAATTGATTGTGGCTCTTTATGTATGTCATGATGGCTTTATCTTTACTTTATACTGGTATCTCGTAATGTATAAATGTAGGTATGCTATGGTTTACAGATTTAAACACTAGTAGTTACTTAATTTAACTGCCTCGTTCGGTTGGTCTAGTGGTCGCTACTGTTGAGCATGAGGTCTTGGGTTCGATTTCCGGGTCGGGCAAAGTGTTATTGAGTTATTCTATCAAGGATTTCTCAGTAGGAGCCCGGAGTTGGGATTTCTGCCCGGTTGTTGGCAATAGGGTTCTCCCTAATTATATGGGACTTAAACATAACTGGCGAAATGTATGCGTACTATCCTAAACCTTCGGGGTATACAGGCTTGACGTTATGTTATGTTAGTTACTGACTCTTGCTCTTTTAGGTATTTGTTGACTCGTCACCTTTTAGGGTGATTGTTGACTCGTCAGCTTTCAGGTGATTGTTGACTCGTCAGCTTTTAGGTGATTGTTGACTCGTCAACTTTTAGGTGATTGTTGACTCATCAGCTTTTAGGTGTTTGGTGACTCGTCAGCTTTTAGGTGATTGTTGACTCGTCAGCTTTTAGGTTATTGTTGACTCGTCAGTTTTTAGGTGATTGTTGACTCGTCAGCTTTTAGGGTGATTGTTGACTCGTCAGCTTTTAGGGTCATTGTTGACTCGTCAGCTTTTAGGTGATTGTTGACTCGTCAGCTTATAGGTGATTGTTGACTCGTCAGCTTTTAGGTGATTGTTGACTCGTCTGCTTTTAGGTGATTGTTGACTCGTCAGCTTTTAGGGTGATTTTTGACTCGTCAGCTTTCAGGTGATTGTTGACTCGTCAGCTTTCAGGTGATTGTTGACTCGTCAGCTTTTAGGTGATTGTTGACTCGTCAGATTTTAGGTGATTGTTGACTCGTCAGCTTTTAGGGTGATTGTTGACTCGTCAGCTTTTAGGTGATTGTTGACTCATCCGCTTTTTTCGTCATAGGGCTACTTATGACCATAACCCAAACCCTGTATTGAATCAATCAGAGCTTATATTAATATCTAAGTTCTCTGGCTCTCCGGTCTATTGTTATATAGGTCCTTAGAAAACAAAAAGGGTGAAAATTTGAGCATAAAACCATTTTGTCAAACAATTAGACAGAATATTTCAGTACGGCCTTCACCAATTGTCTTCAAAGAGGTCAATAGTTGAAAAGTAAAACTCTTTTGTATAATAAATCTATATTGTTTACTTCATTGAAATACTTTCACTGTAATAAAAATTCTTCGTAAATGCTGTTTCATTGCTGTATTTGGGCTAAGTGGTGGTTACGAAGAAAGCATTCGCTAAAATCATGATTGAAAATAAAATTAAGATTAGAGATGTTTCAAAAACACCTTAATTTATCTGTTTAAATAAAATACCATTGACATGCTGAGTTTTAATGACATTGATAAATACTTAATTTAGCTTAATTTGTTTTTATTTTTCTATTAAGTTAAAATATAGAAACATTTCAATCTAAAAACGTAAAGAATATTACAAACTTTAATTCTTCGCTATCATAACATCGAATCTTTTCCATAATATTATCCAAATTAACACAAACATCCAATTTGCCTTTTAATGGCCCCAGCTTTAATTAATGGTCTTCAAAATGTTGTCGTTTAAGTAACTATTATCATTATTGACTCATCAATGCTAACAAATACATTTCACGCAGAAGCCGTACAGCATCCGGCATCCGGAATTTTCTAACTTCTGGAATTTTATCGGAGTTCCGTTGTATATGATTGATATCGATCCGTACATCGATAGTGAGTCTTTCTCCGTCAATGAGCTACATACTATTAAAAACCGGTCAAGTGCGACACGGACTCGCACACGAAGGGTTCCGTACCACAAGGCAAAATACGCCGAAAAACACATTTCTTGTATGGAGAATACTTTTAATTTTTAGCTTCATTATTTGTTGTTATAGCGGCCATTGAAAAACACACTCTGTGATAATTTCAACTGTCTACCTATTACGGTTCATGAGATATAGCCCGACAGACAGACGGATGGACAGACGGACGGACAGCGGAGGCTTAGTAATAAATCAGAATTCCGTACGAAAATTCCGTATGTTCACATTACACAGCGATTCATTACTCCCATCAATTACTCAGTTTCATAATTAACAAACGTCAAACAATAAGCGGTCCCATTCACACACGTCATCAAAACAGTTCGGACACGCGATTTTTTGTCGTTTAACAGTAAAATAATTATCTCTTGTATTCAATTAGTGCGGTGAGAAAATGACATGTCTATCGGTGGATGGACCAACCTATCATTATCATTATGATACGGCGACGCATGTAGAGTGTGACTAGATGTGGCATGGAGATCAAGCGAGTGAATGTTCGAGAGTGAAGAAAATGTGGGCTTTATTGTAATTTGTTTTATAGTGTAATGGGATGTTTGTTGAATGAAATTAATAAATGAACAATGTGTTAATATAATAAAACCGGTCAAGTGCGAGTCAGACTCGCGCACCGAAGGCTCCGTACAAATTTGTAGGTATATAAATGGTTTGAATTTTTTTTTTTGTAATTTAACTACAAATTCACGGTTTTCGGATTTTATCCTTTACTTGTGCTACATGACATTGCTTCTTGCCAAAGTTCAACGGGAAGTGGTAGGTTTTGATTTCGGAACATAAACGCCCGTATCTTTTGATTGCGTTGACTTAGAAGTTTGATTTTTCACTGCTTCAGCGATTGAAAGGGTCTTAACACTTTTCCACTAAAAACTAAAAGCATTTACACAAAGTTTTTATTTAGTGACTGGGCGACTCCAGGTATTCGTAAAAGCAGGGAAAAACTTTTTGACTTTATGGCTTTTTTTTTTTTTTTTTGTGGGTGGGAAATCATCCAATGACCCCTCCCGCTCTGGGTGGAGCAGAAGGGAGTGTCAGACTCTTACTGACTAAAACCCACCCGTGTTCCTTCCTTAGCCCTTTGTGTTCCGGGGTAGCGGTAACCCTTTCGGACAATCCCGCTGCCCCGGCAGGCTGCGGCCCTTTCGGGCCCCTTCCTAATGCTGACATCTCTTTGAGGCGCGCGTGGAACACGTACGCGCCGTCCGGCACGGGCCTGGTCCTGATCGGACGGAGAGTTACCCATTACTCTCCGCCCGCAGGCCCGCGCCTACGGTGGCCGGGAGTCGTCTCGCGGCTCCCGACGCCCGGGGCGTCTCCCGCGGCGGCTGGGACGTGAGGCCCTCTCCCTCAGCCGTCCCGCCACCTCCTTCGCTAGCATGACTGCTTCGCAAAAGGAGGTGACTGCCTCCCACTCCCTCTCGCCCCGGACCATGGCTTGAACCAGGGCCGGGCGCGAGAGGTCGCCGCCGCTGCCGATCGCCTCTGCGAGAACACGGCGGTGCTCTGCCCAATTGGGGCATACCGCCACCGTATGCTCCACCGTGTCCTCCGGGCGACCCTCGCAGTGGTGACACCCGGGCGTTTCCTCCCGCCCGATGATGTGCAGGAACCTCCCGAAACACCCGTGTCCGGTGAGGACCTGCGTCAGGCGGTAGGTGAGGGCGCCGTGGCGCCTCTCTAGCCACTCCTCAAAGAGGGGTCTTACCGCCGCTATCGCGGCGTGCCCTGCGCTGGGTTGCGACAGTCGCTCTTTCCATGCCGCCATGAGATCGCGCCGGAGGTCGGTCCGCTCCGCCGCGATTTGCCGCGGAAGCGGAGTTTCCCCCCGGCGTAGTGCCTCCGCGCGCCACTCGTACAGGCGCGCGAGGACTATCGCCTCCAGATCCCACGGCGGCAGTCCGGCAAGGAGGCTTGCCGCCTCGCCCGAGATCGTGCGGTATCCCCGGATCAGCCTTACGGCTACCACCTTCTGGGGCGCGTTCAAATAGTGGGCGGCTCGCCGCCGCAGTGAACGCGCCCACACCGGGGCCCCGTACAGGGCCATGGACCGCACGACCCCCGCGTAAAGCTTCCGGCAGGAGGCGTTTGGCCCCCTCAGGTTGGGCAAGAGCCGCTTGAAGGCGGCCCCGGCCCGTTCCAGCTTGGGAGCCAAACGTCGGAAGTGCTCGACGAAGTTCCACCGGCTGTCGAGGACGAGACCCAGGTATCTCATCGTTGTCTCGACGCCGATGTGAACCCCTCCTGCCGTTATTTGGGATCCCGAAGGCGGCCCGTTCCGAGGCCCATGAAAAGACATGGCCTCGGACTTGTGCAAAGCCACCTCGAGACCCAACTGCCGGATCCTCTCCACGACTATCGCAACCCCGCGTGTCATCGCGTTGGCCGCCGCCTGATGCGACCTCCCCTGCGCCAGGACTAGCATGTCGTCAGCGTAGCAAACCACGCTGACTCCATCAGGGAGATCGGCCCGCAGCACCCAGTCGTAACCGATGTCCCACAGGAGCGGCCCCAGAACCGATCCCTGCGGGACACCGCACGACATCTCTCGCCGGTTCCATTCCCCGTTGCGACCGGGGTAGATGACGGCTCTGTCCGTCAGATACGCCCCGACTACTCGACGGAGGTAGGTCGGCACCCGGTGATACCGGAGTGCCTCCCCAATGCAACTCCAGGGCAGGGTGTTAAACGCGTTGGCGATGTCAAGTGACACCGCCACGACCACCCCACCCCGAGACACCGCGTCCCCCGTCGTGAGGGCCCTCACGCGCATGATGGCGTCCACCGTCGAGCGCCCCTTGCGGAAGCCGAACTGACTGTCCGCAAGATCCGGCCCCGTCCTCACCAGGTGCCCGACGAGGCGGCCCGCAATCACTCTCTCAAAGAGCTTGCCGACCTCGTCGAGCAGCACGATGGGCCGGAATGCGGACGGAGAGTCCGCAGGGCGCCCTGGCTTCTGTATGAGGACCAGCTTCCCCGTCTTCCAGCGGAGTGGAAACTGGCCCCTCTCCATGCATGCGCTCAAGAGCGCCTCTAGTCGGGGCCCGAGAGCCGTCGAGGCCAGGACCCAGGCCTTACCCGGCAAGCCGTCGGGTCCTGGGGCGGTATTTTTGGCCTTCAGCCTATCTACCGCCACTCTCAGATCTACCCCGGTCACCTCAGGGATGTCGTCGTCGTCCGCGTGGTCCGCTTCAGGCACCGCAAGTGGCGGAGCCATGGGCGGGGGAGTATGCTCCGCCCGTGAAGGGAACAGAGCGCTCACCACCTCCTCCACCAGCTGGGGGCGGAGACTCTGCGTCAGCGGGGGGGCCCAGGTGCGGAGTTTATTCCGCACCATTTTATAAGGGCGCCCCCATGGATCTCTGTTCAGAGTCTCCACCATCTCCTCGCGGGCCATATCCTTGGCCCGCTGGACAGCCTCGCGGAGGGCGGTCTTCGCCGCTCTGTACCCCTCGTACAGCTCCGCCTCCGTGGCTTCCGCATCCGGAGGGCGGATGCGGAGCCTGCGGTGCCTGGTGTACAGGTGTCGCGCGTCGACGCACGCCTTGCGTAGTGACTCCACCTCCCGCGACCACCAGTACACCTGACGTCGGGCGCTTCCTGGCCGGACTCGGGGAATTGCCACGTCGCATATCTCGGACATGGCCTCCCGGAACCACTCCGCCTCATCGTCGATATCGGCAGGCCTGTCCGGTGATGACACCCAGGCCTGCACGATCGAGGCTTCCAGGAGGAGCTCCCGGTCCAGCTGCTTCAGCGCCCACCGCGGACCACTCGGGGCCTGTTGGACCGGCGCGCTGGAGGTCTGGGTGGAGACGTCGAACCGGATATACCGGTGATCGGAGTAGGTCTCCACCTCCTCCATGACACGCCAGTCAATAACACTCCGTGCCAGAGCGGGGCTGGCGAACGAAATGTCCACCACGGACTCGCCCCGCATCCTCACACACGTGGGAACAGAACCCCGATTTAGGACGACCAGGCCTGTTTCCAGAGCCCAGTCCTCCACCATCCTGCCCCGCACGTCCGTGCAACGGGAACCCCAGGCCAGATTCTTGGCGTTGAAGTCCCCGAGCACTAGTACGGGGAAGCGATGGTTTCCGGCGACGATGACACTCAACTCTGTTAAAGAGTTCTGGAACTCGGCGAGAGTTCGGCTCGGAGAGAAGTACACTCCCACTACTACTATCTCTCCGAACCGTGCTGCTACGCACCCCTGTCCCTTCGTGACTCCTTCGAGGGACGGGGTGCCGGCGGCGGCCGACGAAATTAGGGCCACTGAGCCGCTCAGGTCCTCCACCCAGTCATCCCTGGGCGGGACAAAGTACGGCTCAGCGACCACGGCGATGTTAATCGACCACTGCGCCATGCTCTGGAGCAACAGGTCCTGGGCGCAGGCGCAGTGGTTGATGTTCGCCTGGAGGAGGCGTAATGGAGCCATCACTCCTCCATTTCAGCCCCCTCCTGGGCCCCTTGCGAGGGCCCCTCCACGGTGGCGGCGGCGATGGTAGCGGCGGCGGCGGTGACGGCGGTGGCGTCGGCGGCGGCGGTGGCGGCGGTGGCGGCAGCAGAGGCGGCAGCGACGGTGGTGGTGGCGGCGGTGGCGGAGGGCCTCCCTTTTCTCTTGGCTCCGTCGGGTGGAACGCAGCACTTGCTCCCTGCCCGGTGCTCGGCCGGCTTGCCGGCAGCCGCACATGCGACGCAGTGCGGCGCGGCGCTGCACGAGCCGGCCGTGTGTCCGGGCTGACCGCAGCGGAAGCACAGAGTGCTGCGGTCCATCTCCGAGGTGCACTGGACGCCTACGTGGTGCCCCACATGGCATCGGAAGCACCTCAGAGGTCTGGGTTCCAGCAGCTTGACCTGCGCCGAAACCCAGCCGACCAGAAGCCTTCGGCCCTCCACGATCTTTCTGGCCGCCGTCACGGGGCAGCTTACCGTTACGGTTCGCATGCCCGTGAAGTCAGGACGTATGGTGCCCGCCTTCACTTGGTCGGCCAGACACCCGCCCGCCCTGACGACGGCGGCCACCACCTCTCCCTCCGTTACGGAGTCATCCAGGCCCAAGATGCGCATGTCTGCGCACTTGACGGGCCTGGATACTCGAACCTCCTCCGCATTTAGGGACGCCCTTAGCTTCTCAGCTAGGGCGTCAGCGGTGGGGCCACTCGTCACGCCAGGGATCTCCAGCATGCGGGCGCCAGTGGCGGTCACCCTATGCCGGAGGCCCCCGGCGATCCCCAGCTCCTGGAGGTCCACCCTACTCTGGCCTTAGTGAGCACGTCGCAGTACGTCACGCCCTTTTTGACCGCGTCCGGCTGCAGTGTTATGACCACAGCCGCGGTCTTCGGGGCGCGGAGCCTAGCTGCGACGGCTCGCTCCTTGCGGCGCCGCCTTTGCGCCTTTTTCCTGGCCGCCTTGGCCGCCTTCTTTTTCTGCCCGACCACCTGCCATTCGGCGTCGGTCGCGGCAGAAGTGGGAGAGTTTTGGGGGCCGGGCGTAGGCTCTGGGGCCCTCGCCTCCCCTCCCTTTCTCCCCCTCTTCCGGGCCGGCGCCGGGGTTTTGCCAGCAGGAGCCGGTCTTACCGGCGCCGGGGCTCGACCTGCAGGCACCGGTTTAGCCGGCGCCGGGGCTCCGCCAGCCGACGCCGGTTTCGCCCTCGCCGGGGCTCCGCCAGCAGACGCTGGTTTGGCCGGCGCCTGAGCCCGGCCTGACGGCCCGGGTTTAGGGGCGGCCGTTGCCGCTGCGGCCGCGTACGAGGCCGCCTTCGGCCCCGGGGCCGCCGCCTTGCCCGCCAGAGGTGGGCGCAGGACAATGCCCTCCAGGACGGAAAACCGCGCCTGGAAGGCCGCCAGCTCCTGCCGAACCAGGTCCAGGACCTGGTTCTCTACCGGGATAGGCCGGCAACCTCAGCCCGTAATTCGGCCACTTCGCCGGCCGAAGGGCCGACGTAGTTGGCCGCCTCCGCTGCCTCCATGATGGAGGCCGTTGCCGAGACTATGGCCCTGTTCTTCGAAGCTTGAAGCTTCTTCAGGCACGTCCCGGATCGCGGCCTCCACGACTGCCGCATACCTGCGCTTGCGGTCCGCACCGGGGCCACCAACCGGACCCGTCTCGTCGCCTGAGGACCCCGAAGCGACCGCGCGACCGGCCTCCGCCTCCTTTGCTGGCTCCTCCGCCAGTTCTGCCGCCTCCCGGGCAGTGAGCCCCCTCCCCTTGCCTCGCTCCTGGACTCCTCCCCGCCTGCTGGTGGAGATTTTCCGAGCCGAGGCCAGCTCCCCATCGGAGGACGACCCCTGGCCGTCCTCTGACCTTGGCCGCTTGCTGTTGGACTTTTTTCCAGCAGCAGCCATCTTCTTGGCACGGCTGGGGCTCCCTGAGCCTCCCGTGCTCGCACCTCCAGATGCGGCGTCGGACTCCGACCCCGCATCACTCCTCTCCTCTTCCGGTTTTTTGTTTTGTGTGTTTAAATTTTTTTCCATATTGTTCCCACGAGTATATTTTCATGTTGTATTGACTCAAATAATAGTGGTTCGCACTAGCGACTAAATCAAGCTACCCATTAGCCAAGCTTAGTACCTCCCTCACGGTGCGCCGCCGCTTGGAGGTTTGGGGAATTTTTTATAGAGGTTAATCTTCCTCGCGGTCCGGGCGGTTAAGCCAAGACCCTCGACCCCCTTCAACAGCCAGAGACATGACCTTAACTGTCTCCAGGGCTACGAGATTAGCGGTGGCAGCAGGGTTACCCCTCCTGCCTGCCCGGCGGCAGGGTAAGTGCACACCGGGCCCGCTCTGACCCCCCACCACAACTGCCGCTCAGCTACTCAGAGCGGCACGTGTGGAGCGATCCTCCTGGCAGAACATTGGCATGCGGACAGCGAGATTCCACTGGGAAATAATCCCAGAGGAAAATCGCTGCCCGCACCCCGGGATGCACCGGCCCGAACACTGGTCTTCCCCCCGGACGTATCCAGAAAGGAACCCCAGTACCCAGGCACACGTGGAGGTTTTCTGCCCTTAAAGCAACATTTGAAAAATGAAAACTTTCATCGGTATGTTGCAAAATATTCAAAAACTTTTAAAAGTGTGTGCCAAATAGCTAAAGCTCTTTATATTAGCAATAAAATAAAATCAGCTGATGATAAAATAAAGACTACCTGGCAAATAATAAATAATGAAACAGGTAGGAAAAAACAGCGTAATACTCAATTTAATTTAGAGATTGCACATGGCCCCATCAACTCAGATGTAGAAATAGCTCAGGAATTTGAAAATTTTTTTGCGAATATTCCCTTTAAAACTACTGTAGCTTTAAATTCATCCCCCACACTTTCTGCTGCTTTGCTTAAAAAGAATGTAAAGCCATGCCCTTTGGAGTTTAGGTTTCAGCATACAAATCCCCAGGCTGTTATAAAAGCTTTTAAAGATCTTAAAATTAAATCAACAGAAGATCTCTGGGGAATGTCTGTAAAAGTATGTAGATCTCTCATAGAAACCATTGCGCCTTATTTAGCTTTCATATTTAACACCAGTGTTGATCAAGGAGTTTTTCCGGATCTTATGAAACATAGTAAAGTAGTTCCATTATTCAAATCCGGTGACAGTAAAGAACCCAACAATTATAGGCCTGTATCGATTCTGCCAGTTCTCAGTAAGGTGTTTGAAAAGCTTATGCTCAATCAAATGTTACGTCACTTTAATAAAAATTCCATCTTTCATGAACACCAGTACGGTTTCACCAAAGGGCGTTGTACTACTGACGCCGGTGTTACCCTAATAAAGAACATTTTTAACGCCTGGGAAGAAGCACAAGATGCCATTGGAATCTTTTGCGACCTCTCTAAGGCGTTCGATTGCGTAAACCATGAGACACTTCTGATGAAACTGGAGCACTATGGGATTAGAAAAAAAGCACTTGATTTGCTAAGATCGTACCTGAAAGATAGAAAGGTTAAAGTTCAAGTAAACGGCATAAACTCATTAGGGTCTGAAATGACAATGGGCGTTCCTCAAGGTTCGATATTGGGTCCATTCCTCTTTTTAGTTTATATTAACGATTTACCCCAATTACTTCAAAATCAACCAAAGATGGTGTTATTTGCAGATGATACATCATTGATCTTTAAAATAGACCGACGGTCACAAAATCTTGACGACGTGAATAACTCTATTCTTCAGGTCCAAGATTGGTTTACGGTAAATAATTTAGTACTTAATGAAAAAAAAACCAAATGCATTAAATTTAAATTGCCTAATGTTAGAAGCAGCGAATGTGACATCATATTGAATGGCCAAAAACTAGAGTTTATTGATCAGACAGTTTTCCTAGGAATCACGCTAGACGAGAAATTACAATGGGGGCCTCATATAACATCTATTGCGGGGCGGCTAAGCTCGGCCGCTTATGCTGTTAGAAAGATAAGACAGTTAACAGATGTAGAAACCGCGCGTTTGGTCTATTTTAGTTACTTCCACAGTATTATGTCATATGGCATTTTACTGTGGGGTCGGGCTGCTGATATTGAATCCATTTTTATTTTGCAAAAGAGAGCTGTCAGAGCCATTTACAATCTACGTCGTCGTGAATCTCTTAGGGAACTATTTAAAAAGGTTAATATTATGACGGTACCTTGCCAATACATTTATGAAAATATTATGTATGTAAGAAAAAATCAACATCTTTTTAATAAAATAAGTGATAGACATAATTTTAATACTAGAAATAAAGATAAATTAGATCAACCTTTTTTCAGATTATCTAAAGTGCAAACATCTTTTATGGGGTACTGTGTTAAATGCTACAACAAAATACCTTTTGATATATTACAATTAAATGAAAGAAAATTTAAAACTCATATAAAAAGTACACTTTGTAAACAAGGATATTACAAATTGGAGGATTATATCCAAGATAACAATGTTTAGAAACATGCTGGTCCTGCTCCATAGGACAATCTAGAGTCTAGACAAAATCAAACTGGTTGCTAATTTAATTTATACATACACATTTTTTTTTACATTGTTTTTTACATTCTTTGACAAATGCAACTCACACACTTTTTAAAATACTAGTAAAATTTTTCAATCTTTGTAAATATGTGGACACCATGTATCTATCACATAATTGATTTACCAGTCTGTTATATTTTTAATTCTTTTACCATTTTTGGTAGACTAAATTTTATTTTAGGTGCATCGTCTTCACATATAATTATATAAACAATGTATACAAAAACTTGTAAAACATTTTAAAAGAGTAACAGTGGAGTTTCTTGACCATTCTTCTCCACACGAAAACTACATTTTGGAATGGGCGACTAGAATCAATTCTATTTTTTCATTTTAAATTTTGACGTTCAAAAGTGCCTTTTAAGTGCCTATTTGAAATAAATGATTTGACTTTGACTTTGACTTTAACTGACGGACAGACAGACGGCCAGGTACGGAATCCTAAAATGATGATCTAAAAAGACTCGCACCTACAGATAAAATTCTGACTAACCTTAAGGGAATGCAGGCATGGTGATAGTTAAAAAATAAATATTCTGGTAAGTTGACTAAATTAAATCATAGACGCATACATCGAGTATGCGTCTATGATTTAATTTATTTTGGATTTAATTTTTTTATTTATATGTATTTTCTATAACAAACTAGCTGACCCGGCGAACTTCGTACCGCCCCAGATTTTTTTTGTTACTTTTTCCCATGTTTTAATATGTAATTATTCTGCTATTCGGAGTGAAGATAAATCCAACAAATAAAATTTCATAAAAATCGATCCAGCCGTTCTTGAGTTATAAATGGCGTAACTGACCTGACTTTGCTTTATATTATATAGATGGTGACTATGCTGTTTCTATCTGTGAATTTAATTCTAAACGTAGCTTCGCCCGATGCTGGTGACCCACTCGTGTCAATAGTGCTTTAGGCATATAGACAGGCTTATTAGCCAATTTAACAACCGTTGTCTGGTTGTGTCAAACGGTATTTCACGGTACTTCAAATTGATTGTATGCCAAAGGTGTCGTGTCTTGGTATTAACAGCTACGATTCTAGGGTTCTGATGATACGGTATGGATTTATCTTTGGTGAACTGGATTCCATACCGAATCAATTCTAGAAGCCTCTACATGCGGTAGCCTTACGCTTCCCTATAAAGTTGACATTAGATCAATTCTTTCAAAACCTGAGAGAAGTAAACAATCAAAATTGACATTCAAGTGCGCTTCAAAAATCTAAAAAAAGAAAGAAAAGCTTATTCAGCACAAACAAACCGCACATTAAAAAGAAAAAAAAAACACATGACACACAAACACAACTTATAAACTATGTATAGTCATTGACCAGGCTATTCGAACGCTTAAATTAAGACCTTGAGTGTAAGTGTATCTGTGTACCTTTTTATGTCAAATAAATTTATTATTATTATTATCATACACATACAAAGTAGCCAAAAGCCCAAATCTCTGTGTCTACACCTTCCACAACTCTATTTCCTCGTGAATGCCCACCTGGTGCGATGCCATTGAACCTGACAGTGCCCGTAGTACCGACGACACCCGTGCCAAAAAACTTGATATACACGCGAGTACGTACGAGCCGGTATCAATTGTGGCAACATTCTTCATTTAGAGTAATATGCGTGGTGGAGCTATGTGAGATTTGATGATTGTAGTGAATTTGGAGATTAATTGCAGCTTGTGCATTTTGGTTTAGTTTAGAAGTAGATTAATGGACGTGGAAGCAGAAGATATGTCTGCGCCGACTTGAAATAAATTGGCATAAGGGCAAGATAATGATGCTGATGCTGATGATTAGAAGACGGTTATTGATAGTAATTTGAAGAATGCAGTGGCTGCTCTACTAATTGAAACCTTTGATATACAGTGTGAAAACCACTTAGATGCAATAAATTACACCACATACTTGTTATTGCCTTTTCTGACGATATACAAAAAATTTACGAAAAAGGTTGCGTAAAAAAATCAGCTGTTCACATAACTAGTCAAAATGTAGGAAACAGCTGATTTTTTTTCGCGACCGTTTTCGAAGGCGATTAAGGCGATAACATGTATGTGGTATAATTTATTGCATATATATTATGTGATTTTCATACTGTATGACTAAATATTACAACTCCTTTCGCCAAGTACCTATATTTTGCTTTCAAGATTTACAGAGTTACATATAAGACAAAGTTTTTTAACTCGTATCAATCCTCATAATCAGTAGTCAATTAACAACCCACATGACGTACAGCCTAGTGTATGAGGCAGATAACAATACTTAGATAATTTTAGGTGTGTCAAAATGTATAGAATTCAATGACGTCACCCTACACGCAGAATTAGCAGCTGCTCGCAGGTGGCCGAGGTGATAACTTGATTTGGCGCGACTTGCGGATACACAGTGTAAACCCATAAGACATATATAACAGAAGTATCACTACTCTCTCTGAGTGATCCAGTAAACTTTCGGCTATACAGCCTTAACCGTTGTAGCTACTGGAAAACGGACTTAAGACTGTCCTTAGGAGACTGTGAGAAATAATCAAAGTCAGCAACAGAATAGGCAATTTTCACAAAAAAACTTTATTGGATTGAGATTTGAGTATTAAAAACTTTTCCCACACATTTCGTAAAATAGACTTACTTTATGACAAAATTACCAAAAGACGAAGCGAATGTAATTGCCGATCGAGACTTGAATGAAATAACCTTACAATGAGCAGTGTCCATTCATGCGTAAATCGGGAAGTTTGACTGCAACAAATCAATTGAATAGGCTTGTCGTACTCCCTTGTTAGCTAAGTCTCTCCCAAGTTATGCGTTTACACCTTCCGCATCAATTTCCTTCAGCAGTTAAAGTAGTTTTCTCTGTTTGTCGTAACATCCAGTTAAGCGTCATTGCACGCTACGTTTGCCAACTGCGATTTCCACTTATAGAGGGTCTGTTCTTAAGTGAAGACCACAGTTGACTAATATCAACGTTTGACAGTTGTGTCTCTTTTGAGTCTTGGCGACTTAAAAGATTAATTGCTTTGCTTTTAATTTTGTATACCTATGGCTGCAATTTATAGATCTTTGAAATTCGTTACCGGTAGACAGACGCCCAAAAGTCTGACAACCAGTCTTACCAAGGGATAACGTGTTACCCAGTAACTGTGTTGTGGAGGTCAGATAGACAATCACTCCATATAAAATATTGGTATTCAGCTACCGTAACCTGGTTAGACTGGAAGCCAACCCCAACATAGTTCTCTAAAGGCTAGGCTGTTTGATTGCGTCGACCTCGTAATTGCTTTACTATTTTTGATAGTAACTCCCAGTAAATTTAAACTTTACCAAGATTGAAAATATCTAACTGTCACATTGGCTTTAAAGCAAAATGACCTTGAAGTGTTGTGACGTACATTTGACATTCAAGCTTAGGGTGGTAAAGCAATTACGAATTCGACTATACCTATATCTTGTCTAGCCGTTGAAAAATAATGGAACTTCTGAATATTCTAGTTGTGTCCACATCATCTCTCCGTTGTTGCTAAGCCGCCGAATGGGCGTTTATTTCCGTTTATTATAAATCATTAGATGTTATATGTGCCGCATTAGAGGCTCAGCTTCTCAAAACTGGTTTTAATTTATAATATTACCATAAAAAGTAGGTAAGCACTATGACCCGTTGTTTTTGGATGAAATTGAAGGATCGAATGATGCGACTGAATCTAGACTATTCCAGAAGAAGGTGTAGTCTATAATATAGGTATGTGCTTGTGGGTTTAGCTGTAGCGTTCAATTGTACTGTAGCTAGCTTATAGCTCTGAACTTTATTGTCTGAAAGGTTGCTGAAGTACGATGACTGTATTTTGGGTTTTGTACACAACCTATGCCAACGGGTGCCTCCATTTTCCGTCCGTCTGTCTTTCACCGGGCTGTACCTCATGAACCGTAAATAAGTAGACAATTGAAATTTTCACAGAATGTATATTTCTATTGCCGCTACAACACCACAAATAATGTTCAAAATTAAAGGGGTCTCGACACAAAAACGTGTTTTTTTTTAATATGTAGTGTTACTATCTTTTAGGGACGTTTGACTTTACCTCGTTGGAGGTGAGAAGAGGCCTTGATCAGTTTATGATAGCCTGTTAGACCTTACGGGGACGGATCAACTGCCCAGAGCACCATGGCCTTTTCTGCCGATTATTATTTTGTGCCCGACATACATCGGACACCGTCAGAGCCGCCGCGCGCCGGCACAGTCTGCGCAATCGTCATCCAAAACTGTAATCCAGAGCCGAATCCCCAGTTTGTCGTACTTTAAAAATGTTAAATGCCCTTCGGACTGCCAATCCTGAATGGATGTGTTCTTCCGGATGAATGGAGACAAATTCTCTGTTCCGTGTTAGTTTTAAATTACATTTTGTACAACATAATTGTCAAAGTAATATTAATGGCTTCTATGTTAATTATGTAATTGGTATAGTAGTCCCGTTTAAATCAACTATAAATAAATAGATAAATATTGTACGGTGGTACTGAACCCTTCTTGTTCGTACTTTACCGGTTTTTTCATCTAAATACAAACAAACCTTGTGAACCGAGATTTTCTTCTAACCGATCGCAGCCGGAAAACCTCACAAGAAAGCGAAAAGTACTTTTATTTTCATTTATTTTCGTGATGAATGGAAATTAACTATAGATATAAAAGTTCTACTGTATACGCCATATAATTTCTCTACCACGTCTATAAAACAATATTTCTAAGGGGGAATTAAACTATTATGATACGATGTTTTCTTAACAATCCCTGGTTCCGGAAGAAATTCGCATGCCTCGCATTCCAAGGGCCAGGCAGTAGGCAGGTCGTATTAAAAACCTTATTTAATCGTGACTCATGCGCAAAAATCGCTTTCTTTTCGCATCTGCCGACTTCTTAATGTGTTTTTCACAACTTCATTTTGTTTTAATGAGTATTTTGATTATTTATTTTTAATTATCCTCGTTTTTAGGGCGTTGTAAAAATTTATGTGCATATTTTGTGAGATAATTTTCGCAGTAGTTATGTTTATTTTGTACAGTCACCAAAAGAGATAAGCATTCAGGGTCGTCGGATATAATTGAAGTTCAGAAAGAAACTGATAGATTTTTTTTTAAATTAAATTTAATTTGATAAATGTTCTGTTTGTTTTCTATTAATAAAATAAAATTTAATTATTATTGAGTACTTCTTACAAAGCTAGCTCATACAGTGGATAAAGAAAGGGGAGTATAATAAACTCCTGGAGTGTGTGTGTGTGCCCCACAAAATGTTTTCGGCCTTCTAAAACATCCGTCGATTTCTTACTAAACTTCAACTATGTCGGACGAGTCTGGTTACTTATCTCCCTTGGTACTTAGTTGGTTGACTACCGCATCGCAAGCCATGTACAGTCAGTAAAGGAGATAAGTATGCAGGGTCCTCGAATATAGTAGAAGTGTACTAAGAAACCGATTTATGTTTTCGAATTAAATTTAATTTGATAAAGGAACTGTTTGTTTTCTATTAATTAAATTCAATTTTATTCGAAAACATCGATCTGTTTGTTAGTAAACTTCAATTACGTTCGATGACCCTGCATACTTATCTCCTTTGCTGACTGTACATATAACTATAATAGTAATGACTCATACGTTTTAAACTGTGAAAATGTGGGCGTAATAAATGTACCTCTTACTAAGTAGTCTACGCACTACCATTGGTCATCATTCCTATCTAATTTGCAAAGTGACCAATGCCCGTTGAACAACTATTCCAATGGTCTTCGTTTGTTTTTTCTTGTCGAATCTTTTTTTTGTCAATACAACTTTAAATTAAAGCAAAGTGCGACTACAAGATCGCTAGAGAATCATGACAGCATCTTTGGCAGTCGTTACGGGTCGTCTGAAGCCCGAAAGTCTGATAACCAGTCTTAACAAGGGTATCGTATTATAACCTAGTAACTGGGTTATGTAGGTCAGATATGGAGTCGATTCATGTAAAATATTGGTATTCAGCTGCACCTGGTTAGACTGGAAGCCGACTCCAACGTGGTTAATAATAATAATAAAATAGTTTATTGTCACAAGAAATGTACATTAGTATATACTGTTTAGCATGAAGCTAATTAACGCTGCAGTAGTTTGTATACAGATATTGTGAGCCCTGCCTCTCAAACTAGGATAACCTGTATCTTAAGAGACAGTGTTCAGCTGTGAGGTTACTTAAAAATAGGTATCAAACAACTGCGGGTTGTGCCAACTTATAGTAGGTACGTGTTAACAACTTGTTTTAAGTTTTGTGTTAAGTTGGGAAAAGAGGCTAGGCAGATGATGACAGCATCGTCACCTATAAGTACACACTTAAAAGCTCTTCATTTCACCGCCTATAACATAAACTCTTAAACAGTCATGACACCACCAAGAATGCGTAGTAATGACGAAATACTTGGGATATTCGACCCAACCCAAGGCAAAGTGAATGACACACGTCTTTCTCATATATGCTAATAGACATGAGTAATGTTGACGGTGAAAGTGGCCCCACTGTTGATTAGGAACTTTTTTTAGAAACGTTTTTATATAGAGAGGACAATTATCGCTCGTGTGAACTGGGAGTAGAATGTCGGACCTTCGGAGTTAGTGAATGGTGAAGTTCGTTGATTGGTTTTTGACGTGTTGTATTGGATAGTTAAGCCGTTTTGTTATTAAACGTTTTCGAAGTACAATACTCTTACTCTATATATCTACGTTAAATAAACTCCATAGCCATACAATTCAATAATACAAAGGAATTTTTATCAGATTCGTCTGCGATAATAGATTCCATTCCGTTTTCTTGTTATCAAGAAAGCTGACATTTCGTTGAAGTTGTGTTTGTGCTCCGAGTGAAATATCTCGAATTTCGACTGATTATAAATGAATTACTTTACATCTATTGATTGTATTAGAATTTGTGTTATGTATATTTCCATAAAAACATTTGTTTGTAAAGATTATTCGAAAGAGTGTAACTCACAGCTTAATTTCGACACATTCCACATTATTTCTTCTATAAATCGTGATTTCTGTAATACTGTGGCTTTCATAGTTATTCTACAGCACCACAGAATCCATAAACAGTTTTTAGCACAGTCACCAGGAGTGTTTGAACTCACGATCTTTCCAAGCCAGTTAACGATGCCCGTTAAGCCATGCCCTGTCACGAATAGGGATTAATAAAGAAGCATTCATTATATAAAAGGAACGTTCAAAACGTACCTTTAAGGAAACGTTAGGTACCTAAATCATATAAATAGCTTGAGAAACAATGCTCCAAGATACTCCTCAAGCCATTTCCCCTATTAAACTCTTCCCTGAGTTCCCTGACCACACACACAACATAAAGTCTATTGAAACATACGTTTCAAATTAATATAATTTTAAGTTAAACAAATACCAACTTTATTTAAATGACAATGAAGTTGATTTCAGGGTGACTAGCACTTTTGAAAAAGTTATAAAAATGTTTAAAGTTGTAGCGTAAACTGAACTTTATTGCGTAGGATTTAAAGTTATTTTTCCATAAACTCATATTATCATATTTACATTTTTGGAAAATAAATCGCGAATGCAGATTACACATAATATAAACTCATGCCTCCTTCCCATGGGGTTAGGCAGAAGCTACGGAACGCCACCTGCTACGATACTTACTAAAAGAGCATTAAATTAATTTTATATAAATGAATTTAATGCTCTTTTAGTAAGTAAATATCTTTTATAAAGGATCGTTTAAAACGTACCTTCAAGTCAACGAAATTAATCATTTTAAAGACTTTATTTATACTAATATTATAAAAGAGGTAAAATTAATTTGTTTGTCAGTTTGTATGTAGGTGAATTTGCGGTACTACCAATCGGATTGCATTTGATAGCCCAATTCTTCAGGAAAGCTATATAACATCATGCATCATGCATCATCCTATGGAGCTGAGCAAAAAGTTTGAAAGAACTATGCGAAAGGGAAGTTTGCGATGCCACGGGGTTGGGGAACAACACATTTTACGCAGTCGAAGTAGCGGGCAGAAGCTAGTATAATAGCAAGAGACTCCTCAAGCCATTATCCCCATTAAACTCGTCCCTGACTAATGCAAAACGATAAAAATGAAAAATCAACTAATCATTACTTGTCTTGCCATAACCTTTTGAACCTTCTGTTAAGTGAACGAAGCAACGTACACCGCATTTGCGTATACCATCGCTAAGCTGTCAACTGCTATCTCGCAAACTTACAATTTGCGTTAGAATTACAGTAAAATAAAGGGAATTAAACGGTAAAATTGTTTTTGTAATAACTTTGATGATAGGACAGGAAATCGTTAGAGGGACGAGATATTTGATTAGCGGTACTTTTGAGTGGGTATAAATTGCATTGCAATTCATTCATTCATGTTTTCATTCAGAAAGACTTTTTGCGTATTTAACAAAATATCTTTCGTATTTTACGCTGCACTTTCGCGACCATCCCTAAGATATAATGATGTTTGCGACTTTGTTATTTGTAGGTTTTTACAGTTAATTTTTATCGATGTATCCGTCTTTTAGTGAAGTTAGTCAATTATGAATTGGCCTGTATCGGTGAATTATTACATAGTGATGTTATCAAAATTACGTAAAAACATCGATTAACAAACATTTCATCATTCATTAGTTGCGATGTCGGAAAATCGAGCACAGCTTTTTACCGATAACGAAAATCGCCTGCCGGCCAGTGAAACTAAAAGAAACGCGTATCTAATGCTACACTTCTACCGTAATGACAGACGATACAACAGCTGTGCACTGATTGCTGTATATTTTCTATACGATACGACGCATTATTAATGTAATAGTGTGCACGCGTCCGTTTGTGAACTAGTGATGTGACGCTACGATTTAATAACCTAGTCGATTGTTTTGTGTTTTGTTAAGACGTGGTTATTGCGTATATACACACATCAAAAGTGTCTAGGGATCAACATATATTTTTGCAATAACTTTTCTCCTGATTGATATTAATTAAAATTTTCTTTAAGGATTCATCAAATAAAGTGTTTTCGTTTGTCACAGTAACGATAAACCAAGTCACCTTTGCATTAATAAAGAAATTTGCCATTTTCCTAATAAAGGGATTTTTGACATTTGAACCACTAACACAAAAGTTCGAAAAAAAGACTGAAATAACAGTTTTCTCTAAAATTTTATTGGGTAACTTAAACAATTAATAATCCGTGTTTCTACCGCGAACACTAACAACACAAGAACATCGGTTTGGCATACTCAAAATGAGTTCATCCAAATCACGCTGTGGAATGGCCGCCCATGTTCGTTGCAACAACAAAAAAAGGTCTTCTTGCGACTGGATACCCTCCATATTCGGCAGAGCTCTTCTCTGTAGCATATCCCATGCATGCTCAATCGGGTTCAAGTCTGGCGACTGAGCAGGCCAGGGCAGGACATTGATGTTAGCTGCGGCGAGAGTCTGTCTTACAACTCTTGCGGTGTGCGGTCGTGCATTATCATGCATTAACTGAAATAAGGGACCGATTTGCACTTGTAGAGGAACGATGACGTCTGATACAATCGTCTCGTCATAAATTTGAGCGTTGAGGTTGCCTCTGATCCAAATCAACTCAGTTCTTCCGCCGATCCAAATACCCGCCCATACCATGATGGTTCCACCACTATAAGGATGGACTTCCTGGCAGGATTTTAATCGCTGTTGGCGTCCAGGGGTTCTCCAGTGTCGTATACGTCTTGTATCCGGTCTCATACCAAAACGAGACTCATCAGAAAAGCACACGAAACGCCATTGTTCTTCTGCCCAATTTCTGTGTTCAAGAGCCCATTGATATCGAATCCTACGATTGTGCATTGCTATAGGTGGTACCCGTAGCGGTCTTCGGGAATGAAGGTTCACTTCATGCAAGCGGTTTCTGACTGTTTGGTCGCTAATTAAGTTCCCTGAAGAGTGATGAAGCCTCACGGCTAACATCATGGCGGTTATTGTTGGAGCTCTTCGAGTTAAGATTTGAATGTATCGGTCTTGTCTCCGTGTGGTGCAGCGATACCGTCCTCCATGGCGCTCAGCCACGGTACCAGTGCTTCGGTAACGTGTCCAAAGTCGACTGATAACACTCTGACTTGTATTCAGAGCTAAAGCCACAGTACGTTGCCGGGAACCAGCTTCTATCATTCCCACGGCTCTGAGCATTTCTTCCCTGCTTAAATGACGTCGCCGCTCCATAATAACGTTGGTTTTAATCAGTAGTAGGGAAACAGTAGCACTAATAATGTCTTCAATGCGTTGTATGTTTTTATAGGGAAAATATTGACAGCTGATTTTCATCTTTTACTCGAATTTGATTCACAGTTCCTGATTCAAATTATGAAATGCACCAAAAAGGATCCATATAAATTTATAAAATCATAAATTTATTACAAAGCCACATCTCAATCTCAAGAAATCCGCATAAAAATGCTTGATCCCTAGACACTTTTGATGTGTGTAGTTTACTCATTGGGCAGATTATGTGGTTTAATTAACTCAAATATTTGATAACTAAGTTACTTTTATTTTTTATGCTGACAGCAAAATTCTAGGTACTTATTATAAAATAACAGCTCAGTAAAACTTTGCATTCCTGTAACTGTTCTTCTCAGACAGATAACAAAAAAATAAAAAGCTCTAAATTTCGATAATTTTATTTTTATCTGTTTTCTGTTTTTAATACCCTATTTTAACGGAAATGTAACATCCAGTGTAAAATCTCTACAATACCACACAAAGCACTGCTACATAATTCTACCGCAAGCAACTGAGTGAGACAATCAGGTTACTCAAACAGGTATCTCATATACAAGCACGTCATTTCAGTAATGGTCTGCACGCGACGATGCTGAGTCTAATCACGCTCTAACATTAATAGTGACAATTTAATTTGTCAACAACGAATAGACTTTGAAATAGATTTACTTATAAGATTAATGATGCAATTTTGTTTTAATAAAGTTTTGTTTTTGTATGGCCACGACCACCAGACATGCCCACGCCATACAAAAACAAACCTGATTAGAAATATTTTTAAGATATAATTTTTTTTGGGAAAACTATTTTCAATCTGATTTTTTATAAGTAAATACAAACTCACAGACCTAACTCAAATCGAATTGGAACATAATTATCATCTATCTAAAGATGAAGCTGAAGCTATTATTGATAATTAGTTATTTACACGCTGAAACTACCGATATTTTACACTAAAATAAGAATATTAAAAAAAAAAAATCGATATCGTGAAAAAAAAAATACATTTTGAGGTTTTTTCTCGGTGTCACCAAGCCCATCACTAGTGATTTGTGCGTGCCACCGTCGCGTGTATAACAACTACCAACTACTGAACATTAGAGAATAATAGAAAAACAAATTGAATTAACGAGATTTTCTCGTACCACATAGAAATGATGTCGACCGCAACGTGTTTTGTTATTATGGTAATGTTTTACGTCACGTCAAGGTGTTCGTTGTTTGATGTACAAAAGGGTGACTATTTCACTTTTCTGCTATTTGAATGCTGTGACATCATCCGTAGAACTTTGAATCGTTACATGTATGACAACCAGTCTTATAAGAAGGCCAATTCTCGTAATTAAAAACGTTCAAAATCTAGTGCAATCTGATGAGATGTCAGCGACAATGAATTTAAAAAACTTGTCCTAAACGTAGGGAAATTAGAGGTATATTTGACAGATTGCGACTGAGATCAGACTGTAAACGTTCTTAAAATTACCAGAATTGTCCCTCAGGGGGTTGGTATCGTGCTTTTAGTGGTAAGACCGCCACAATGGACGGTATGGGCGGTCACCCTATGAAAAATTTCTAGATTTATATTGTTATTTTTATGGTGCACGTAATAAAGAGCATTTCAGCAGGCATTCAGGATGCTGTTAGGGCTGCCACGCTTCTGTAGTGCCTCAGGGATGTTCGTGGACGCCCGGATTGACAGCTACGCTGCAATCAGGCGCAAGCGAGCAGCGTTCTTGTTGCACAGGGTACGTGCCAGTAACAACAGTCTCCTGAGTGTCATTGCCAACAAACTGGATTGTCCTTTCATCTGTTACTTAAGTCAGCTACATGCTCCCGTAAATATTGGTAATGCCTACTAACATAGTTTTTATGTTACTAGCATCTTGTATTGTAATATGTATTGTATTTATGGAATTTTATTCTGAAATAAAGAGAGTATTAGTATTATGATTATTTTATCTATCTATATATCTACCCAGTAACGGGTTTGTGGAGTTCGGATGTAAAATACTGGTATTCAGCTGCATCCAGCCTTTGTGCTCAGTAGTTCCTTTAGCAGTTCCTTTGAAGGAATCAAACATTGTGTATATCGCTGCCCGTTGCTGCCGCATGCTGGCCCGTAGGTTCGCTCGATGTACTAAATCATCATTTAAAATTAATTTAACGAAGCGACGTGCAATAGACGTAGAAAAAGACGAGTTTATTCAATCCGTGCAGTTACAATTAGTGGATCCAAAAATTCTCTGTAGTTCCTTCAAAGGAACTAGTGAGCACAAAAGGCATCCAGTTGGTTTAGTAGCAAGCCCAACATAGGAAAAGGCTAGGCAGATGATAATAACTGCTGTGACGTCAAGTAATAGAATTAGAACAGATAATGAGTAATAATATCCTCGCATCAGCATTAGCTTAGAATATTAGAACAGCTGCAGCAGCTTATGCCCATGGTACAAAATATATTAGCCATGCACCCCCCGCAAGTACAGTAGCGGGGCAGCTCAGGCCCTCAGGGTGCGCTAAACGTATCTACAATTATTATATGGCCATCGTCGTTTGTGGATTCTTAGGGGGAACTCAGTGTCTGATAAATGATGACAAAGTTAAAAATGACTTTAATTTCGGAAGTCGCGACTTCCAAAATTAAAGTAATTTTTCACTTTCTAGTGTCTTTTTTGGAAGTCTTTTTTTTTGTAATTAAGTTTTTATTTTTCACTTTTTAGTTGTACTTACCCCATACTAATTTGTATAACACTGTATAACACTAACACAGTATAACACTTGCTATGTAAATATCAGTACCCTATCTATTAAAAAATATTTTTTTAAATCGATTTTCAATTTCCGGAGATATCGCGTAACATACGTACAAAAAAGACAGTCGATCAAAGAACCTCCTCCTTTTTGAAGTTAGTTAAAAATAGAGCCGTGGGCGCAACTAGTTTATAATTATCTACGATTATCCATCTACAAATGAAATTCCGATATTGAAAAAAATCTTGTTAAATCTGAGCAACATTAGAACTGACCCTTTTAAGATTAATCATACTTTATCCTTTCTAAAAAATATTAGGGATGCCTCTATGATATTTCATACCATTATAATAAAGACACGTGTACATAATATTACAATATTGTTCATGACGTATCAAGTTACGATTCGATTAGGAATGAAATTGAAATAGCAATAAAATGTTATTGGATACTTATTGAATTTGTTTTATGTTCACATTGATCAAGTATTTTATGGGATGAACACACTCAATAATTTTGCAACTGGGTACAGACAAGTGTGCTTCTTACTCAGAAAATTATACGCACGTTATAAGTCTTTAGCAGTGTTTCACAAACATTAACTTGATCATGTTACCTGAATTAAAAAAAAAACACTCTTTGTTAAGACAGGAGCTTTGCGAGAAAAGTACATGCTGAAGTGAACAGATTCTCGATTATCAAGGTCGTATGTAAGTAAGGCTGATTGTGAAGACCACAGATATAGACAGACCTAGATAACGCAAGTATCACGATCTGTATGAAAACCAAGCGTGCCATTTTTTTACTACTTACTATGACGTCACAAGCACTCTTTCTTACTCACGCTTACCCAGCCAGCAGTACTCAGGACTGAGCGCGAAAATGGCGGCTTACGATTTTTGTACGTAAGCTGGTGCGATTTTTGGCACGCGAAGTAGTTGCATTATATAGGTGTATCTGTACCTGTGGTGAAGACTTTTTCATACGAATTAGGAGTTGTAGAGGCTATTTTAGGTAATACACAAATATAAAGTACAGATATAAAACACATTATTTTGTAACTATGCCCGATTGTCCAATAAGCGATCCTCATGTCGCTCCCTTCTTTTACCACACATTTTTTATCCAGAAACCCTCTAGCATGTCTGCACGCACTTTTACAACACACGCATTAATACGCACCTCAAAGGATGCAGCGATTATAACACCAACGTATTATTACCGGTGCGTATCGACGGAGATCATATTATTTTCTCTAACGTGCTTAATGTGTTCTGACGATGGACGATTTCGACTAACGATTGCGTTGGTTATTACTTATTAAAATGAATTGAGCTTATTATTTAGATCTTGTTAGGTTTTAAATGGCTTTACGTTTTGCTGTTTTTAAACGAGGATCTTTTATAACTGTCTTTGAATGTGTACTCGATATGACTTTGTTTTTTTTTCTGATTAAGTTTCTAAACATACTTTGTTGTTTTCTTTGCATGTTTCTTGTATTAGACACTAGCTTTTCCCCGCGATTTAGTCCGCAATGAAATTTCTTGTTTTAACATAAAATATATCCTATGACGAAAGAATTTTCGGAATCGGATCAGTAGTTAATCCTGGTTATAAACTATCTTTATGCTAAATTTCATCCAAATCCGTTCAGTAGTCTTTGGCGGCCCGTACAGTCAATCTCGATCGCGATCCGCGATCAAAATCAATGATCACGATCCAGATTGATAATGTACGAATTAGATTGACGGATTGATGCATCTGATTTCAAAATATAATTGATTGCGATCATTGATTTTGATCGCGGATCGCGATCGAGATTGACTATGTACGGGCCGCCTTTGCGTGAAGAAGTAACAAACATATAAACACGCACACTCACAAACTTTCGCCTTTATAATATTAGTATGATAGGCTATAAGGTAATCCTTATTACCATGAGACCACACAATCATGATAAATTCAGCTAATGACAGCAAAAATAAATTCGTACTCAAGATTTACGATAATATTTACGATGCTACCATAGACATGTCTAATTGTCTATGTCTATATGCGTTATTCTACTTTCTTACAAGCAACTCGTATCAACGCAATTAGAGACTAGCCAGTGACTGCCAGTAATTTCATTATTATCTGGGTACTGACTCTTTGGTTGCTGTTTATCGAGTGCGCGTGTAATTATTGGGGTGTTAGCTTGATGTTTCGAGATTGAAGATGTTTTTCATTTGAATCGGACGTGCGTAGAATGGAAATGGTTGCAATCCCAAAGTTTGTCTCTGAGTATGAATTAGAAGAGAGAGGTGGAGGAAATTTTTTAGGGTTCTGTACCTCAAAAGGAAAAACGGAACCCTTATAAGATCACTTCCTTGTCCGTCTGTCTGTCCGTCGGTCAAGACCCTTTTTCTCAGAAACGAGAAGTTATCAAGTTGAAATTAATATCAAATACTCAAGACTGCAATCTCTTGAAGCAGTGAAAAAAACAAACTTTTAAGTCAACGCAATCAAAAGATACGGGCGTTTATGTTCCGGAATCAGAACCTATAAGGTACTTCCCGTTGCCCTAGAATCATGAAATTTGGCAAGAAGCAATGTCATGTAGCACAAGTAAAGGGAAAAATTCGAAAACCATAAATTTGTAATAAAGTAATAGAATCTTGAGGCATAAATGTAATATAAATTTAATTATAAGTAAGACATTTTACATGGGATAAATATATTTAAGAAGTGACACCATTACTTTATTCTTTTTTTTTGAATAGGTAGTTGTTCCATTTCTCTATGGAGGTTCCATAGCTTCACCTTCAAAGAGTTTTGATATACAACGTGTAACTTTAAATGCGCAAAACCTCATACACCCGAATTAGACCATTAATTTAAAAACATAATACAATGACCAAAACTATTTTTTAAAGCTATTTTTATTAAGAAAATCCTGTTGATCCTAGCATTAGCTTATGCATTCAAAATTGAGTCTTATTTCCTTAAAATAAGACTTAATTTTCTTTGGCTCAATCGGCAGATAGTATGGCATATTTATATCATATTTGAAAAAAAAACCTATTTTAAAAATTACTGAAATTGAATCAGTAGTCAATTATGAACAAACTATTTTCAGGTTTTGCGCATTTAACGTTATGCGTTGTATACAAACTCTAACAACTTGTAGTTACATTACAAAAAAAAATCCCGTGATAAACTACAAATACAAATTTGTACAGAACCCTCGTTGCGCGAGTCCGACTCGCACTTGACCGGTTTTTTTAACATTATAACAACACGCCTGTAATCCACGAAAGGTTAGATAGAGGTGGGACTATAGTACAGTATACCTACAGACGCCAGCGCATTAAGTTACTACAATCTGTCAAATTTATTTAATAGATTTTCAACTTTATCGTTAAAGCATAAGGTTCTAAGTTGATTGAGAAAATTTGACAGTTTTGGCTTGATGTGCTGGCGTGTGTACATCCACATTTCCAGTTATTTTTAAGTCTCATGTACTTGGGGGCGAGCCTATTGCTATCAACCGAGAAAAAACTTTTCCCAACCTGGAATCTAACCCAGGACCTCATGACCAGTAGTACGAGACAGGATTACATATTTATCTAATTCATATATATATACAACTGTTAATATGGCTGTATATATAAAATACGGAAACGAATTATTTCTTATCTGTACTATGCTATGAAGTAAAGCCCCTCTATTTTTGTTTATCGTTGTTTGTCTATGTCATTCGTTAATGGAAATTAAATTTCACTTAATGGGCTTATATTGACGTCCAAAGGAAACTTGGAAAAAAATATTCAAATTAATATTAATAAGAGCTCTATCTTGACTTTCACTAATATGGAAATAGTATAAATACCCGTATATCCGCAAAAGCATAAATTATTAACCATCGAGACAGCGTTCAATTAATAATATCATTGACGTTTACTGCTGGAGAAATTCATAGAAATATAAATCAGAGGCTGATTTAAATGATGCTCTTGAGGCATTGACGATGGCTTCTTGGCTTGGCATATCATGAGAAAGGTAATATAATTTATTGATTGAAATACATATAAATACATACTTGTAAACCTTTTCACATGTGGCATAATAAAGTAACACCAATGCATCGCAACCAAAAATCAAATTAAAGACACTCTTGTTCGAATTTTGAAAAAGCTTTTAGTACGCAAAAATGTAAATTACAACCTACTCCAAAATGTAGATCGCGCTGTCTCTTTCGTTCTTATGCAATTCTGTATTTATCTGTCTCGTTTCGCGAATTCCTTGCTGACGCGTGGGAACGTAATGCGCCCGCACCGTTCCAGGAACATGCGCTCGCGATTCATCAAATCGTTTTTGTACATAGATTAGTCAATGAAAGCGTATGTACAGATGAGATTTATTATTTAATTTTCTTTGAAATGTATGACATTACAGCACGAATAAATAATACGAGCAAAAACTTGTATTGCCTTCACGCATGATAATAATAATTTAAGAGAAAATTGTAAATTAAAATATAAAACTATAAAAAATTGCAGAACATAATAATTTAAAACATGCAATAAATGAAAGTGAATTCTTGGGCTCAAATAAAAATATTTATATACGTAACTATTTATTTCTTTAACGTTGTTTTTAATTACCTGAATTTCATTTACGTACTAGCTGCACCCCGCGGTTTCACCCGCATCAGTTTCGATCCCGTGAGAATATTGGGATAAAAGTATCCCATGTGTTAATCCTGGTTATAAAATATATGTGTGCCAAATTTCATCCAAATCCGTTCAGCAGTTTTTGCGTGAAAGAGTAACAAACATCCATCCATCCATCTTTCATCCACAAACTTTCGCGTCTATAATTTTAGTAGGAGAGTAGGAAGTAGGATAGTAGGATTAGTAGGACTAGTAGGAAGTAGGATTGGATTAAAAAAAAACGTTTTTATTCATTCTCACATGCCCTGTCTTGTTTCAACTCTTTGGCATCCGTCATCGTGCACCAAGTCGCCAATCATCCAATTTTGGCGTAAACCCACCATACAAAAAATATTCTTTGCCCATTTATTATGTTTACATTGCTCTCTTTCGCGGAAACCTCTTGTTACAAGTCCACGTCTCGTTGGGAACTGTACAGGAAATACAAAGTTACATTGACTTCTCCAAAATGATTTGTTGAACAAAAATCAGTCTTGAATCAACGTCTTAAGGTGAATGAGGAAGGCGGTTGATGGCAATGGAAGCTGGTATCTATGAAAGGAATAATTATTCTCTTTTTAAATAAAGCTTTTAATTGATGTTGACGGAAAATTCAATGTTATTGTTTTGTTTTGTCATGCGATGATCAATGATTGCATTAATGAGAAATACTATCTCGGTTGGAAATATTGTTTGAATTGAGTCAATAGAGTTATTATTTATACAATTGTGCAGTTAATTTGCTACGTGACATGTTTTTGTAATCGATTATCAGCTTTGATTACTGTTTTGTTAATACACGGAACACAAACCTTAGCACTTAGCTCATTCACAATAAGCTCATTGATTTGTTTGCATTAAATGCTTTTATGATTTATTTTCATTCAGTCATTATGTTTTATGAGACATTTAACGTCTACCTTGATACTGAGGCGTTTATTTCTCGTTTTTACAATAATTTGCGTTAAACAATTCCCTCTCTGCTATTGATTTCAGGGTTCCTTCTCAGTATTGTTAAAACGTCCCACATTTTACTCAAAATGCCGTTCGTTCACAGACGCGGGCGCGAGCGGGCGAGTTATGGCCGATGGAGCGGCCGGATGGCATGCCAGTCATACAGTCACTAGAGGTCATGTGCGGGAAGGATCACATGGACGTCCATCTCACGTTCTCTCACCCCTTCGAAGGCATTGTCTCGTCAAAAGGTATGTATTGTTTGACACTTTTGGTCATGAAGCTGTATTTCTTTACAGTACCCAATAAAAATCACATCACATCACACTAATATTATAAAGGCGTAAGTTTGTGAGTGTGCGTGTTTATATGTCTGTTACTTCTTCACGCTCAAACGGCTGGACAAATTTTGATAAAATTTTGTAAGGAGGTAGCTGACTCCCTGGATTAACATATAATTTTTCTCGATATTCTTATGGGATCGACACTTATGCGGGTGAAACCGCGGGGCGCAGCTAGTAAGTAATAAAATTGAATTGGAGTTACTTTAACCGATGAATGGATAAATCAAATTAGGTTGGACATCAAATTTTCCCAAATACTATGTAGCAAACAAAGTAGAAATAACATGTCACATAAATATAGCAAATCCAAATACTGCAGACTTAAACATTAATATCACCAAAAATAAATTTGACCTCAAAACAATTACATCGTATCACCACATCAAAGAACATCAAAATAATGAAGACATACCTGCACTATAAACTACTAATACGATCAAACACCACAAAATAGCCACAGACTACAAAATACACGAGGAAAATGTTAGAAACCGGTGTATTCAGACCGCCACTAATTGTTGCGGTAATTGCTAAGGTTTCACTCACAATTATGACGGATACATACTTAGTGCATTATTAATAACGCACGCTCCAGTTGCTGAACTTTTAGTATTTTATACTGTTACATACTGTACTTGGACTTTGTTTAATTCAATTTATTGTAACGTAGTAATTTGTGATGATATGAGTAGTTTTTTTGGTAACATCATTAGGGAGGCTAATTTGTTCGTTTTACGTGATAGTGAGAAGCGGCAAATAATTGTTATTGGTGCTGTATTTAAGGTTAACGAAAACAATACTTCTAATGTTGAAAGTGCAAAAGATTTTAAAAATACAATGTAAGAAATAATTGCCAGTGTAACTGAACCTGAGAATGTCACTTCTGGTTTTCTTTTATTGTAAGAATAAAACCAGAAAGAATGTTGTAAAACATGATATGGACAGGTAAATCTTTCGTTACTCAAAGTTCGTCTTACTCTACGATAAAAATAAGTGAAATTACAACTGGCAACATGTCTAGATCTCTACATAGATGTCTGCACACATACTTTAGTCTATTTATTTGTTTTTGCGTTTTCTTTTGGCTTAATATTTACTTTAGTAGTCAAGTCTTACGCATGTTTGGATTATTTATAAACGATAATTACATTTGGAATTTTATCGTTTTAGAGCTATCCTCTGGGCCCAATATTGATCCCATATTTTTTTTAACTCTTCTAGATATCAAATGCCTTCTAAATTCTACTAAACCAAAAATACGTCACTAATAGCGTTATTAAATAGTAAAGGTACTGGTCATAAATAAAATATTACCTTCGGTACAGTCGAGTTCATTGATATATTGCAGTGACAAAGTTTAAAAATATTATGAACGTTAAAATGATCATAAAGTTCAATACAAACTTAGAAATAAATAAAATGTTAACATACATTTAAAGTTTCAAAATATTATAAGCGTCAAAATGATCATCATTTTAGCGCTTATAATATTTTGAAACTTTTTCACTGCCAATATATTAATGAACTCGACTGTACTAACCATCTGTTACAACAAACTACTGCGTTTCACACTTTCATGACGAATTCTAACAACAAAAGCATTAGCATTCCTCGGCAATGGTGTCAAAACGTGGGCGTTTGCTATCTACTACTTTTAGTTATTGAAAGAAATGATTTCACCTTTTATGAGTATTAACTTTGCGTCTGTAAGTAAGTGCTTCTGTTAATGGAGCATAACTTTGTGACACTTTATTCCCAACATATATTCCGCCTACTTGTTCTTTTTTGTTTTTGTGTTATTTCTCTGATTCAGGTTTGCCGCAAATAAGCATATTTTCATTCATTCTTCTTTTATTATCACCGTCTTAAACTGAAACATTATATTCTTTATTCTCAGACATATCATTTGATTGTTGTTCTTCAACTTTATCGATAGTTTTACACGTTGATCTATCGTTCGATTCTGTTTCATTATCAATCGAATCAAATGAATTACAACTCGCCTATATACGGTTATATACTTGAATCGATTGTCCGCGTGTCCATTCTAGTCTTATAAGCCGACTATAAACCGTATCGCAGCACTTTATTTCGAGCCCATTAGTACTGTTTATCTTGCTAACGATATTGCAATTAATGCAGGGACGGTGTGCGCAAGCACATAATTAGCAATTAACATAAACTGAACCTTAAATTTTAGTACTCCGCTTTCTATTTGTTTGTGAAAATAGACGTAAAGTTTTAGTACACATTGTTTTTAATTTTGATGAAACTGAAAACAATCCTACTATTGACGGGCCTGCGGGCGGAGAGTAATGGGTAACCCTCCGTCCGATCAGGACCAGGCCCGTGCCGGACAGCGCGTACGTGTTCCACGCGCGCCTCAAAGAGATGTCAGCAACAAGGAAGGGGCCCGAAAGGGCCGAAGCCTGCCGGGTTAGCGGGATTGTCCGAAAGGGTTACCGCTACCCCGGAACAGAAAGGGCTAAGGAAGGAACACGGGTGGGTTTTAGTCATTAAGAGTCTGACACTCCCTTCTGCTCCACCCAGAGCGGGAGGGGTCATATGATGATTTCCCATCCACAAAAAAAAAAAAACCTACTATTGAAGGTTCTAATGTGGAATATTCTGTGCATCATCTCAACATTTACAATTATTGGAATTGAGAGATTATAAACAAGAAGATTAGCAGCTGTATTTGTAAACTAATCGCGGTCTTGGATATTTATGTCAAAAAATATTGTTTCCAGTTTCAGTAAAACCTTAATAGTCCTATTGGATTAAAATTACTCCACATGAAGCTATCTTCATGTGGAGTAATATTTTGGATATCACCTATTTAGTATTACACAAACGTAGGGCATCGCTTTCTCGTTCTTCTTATCTTCTGTAGGCATACTTTGCAAATCATCATACATATTAAAGCCTTTCCAACTCCACAGATATTTAATAGTGTTTTCAATACAATAATTTTTTATAACATAGAATAATTTTTGACATTCATTTTGACATGTTCTCAGGTCAACACGGTGACCCGCGATGTGTCTACGTGCCGCCATCAACGGGACAGACGTACTTCTCATTTCGGATCGCATACGCCAAGTGTGGCACTAAACCAGGTAATCATACAATTAACTATTAATTATAATAAGAGGGACTCATGTTCTATTGAATGAAAATCTAAACTGATTAATCATTTGTATTACGAATCTTAGCAAAGAGAAGTATGCACCACCTCCTGACTTCGTTAAACCCTAGGAAAATTTGCCTCCTGGGCGTAATCTGCAGTGGCCTATAGGGAAAGCTCTGAATCGATTACGTACTCAAGTAGGCCGGGGCAGATACAATTTGTCGAAGTGGGGGAATGCTGAATCCTTCAACACCCAGTGCGAGTGCGGTGCTTCTAAACAGACCATGTCCCACTTGCTGGAATGTCCTAAGGGTCAGCGCAGACAGAAAGGAGCGCAGCGGAGAGGATTTTATTAAGGCACTCGAAAATCAACTTTAAAATTATTTAAATAAACGCGCGCGTGCCTTCCCGCATATCCTCGAGGACGCGCGAGCACTTTTTGTCAGGTTCAAGCATATATGCACTTTATTTCAATAATTTTAAAGTTGATTTTCGAGTGCCTTAATAAAATCCTCTCCGTTGCGCTCCTCTCTGTCTACGCTGACCCTAAGTGTCCGTTCACCTGCACCTCGGATGACCTAAAGAATGCCACTGATGTCGCAGTCAACGCGGAAAAAAAAATAACGAGAAAGAGTACCATTGCCACGAAAATATCTTAGTAAAAACATCGAATATTCCAATTAGCAATTGGAAAAAGTTGTACAAATATTTTATCGTGGGAAGTTAATTTTGAGCAATTGCTTTTTAATTCTGTTATTTTATCATCTTTTTTTACCAAGGAACATGCCAAAGTAAAGAAAAATAACAAGTTAATGCAAAATCCACACTGTAAATGTAATTAAGCCTCGTCTCGGTTGGATTACTATAAATGGACCGTGAGTAGTGGCGTGAAATCAATAAATATATCCGATGCCTAATGATGCGAACTCGAACAATTAGTTGATATAATAAATCGTTTAAACAAATCGATTTATCGTACATCGTTCTGGGATTCTTCATGCTCGTCCTTTACGTTTTGTTGTTTGTACGTAACGATTTGAGTAGCGCAAACTTGGTTTGGAATCTTCAAACGGAGCGCAAAATAAATATTCGTGATTATTAAAAACTACATTGATTAACAATACCAGCACTTTTACGTTCGCTGAATATAAAAATGCATACTAAAGAAAATCTGTCTACAAATAAAGACAGTCGTTGAACTGTGTGAAAAATTAGTACATGTATAACAGAAAAAGAATTTGGCAACAAAATGAAAATACTTTATGCGTAAGTATAACGTTAAATTAAAAATAAACCACCAGGCGAAAGTGAAGAATATTTTGAAGTTTAGGTACGTACATGTTAGTTTTCACGCAATATTGTAGGTAAACGTTACTCACTTTTTGGTTTGTTCGCAACTGTATCTCAAATTAAAAGACCATAATACCTAATAGCTTTTTAAACTAGTCTTTCAGTAATTAAAGACATTTAAAGACTATTCCATTACTTTTACGTATAGAAAACTTTTGCGATCTTAATTTAAACTACTGTTCTATGTATTATTTACTTGCATTTTAGATTTATGATCCTTTAAATTTTATATGTTACAGAAACGACTATTTTAACGCACTCATTTTGCTTTCATATGAGCAATAATCTTTTACGTATAATGCATTAACAGGACTCTGTTTACTTTCTTTTTTAATTAATCTTTTGAATGTTGAAAGCATGAAAGCGTGATTGCTTAAATTGTTTTGATAACTTTTAAATGTTTATTCACATCTTTATTTTTGTTGAACGATTTATTTCGAATGGTATATTTATTGAGTCATTGATTAAATCACGTCCTATTAATCACATAATTGTATTATCATTAGCAAAGCTAGCAGTGTTGAGAAGAGTTATAATACATACATAGGTATGACTAATTGAATTGTTGATAGAAACTAGGCAGGTTGACTTACGTATGCTCTAACTTCTGCAGATAACGATAATACTTTTAATGGTACTGAGGCAAATGAGACCAGAAACCATGAAGATGAGGAAGATAAGAAAAAGACAACCAATGTAAGCCTCGTAAATCCCACTACTTTAATAACTAATTGCTTGTTTACACTTGACTGCAAAATCGCGATCCGTCACGCCAATGAAGAGAAACGATTGGTAACTCATTCCTTTAGTAAATCATCTAAAATTGTGATGCGTGGACATTTATGAGCACAAACAACCGTTATAATATTGTTCAGTCATTTGTGGGGCTTTGCAGAATTGCTGTTATAGGCTTTTTAGATATGATTGATTCCATATATGACTTTGCGTGAAGGTAGAGATAAGTTTTGAGAAGTCAAATTGCCATTTAGAGGAACGAACAATTTGATTTGATTGATCGTCAAAAACTGAAAAACCTTTTATTTTAAATATGAAACACGAGGACAAAGTCTAAAAATCAAAAAAATGTCAGAAGAATTAATTTCAAGTAAAAAAACCTTTTGATCTCAAGTCAAAAGAAAAGGTTCTAACCATCATTACATAATTTTGTCACTCTTGATGCTAGTGCTAATTTTTGTATTTATTTGTTTAGTTAGTAAGTTATTTAATTTAGTACATAGTGTAAATAGTTAGTTATCTATACATACAATAAAGCTACAATAATAATACTTGAATTGTGAATAAAAATAAATGACATTTTAGTGCTTCCAGCAAATGGAACTTTAAGATGGGAAAAAGGGTCAAGGGCAAGTACAGGCTAGAATTACTGTAATTCCATCAGCGTTAAACTTGAGTTCTTTACGGCATCTAATGTTATGTTGGACTGGTTAGTTGCCTATTAAAGCCTGGCATTTACTAGGCGTCAAATGCCAAACGACATCCAGCGAAGTTCACAAAGCCACGGCTCAGAGGATATTATCGTTGTCTAATTCAAGGCTCAAAGAGACCATTGAATTAATACTCTTCGAGTCTTTAATGCAATTTCTCGACAGAAGTTTTTAAAACGATTACTATTTTGCTGACCTGTGTGACCTTACAATTTACAAAAATATACTTTTCCGACAATTCATATCAAACAGTTTTAAGTACATCAATATTTTTACTTGTCAACGTCTTATTAAGATAGAAACTCGTTAACCATAATAAAAAGGACCAGTTCTATTTCAATCCCTGTTGGATTGAATACGAAGTCTATTGGATAACAGTGACATTATCGGATCAAAGGACCATAACTGAGACAGGCAACTATTCAAACTCTCAAACGATACTGTCTCGGTAAGGACGAAGTTATCGCCGGAAAGCGCGAGGTCTACACCCACTTGTGAACGTGGGCATCTAACAGATTGCAATATCTTTATAGACGTATGTTAACCTGTGGGTCATTTAAAGGGACGTTAACCTGTTATATGGGGAATGGATGAAGTGATATAGTATAATACTGTAATACTATTCTGTAAATATCTCACCAATAAAACTTAGATGAAGTGAGCTAAGCTATTATTGCACCTGATACTATTGATTGACACTATTAACAGCTTACTACAAGCACATTTTACCCAAGTTTTCTCACTGAAATTATGACAGCATAGATCGGCTGATTGATAAAAGATAGTAGAAAATGAACATCGCTTGAAGAATTATAATGTATGATTCTGGACGAAACAAAGTTTAATAATTGCATAGTTCAAATGATCTTCTGTCACGTGTGGATCAATAGGATTGCTGTTAACTTCAATAACATTAAAATGATTTCCTGGATCGTTCAATTTGTCCCTAAACTTTATAAATATTTTTTAAGTTTTAAGGTATTGATCAAGCAAAGACTTCATATTTCTTGCAATTTACATTTCTAAGTTCAGGTTGACTTGAAGCAGACAACACAACACGAATTTTTCTTAACATTTTTTTTTCTTAACCTTTACGGGTTTTTCACGGCTGTTGTCATTGTTTCTTTGTAAGAGACCGCAGCAATTTAATTAATCAGGCGATCTTAAGATGCATGTAATTTGAAATTAACCAGTCATCGAACTTTCTATAATTCGTATTTAACGGTACTTAAATGCTATATTCTTCATAGTGATTCTACGATTTCGAGTTGTTATGAAATATTTAGTGCCCTGCATTTTCCTACATGTTCCAATCATATAATGTTGTTGAACAGAAATTCTTTGCTTTGTTATGATTCCTATTGATTTGAAATTGAATACTCTAAAAGAGATCATATAAGAAGAGGCCATATAACATTGAACACTGTGTTCTTTAAGTTAAACCAAAGTTTATTTCTTTACGGGATGTAATTGGGCTGTAAAACCTTATAAAGTCTAGTCAGTCTCTTCTTTGTCATAGGTACTGTTCATTTAACACAAACGACAAGGCATTGGAAGGAAGTTCTTCGGTAATAGATCATATATCGTCAAACCCAATCTCATGTAGGTATCGCATTTAGATTCTCAGTAACTATCGGTAATTCGTAACAATTTCGCAATAAATCGCCAGCATTCAAGTTTTACGGCACATCGGTCCCATTTCAACAAAGTCAGTGAGTTTTTCTCATGCCGATTCCTAGTCGCGTCCACTATGGCTAGTGTGGAGTAACGGACGACGCATGCGTCCCGCTCCTTCTGCGAACATTGCGCGCGCATTGTTTCTCGGAATCGCCACCCGCCGGACCACATAACACCGCACGCAAGGTCCATTTTACTTCACAAACCCTACTCAAAGACGCCATCCCTCAATCCACTACTTTCAAGTGTATTTCCTTCCAGCTTTGACGTAGCAATTTCGACTTTAAGTGCTTCTAGTGAAAATTATTGCGGGTGACAATGTGAAAACGATTTTAAACCGTATGACATAGAGTCTGAATATGTCAGATGCGTGTAAACTTGGAAGATTAATGTCCTAATGGATCGCTGTTCTGAAAGGGAGTTAGCTAGAAGTCTTTAGGGGTCAGTTTTGCTTGTGTGATGTCGACCCGAGACCACTGGCACGATCCGCGTTCTTCGGGCGACTTCCACTTTTTGCGTGAGTACATCCGCGTAGGTATAGCCCTAGCAATAATAAGGATTTAAAATTAAATGTATTTTGTATAGATTCGCTGATTTGTTCACAAAAATGTTCAAGAATATAACTGACTGTCTCAAACAATTTCTTTACAATGTTCGTATTGTTCACATTAACACTGATAAAAAACGGCTAAGATATTCACCGCTTACGTACTCTTGCAAAGAGTCGTTTGCCGCAGTCTAGAATCCTCAAATCATTCAGTTCCCAAAGAACAGCGTTTATTCCAATTCTTTATTATCGTGTCCCATCATAACCTCCGCGTTTAGACTTTGCTCCCGTAACAAAATTACTGTTCCTGTTTCATCGCTTTAAAAATATTACCCATGTAATTTAAGGTTCTCATCAGGACCCCGTATCTAAAGACCAACAATCTCCTTTTCCAGACCTCCACGGGCAGTTCTACGAGAACACAGTGGTGGTGCAATACGACAAGGACCTGCTTGAAGTGTGGGACGAAGCGAAGAGACTGCGCTGCGAGTGGTTCAACGATTACGAGAAGACTGCCTCCAAGCCGCCCATGGTCATCGCAGATTTGGATGTGGTGCAGTTGGATTTCAGAGGTAAGGAAACACTGAATATGATAAACGCTTTAACCAATATCTGTGCCTGTAACTCCAGTTTTTAGTTTCCCAGTGTCGTCGTCTGTGATAAGTTGGTTAGTTTTTGCTTTCCATTGAGCTCCGTCATTTGTACTTCGTATGATAAACGAAACAGTGTCATGTTCTGTTTCCAATTTGTGATTTTTGTTTTTCCTTTTATCTCTGTTAGCAACACGGAACATATTATTTTGTTCTTTAAATAATAAAATTGTGGAATTGATTATTTAGACTTGAGATATGTGCTGGCTACCATTATTCCCGAAGCTGTCTTTCACAACCTGAGCTTCTGCGAGAGACTACTTAAATTCTGAAGGAGCTGGTTTTATCTTTTATGAACATAATATTTAATATAAAATATGCATATATCCCTGTATCTTTATTTGTAGGAGACAACGTGGACTGTTGGATGGAGATCCAAGCAGGGAAGGGTCCATGGGCGGCGCCGGTCTCCGGCATAGTCCCTTTAGGATCCACCCTAACTCTGGTGGTTGCCATCAACGACTACCGAGGTAAGCCTTGTTTATTAATCCTACATTTGATCGCTAGTTGAGTAAACTGGACTAAACCCCTTTATTTATAAACGTTGCTTACATCTCGACCCAAGGAGTTTTTGGCGCATGGCCAAAATCGAAACTAAGCCCGTCGTCTTGTTACTTTCAATAAGTACAATTTCTGTGTCAATTTCACCAATGTCTACTAACAACGTCATTCAGGCGCCAAACGATCCTTGTAGTACGTTAGTTAAGTAATGATTACCGTCACTGTCACTATACATTTTTGTCGTTTACGTTTGTAAGTAAGGGGGAATATCTTTTATAGCACTGTGTGACCTAGACCCGCACTTAGTCACACTTTTCTGTGACTTAAGCAGTCCATTTTACACCGAAAAGCGTGACTTAGGGGTTTAGGCCACAAGAGCTACAAAATAGTATACGATAGGTATGTGTGACTTAGAGACGTACATTTGTATCGTAATGTACTATTATTGATCGTAACTAATCTACATTTTCACCATCACAATGCCTTTCAAAACGTTTTTCTTTAAAGCTAGATGACGTAGAAAGTTGCCATCATTTAAAAAAAAAAATCACTCAAGAAATGCGTCTACGCCAACTCTTCGCAAAACCATGTCAAAACTACCAAGGTAAAAACTACCAAGGTAACAATCAAAATGTATATACTGTTACTTGCTAATAATCACCCATCTCTCTCGTTTATAATTACTCCCAAGTTTATAAAGGAACCAAACTTAGAATTACCTATTGTTTCTTTTCTAAACGCAAAAAATATTTTTTTAAATATTATTCATCAATTTTTTATTGCTGTCATTTCCGCGGTGCGTGTAACTTTGCCTCGTTAGTTTTTGTTGCGTGGGAGTGTAAATCCGTAGACATAAGGTTTTTCTCCAAATATGGTTTTACGGTGACGAATTAAGATGTTAAGCGCAGTTTACAACAGTGTTTTAGTACGTATATGTCAAAATTATTGCCGGATGTGATTTAAAAACGATTTGTTAGCTAGTTCTACGACTGATTGACTGTAACTGTCATGAATACGTATAAAACCTACTAAAGTTGGTACCGAAACGTGGTTGACGCAGTTATAAAAATTCATAAGATTTGTATATGTCCAAACATGATAATTTTATGAAACGATAACAAGGGCATAAACTAAGCTATAAAATCTAAGTTTAAACAAATTCTTAGAAATTAAAATCGATGAGGCTATAAACTTTTTGAAAATGTTTTATTAAAAATGTGTATTTAAATAAACTAATCCATAAAATTAAAACATAAAATGGAGCTATTTAGTTCCCAGACATTTGCTATTTCCAAAATTATGTCCGCGGTCTTTTAATCCAAACGTACTCCTAGAAGTCGGTCCGAAGGACTGGTCCCTCCGTTTTTTCTCCGTAATTAAAATCAAATCAAATCAATCAAAATCGTTTATTTGCATAAAAAAAAATGTCATTTATTCAAACTAGGCTAAGAATTAGCAATTTCGAACGTCAAAATTACAAAAGACAGTCCCCTAAGACGCCCGCCCTTCAACACTTCCTAGTTCTTTCGCTGGGGAGAAGAAGTGACGCAACAAACTCCCCAGCAGCACAGCTGTCTGTTCAGTTAGAAAATACTTGATCGTATACAATACTAGGTATACAAAGTAATTAACATTACAAGACATAGAAAATTTAATTAAATTATTTGCCATATGCCATATGTCAGTGGGGTTGGGCTAAAATTATAATTACGCCCCGCGTTTTCTTCCGCATATGTGTCGATCCCGTGAGAATATCGGGATAAAAAGTATCCTATATGTTATTCTGCTGTATATGCTATATTACAGTAGAGTTTCATCATAATCCGTTCAGTAGTTTTTGCGTGAAAGAGTAACAAACATCCATCCATTTTCACAAACTTTCGCGTTTGTAATACTAGCTGCGCCCCGCGGTTTCACCCGCGTAAGTTTCGATCCCGTGGGAATATCGGCATGAAAAGCATCCTATGTTTTAACCCTAGTTATAATTTCATCCAAATCCGTTCAATAGTTTTTGCGTGAAAGAGTAACAAACATCCATCCATCCATCCTCACAAACTTTCACATTTATAATATTAGTAGGATAGTAGGTTAGTAGGAAGTAGGATTACAAGGATGATATAGATTAGAACTTACCAAGAAAAAATACCTACAAACTGACATACTAGGTAGTTCCGGAAGTAGAATCATACTTAAAAATCTTCATTTGGAATGATTCTAAATCGTATTGAAATCAGAACAATATCACTGCCACCAGCTACGAACACCACTACTCATACACATTACATACTACACACATCAAAAGTGTCTAGGGATCAACATATATTTTTGCAATAACTTTTCTCCTGATTGATATTAATTAAAATTTTCTTTAAGGATTCATCAAATAAAGTGTTTTCGTTTGTCACAGTAACGATAAACCAAGTCACCTTTGCATTAATAAAGAAATTTGCCATTTTCCTAATAAAGGGATTTTTGACATTTGAATCACTAACACAAAAGTTCGAAAAAAAGACTGAAATAACAGTTTTCTCTAAAATTTTATTGGGTAACTTAAACAATTAATAATCCGTGTTTCTACCGCGAACACTAACAACACAAGAACATCGGTTTGGCATACTCAAAATGAGTTCATCCAAATCACGCTGTGGAATGGCCGCCCATGTTCGTTGCAACAACAAAAAAAGGTCTTCTTGCGACTGGATACCCTCCATATTCGGCAGAGCTCTTCTCTGTAGCATATCCCATGCATGCTCAATCGGGTTCAAGTCTGGCGACTGAGCAGGCCAGGGCAGGACATTGATGTTAGCTGCGGCGAGAGTCTGTCTTACAGCTCTTGCGGTGTGCGGTCGTGCATTATCATGCATTAACTGAAATAAGGGACCGATTTGCACTTGTAGAGGAACGATGACGTCTGATACAATCGTCTCAGCATAAATTTGAGCGTTGAGGTTGCCTCTGATCCAAATCAACTCAGTTCTTCCGCCGATCCAAATACCCGCCCATACCATGATGGTTCCACCACTATAAGGATGGACTTCCTGGCAGGATTTTAATCGCTGTTGGCGTCCAGGGGTTCTCCAGTGTCGTATACGTCTTGTATCCGGTCTCATACCAAAACGAGACTCATCAGAAAAGCACACGAAACGCCATTGTTCTTCTGCCCAATTTCTGTGTTCAAGAGCCCATTGATATCGAATCCTACGATTGTGCATTGCTATAGGTGGTACCCGTAGCGGTCTTCGGGAATGAAGGTTCACTTCATGCAAGCGGTTTCTGACTGTTTGGTCGCTAATTAAGTTCCCTGAAGAGTGATGAAGCCTCACGGCTAACATCATGGCGGTTATTGTTGGAGCTCTTCGAGTTAAGATTTGAATGTATCGGTCTTGTCTCCGTGTGGTGCAGCGATACCGTCCTCCATGGCGCTCAGCCACGGTACCAGTGCTTCGGTAACGTGTCCAAAGTCGACTGATAACACTCTGACTTGTATTCAGAGCTAAAGCCACAGTACGTTGCCGGGAACCAGCTTCTATCATTCCCACGGCTCTGAGCATTTCTTCCCTGCTTAAATGACGTCGCCGCTCCATAATAACGTTGGTTTTAATCAGTAGTAGGGAAACAGTAGCACTAATAGTGTCTTCAATGCGTTGTATGTTTTTATAGGGAAAATATTGACAGCTGATTTTCATCTTTTACTCGAATTTGATTCACAGTTCCTGATTCAAATTATGAAATGCACCAAAAAGGATCCATATAAATTTATAAAATCATAAATTTACTACAAAGCCACATCTCAATCTCAAGAAATCCGCATAAAAATGCTTGATCCCTAGACACTTTTGATGTGTGTATTTATTTGTTTCTACTGCATGTACTAGAATATACCTAAGTGAAGCACGTACAAAGTAATGACCATAGAACTAGTAGCAGACCCGAACGGTCTGCAAGCACCGCTTGGTATCGTTTTTAATTACAAATATACAGCTTGAAATATTGTACGAAGTCATTACTGTTAGATTTTACTGCTGCATAGAGCACGGTGAAAATAGCTGAGCGTAAAGGCTGGGTTTCATTTACACGAGCATTTTATGTGGCACTGTCTGCTTCGTTGGTCTAGTAGTCGCAAGCGCCGCTATTGAGCTTGAGGCACTGGGTTAGATTTCTGGGTCGGACAAAGTGTTATTGAGTTTTTCCATCAAGGATTTCTCTGTAGTAGTAAGGAGTCTAGATTTGTGATCGGTGGCACTGTAGCGGTATACAACGCCACATGCTAGCATACTGACGTCACAAAATCCTGCATCTCGCAAGCAGAGTTTACCGCGCAACTAACATAAACACAACCCGACATGAATCATCGGGCAGTTGCCCGCCAGACACAACACCCATCTGATTGGACGATCCTCCCTTTCTTATGGAGGATGAGTGACCTTTACACCCCGTTCCTCATAACAGGGTGTAAAGTTCACTCATATAGCACTATTGCTATTGGGCCTGTGCTCGGCCCCTATTAAATGGGACTTACTGTTAGGTACTGTCAGCCTGCAACATCCCACTGCTGGGCAAAGGCCCCTACCTATGACTTCCAGCTCTTTCGATCCAGGGCTAAAGTGGAAGCCCATGCGGGTGTACTACTTACACCTCTGCCAAACCGTTAGGGGATTACAGGCGTTATGTTTGAGTAGGTAGGGTTCACTTTGATTATGAATTAACACGATACTTATAAAATTATTGAGCAAGTCTCGGGCACAGGGCAGTCAAAGTGAAAATTTACTGCCAACTTTATCTTTTCCCATCGTACTTTATTCATTGTATGAAAAACCTTGTGTGATATAATGTCTTGCGTAGTATACAGAAACAAATGAAGATTTAAAAAAATGTTTTTGTTTATTTTGCTTCCGTCATTTTGTAAAATAAGTTTCGTACCCAGAACGCGTAAAAGGAATGCTAGCTTAAAACCAATGAAAAGTAGTAATGATTGTTAATGAGGAAATGGAGTGAAAATTAACTGCCAACTTTTTCTTTTCCCATCGTACTTTATTCATTGTATGAAAAACCTTGTGTGATATAATATCTTGTGTAGTATACAGAAACAAATGAAGATTTAAAAAAAGGTTTTTGTTTACTTTGCTTCCGTCATTTTGTAAAATGAGTTTCGTACCCAGAACGCGTAAAAGGAAGACTAGCTTAAAACCAATGAAAAGTAGTAAGAATTGTTAATGAGGAAATGGTTATAGCTACTTTGTGGTCGAACTAAATGAAAACTAAATTTAGCACGTACAAAACTAAGAGCGTGCGTACAACTTCGAAATTTAACAACAACGTGGCAAGTAGATAATAAAAGATTACAAAGTAGGGGTAGACCAAAGAAAAAATTAATGGACTATGTGAAAGATGATAATATATGGCTAAAAAGGACTATCAAAATGATGACTATTAAAGAAGTATGGAAGAACACATGTTGCGTCGACCCCAAATAAATTGGAGGGCAAGAGAATGATGACTGTAGTGCTCTCATTAACTAAAGTTAAATTGATTGAAAATAAAGTACTTGTATCAATTGTTTGGGATAAATACAAAGTTTTGACATTTTATGTTCATAACTCAAATGTTAGTGCTGCAACTGTAAGTGGTGTTTCGTGAGTCTTGCTTTAACGAAAATGAAGTAAATACATATTTAACCTTGAAATAAATAATCAGTACTAGGCCTTTAAAAATAAACAACTTTATAAGTAGTAAACGAGAGAAACTTGAAGTAGTCACGTTCAAAAAATATTTAAACAAGGAAATAACATAGAGGTGCTATATAAAATATTTTTTCCTAATGTGTAATCATAGACTGAGAGTACACATACCATTCATAGAAATCCTATTTTTAACCGACTTCAAAAAAGGAGAAGGTTATCAATTCGGGTGAATATTTTTTTTATCTGTTTGTTACCTCATAGCCGATTTGCAAAATTCTATTTTTTAAAAAATATACTTTCCAATTGGCTTGATAGAAATTTCATAAAAATCGGTTCAGTAATTTGGTTTTTAAACCAATATTGCCGGTATAAATTCAAGTAAACGAAATTGCGTCGTTTGCTTTCCTATGATTTTTCAGTGGTGGCTTAGTGGAATTGTCATGGGATGCATTGTGGCTATAAGTGCCGTGTCGTTACATAATTATATTTGTAGTAACGTCATTAATTAATCAATAATATGATAACGGTTTTCTTATTGAATTCAGTATGTTTTAATTCAATTTAATAATTACTTCGTAAGAATGACGTCAGTGAGTTTACTACCTAGTTAAGAATCCCAATGAAAATGAGCAAAAAATACTAATAAGCTGTGACGTAAAGGTATGAATGAAACTGGCATTCATTCGGTTTACCCATTTTTGTAACAAACAGGCAACAAGCTCTGTAACACAGAGAAAATCGACAGCGTTAAAAAAAATAGCGTCTATATTTTCCCTGCGTTGCCACTGAGGTAGGCCTAAGAAATGGTGGCGTGACGATTTGAACTTGTTCCTGACCGATTGTCCCGATAAGACAAAACACAAAAAATATCGGAAAACTGTCAACATAACTATATACTTACTAAAAAATAAAAACTTTCCGTTTTCCGACCCGAATATTTCCCAAACTTCCTCAAAACGTAACTAAACAACAAACGCAAACTTCCGCCACCACACAAACATACACAAGTCAAGATAAGACGAAAACTCGTAAAATCACTAGCAGGGTAATGACAGTGTTTACACGACTTAACGGTACCCGGTAATTGTAAAAAGTGAACTGGACAAATATGTACGAATGAGTTTGCTTAACGGGCCTGCAACTATGGGGCTCGAGACTGGATCCACCTCATGGATCACTTTTAAACGACGTGCGAGTGTGGTATATATAGATTCTATAGAGCTTGTGGGAGACGTTTTGCAAAAAAGCTGGGTTTAAAGGTATATTTTGTTCGCAATAACATTTTCGGAGAGAGAAAGACAGTAAAATGATAATAGAAAAATCTGCCAAAAAATTTGGTTTTTTTGCAAGGATTTAATTTTGGAAGAATGTAATGTGAAATCCGGAGTACTCTATGAACTCATACGATGTATATGCGCATTTCTGATTTTCTTGCAAGGATTCAATTTTGGAAGAATCCAATGTGAAATCAGGAGTACTCTATGAACTCATGCGATGTATATGCGCATTTTTTTAGATAAGTTATGCTGTAAGAGCACAGTAAATATTAGTAAAGCGGTAGGTCCCTCTTCATAGGTTATCAGAAAACGATTAAACACTTTATAGCTACTAACTTCTGTGTTCTTCCACCGATAAACATTAACTCCGCTTTATGAAACGCATAAAGTTAAGTGAATCGGATTCCTTTCCACGTATATTTGCTGTATTTCAAATTTTATGTGGGTATGTATATTTTGTCTCGTATCTCTTTGCAAGATAGCTTGCAGGGTCAAGGGTTAACTGGACAGACACCACTTGGCATATGTAAGTGCCCACCTACGTAAGCTTTGGTAACTTAGGCACGGCTTTGGATGTTTATAGCCGTTATAATAGCTTTCGTCTCGGTCTCAGTATAGTGTACCTAAACATTGTTTTATATGTTACCAGCAGACTTTTGTAGAACATCAAGGCATTTATTTTCATTAGCCTCACTATCTATTTCGTCATTTCGTCATCGGAAATTCTTACTACGTCATACTTAGTAAAAAGTTCCGTTCTATTTATACGAGTAACTTCGCTATTTTTATTCTTAAAATTTACAGTTGTTTCAACCTCCGTTTCTTCAATTTTTCCGCAAGCCTCTTAATGAACAATGTTCATTACACAATGGAAATCCATTAATTTCGTCTCAATTGAATCAATAGCAGTTCTCATTCGTGCGTTATGAGTTCTTTTATCTAATTGACAATGATTAATGGTCTTAATGTGAGCGATCTTGTACTTTATAAGTAGTTGGATCTTCGTGTGTGTCTTTCAACTTCTTCGTTGAGAGGAAATTGATTTCTGCATAACTAATTCAATTTCTAGGTTCGCATTCATATACACTTTGCAAAACCTTAGAACTACTAGGTATTATAGTTTCTGTACGGTATCTTATCAGGTTTGATAGGTATTGATGACTTAATCAATAAAATACCATTTTGACATAAATGCAGTTAAATCTTAAAGCTTGTTGTTAGTAAGTAGGTTTCGAATAATAAAATACCGTGTTACGTCTGCGCGGCTTATTTGGTACTAGCTTTTGCCAGCGACTTCGTCCGGGTGGAATAATGACTTCCGGAAATTGAGGCACTAACTCTCATAGAGTTTAACCGATGTGCTCTTTCTTCTACCGATTCTTGAGAACGCGTATTTCTCATTCAACGCGTTTTTCAAGACAATAGCGGGCGGACGCCGGCGTCCGCTTGGGGCTTGAATAACTAAAAATATATAACTACGTCTAATATATAAAATAATATATAATAAAACCTACTTCACTTAAAACTAAATACCTGTAACTACTATAATTAATAATACCTACCTATACCTATAATTAATAAAAGTACCTACGCTTTTACCTACTTAATATAAAAAAAAACTGAAAATAAATTAACCAAAACTTACCTACTACTAACTAACTACTACTAACCTATTACTACTTCACCTAAAAAGAAATCCTGTTTTCCCAACATTTTCCTTCACTGCTCTGCTCCTATTGATCGTAGCGTGATGAAAAGTATAATATAACCTGCCCAGGAGTATGATGAACAATTGTACCAAGTTTCGTTGAAATCCGTCGAGTGGTTTTTGTTTCTATAACGAACATACAGACAGACAGACAGACAGACAGACAGACAGACAGACAAAAATTTTACTGATTGCATTTTTGGCGTCAGTATCGATCACTAATCACCCGCTGATAGTTATTTTGGAAATATATTTCATGTACAGAATTGACCTCTCTACAGATTTATTATAAGTATAGAAGATATTCGCTGTTAGAATGGCTAGGCTTCTAAACGTAAAAGTTTAACAGCTGTTGGAACTCTTTCATTGCACCTTTAGAATTGTTATTGTGTTGACATACGTTATATCACATTGATCAATAGATTTTTCCTTTTTATGGGCTTTAGATCCATCGAGTTATTTTCTGTCATTGAGTTTTGATGATCATGTTTTATTGCATTCATTTCTTTGATAATGTTTTGAACTTTCCAACAAGTACTTTCTAATGTTCGTGTAGTAAGACTATAAATAAACTCCTTTAAGTTGTTCATTACATGTTTTTAACAAGTAGGTAAAATTTACAAAGAATCAATTTTATCATGTATGTTATCAATACTTTTCTGACCGGTATATTCCATTTTGTGATTTATTTATATAAAAATTTACTGTACACAAGAAAATACATAACAAAAATAAAATTATCACTACAAAACATACAATGGGCGGCCTTATCGCTTTCGGTTTACTTCTTGGTTTTTACCGTCTCCCGGATGTAGTCAACTTTCTTCATGTGAGGTTGTTTACTTAGACGCTAGACTGTCAAAACTTTCTTAAAAGCCAAACGTAGACATTCCAACCACTCAACCAAAATTAATATATTCTTTTGTCATACCTTTTGGTATGTGAATATTTATATACATTTTTGAATAAGTACTAAAAGTGCAATGAACAATACCGGTAATATACTAGTATGCAACATGACAAACATTACATGGTGCGGTTTGAACATGTGTAAAGCTTTCTTCGTTTAATGGAATATCTGTTGACTTACCAAAAGTGTTTGCCCATCCTTTAAGCTAAACGATCTTTGTTTATGTTCGCTGTTTAGTCTCCACTTAAGTGTAATAATATTGGGAACTTGTATGTTTGTCGTCCGCTATGAGTGTTGGGTTATGCTATTGTTAGGTACCCTAAGCACGATACGAGTGGTAAAAGTACCTACTCGTCTGGTAAGGTCTTGTATTTTGATATTTTGAAAGTGCTTGAAGGTACTTTCATACTTCATTGGTACTTGAGCTTTGTGTAATCATGAACCTGATCCTTGAGAACTTCAAATACATTATAATCTTCAGGAAGTTTACTATTATTTTAATTAAAACTAGCGTGGCACACTCCTGGGCAAAGGTCTCCTTCCACTCCTTCCATCTTTCGCGAACCCGCGCGGCCTCCTTCTAGTTTTGACGTAACCTTGATAACTTCTTGGGTGTATACTAACAGTCTCGTACTATGATTTTAGTGTTTGCGGCACATAATTTTCCACATAGAATAATATCGTAAACCTGACGGTAGCGCTCACGCTACCGACTGAGGTTTATATTTGACCTCAGTCAAATGCCCTATCCAGTGTTAATAGTGTAATGCCATGCTAGTTAATATTAGGTCAACAAGGTTTCTAAAATAACCTATTAAACAGTGGTTCCATGGATACTTAAAATAACTGTGGTAGCTTATTCGCTAATTACCACTACGCCTCCTTATCCACCGAAATCAACTAGTTATTTACGTCCGGGTGGAATAATGACTTCCGGAAATTGAGGCACTAACTCTCATAGAGTTTAACCGATGTGCTCTTTCTTCTACCGATTCTTGAGAACGCGTATTTCTCATTCAACGCGTTTTTCAAGACAATAGCGGGCGGACGCCGGCGTCCGCTTGGGGCTTGAATAACTAAAAATATATAACTACGTCTAATATATAAAATAATATATAATAAAACCTACTTCACTTAAAACTAAATACCTGTAACTACTATAATTAATAATACCTACCTATACCTATAATTAATAAAAGTACCTACGCTTTTACCTACTTAATATAAAAAAAAACTGAAAATAAATTAACCAAAACTTACCTACTACTAACTAACTACTACTAACCTATTACTACTTCACCTAAAAAGAAATCCTGTTTTCCCAACATTTTCCTTCACTGCTCTGCTCCTATTGATCGTAGCGTGATGAAAAGTATAATATAACCTGCCCAGGAGTATGATGAACAATTGTACCAAGTTTCGTTGAAATCCGTCGAGTGGTTTTTGTTTCTATAACGAACATACAGACAGACAGACAGACAGACAGACAGACAGACAGACAAAAATTTTACTGATTGCATTTTTGGCGTCAGTATCGATCACTAATCACCCGCTGATAGTTATTTTGGAAATATATTTCATGTACAGAATTGACCTCTCTACAGATTTATTATAAGTATAGAAGATATTCGCTGTTAGAATGGCTAGGCTTCTAAACGTAAAAGTTTAACAGCTGTTGGAACTCTTTCATTGCACCTTTAGAATTGTTATTGTGTTGACATACGTTATATCACATTGATCAATAGATTTTTCCTTTTTATGGGCTTTAGATCCATCGAGTTATTTTCTGTCATTGAGTTTTGATGATCATGTTTTATTGCATTCATTTCTTTGATAATGTTTTGAACTTTCCAACAAGTACTTTCTAATGTTCGTGTAGTAAGACTATAAATAAACTCCTTTAAGTTGTTCATTACATGTTTTTAACAAGTAGGTAAAATTTACAAAGAATCAATTTTATCATGTATGTTATCAATACTTTTCTGACCGGTATATTCCATTTTGTGATTTATTTATATAAAAATTTACTGTACACAAGAAAATACATAACAAAAATAAAATTATCACTACAAAACATACAATGGGCGGCCTTATCGCTTTCGGTTTACTTCTTGGTTTTTACCGTCTCCCGGATGTAGTCAACTTTCTTCATGTGAGGTTGTTTACTTAGACGCTAGACTGTCAAAACTTTCTTAAAAGCCAAACGTAGACATTCCAACCACTCAACCAAAATTAATATATTCTTTTGTCATACCTTTTGGTATGTGAATATTTATATACATTTTTGAATAAGTACTAAAAGTGCAATGAACAATACCGGTAATATACTAGTATGCAACATGACAAACATTACATGGTGCGGTTTGAACATGTGTAAAGCTTTCTTCGTTTAATGGAATATCTGTTGACTTACCAAAAGTGTTTGCCCATCCTTTAAGCTAAACGATCTTTGTTTATGTTCGCTGTTTAGTCTCCACTTAAGTGTAATAATATTGGGAACTTGTATGTTTGTCGTCCGCTATGAGTGTTGGGTTATGCTATTGTTAGGTACCCTAAGCACGATACGAGTGGTAAAAGTACCTACTCGTCTGGTAAGGTCTTGTATTTTGATATTTTGAAAGTGCTTGAAGGTACTTTCATACTTCATTGGTACTTGAGCTTTGTGTAATCATGAACCTGATCCTTGAGAACTTCAAATACATTATAATCTTCAGGAAGTTTACTATTATTTTAATTAAAACTAGCGTGGCACACTCCTGGGCAAAGGTCTCCTTCCACTCCTTCCATCTTTCGCGAACCCGCGCGGCCTCCTTCTAGTTTTGACGTAACCTTGATAACTTCTTGGGTGTATACTAACAGTCTCGTACTATGATTTTAGTGTTTGCGGCACATAATTTTCCACATAGAATAATATCGTAAACCTGACGGTAGCGCTCACGCTACCGACTGAGGTTTATATTTGACCTCAGTCAAATGCCCTATCCAGTGTTAATAGTGTAATGCCATGCTAGTTAATATTAGGTCAACAAGGTTTCTAAAATAACCTATTAAACAGTGGTTCCATGGATACTTAAAATAACTGTGGTAGCTTATTCGCTAATTACCACTACGCCTCCTTATCCACCGAAATCAACTAGTTATTTACCTTTGCAAGCTGCATTTTTAGAGTAAATCTTTCATAAAAATCCCGTAATCCGCCGTAACCGTAATCTAAGCAATAACCTCAATATGCAAAGTCAAATTCAACACAATCTAATTCTTTAGTGACCACCACGCTACTTAATCCACCAAAATTCAACAAACAATTAGTTATTTTCTTCTGCTAGCTACATGTTTAGAACAAATCTATTATTCCCTACATCAAAATCGTAATGAGCTAAATAACTTTATCGCTCAGATTATTTCTAGTCTGGCAGGTGGATTATCGCCTCGCATCAAGAAACCCATCGCCATAAATTTACGTACTTATATATATCTATGTTATTATTTATTTGTCGCTGTAACTACCCGTGACATCACAGCGGGCCCTATCAGAATACCGGAGCTGCGAAATTTATTTTTAAATATCGCTGCAATATGCTGATATAGGAGCCTTTTAGCCTCCTATAGGAATTCCTGTTCAATTTTTCTTTTTTTACTTAAAAAAAATATATATAATTTGGTTTTATATTTTAAACTGTGTTTAGTTTAGTTTGTGACCTTCCTGTACGAGTCGCAATAAATACTGTTTCTTTCTTTCTTAAATTCCAAAGTGAGTATCATCGTCGCAAAAAACCCTATAAACCACTAAGCAATACCATCAATAGCACCAATAAGTAACTAAACAGTTTCTAAGGATATAAATCATCTTATCTTCCAGGTGAATTCGACATGAGAGTAAAGTCGTGTGCGGCATCAGACGGCTCCGGCCATGTGATTCAACTGTCAGATGAATATGGATGCGTGCTGCGACCTAAGATGATATCAAGGTACGACGCTAATGTATGAAGCTCTTATCTAGGTTTGAACATCTGTGGGCTATTAGAAAGTTTGTTAGAGGCATTAGCTTTGCCAGAAGGCCAACATACGATAGTTGTAACATTTGATTTAGCAAACAGACATATTTTTACTTTTGAACGATAAATAATTTTTATTTCTGTAAATGGGTTAAAAAAAAAACACTTTTAAACGTCAAAAATAATTTTTGTTTTAAACTAGATGAATTTGGTGTTTCTTTTACAAGAAACCTAACGAAGCGCATACTTTTTCTGGTGGACATGTAAGTAAATGTAAGTACCAAATTGAACATCATCATTTGTCACAGATGTGGCAGAAGGTAATTTTGTTATAATTGGGGAGCATCATACACCTTAAATGGTTACAAAAGATGAATGATGGCACCAATTTTTCCTTGACAGTAAATTCGAGCATAATTTGTGAGAAGTTAAAATGAATGTATTACGAAATTTTAAATTAAATAACTGTTGTAACTAAATTCTGTACCTTCAATTTATTCGTTTCCAGATTCCTCAAAGCCAAAGCAGTAGACGAGCGAGCCACCGTCATAACCTACGCTTTCTTCCACGCCTTCAAGTTTCCTGATGCCCTCAGTGTCCACATCAGATGTAAGGTCGAGATCTGCAGGCATGGCTGTCTGGACCACTGCCAGTTGGCTGGAGTGACCCCACAAAGACACGGAGCCTTGGACAGGAAAGATGACAGGACTCATCAAGACCACAATGAGATAAAGTAAGTGTGAAATTAGATCTTAGATTGAAAGAATGAAGATTGGAAATGAGTTGCTTTAGCCACGATTCTTTGATAGCGAAAAACATATTTTTAAATACGTTTTGGGTTGGTTTATTCTTATTCAAATAAATCTGAATGTTTCGTAAAGTCCCGTGCGAAGCGGAGTGTTTCGTCAAGATGAAACATCCAGATTTGTTTGTTATATTTAAGTTTAATATTAATATATTCCGAAATACACACATCAAAAGTGTCTAGGGATCAACATATATTTTTGCAATAACTTTTCTCCTGATTGATATTAATTAAAATTTTCTTTAAGGATTCATCAAATAAAGTGTTTTCGTTTGTCACAGTAACGATAAACCAAGTCACCTTTGCATTAATAAAGAAATTTGCCATTTTCCTAATAAAGGGATTTTTGACATTTGAACCACTAACACAAAAGTTCGAAAAAAAGACTGAAATAACAGTTTTCTCTAAAATTTTATTGGGTAACTTAAACAATTAATAATCCGTGTTTCTACCGCGAACACTAACAACACAAGAACATCGGTTTGGCATACTCAAAATGAGTTCATCCAAATCACGCTGTGGAATGGCCGCCCATGTTCGTTGCAACAACAAAAAAAGGTCTTCTTGCGACTGGATACCCTCCATATTCGGCAGAGCTCTTCTCTGTAGCATATCCCATGCATGCTCAATCGGGTTCAAGTCTGGCGACTGAGCAGGCCAGGGCAGGACATTGATGTTAGCTGCGGCGAGAGTCTGTCTTACAACTCTTGCGGTGTGCGGTCGTGCATTATCATGCATTAACTGAAATAAGGGACCGATTTGCACTTGTAGAGGAACGATGACGTCTGATACAATCGTCTCAGAATAAATTTGAGCGTTGAGGTTGCCTCTGATCCAAATCAACTCAGTTCTTCCGCCGATCCAAATACCCGCCCATACCATGATGGTTCCACCACTATAAGGATGGACTTCCTGGCAGGATTTTAATCGCTGTTGGCGTCCAGGGGTTCTCCAGTGTCGTATACGTCTTGTATCCGGTCTCATACCAAAACGAGACTCATCAGAAAAGCACACGAAACGCCATTGTTCTTCTGCCCAATTTCTGTGTTCAAGAGCCCATTGATATCGAATCCTACGATTGTGCATTGCTATAGGTGGTACCCGTAGCGGTCTTCGGGAATGAAGGTTCAATTCATGCAAGCGGTTTCTGACTGTTTGGTCGCTAATTAAGTTCCCTGAAGAGTGATGAAGCCATGTTCTTCTAAAATGCGCAATTGATTTTGTAAAATCAATTGCGCATTTTAGAAGAACATTTGGCTTTGACCGTGTAGTCATACAGCCAGACACGAAAAGATACTCTATTTTATAATATTTATAGAAATAAAACCTTCTTAACTCCAAAATACAGCAAAGAAACTAGACACTAAATACGCAAGTCACTCAAGTCCTTTAATTAAACCATTTCCGTTAGATTTTCTACCTGTCGCGTCGCATGGAAAGCGATATCCATTTACGTATAATTGATGTTCACTTTAAAGCAATCACTAGGAAGGCAGCAATTAGGGATAATTTAAATATCAAAATAAATCACGACAAAATTGTACATTTTGCAAATCCATCTCCATCAACATTTGAAACAAAGAAGTGTAAATCATATTTATAAATTTTTGCGATAATTGAAGTTTAGTCAATTACATACTATATCATAAGATAGTAAGTACTATGCTCGGATAGTCTATTTCAAGTCATTAGGTGCTGAAGCTTGATGTTATACTCGGTAACAAACCATAAATGACAATGGAAAGTGGGCAATAAACTAACAATATCAATCTGCCTAGCCTTTTTCCAACTAAAATAGATAGTTGTGCCCAACAGGTTTCGGCTTCCAGTCTAACCAGATGCCTACCTAAGCAAGCGGAGCTTAACCTTCGATCGACCAGTACGGCTGTTATTATTTAGCCACGAGCTCGTCCAATCTAATGAACTAACAATAACTAAATATTTTTACAGCGATTCATCAGCTGAAGATGAAGGCCTGGACCTCTCAGATGAAGCCCGTCTTCCTCTCGAAGAAGCCTTCGGTGACGAAGTATCAGGAGACGTAGTTCTCGCACCAGCTCCACTACCGCAAAGGGCTCCAGCACCTGTTATTGAACCTGAGAGTGATCACATGGCTGCTGTTGAAGAGCTGGTTGAAGCACTTGCTAGACCTTTCACTGTAAGTAATAATTTGTAAAGTTCTTTAAGGATCTTTCGGCGCTTAAATGACATTGACAAGAAGGTGTTGTTGGTTAAAAATTGTAAAATTGACACAGATATTGTATAAAAAAACAACATTTCGGTTGAAGTTCCAATATAATTTCGCGCCAAAAAAAACCTGGTGCTGTTGTATATAGAACTTAACTCCATCAAAACATGAAACGTTAAAAGTATAGATTATTAGAAATTACGAAAGGTTTTCGTAATTAGATTTTTCCAGATAACCTGCGACATAATTATGTATGTATATTTATTGTATATAAATCGAGAACACAAACATCCCTTTTCTTATTTTCATTGAAGACCATGTTCAAAATGTATAATTTTTATTCATTAATTTTCAGGAACGGCCTACAAACATCGACCGCGAACGCTTCCCCCACGGACCTCGTAACCTTGGCACGAACATCAGCCCTGAACCTTCTGGTGATGGAGTAGTACCAGCCAAAGCACCAGGTCCCGCTGTTGCGGGTCCCAGGTCTCTACGCAAACGAAGAACAGTTCGCGATGCAAGATCTGCTGATGTTGGTGTTTCGGGGATATATGAAGTGGTGTCTGAAGCAGATTTGGCTTTCGGACCTTCAAGGACGGAACCAGTCACTGTGTTCAGTGGACGGATTCGTGAAGAGGTAGTGTTTGATTTAGCTACTTAAATATTACTGGTTCCATTTTTAACAATATCAAAATAATGTAAATGCAGTACAGTCAACAGCAAAATTAGATGACGAAAATTATAAATTCAGTACTAATGAACGGAGTTCGCGTCAGAACTGTGTGGCGTCGAAGTGTCGTTATGTGATTGTAAATTATACCAAACATTTACTACTTCGGCGCCACACAGTTCTAACGCGAACTCCGTTCATTAATTAGTATTGAATTTCTGATTTTCATCATCTACTTTTGCTGTTGATTGTACAAGCTTGCATGTCTCGCTTGATATATTAATTTTCTTTTTCATTAAACACTTTACTCTTAACTACTAATGACGCTCTTGAAGGACATAATATTGGCCTTAATGATGTTCTTCAGAAAGGACAGGTGTTCTAGTCAGTGACCGGCGTGAGCGTATGACTATACAGGGTTATTTGTAAAACACCAGCAACCTCTTAAGAGTTCATTGTACTCATCATTATGAACAACTTTTATTATGGCACCAAACCTGAAATCGCGAAAAAAAAACAGCAGCAGTCAAAATGTAGGGAACAGCTGATTTTTTTCGCGATTTCGGTTTTGGTCCTTTAAATAAGTTGTTCATAATGATGAGTACAATGACCTCTTAAGAGGTTGTTGGTGTTTTTCCAATAACCCTGTATATATTAACGTAAAAGAAGGAAAAGAAGTATATAAAAATCATAGCAGGTCTGCAGTTTCTGCCTAGCTCCATGGGAAAAAAGAAGGAATTTATGTATGAATGTGTATGTACTATACTAATGTTTTAATCTTTTATCAGGTTGTCTACGGAATTTGCATGGGCGCAGTCAGCTTCGGCGCTCTATTCGCCTCAGCAGCTGGAGCGGCTGCGGGCGCAGCATTAGCTGCAGCAGTCATGCTCCAGAAACTTCGGTCCCGGATGGCAGTCCAACCACCAATCCCAGTGTCTCCAGCTACAGCGTCACACTCCCTCGCTGCGTGGATGGCCCTCAGACTCCTCGGGTCACAACCACACCCACATCTCTCCCGTGACGGTTGATTGGGATGTTGCCAATCAAAATCCTACCGAAGACTGTTCTTAGATGCTAAATATTCAATTTATATTTCATAGCTCCTCATTTTATAGTGTTTTATACAATGATTTTACAAGTAAAAATAGGTGGATAGGTTACCTACACAACTTTCGATCTTCAAAAACGCTTTTAACATTTTAATGTCACACTATAGGTGGCAAGTGCAATTAGGACGGCATGTCCAATGACGACACGTGGAAGAAGGATGGCATGTCGTTATTATCTGAAGAGAAAAAGAGATAAGCATATTATGTTGCTCCCGTTGATGCCCGCCGGCGTGATATTCGTCAGAAGTGCTATTTAGCCCAGTTTTGGCGTGCCATTTGCGAAGCGCGTATAATCTATCTACCTCTTTTTTACTTATAATATCATTGGTTTTATAGCTCTTCCCTTTTTGTATAATATTGAAGAAAGCACCATTTCTTCCAGTTAGAGTTAGCTACCTGATAAAATTTAGAATTTTACCCTTAATTGGAATTGAAAGGTCAGTTGCATCCATGTATTAGATGTTAGACTCGCAAAAAATTATTTAAAATTGCTTATAATTTATGTTAGTTGTTAAGTAATGTTTCTAGATCGCCTTAAATAATGGTGCTAGGTCGTGCTACGGACGAAGTCCTGAGAAACCTGATATAATTGAATTTTCACTTTTGTGAATAATATACATTTTTATACCGATATAAGTGTTGTACAGAATTTTTCTACGTTTTTATTGACTAACTTATTTTCATTGTCGTGTTCTTTAGTGTCTAGAGGATAAGAAAAACGTCGAGTCATGCCATTAGTGTAAGGTTTAGTTAATTCGTATGATTAGGAGTTTCATCCACTTTAGCAAAATTTCATATCGTGTGTAATGAAGCTCCTAGATTCAAAATAACATCGATTTCGATAATTTCGGAATCAATGTTATTTGTTGTATTGTCTTTAGGTACTGAAAACTCTGAGGCTTTAGGCATACTACATCAGTAGGTACCTGCTCAATGTTTATGATTTTATTTATTTTTGTTTAATACATTTTAATTAACAAATAGTTTTATTTCATCCATCCTAATTTGGTTTTGCGTGAGCAAACTCTTTTATGAAATTTAATTTAGCTAAAATTAAATATTTGTATGGTTAGCGTTTCTTTTATTCGTTTTGCAAAAACAATAACGTCAGATTTCCAATTTTTTTCTCGTATTGGAATTCCATTTCAAGTTAAACTTGTATCATTTATATAAATAATAGTTATGTCGAATACTGTGCTTTACACAATGAGTAGCCTAGTTGTAAAAGAACAGTTATACCAACTTTGATAAAAGCAGAATTTAAAAAAGTTTAGTAAATGTATATATACAACGTTAGTGTTAGTAGGTATATGCGAAACCCGAAACACGTAGGTATCTAGTATTTTTATGAAAAGAATCTATGTACAAAATTTCAAAACTTTATCATGAAAAATCACATAGATAAAAGCTTGTTAAGTTACCTAGTTGTCCGTACAAAAACATGCTCACCGCGCGGCGCCCGCGCATGCAGCGTCGTCTTGCGCTCAATAGTGATGTGTAAAAATTATTGGAATCGATTCAGTTACTTATTCTGAACAAACTAGGTATATTCAGATTTCGCATATATTAAAAATAATGTTGTATATATTTAGACTGCTGTCTAAAGATGGTAAAACTGTTGACATTAAGATATTTTATATAATAATTGTATATTACATTATTTCAGATTTAGTTTAATGACATTACTGTATCATACGATTTTTCAGACACCAATGAGTTCTAAGTAATAGATTCTTCATTTCAAATGAAATTGTTTGCATTTATTTAAGCATTTATTTTTATATTGCTCAATATTAAGTGTATCCATCTTTTAATATTGCTATGAGTAGATAGGTTTAATTAAGTTTTTTTAGCTAGATTGAGATATGGTTTAAGAGATCGACAAGAAAATGTATTACTGTATCATCATAAATTATTTTATCATCATAATGACTACGCCAAATATTGATGACACCTTGAAATTTCTAATTTTTGGGTCGTTTGGTACATTTAACAAACGGGAACAATTCATACGTACTATGCCTGTAACTCTGTACCAGGTAAATAACAGTAATTTTTTACTGACTTATGGCATCAGATGAAGCAGCAGCTCAAAGATCACATGCGTAATTTAAGAGCAAGGCATATAAAAAATGCATATGTTTAAACGACAATATTTTAGGTGATTTCTGAGTGTGTAATCTGTGTACCATGCATGTAATATTTAAAACTACTTTGATGAAGATATTATGTAAGGAAAAAACTAAAAAAGCAATACTGGAGTTACTAGTTGTCGATCTCGCAACCATAATAAAATATGACATGCCACCCAAAAATCTTGCATTTATTATAGAAAAACTATTATTATATAAGTTGAACAGAGTTTTCATTAGAAAACTGTCTCCCTCAGTGCAATTTTACTTTTTATAATTAATTAAATGTATTTGTATCTTATTTTTATCCGAAATATTTTCTGCGGTTGTGGTACTTTTTGGTGTAACGTCTCTTGTACTGGCACTATTTCTTTTATAAATAACATTCTGGGGCGTATTTATAACTTTTGAACAAAATGTTTTAAGTTTCACAGTATGGATGCGGTGACGAAATGTGTTTTACGCGTAAGCGCCTGTTAACTTGTTTAATGGATTAAAAATTATGTTGAAACATACTATTTTGATTGTTTATTTTTGCAAGTCATCATTTAGGTACTTGTAGCCCTACTTTTTTACCAAGATTTACCCCCTTACTTATAAACGTACCTATTATATATCAGGTGAATATTTAGGTACACACCGATTTATCTCTTTCAGTCGTCAGTAATTTGACTTTCGAAAGAAGAAGACAAAGCGTTGTGTAACTATACAGACGCTATACAACGTTTATTAGTAAGGGGGTAAGGCTTTAATGACTGCCAGTGCCATGATGCATGCTAGTTCACGAATCGCATAATCGGGCACGCGCCCTTAGAGTTTCTATTGTTGTAATTTAAGTTGGAACACGGAAAAAAACTTACCGTTTCTTTTATAGTCGAAACATTAGGCTTGGTCATATCACGTAGATTAGTATCTGAAATTGTCTTCTGTGGAAAGAACTACAAAGATTTGACTGATGAACTGATGTTGAATAGGTCCATTCAACATCAGTGTCCAGAATGATAAGACATCACCACTCTGTACCCACACCACAGTAACTTCAGACTAGAGCACAATAATAAAGTAGTGCAGTACCTATTAAGTCTCATGTGCCCTTGAAATAATTACATGCGGCGGCTTGGTAGATAACACCATAGATCATATATATGTATATATCTTCTAATATATAAAATTCTCGTGTCACAGTGTTAGTTACCATACCTACTCCTCCGAAACGGCTGGACCGATTTGTATGAAATTTTGTGTGCACATCACGTAGGTCTGAGAATCGGTTACTATCTATTTTTTTTTTTTGCAAAACTACGTTTGCGGGGTCTGTTAGTATACAATCATATTAAAAAGAGGTAGAATTCGTTTGTTTATATGTAGGGGTAATCTCTGGCAGCTCGCCGTCCGGTAAGGACCAGCGGTGCTGTTTAAAGTGAGCTGTTATTCCACCTGATGCTAGGGACTGACACTAGTGACAACTAACTTTAAGCTCACTTCACCTAAGTTTTCAAGGTGAGATTTTTACAGAATAGCATTGCTGGCCCGGGTCGACGGCGCGTTGTGTTCCACGCGCGCCTCAAAGAGATGTCAGCACTAAGTGACGGGGTCCGCTAGAGCCGATGCCTGCCAGGGTTACGGGTTGTTCGAAAGAGACACCGGGGCACCTAGCACAGGCAACTGAAGGAACATGGGTGGTTTTTTTTTGGGGGCAATCTCTGGAGCTCCAGTCGGATTTGAAAAAATATTTTTTCATTTGATAGCCCAATCCTTGAAGATGGTTATAGGTTATTTAACATCAGACTACAGCCCTTAGGAGCCGAGCAAAAAGAACATTTACCGAACACGAAGTGATACAGCGGACAAGTGACGCGATGCGACGTGTTGAATCGGGGGAACGAGAAGTTTACGCGGACGAAGACCCGGGCAGAAGCTAGTCTATGATAAACACGCACTAGGGTTGCCCACTGAATGTGTCTCTTGAGTTTTAACTGCACTTTGTAAGTACGGAAAATTTAATGATGGGAGAGCATTCTTTTTTAAAACCTTGCGTTTTGTTGTAGGTGCAATGTCCCTGTACTTACTTACATTAAAATGTTTTTGACAAATCCGGTAGCTTGTGGTGTTAGGTTTTTTGATAGCTCGTAATATTATGGCACGAAATTATCGACTGTGTATCGATTGTTCAGTGATCGATGTTTGAATTTATCAATATCGAAACCAGAAATAACATTTTTCTAATTACCAACTCTGTCGGCAAGGTAAGCCTATAAAAATTACATTACTTAATTTTGGTTTTTATTATGTTTTATTTATTTATTGAAGCGTAGCTCGCATAGCTTCCTTGACAGGTAGGTAATAGTATAGTATCTCTCTTTTTCTATGCCCGATTGAAGGAACACGAGTGTTAAAGGCTTAGAGTAGTTATATGCCGAAGATGCCTCACTGTGATACTTGTCAATATTTACTTCGAAAATAATTATCTTAAGCACTCAATGCCACATTTCATTCATGTGAGGCGTATGACACGAGCCAGTCCTGAGCGAGGTGGGACTTGTGGGTGAAACCAAGTAGTTTTTATGTAGTTCGCCTTGTGCCGTCCATCGTAAGTAAATATATTTCAATGTTACCAAATCACAAAAGGCTTTACATTTGACATTAGCCACTGTGGCGGCATCTACAACGCCACAAACAAACTACGCATCACACTGACCGCAAAAATCTGCATCGCGCAAGCGGAATTATCCGTGCGATTTGCATAATTATATACAACATCCCGAAATCTACCGTCGGGCCAGTAGCTCACTAGACACATCACTCGTCTGGATGGAGGAGCCTCCCTTTTCTATGGAGGATTAGAAACTTTCCTACCAGTTCCCTATAGGTACCTCTATAATACTATTAGTCTATATTAATCATGTGTCGCATATTACACTGATAGTTAACTCTTTGGTAATGATAATAAGCGCTTTATAGTAGGAGGTACTGCTCGATTTTTGCGACCAATTTTATACCGAATAAGTTTCATTTCTAGTAGTTGTTTAACATTCAATAATCACGAATGTGAGAGTCAGTCGCCGTATTCAAGGGAGAACCCAAAGTTAGAGCATGTGAGAGTTGTAAAAGAATACTCGTTAAAAATAATTTTATAACGCGCAAAACCTTATCGGCCCATTCACGACCTTGCCGCGGTGAGCGACGGCTAAGCGCGGGGCGGCGAACGGTAAGAACAAAAGTATGAAAATGTTTGAAGCACGCAACGAGTCGCCGCTTAAAGCGAAAACGCGCGCGGTTTTTTCGGAGCGAATCGTTGCAGCGGCGCGCGGTGCGGGGAGCGGCGAGATCAAAAGTACTGGCGAATGAGTGCGACGCCACGAAACAGAGCGGCGCGGATAGCGGTGTAGGTGTGACGGACTCGGCGGCGAACTTATAAACAAAAAATTTTAGACGATTTTGTGGCGGTAATGGATATAGAGTATAAGTATAGAATATAATCAAATGTTTCCACACTCATTCTTGTGTACTCATAAAACTTATCCGGATATTTTCTGTAATCTTCGTATAGGTCACGAAATTTGCCATTTAAATATCGATCTTTATTCAGTTCGTGCACTCCTTCTCTCATACTTGTTTTAAAAATATACTGCTTTCTAAACATAAAAGAGATAATTTTGATAACGCCATAATTTTGAGCACGTTCTAACTACCTAAATACGTCCACCTCGACCGCTGCCACTAGCCGCTACTGAGGGTACGTGGCGTGTAAAACGCACCGCTTGCCGCCGCCGCACCGCCTGCTGCGCCGCGCGCCGCTTAGACCGAAGTCGTGAATGGGCCGTATTGGATGGTTTTTGGGAACATCATCAATCCACCCTCACTACTGGAGCAGCTGACGGTCAGATCCCTTATGCACTAAAGGAATACTATTATTGCTATCATTTTCAGCCAGTCTAAATAATTTATTTTTCAAACTAACGCTACTGGCCGTTCTATGTTGTTTCTGGATTATGTAACCGGCTAGGAAGAGAAGAAAATAGATAATAACTATATATATAGCCACCGTTAAAAAAAGCATAGAAATGATAGTAATAAAACCAAATTGATATTATTAAATGAGTTTAGGTACCTATAGTACCTAAACTCATTTTATTGATAAAATTACAACTTTATTTCAATTACAAAATAAAACTACAACATGTTCTTGATAAAAGTTTAATTTTTCAACTGTTACAAATTTCATAAAATTCATCAAACATTTGATATGGTACAATCTCGATTTAAATAATTCAACTCGTTTATAAAATAAATTAATATGAAACATTTAAATTCCATCGTAACAATCAATAAACTTTTAATAATAATGCGAAGAAAAACAATAAAATAAGAAGAAGAGGTACTCAGGTGGTATAAAAATAAATAAATCGCTATACGTACTCGTAATAATGACTAAAACTTAATTAAAAATAAATATATTAATACTAATGACAAGTTATTTTAAATTACAATCTAGCGGTTCACCTAAGTTGATATTCCGTATTTATTTTCCGTTGCCCCTACTTCAAATAAACATTCGAGAAGAGGTAACAGAAGATTGTACTTAAAATATTTTAATACTAGAATTTGTGTTTATAATTTGTTCTAACAACGTGAAAACAACTAAAGGAAATATTCAACAACTCAACTCTTCAGTTTATGTTAACAACAAAGTTGAAACAAACACGGTTGAATTAAATGTCAACTCAACTGTTTCAAGATAGGAATCAATGCGATTTAACGGAAGTTCAGCGGTTTTTTAAGCTACACATAAATTGAATTAATACTAAATAAGGGTTCCCAGATTAACTATATATATTTTCATTTGAGCACTCATATAACACGCAAATAAATAATTGGCATGGTCTATATACTTCAGTCTCATCACACTAATATGTACAAATTAGGTTAAACACGCTCTGTTACGAGTAGAAGCGACTCTTTGAAATTACATGTGCGGTCGGTGGGTGCGGCCGGGCTATCGTCGCCACGGCAGCCGTCTTCTTCTTTAGAGTCGTGATTGGTCGCAACTTTAAGAACAGAACTGCTGACACTGCACAAGAACATAATAACGTAGCGAGAAGAGCTCCCAATGTTGCAGCAAATCCAGGAGTAGTCATACAAACGAGACCCGGCGTGGGAATCACTTTAGGTGCAGTGTTTTCTTCTGTAGTATCCATATTTAAGTCGCCGGCAGACACCACACGAATCACTCTGTTTACGCCAACTTCCTTCTCAGGGGAAGTTGCTCGTCGTTGCCTCCTCACTCTCCTTTCATCACGTCTAGCTTCAATACCAACTTGCTGGTAAGCGTCAATCTGTGGAGGTCCGTATTCAGCGTGAGGCGCGATCACATTAGGATTTCCATCTGAGCACTGTTCTGGGCATCTGTATCTGCAAATCTGAATAGTACATTGGAAGTGCACCTCCATTGAGTCAGGGAACTTGAATGCTTGGAAGTGAGCATATGACAGTACACTAGCGCTGGCTCCGAAGTTCTTGATCTTTGTGAATCTAGACATTAACTTTGGTCGGGTTACACAGCCTCGCCTATCGACTAATTGTATAGGAGCGCGTTGACCGTCGTGAGCAACACAATCTCGGACTAACATATCGAATTTCGCATCGTCATCCTTGATTGCGAGAACCATTGTCATGGTCTGTCCAATCTTCACGAGACCAGATACTTCGGAAGCCCAAGGTCCTTTGCCGACTTGAATTTGCATCCAGCAACCAACATTGTCACCAGCGAAGTCAGCTCGCACAACGTCCAGCATATCTACAGGGAATGGTCGGAAAGTGACTGCCTTTTCATATTGATCGTGCCACGTACACCTTAGCTTTCTAGCTTGATCCCATACTTCCTGTACTTGTGGGTCGTATTGTATAACTATGACGTTTTCGAAGTAAGTGCCAGCTGCCGCTACGTCTCCTCTATACCTCGGGTCTCCGCTGCCAGCGGTTCCACAAGCATGGGCACCAATTTCGAAAGAAGCGGAAGTTCTTCCTAGATTCGGTGGGAGATGTACGCACTGATGGTTGGAGTAGTGTCCCTTAGAGAATACGATACCGAAGAATGGTTTGTCGAAACTGAGGAAAACTCTCATTGCGTTCTTCTCGCATTTCACGTCTAGGGACACAATTTTGGGCATGTCAGGTGCGGGAGCTGGCCAGACATCACCAGCTCCACTGAAGACCTTGTCGCTGGCAGCAGTCTGGGCGTCAGCAGGAGGTGCGGGTGGGGGTGGCGGTCCTCGGAATCCAGGACCGACATCGTTTTTATGGTGGTTCACTGGAGGTCCAAGCGCGAACGGCTTCGAATGGATTTGATGGTGGTTCGGGATTCTCGGCATGCCTGAAACGTGACAAAACTGTTGGTTACTTATCTGCATTGAATAAGTCTTATTTGGAGTCAAAAGCTCTTTTCACTAAACTCTTGAATTTTAAGATTGCGAAATAATAATGGACAATTTACTTAGAGCTTGAAACAAGATTTATTCCGGTCGGATCCCCTGATTTGTAGGCCAATTCTCGTAATATAAAACGTTCAAAATCTAGTCGCAGTCTCGGCGACAAACAAATGTCAAAAACTTGTCAAAATTTAGGGAAATTTGAAGTATTTTTGACAGATTGAGACTGAGATCAGACTGTGAACGTTCTTAAAAATTACGAGAATTGCCCCTCTGATCCCCTGCTAGTTCTTCTTATGTTTTAACAACATGTACAGCCGATCGATTCTGTAAAAATCTCACCGTGAAAAGTTAGGTGAAGTGAGCTTATAGTGAGCTGTCAAGAGTATCAATCCCTAGCATCAGGATGACACTGACAGCTCACTCCACGGTCACTTCGCCTAAGTTTTCACGTTGAGATGGTTACAGAATCGCACTGCAGGTTTTAATCCGTAGATGATTCTTTATACTTCAACTAAGATTTTTGGTGTTTACGCCTTACCTAATGGGTGATGTGCCTGATGATGCGGTGGGTTCTGTCTTCGGTTATGAGGCGGTGGTGCGGGCGGGGGAGGTCCGTTGTATGCGTGGCTTGGTGTGTCTCGTTCTGAAGACTCCATCGCTAGCTGATCTCCTGAAGGTTCAGCTGCACTGTTGGCATCGGGGCCGGCGCCTCCGCCACCGCCTCCGCTTTCATTCGATGATTGGTCACCGAGAGTACCGCTCTGAAAAATATTTACGAAGTCCATTAATTATCTTGAATGAAGATTTATGTCTTTATGTATCCGTATCTAGCTCGCTCATTATTTTGAATAAGTGACATTCATTATCAATAGTTTTCTCTGTACGATATTGCGTTTTCGGCAATTTTCTATGATCTTAATTACACTTTGTTTACGTTAGCTACCATACATTAAATGATACAGAAGGTGTGTGAAATTTGAAGTGATGACTTTTGGAGTATCACTTTTCATTTCGACCCAAATAAAGAAAACCGTAACTAGTAGGTATGTTAACCAAAAGTAAATGGGCTTCTCAAATCTCATAACTTATACGGACACGAAATATTTCTTGTTTTTTCTCGTTCACACCCAGCTTTCTCTATACAAAGTAGGCATTATTTTAAAATGTTATTTAATACGACACACTGACCGTTTTACGACACATCAAAGGTTATGCGACAAGTTAAACAGTTGTTCGAGGTCATGAACAAAGAATGGACATAAATTGGACGACAGTTAAAATAAAGAATTCTTGACAAACTTCTGAATGGATTCCTGCCGTCTCTCCATCTCTCCATAAATATGTTCAACGGAATTTATTACAGCTCATCAAAATGTAAATGGCAAATTATTTGAAGCGCACAAGGATTAAAAGGAGAGATTAGGCCATCGGAATCCCTTTCATTACTTTCGCTAACATCAATAAATCTACCACTATACCTAGTAATTACCAACTTCCTTAATTACAGATTCGAACAGCAATTACTCATAAACTTGTATCAACTTATAGTATCAGAACTGTAGTGATACAACTTTCTGGGTTCACAAATATTAATATGTGAAAGTTGTACTATAATTCGGTTCCCGTTCTAAAATCATCGGGTCGCTCCGGTTTTCAAATATTTTCCATACCAACAGGTTTCCGAAATTAGACAAACCGGCTGCACGGAATTTCTCGTTTTAATTGTGATTTTTTATTTGGCTATTTTATTTAGGTGCAGCTTTTAGCTTTTTGGGTCTCTAGGTTGTATATTTTAGCCATTTTTAATGCGAAAATCATATAGACGGTGAGAGCAGTGGTGGCCTAGTGGTAATGACCGCGACTTACGAATTGTAGGTCGTCGGTTCGAACCCAGATAGGCGCTTTGCTTTGTGTCAATTATTTCATCACCACTGCTCTCAAAACGGTGAAGGAAAACATCGTGACGAAACCGGCATGTCCTAGAACCAAAAATTCGAAGACATGCCACTCCCTCTTACCGAGAGGAGGAATGTCCCAGCAGTGGGAACATTATAGGCTGATTATGATGTAGATGGTAAAAGACTGAGCGTCGAGGAATTCTTGTGTACTATAAATACCTTCTTTTCTTAATAGAATTTCTATTCATGCCTATTTGGAAGTTACAGTCAACTTTTAATGTTTGATTGGTTATTTCATATTATTGCGATACTTGTAGTTCTATCTTAGTTTCAAGTCTCGGTATCATTAAAAGCATGGTGATCACTTTAGACAAATATGTTAATCATAAAATTACATTTCTCATCACAACAGCTGTCCTCAATATTGATAGCTAAGTTATTAATATCATATAAAGTGGGTGTCGCGTGTAGCCACCTGGATCGTCAACAGTTTTACAAATCTCATTTGTTTTGCCTCTGGCTATGAAATTAGAAAGTATTGGTCTCTATAATAGATACGTTTTTCGATAAAGATTTATTCGAGTGCTTAATAAGCCTCCAAGTGATTCCAGCAATTATTTCTGAATGGGATAACACGGATAGTTCTATAAAAGATTGATACGCATTACGTAATGTGAGGAGAAAGTTGTTGGGAGTTTTTTTTTATTAGGTTATAGATTGGGAACGTGTGTGGTAAGCTTGATGTTGTGTAGTTAATCTTAGGGAATATTATTTTATTGGTTTATCTGAATCTCGTCATTACTCATGATAGAACAGTTATTATTCTTCGTTGGGGCGTATCATTATGTGTAGTGTTGGGGTCTGTTGGAAACTCTATGGAAGTCTGTATTGTGTTTTCTGTTTTTATTTATGTTTGTAAATGTCTAATAGTAGATTATACAACAAGTGAAAAAAAGGAAATTTAATTCGAGGGACTACGTTGGATCCCGAGAGCAGCGAAGGATTCTAGAATAGAATCCCGAGCGTAGCGAGGTATTCTAGATTTGAATCCTGAGCGGAGCGAGGGATACAAGGACCGAGATGAATTATTTTTTTCACGAGTTGTGTACTCTACTTTTTACCATTGACTGCGAGAAAATAAATAGTAGTATAGTATTTATCACATTTTACTATAATTGCTGCTTTATTTCGAAATGATTCCGGAGTTAGTGTCTCATTTTCGTCACTGGAAGAACTCATTTTATTATAATTTATGTTATTAGATTTTCCAATGACTTAAAACAACGATAACAGATAGAAAAGAACCTAAAATGGCGGGTTTTTTTTTTTATTATGGAATAGCTCCGTATAGCCAGCCAGTACGTACTTTCAGCACGTTTTATTTATTTTTGTATATAATTCGTATATTCGTGCTTGTTCCAAATTCAAAATGTTTTTATTCACTCAGTGACTAAAAGAGAGTTTTATTCACTGTTTTCGATGAATAAAATGCCCTTTTTCGAGTGGCAATGGTAAAAAGAAATTTGTACATACTCGTGTCTGCATAAGCTAATACATGCCAACTAATATCCGGTTACGTGTGATATCGATTGTTGAAAGGTTAATTGATCTAAGCGACATATGTAAAGTTGTGCTTATTTTAAGTGCTGTGTAAAATATGTTTAAAGGTATAGTTATAAACAAAGAAACTGAAAAAGAAATCTACACTACATTTCTGAGCCGATCTTAAATCTTAATATATTAAATTCAAAGTCCTGATATATCAACGCACAGCCTAAACCGCTGGTCCTAGAGACATGAAATTTGGAGGGTGTGTTCTTTGTGAAAAGTAGGTATCCACTAAGAAATGGTTTTTCGAAATTCCATCTTTAAGAGGGTGAATGGGGGATGGTGAAATTTCAAGCGGACGAAGTCGCGGGCAGAAGCTAGCACTGCATTGTGATACGTTGTTGATTCTATGAGACATATTATATTTGAAATATCAATAAGTAAACAAATAAAAAATAATCTACAAGAAATCCATAAGCTGCCAAGAGCGAAGATCCCGCATCATATAAGGCATTGTGATTCAGGCCTGACTTAGGTGCGGCGAGTCAGTGTGTCAGCCCGGTCATTGATCCCAGCGGGCTAATTTTACTTTCATTAAATTGCTGAACACAGTGAACAGCGTCTACGGTGGCTAAGCTACGGTGCTCTTGATCTAATTTGATTTGCTGGCTTGTTGGGTAACGCGCTTTGTAGGAATTGTAATGGAAGTAGCTACCTATAGGAGATTTTGCTGGAGTTTAAAGGGCTTTTGATGAACTTCCGGGTCAGGGGGCCGAGACAAGTGGCAATCGCTTTTAAAGCGTTTCGTATTTCTACATCAACTTACAACAGGATTGACTTAAGATTTATGGTAGCTTATGTCAATCTAATTCAATTTAGGAATGATTTTCGCATTCCGTCTGCTTTTATTAAAACATATCTACCTACCTGTTGATAACGATTTTTCAATTTTATGTTATACTAGCTGACCCCGCAAACATCGTTTTGCAAAAAAAAAATAGATAGTAGCCGATTCTCAGACCTACTGAATATGCACACAAAATTTCATACAAATCGGTCCAGCCGTTTCGGAGGAGTATGGTAACTAACACTGTGACACGAGAATTTTATATATTAGAAGATAACATTTGTGAGTAAACCTACTGTTTATTTTCAGAATTTTATATATTAGAAGATAACATTTGTGAATATGTAAACCTACTGTTTATTTTCAGTATTTTAATATTATAAACCTAAAATGATTACTTATTAGTAATATGATGATGATGATGATAATAGGTTTTTCTAGGAAAAATTAAAGAATATTTTTACGAAAATCTTATCAATAATTTTCCTTCGTTATTTTCAGGTAGATTACGATTTAGGTCATTCTAAAAACTTATGACTACCGTTTTAAAACCGTATCCAAAAACACTTTCCAATACCATTTCCGATATCGACAAACTCCAAACAAACATGTTACTAACAGGGTGAAACCACCAATTGTCGTCTACAACAAAACTGAGCAGGATTTCAAGTCCGATGTGTGTCGTCGCTGTAAGTCGCACAACGACCGACTGGGAAAGCCAGCTTTTACTCTTTCCACGACACCTGTCTATTGTCATAAGCCGTCATGACTAGTATGCATTTCATTACGGTGGTGTATCTTTAAAATCACGACCAGAACTTCTTGTTTTAAGAGCCGGCTCATAATTTCTAATTTAACTTTGTAATTATGGGTAATCGATTCTGACTGTGTATATGCCTGATTCTACCTGAGATCTTTGACCTTTACTTATTTATTTGACCTGTCACAGCATTTATTTCAAATAGGCACATTAAAAGCACTTTTGAACTTCAACATTTACATTAAATTTGAATTGATTCTAGTCGCCCTTCGCCTTCCTGTCACATTTATGTACACACACATATAAACAGACAAGAAGAAAAAAACAGAAAAATACGTACAAAGTTGATACCTATTTCTAAAAAATCTCTTCCAGTTTTATTATTTAAATAATGCTAGATATTTAAAAGATCAATTTTAAATTATTTCATTTCTAATCTATAGAGACTGCATTAAGAATCTATGATCCCCAAACATATAAACCGTCCCTGTATAATCAAAATTATGTTTATTAAGGGCGTTAAACTTCTATCAAGACACATTATCACTCAATGGTAACATTTCTTACAATGTATGTTTTATGATCAGGTTCAGTAGCCTTTTACTTTCCCTTCTTAGGGTAAACAGGTAAATAGTGGACATAGACGGAACTCACTATGTCCGTCAGCGCAGTGGGTCGGTGTGCCCATATTTGGGGGATCTACCTGGTGACCGTATTAGATTCTATCTCGGACTGTTTTCCGATATGATACGTGTAATGTACCGATTTTAAAATTGAAGACTTTTATAGATTACTAGCTGACCCCGCAAACGTCGTTCTGCAAAAAATAGATAGTAGCCAATTCTCAGACCTACTGAATATACACACAAAATTTTATACAAATCGGTCCAGCCGTTTCGGAGGAGTATGGCAACTAACACTGTGACACGAGAATTTTAAATATTAGATATTGTTCGAAATGTTTGCGATATTTGATCGGAAACTGTACACTATAGTATAATGATGAAATCAATACTACTCTTAGAATCTGCCTGCCTTTTCCATGTTGGGGTCGGCTTCCAATCTAACCGGATGTAGCTCAATATCGGTTTTTTTTTACATGGAGCGACTGCCTATCTGACCTCTGCAACTCAGATACTGGGTACCACGATACCTCTTGGTAAGACTGGTTATCAGTCTTTCAGGCTTCTGACTACCCGTAACGATGATATTTTCGTCGCCTGTATATGTTTAGATTTGAACTGAAAATTAGTTTTAGTAGATATGGAAGTTAGATACTGATGTTTGAAAGCCTGGAACCTATTTTTATGGGACAAGGGGGGTGCTGTTAATCAATATTTAAATTTTCATCAAATCTAGGAAGATAGCTGAGTTATTTTTATGGTAGAAAACTTTTAAAACTATTGGACGAAGTTACTGAGTATATCAGACTTTAAAACTACCACAACTTTACTTTAAAAACATTAGCTTCTTAGTTTAATGCTTTTTCAATAATAAAGCTAAGGCAAAAATGCTTCTATCATACTGACTAGAAAACCGATCGCATTGAACTAAATGACGCACATAAATTATAGCAATTTTTGTGAAAATCCGCAATGTAAACACTCAATACGGTGATTTCTTGGCGGTCGCTAGTGATGTGCCATAAACGGAATCGATTAAATTAATTAACTTTCCACTGATCTGGGAATTAAATTGAGAGAAAAAATGTGAGTTTATACCGCGAGTCGTAAAAGTCGTAAATGGTTTGTTATTGCTCGTAAGTTACTAGTCTGAAATATCTGTTGGTTTATTACGAGCATCACTTCACTTGTTCATAGAAAAGTCTCGTTCTATGAATTTAATTTATTGAACGAGTAATATACATAATTATGATATTGGGATCGACATTTACGCGGCTAAACCACGAGGCGCAGATAGTATTATATAATTCACCCGCATAAGTGTCGATCCCGTGGGAATATCGGGATACAAAGTATATTTTAATCCAGGGTGTCAGCTACCTCCATACAACATTTTATCAAAATTGGTCCAGCCGTTTGAGCGTGAAGAAGTAACAAAAATATAAACACACACATTCACGAACTTTCATCTTTATAATATTAGTGTGAAGTGTGATGTGATATTTTTTCTAGATAGTACAATACTAAATGAACTTGAATTTACAGCGAAGAAGGGCTATTTTCACAAGTTACTCTTTTTAGCATTTTATTTGCACTGCTCAACACAAACCCACAAAAGCGTGATGCATACTTTCTTGTGAGCGCTCCACTTCCACGATACGGTTTACTATTCGAATTAATATATTTGTGGTAATTAGCTGTTTTGTTGAGCGTGCATCGAGTTAAATAAAGAAAGAAATAAACGCTTGGTCAGTAAAAGTCTCTCTCTTTTCTCTAGTCTGTGGTTTGGATATCAAATAAAGTGCGAGTGCGTGTGTATCATGGTTGTATTGGACATTAGAAGCCATTTTGTTGCTTAAGACGACAGATTATTATTACTAAAGTTGATCTCGACTATTACTATCTAATATTCTTACATACACATAGTTGAAGCCTATTCGCTAGATTAGTCTAGTAAGATACTTATATTACTATTATTAGATCGCGCTCTTAGTTATATTCCTAGTAAGACTGTTATGCACCGTTTTCGTATTACATTACGGTATATATCCCTAGGGATATAACTACATAGGTTCCTTGTTATATCCGTAGGTATATAACTACATCACGGCTTCTTATCTTACTGCGATATAATTACGATATATTACTGATCGGTTTTTATTAACATGCTGCGATTAGAACTATTTTTTTCATTCTTTGTTTTCTTCGTTTGAAATATCGACTAGTTTAAGGTTGTGTATATTTCACTGTTTTTGCTTCTGTTTAATTAGATATATCTAATATTCGATTACCTATTCAAATCACGTGCGATGTCGCGCGCTCATTAGCAGACTCATAATACGTTATTACAATCTATCATTAGTAGAGATTAATGCCATACAAAATTATGTTTATTTTGAATTCCACGTGCCAATACCTGAATATTAGTTAGGTGTTTCCGTGAATAAATGTGTAGGGGAAGACCAACTAAATGATGGATGGACTTTGTGAAAGATGATATGGCTAGAAAGGGAGAGATTACCGAGATGACGACTAAGAGGAGTATGGGAGAAAAAAAAATGTTGCGCCGACCCCAAATTAATTTGGATAAGAGCAAGAGAATGATGAGTTACTAAATAAATGTGAAGAATTACTAAATTAATGTGAAGAATTATTATATCAATTGACTAAATAAAACTATTAGTCTACCTAACATAAAATTCTTTTTTGTTAAAAAGACAGCCATACTTTTTTATACAATCGCCGATTAGCAACGAAATATTATAATGTATCAAGTAACGGATACATACAATTTTCCTCATTTTTAAAAGCGTACCGATCCGTTGGTACGGTCCGATGAAATCTTAATCACACCAATCTTACATGGTCTGTTAATTTACGTTTAATCATCTATATGAACTTGTATACAATTTAAAATCGACCGTTCAAGACGGATAGCGGTTACAATGAAAAAGATGCTGTTAGTAAGCAGGGTAACAATACTCTTTAATGAGAAAGATTACAAGGGATCGGAACAGACCCTCTATAAATCGCAAAATGTGTATTCCTCTATAATATGTTGGACTTTAAGGATTGAAGTCACATACCTACGTGCAGATTTCCATAATGTTTTTTCATACTGTTTTTGATTTATTTGATTTTTTGAAAAGTCGAATTTGCAAAGTTGAGTTAGGTGTTTTGTAGGTAGATTTAAATTAAGGGCTACATATGAACAATAATGAAATGAGTTACTGAATTATATTTTTTTATTTTATTTCAGTCATCAGGGCCCATATAAACACATACAATACAATAATAATATAACTTAAAATACTATAAATACATACACCTTTATAATTGCACTAAAAATTATATCCATCGGTGTAATTGAGTAACTCACTAACGTTAGCAATGATTTACATTTTTGCAGTTCAATAATACCTATTCATTGCGTTATTTACGATATTGAGCGCACAATTTTTTCGAATATATGAAGTAATGGATTAGCAATGAATTCCTTAAAAATGATTCAGATTGTAATTGAAAGTGTTTTACGCAATTAGGGTGCAGATTTGACTTATAGAATTAGATATACATTATGACTAAGGGTTGATTTTTAAATCGACGGATAATTTCTACTCGTGGAATAAAATTTACGTCTAACAGATTCTGTATGGAACACCTGTCAAAAATTCAAAATGATTCCTCCTGATAAAATTATCTGTCGCTGGAAAAATCAGCTCTGAGATAGGCAGGACAAATAATGGCCCCAATTCTGTTGTTCACAAACTAAATTAAATTTAAGTTCAGTGCATCTTTTTCTTTCTAATGTATTATGAAAAGTACAGAAGATAAATATTAGTTTAGTCCTGTCAAATTAGATAATCCATAGACAAGTTTAGACGTGATTAAAAAATTGGCTACTAAAAATACGTCAAATTACGTCAGGCGTTGACAAAAATGACAGGATTAAACTAATATTTATATTCTGTCCTTTTCCTAATGAAATAGAAAGAAAAAGATCCACTGAACTTAAATTTAGTTTAGTTTGTGAACAACAGAATCGGGGCCATTGTCTTATTTCCTACTTGGACTTTAATTGCAATATTAAGGACATTAGATGCCTAACAGTTGACTCGAAAGAGATGGTAAAAAATCTTCATACATGTAAACGGATCCGAGATTGTAAAAATGCTAATCGTATCAGCTTTGAGCTTACTGGCCTACTCGAATGAGCTAATTAGCATTAGTAAGCTAAGGATTTGCGACTAGACCTTAATGGCAATGAGTTCTGCTTATCCCATTCCAGGCAGTATTGCTATAGGTATACGAGAAATTCTTGTATCTTTTATTGAGGCTTGGAAAAGTTATTGATTTTTGCAAGCATCAAAAATATGGTCAAAGGGGCTGTGCTTGGGGGAGCCTTATGTCCAGCAGTGGACGTTTTTCGGCTGAAATGATGATGATGATGAACGAAAATATTAAGGCAGTCTGTCCTCAGATCTGGGAGACAGACAACTGAGGGGGAATTCTCGTAATTTTAAGAACGTTCATAGTCTGATCTCAGTCTCAATCTGTCAAAAATACGTCTAATTTCCCTACATTTTGATAAGTTTTTGACATTTGTTTGTCGCCGAGATGAGACTGCGACTAGATTTTGGACGTTTTAAATTACGGGAATTGGCCTTCTGTGTTTCAACTAAACCGAAGTTTGTAAATCTAATTCTGAGAATCATCTGCCTAATCTTTTTCCAATCATGTTGGGGTCAGTTTTCAGTCCAACCAGATGCAGTTACCATACCAGTACTATACATAGAGCAACACGATACTCCTTGATAATACTTGTTGTCAGACTTCTGAGCTTCTGACTACCCGTAACGACTGTCACAGATCTATGAATGACAGCCGGGACCAACTTAACGTTCTTTCCGTGACACGGAGGGTCTCAATATGTAGTGGATGATCACCCATCCATGGACCGACCTCGGCAAGCGTTGCTTAACCTTGAAGATCGACTAGTGGTTCCAAAAAAATTAAAAATAATCTAGATTTTTAATTTTTTTAGAACCACTGGTCTACCTACCTACTATGCCCACAATTTAGATTCCAATTTTAAATGAATTTGATAATAGTTTCATGAATGAAAATATTTATTAGGCTGATTGTAACGGTTTTACCTGGTGTAAAGCAGTTCGTTAGAAAAATAAACCATTTGCAACAAGAATATTACTTTTTAAAATCCAGTTATGAACTTGCAACACTAATGGTTTGTTTGAGCATTGTCCATCATTATATTATAGCGTTGTCCACTCGAAATAGGCCAGCAGCATAAACAACAGATTTTATTGAACTGAAATCCGGCAGCTCTATGATATACACACACACAGATACAATTTACAAAACCGCAATGCTCCAGATATATTCAATTTGTGCACCGCTCTGCCGTGGAACGGAGTTCGCTCCATTCGATAACGTTTATATTTTTATCGATAAATTGAATCCCTATTCAAAGTTGTTTCAAAAAAGGTAAGTTTAATTTTAAAAGATGTACTTTTAAAAACTGCGTTTTGATACCAGAAAAATGTAAAAGAAGTACTTTATAAACAGTAGTAGTTTTGTGTAGATAAATCATAAAGGACTGGTGGTACCAATTTAAGCGCCTATCACTACTCCATACAAGTAAATAGACGTGATTAAAAACTTGCCTACTAAAATTACGTCAGGCGCTGATTAATTTGACAGGACTAATCTAAAATTTATCTTCTGTCCTTTTCTTAATGAAATAGAAAGAAAAAAGATGCAGTGAACTTATATTTAGTTTAGTTTGGGAACAACAGAATCGGCACCATTATGTACTGTCTATATTTGATAGTGGGAGGTATTGTCCCGCCCAAACAATAAGAATTAGCATGAACACATAAACAATTCCATGTTACTCATAACAGACTATTTATTAAACAATAGACCATTCTACCTTTCTATTGGCTGAATTCATTTGGTAAGGACTACGTGATCAGATTATTTTTGTTTAATTTACGAGCAATAGCGATTGTTTATTTTGACGCAAATATAGGTCCAGAGGCACAATTTATTATCTACTAAGCACTTATAAAATGCGGATTAGTTTAAGCCCGTTCAGAATAAATTGCATTTACTTAGATTTGACTTATAAATCTGAGTGGAACTTTTTCCCAAAAATAAAAAAAGGTTTTAAAAATTTAGTAAATTTTTTCGTTATGCAATTTGTTTCACTACTCTACTCTCTCTTTTTTTCACTACTCTAAAAATTAGGAACAAACCTTCTTGAGGTAGGCCTTCATGTAAAGTCAACAAAAGAGATAAGTATGCAGAATCGTTGGAAATAAGTAGTTGAAGTTTAGTAAGAAACCGATGGATGTTCTCGAAAAAAAATTAATTTTATTAATAGAAAACAAGCAGCTCATTTATCAAATTAAATTCCAGTCGACAACATCCAACGGTTTCTTACTAAACTTCAACTGTATCCGACGATCCTGCATACTTATCTCTTTTATTGACTGAACTAGAACTAAAAAATCGAGGATCGTCACCAGCCTGCACTGGGCTCGCGTGGCCCGCTTAGGTACAGACGCCAGCACATCAAGCTACCACTATCTGTCAAATTTCCTTAATAGATTTTCAACTTTATCGCTAAAGCATGTGATTCAAAGTTGATTGAGAAAATTTCGGGTATTTACAGTTTCGTGGGAACAATATAGGCTGAACATTTATGTATAAGAAAACAATGCAACCTCACCATATGTAATATGAGCAGGACGCCTATAGCCAAACCCCGTCGAAGCCGCATCTGTAAACAAATACATTAGAAACATTAGCGGAAAGTTTCACTTCAAACAATGCTATAACTAAACACCGTGGGAAATGTAGAAATTGATGGAAAAGCATAGTAAAATTATCGTCTTGTATGGTCAACCACAACGTGTATCATGTATTATTATAGCTGATATATGTTATCGTACCTACATAGTATCCAATAAATCTTAGTCTATGGAAAAATGTTTTATGTTAAGAAAAAACATAAAACATTTTTTCGGAAAAGATGTAGGTGTATAGGTACGATTTTGTTTTTGTATGTGCCTTTTATTTGCGACTGTGAATTTAAATAGCATACAAAATTTCTCATCCTAATTAATAACAATAATTGTAACTTCAAATAGTACCTATAATCATTTGTGGTTCATAAATGGTAACTGCAATGAAAAGTAAGTTACCTTATTGCTTAGTTGCTGGTATTTTATTTTGGTAAATATTAATTTTATATACTTACCTAATATTTTTTAATTTTTTAATTTTATGACATTCTTCTTTTTTTTCGAAGGGTCCCTTGGCTAATTAATAACAGTCGCACAGTTCGTTCGATCAGGTTAAGCTACGCTTGTCGCGGTTGGTCTGTGGATGGGTGACCATTTTTACATAGCGAGACTCCTCCGTGCCTCGGAAAGCGCGTTAAGAGGTTGGTCCCGGCTGTCATTCGCGGATCTTTAAAAATCGTTACGGGTAGTCAGAAATCCTAGTCTGACAACCAGTCTTACCAAAGGGTATCGTAGGTATTACCCAGTAGCTGGGTTGTAAAGGTCAGATAGATAGTCGCTCCATGTAAAATACTACTAATCAGCTGCATTAGGTTAGACTGGTAGCCAACCCCAACATAGTTGGGAAAAGGCTAGGCAGATGATGGAGTATAGGTATTGTACAGACGAAATCCACACACGAAACCGCTATTGTTAGGTACACAACTATTATTTAAAGCATAAGAATAATTAAAGAATTAAAATGACGTGTAACTCATTATTTATAACAATATAGGAGCAATATACAGCAAAGTGCACACTGAACAATCGTATCATTATCTCTTAAAATGTTCATTAGAACGACTCATCAAGCTTCAAATTTCCAGTATTAACTGACCTATCATTGCACGGAAAGGCTATAACAATCCGAGGTCAGCTTACACTGGTTCAGCTCGACATACCATCATGGGTACAGCCGTCAACACTAGGCTCTCATAATGGACCCACTTTGTCAGCAGGTACAGTTTCCAACGATGTAGGACGGAATCTGGTGCGGTATTGTGATTTTGTTTCCACGATAGTATTTCTTTGTGAACGGTACCTACATACCTAAGATCATTAAGTACGACGTATTAGTTAAGATTTTAACATTCATATAATGTGTGATTAGCATTTTAACAATGTATACTAATAATAAAGCTGAACTGCCACACGGGTTTGAAAAATTATTTTTGCACTTGATAACCCACATCTTGAGCAAGGTTACCGATTTCGGTCACGGTGGCCAATCTCAACGGAGTTTAGCCAGATTCGCAGGAGATATTATAGTGCAGAAGTGTGCGCGCAGACACAGGTGCACTGCCTCTTCCTTCCCTCACTCTCATTGTCCGATGGGACGGCAATCCGACACGACCGGAGAGAGATCAGGCGCAGGTCCAACGGCTTAACGTGCTTTCCGAGGCACGGGGGTATCACACCGCCAACTTCTAACTAATATAACTAAGAAATTCCTAATCGAAAAACTCAACAACACTTTGCCCGACCCAGGAATTGAACCCAGGACCCCACGCTCGTCAGTCGCGCTTGCGACCACGAGACCAACGGGGCAGTCGATGTGCCGCGGTTGGTCGGGGGACGAAATTTCCACGCGGACGAAGTCGCGGGCAGAAGCTTAGTCATTGATAAATGGATCTAGAAAACAGTTTTATGCGTTCTTCCGCCTTTCATGACGGCAAAAATTATATTAAGAGTTGCTGATCATGCTATGGTAAATAAATGCTTATCGGGAAGGCGTTAGCGAGGCTAGCTGTTTTGTATTTAGCAGGGTACAACACAGTTATCTACATGTATAGATGCCAGCACATCAAGCTACTACAATCTGTCAAATTTCTTTAATATATTTTCGACTTTATCGCTACAATATAAAGGTTCAAGGTTGATTGGGAAAATTTGACAGTTTCGGGTAGCATGATGTGCTGGCGTCTGTACGTATTGCCTTTCGTGGGACAAGCCACTTTTTTTTCAAAACATTTGCAAAAAAATTATGCGAAAAAAGAGCCTTTTAGATCCTGGCTTCATTTTAATAAGGAAATCGGAAAAGTTTCAAAAGTAATTCGGAAATTCCGGGAAACGCGTTACTTACTTTTTAAGGGTACTTTACAAGAAGCAGGAAAACATTTAAGACTGAAAAGACCGAAATAAGAGAATTACTTTTCCATAATGAACTCGTAACGAGAGCTGTTGTGGCATAAATAGAATGGAGAATTTTGGTTAATTACCTACATTAATTAATTGAACAGATCGATAGTTAAAAAGACCATGGTGCTTGATGGGAGTTAATTGATGAAATTTGAATGTAATATTGTTTAATGCCCTCCAAAAGTTAGTTGACATTTTTCAAATTCAGCTGTGATACCATATTATGTTTTTAACCGACTTCCAAAAAGGATTAGGTTATAATATGTTCAACTTCATGTTTTTCTTTTTTAAGTATTTTAAAATTCTAGCTTCAAATGTTTGAACGATACACTATTTAACGGATTTATTGACTGATCATATTTTTTAAAATATTAAATCATAACTTTGCATCAAATCTGAAATGGAAAAAATGTCAACTAAGTTTTGGGGCACTTTATGAACAAACTAAATTCAAAACTAAAATACGTTTACTTTAACCGCTAACAATTTGCAGCTATCAAGTAATATGAAGTAAGGTAGAGCTGGACATACTAACAACAAACAAAATTAACAAAGTTTTGGCAACATTAATTCTTTCAACTAGCCGAAAATTCGTCCGGTATTACCCTCCAACGCAATCTACACCTCTACTCTATTGAAGAATAAGGGTGTGGAAAGAAAGAAAAAGCATTTATTGCGACTTGTACAGGAAGATCAAAAATTAAACTAAACACAGTCAAAAATAAAATTATATTTTATAAAAGTAACAAGGTAAGGTCATAAGGTGTGATCCATTCATATCTTCTACTTAAACATTTACTACGGAAACTGTTAATAAATGATTAAGCAGAAAATAAGTTAATAATAATTAGCCTATATTGTTCCCACTGCTGGGACACGGGCCGCTCTTCGGGGAGTGGGCTTATAATCTACCACGCGGGCCCACTGCGGGAAAAATATGTCATGATGGTTTAACTTCAATCTTACATACATTTCATCGTGCATTAGAGAAATACATTCAAACGCTAGATAAACAACAGTTTCATATACAATATGCTACTTTCATCGGAAAATAATCGTGTATATGTCTACTTTGTTTTACAATTTCTTTTATTTCTGATATCTTTACAAGTTTTCTCTCTAGCGTCTGACTGAACATGAATACTCGTAACTTTCATTATTATAATAATAAAGTTTTTTCCTAACTATAGAATAAATAAATATATGTGTGGTGGAATGAGAAAGTGATGTTTGCTTCGTCATGGCGAGTTTAATTAGAGTGGGTGCATACGGTTAATAAGTTATGATTTCACACATTTAATATATGTTAGGTATGTAAGAGAAACTTTAGATTTTGATTAGACCATTTATCTTGTCCGGTTATAATTGAAATGGAAAAATATCATCTGCTAATTAGCAAAAACATCCTAAGAAGATACTAACTTGTTTATACATAAGTATGTAATGATTCGTTTTAATGGTTGGAAAGACAATGCACTATGATCGATCGTGACCTTTTGTAAATTGTCTAGCTGTTTTTTTAACTCCAATATAATTTATTTAAAAATGGTGTTTATTTGAAAAAAGGGTTAACAATGCATTACTGAAATAACTTAGATCTTTTTCGTAATTAAGCTAAGTACCTACTTCCTCGATTTTGTAAATCTTCTGACAACGAAATTAGGACATGTCCAGCCGTTGTGTGCTGTAATAATCTCACAGTGAAAACTAAGATGAAGTGTGCTTGAAGTGAGCTGTTACTTCACGTGGTACTAGGAACAGACACTATTGGCAGCTCACTTCAAACTTACTTCACCTAAGTTGTCACGACGATATTCTTAAGTATCAGCAAAGATTGTGATTCAATAAAAAGTATCACTAACTATGATTTTTAGGGTTCCGTACCTCAATAAGATCACTTCTTGTCCGTCTGTCTAGACCCTTTTTTTCAGGAACGCGTAGAGTTATCAAGTTGAAATTAATATCAAATACTCAAAGCTACAATCCCTTGAAGCAGAGAAAAAATCAAACATCTAAGTCAACGCAATCAAAAGATACGGGATACGGGATACGGGATACGGGGATATGTTCCGGAATCAAAACTTATAGGGTACTTCCCGTTGACCTAGAATCATGAAATTTGGCAAGAAACAATGTGACGTAGCACAAGTAAAGGAAAATCTCCGAAAACAGTAAATTTGTAGATAAGATAAAACAAAAAAAATCCCGTGAAAAACTATTTACATACCTACAAATTTGTACCGAACCCTCTCGGTGAGCGAGTCCGACTCGCACTTGACCGGTTTTTTATTGGATCATTACAATCCGTATTTATGATATGCAATCGTGAACACTTGTCATTAACATGTTCACAATTGCATATCTTGGACATTTTTATAATTATTTAACACCAAGTGATTAGTGTGTGAGACTAGTCATCACTGGAACTGTGGTCATCGTCGTAAATTACCCAGAACCATTGAGTTACAAGTACACGAACATGGATGCCCGGGACTAAATTTCTATCAGATTGTGAATGAACTCGTCATCATTTATTTTTATTATTATTTCGTTTATTTGTCTATATACCTATATACTTATCTAATTGTATTTTTAAATATTTCTTAAAATATAAATTAAGTATAAAAAACATTTAAAAATATAAAAAAATAGTGATCCACCGATGTCGGGAGCAGAGTCCAAGGTACCGTTGGTTAGGGCTCCAGAGACAGAAACCTCCTCACTATGCGAGCCGTATGAAAGAGTACTGCCTTGTGCGTTTTTATTTTTATTTTTATTATTATCAGCCATTTCTGTCCCACTGCAGGGCAAAGGCCTCCCTTCCCTCTTTCCACTTATCCCTATTCAGTGCTGTTATGCGCCAATCCTTGTGGAAAGAGTCGAGTTCGTCCCGCCATCGCCATCTCATTCTGGGCCTGCCGCGTTGTCGTTTGCTGCTATCTTGTAATAGAAGAGTTTATATAGAGTGAGTGAGTGAGTTTTAGAGTTTATATTTTTTTTTGTTTGTGTGTTTATGTGTGTGTGTATATCTTTATAATTAATAGATACTCTATTATATTATTATGAGTTATGTTATGACAGGTTCATAAAGATGACGCGACTCTAGTAGAACAATTTCTATGAAAACTTCTTGGAACTTGTTTTACTAAAGTCGTGTCGCGCTGTCGCGTCGCGCCTGTCTGCCTTAAAGCCTTAAGTATAAACTAGTCGCGTGCTCGAACTCAATGGTGGTCATTGCCAAAAAGCACGCTGTCTCATCTGGCTTCATGTCAGATGAGAGCTAGTATCAGTGATGATGCAGTTAGACGCTAGCCTACATGCACAACGTCTAGTTTTCACGCATAGGAACAATGTTCCGAACCGAAAGGCCCGTAAAAAATTTTAAAAGTACTTTGGAAAATCTTGTTTTATGAAAAAACCACTGCATAAATCAATTACAAATAAAGTTTATTAAACTCTTCGATAACTGAGCTTTATTGGTACTAACTTTATTTTGAAGATTTTATAGTTCTTTTATTACTTATTTACACCAAAATGTACGTTAAAAATAGTAAGAAAAACTAATTTTTGTTGGCTGGTAACTTTTTAATGGCTTTTTATTTTACAATTCTGTTTCCATACAGACAAAATTAATAATAAATCAAAACGATATCATGTTTAACTTTGGAAGCACAATGTCAAACAGTGGAATAATAAAAATATCGACTAGTGGCATCTTAAAGCAAAGCATAACATACCATGACTGTATTTGAAAGAGCTAAGCTAAGCTTTGTATAAGAAAGATATCATTGCCAGAGCAAACCATAAATCATAGACACACCAAGCATAAAATACGATCACGCACATCAAAATGCCATCAATAATTTCTAAACTCCAAACATTGCATCTGTAATGATGTTTATTTCATTGCGTTCATAAATCAAAGTGGATCCTTATCAGAGCCTCAATCTGCCCACTTTCGATTGCCGACGTTCAGACATGTACTTGCACATTTTGAATAATGAACCATCTCCCTCCGTTAGAAACTGTGGTTCAAGGGTGAATGGGTCAACTTGCTTGCAAGCCTCCGATCGAATCGCGAAAGGAATTTACCTACTTATTTCCCTTTTGGTTAACGAAAAGGGAAAGTTTTTGTTTCCGTCTTTCCTTACAGAACGGGAATGCCATTTTGTTTTGTTTCGTCCCCTCCAACAATCTCCAGCATGTTATTACGGAAACGTGGTATGTTTAATTAAAGTCCAAGAGGGTTAAAGTTTTCCGTATGTACCTAATTTATTATTGTTTGTACTTCCGAAATCCGACTTACGCTAAAAAGTGAATATTTCATTTGTATGTGTGAGAAAGATATCGTTTTCAATTCTCAGAATGAAGTACCAGTTAGTTACTTTTAGTGTTTACAGTTAATTTTGTGGGTAGGTACTCAATTTAAAGTGCCCGAATAAAGTGATTATTTATTGATGATCAATAAGTAAGTAACAGCCTATAATTAAACGATAAACTTGCAAAATAACTGCCTATGCAGTCCAATCTGAAACATCTCATTTAGTACTTTAATAAAAACAAAACACAGTCGGCCTCCACCGCTTAATTGACGGGAGCTCGCGAAAGTAAAGACGTAGCCACACCGCACCATTTTAATCACCGAATTTTGGGCGTTCCCGCTGAACAAGTTGCTTTTCGGGGCAAGTGGGCCGTGGGAGCACCGGGAGAAAGTACTAAAGCACACTACCGGAACTCTTTGTACATGCCACTTTAGAGTTTTTGCGGTGCATTTTCGCTTGTAAAGTATGCGGTCGCAGTGCGTCCATTGTATAATTACAGGGTGCGGTGGGCCCACGGCAGAGCTTTATTGCACCTTCGCTGATCACTGCGAAACGTTTTTCACTTCTGCCGCGGCTTGCATTTATTTGCAGATTAACAATTAATAAAACGATCCATTATTTTTTTATGGCTACACGGTTGTTACGAGTTATTCTCGCGAGTTTAAAAGGTGTGGCAATAAAATTAAATTTTAATGTTCCTTTATGATACTGTATTATGTTTTTGGAGAAAACAAAGTGTTCAATTTTACTTTTATTGGGTCGCTAAATGAGTATGAGTGAAAGGGTTTCACTTACCTAGATGGTGTGGAAAGTTGTTTAGGTACTAATTGTGTACCAATGATTTTAGGAGGTCTGCCATTTTAGAGTTACGCAATATCACTACATAGTACAAAACAAAGTCGCTTTTTCTGTCCCTATATCCCTATGTATGCTTAAATCTTTAAAACTACTCAACGGATTTTGATGCGGTTTTTTTTAATAGATAGAGTGATTGAAGGAAGGTTTATATGTATAATAACATCCATTAAATAGTGGAGAAATACTGTTATTTTAGAGGTTTCTAATGTGATGTCGTAAATAATTACATTTTTTCCGCTTACATTGCAAACGCTGGCTGAACCCTACGAGATACATCAAAATAATGTACTACAGTATTGTAACCTTAAAAAGGTCTACAAAAAAGTCCACGATGGTATATATCTATCTCTTAGCGATAACCCACAATAACCATTTTTTATCCTTTACTTTTTACGAGAAATAATGGCTTATTTACGAAGCGATTTTAAGCAATACCTACAGCATTAATCCTTATCCAATTAAGTACCTTAAATAAATATTTTCGAAGATATTACAGATTTAAAATGCGGGGACATAGCGGTTGCTGCGGTACCGGCTAGGGGGCCGGCGGCGCGCGCCTATACATTCTTTAGTATAGGTATTATTTAGTATCAGCATTGCACCCGTGCGAAGCCGGGGCGGTTCGCTAGTTTAACATAAATAGCCTATAATATTTCCACTGTTTTTTTTTTTTTTTGGTGATGGGAACTCATCAAATGACCCCCCGGCTCTGGGTGGAGCAGAAGGGAGTGTCAAACTCTTACTGACTAAAACCCACCCGTGTTAACCTTCCTTAGCCCTTTATGTTTCGGGGTAACGGTAACCCTTTCGGACAATCCTGCTGCCCCGGCAAAAATCTTTTCCTCCGCGGATTTGAACTCATGACCATCGCATTGTTAAGCCGCAATCTTAACCACTAGACACAGATCTTGTTCGAAAGGGAGTGGGCTATAAATTATAATTTACCACGCAGTGATACCCCAGTGCGGATTGGATGTCACATGTCTTCGAGTTTTTTGGTTCTAGGACATGTCAGTTTCCTTACGATGGTTTCCTTCACCGTTTTTTAGAGCAGTGGTGTTGAAATTATTTACATAAACTAAAGCACCTGCCTAGGTTCGAACCCACTACCTATGATTAGTAAGTCGGGGCAGTTACCACTGGGTCACAACTGCTCTCTGCTAATTACGAACAAGTCGTCATAAATAAATATTTCGTTTGACAACAGTTACCTACGTAGGTACACACATCTGGCCAAATGAATTTCATAACCGGTTAATTTCACTGATCTAATTTAATTACCTATCAATTATGAACTCTCCACGAACATAAATCTTTAAAAAAAAAACCTATTAAATCTCATCATACATCATAAAATATCATCAACATATCAGACCAAAAATATCTATTACCAGATACACTTCTTTAAAGTAATGTAACAGACTTTCTTATTTCTCAAAAATTGACTCCACCTTCGTGTGTAATCTGTTATAAATTGCTTGCCAAATATATTGAGTGTGACATGTTCTAAGCTAAGCTATAATCCTCTTAGTCTTAAAGCCTAATCCAACTTATATAGGCAAAAAGTCGATCTTGCAATGTCAATTTATGTAATCTAGAAAGTCTAACTAAGTATTACAGATTTCATTAGCCCGTCTACTCTAAACCACCTAAGATTTAAAAACGGATTGTCATGATGTTCAATCAAAATTGTTTGAAAAGCTTAACTTTTCCCTTGTAAAATTTCATTAAAGGGCGAATGATTAATTGAAAAAGGCTTTGGCAACAAAGAAAAACTATTCTCTGGCCTTTTTGGCGCAGCCGTGAGGCACACTTTCCTGATAATTTTTCACATCGGACTTTACACTTTTTATTTGTTTTTATCTGATGAATGTCTCTGGTGTACTGTGTCTTTTAGTTTGTGCTAAATAAATGTATTTTCTTTCTTTCTTTCTTCGGGGTACCTACTTATCTCACTAGCAATAATTAAGGTTTCTTGCTACCTAGAATTTTCTTGGTCCAGAACATGATAATAAGGCCTCATAGGATATCCAAACAAAAAGCGAATGACATACAAAACATTTATTCTTATTACACTGTTCTGCCTTAATTGTTTTTTGCCCACAATTTGGTTCTATTTCGATCATTTGCTTCTGTATCATCCGCTTAGGTACTTAGCCAAACTTTTGCGTAACTTCAGTGTGGGACTACCCACACATCACAAATTCGCATCAAGGCTTCACTGAAAGTCATGGATGACCACATATCACATGGTTATCATTGTTTTGGTGTGTACGCTTTCGATCCAGCCAGCGAGCTGTAGGATTTTATTCACCCAGAATATGTCCTAGACCACACACGATTGAGGAATAGAAAAGTGAATTTTCTTTAACGAAACGTGAGTTTTAGTTTTTTTTCTTTAATGGGTCTCGTACTCCTCCTTCTACTAGCTGTTAACCTATTTAAACCTGCTCATCATGGCAGGACAGTTCATATTTCTACACAATAACACCATTCTGAAAGTCACGACCAGCCAACCACGTGGCCATCATTACCTCCAGCCGGTATCATTGGTTCCGTGCGCTCGCGCTTGTGAATCTCTCGCGCCCACCTCTTACTTTCACTGCGGACTTGACACGATTAGCCCGAGCCCTTCGGTGAATTTATTATGTGAAAGAATTTTGTGTATTTCTGTAAAGTTTGTATCGGTTACTATGGGATCGGGTTGTATTACTATGGGAATGAGTCGAATGGTGTTTTGTGTTACTTATGTGATAATGATCTGCCTCACGTGTGTTGACTAGTTTTTTTTTGTTTTCATTATGTACTTAAAATTGTGAGTTTTTCTTATAAGTACCTACTCAATGGTCTATCATTGCGATATCAGCCTCCACTGCTCAGCCCATACTCCATAAAAAAAAACAAAATTTAGATTTCACAAAAAAAGGTTCAAATTAAATATTCAATATGGAAATCTAACATTAAAACACCTATTGAAGAAAGTGCCTACCAACTTTTAACCATTTCTTTAAAAAAAATATTTGCATAAAAATCATAAAGTATTCGAAAGCAACTATCTCGCATACAAACATAAAAGTACGCACACGCGTGATCTACCTATTCAAAAGCCTTAGACGAATCAAAACACAACTGTCGAGTCTAGACTAAAAGTAAACAATATCATTGAGTAAGGAAGCTATCGCGCACTAGATCTTACCGAGCGTTGACCTGCGCAGGGGCACACAACGAAACTGAAAGTAAATCGCGACAATGTAAACTGAGGTACCTACCTACCTACAGATCGCGGCACGAACAATTTCAAAGTGATTTATTATTCAAGATCAATCAAGAGATTTGGTGAGGTCGTGTTCAGAGAAAATTAATAAAGGTTTCATTTGGATTAAAAGCTTTGTGTTGAAGTACCCATGTAAAAATAATGAAAGCTTTTAAAAGAGAATGGGCTGAAGAGAAAAATAAGGTGATAATAACAGAAGGGGTGAAATAATTATGAAAGGATTGGAAAGATTATTCAATAGGTATAGAAATCATGAGAATGTTAAGAATGAAAAGCCGAAAGGAATCGTGCAGAAGGCACTTTAAGGGGGGTGAAAGCACTCATGAATATGAACGAGCTTTAAAGGGGCAATCATTCAAAATTCAAGAATGCTAGCTCGTTAAATTCTACTACTGATTATGACCTAGCAGATACTATATAGATTGTAGATCCTCCTAGGTCTTATGATTCAAACCTACGCAGAAAGCTTACGATTAGGCATTTGATTGGTTAACACTAAGGTTAGTGTCTACTTCTTGAAGTTGATTACACTCCACAGTACAACAACTCAATTCATACATTGGTTAATACTATAGAAAGTCTGATATAGAAAAGAAAAGAAAGAAAAATTGTTAACCAACCAAAGTCGTTGTTGTTTGTTGTATATCAACCGTTAGTTTCAACTGCATTTGATTTAAATATAGGCCGGCAGGTATATCGATGCGCAAACTGTTACCATGACTTCAGCACAATCATGATTCTACACCCCCTGTCATTAAACTTTTCATCGGTTATTGAAAAAAAAATAGCTTTTTCATAGAAAAATGACCTACACGGTCAACATTTACAGACGCCAGCACATCAAGCTACTACAATCTGACATTTTTTTTAATAGATTTTCAATTTTATTACTAAAGCATAAGTTCAAAGTTGATTGGGGAAATTTGACAGTCAATTTGGCAGCTTGATGAGCTGGCGTTTGTACTGAACAGCAATTTTTTTTTAAATAGCGGGCTAAAAATTTTAACGCAGGACGGTTCAGACTCATGCGCTGAATCCATGGTAACATGTAATCAATGGTATAGTCCGCGAGGCGTAAGCTGAGCTTTGCATTTGTGTGAGTGCACATAGATAGTGTAGGTGTGACGTCGGCCTAGAGCGCGACGCGTCCATTGCTTGGTTTAAACCGGTTTATACTGCTTTTTGGCAATCGGCCTGAGGCGCACTCACACAATTGCAAAGCTCAGCTTAAACCTCGCGGACTATAACAGGCTGTACGTTGATGTCCTGCTATTCTTTATATTTGTTCAAGTGCTGAAGGACAAATTTTGTTATTCAGTAGCTAGATTAGTAGATTAAGGGCTGATTTTTCCATCGTCAAATACTTAATTTTTATTCGAGGAATAAAATTGACGTCTGACAGTTTTTGAATGGAAGAACTGTCAAAATTACTTCTTCCTCTAATAAAGTTATTAGATGATTTGATTTGCCCGCGGTGCGGTTGTGGAATTGCTGCCAAACTGTTGCAGTTTTTAAAAGAAGAGTAAAAGAACACTATCTTTCCACTTCATCATAGTTGTGTATGTATGTATTTAATATAATTATTAAGATTGTAGTGATATTTACTTTAGAAGTATGTATGTTTATTTGTATGTAAGTATATTCTCATAGTATGTGTTTAGTTCTTTTACGTGAACTGTTTATGATTTTATGTATTTTTTTTTCTCCTTTATTCTTTCACACGCTGTCTACATCTCTCTATTTATTGTCCTATCGCAGGTATGCTGGAAGAGATTTCTTAAGAAATAAGCATCGTATCTATTTTTCTGTTCTGTTTTTTCTTGTCTGTTTATATATGTGTGTACATAAATGGTAAATAAATAAATAATTTTAGCAAAGGAATTATTTTGAATTTTTGCCAGTTCTTCCATACAAAAACTGACAGACGTCAATTTTATTCCTCGAATGAAAATTATTTGTCGATTCAAAAATCAGCCTTTATTGACAGACAGATTTATAAACTTGACATTGTAAGTTATGATTTAGGTCTGGAACTACAGAGGTTTAAACGTCAATTTTGCAGAAGTTACGGCTGTTAGTTAGTTACCATAATGTTTGCGTCCCGACATTATCTCATAAAACTTGGTTCTTGAAAGTTTCATTTGAAGTTGAGATGACATCGCGATAATAGACTAGTTTAGTAACTGTTACGGTAGTTCGCTAACTTGGGATAACTGATATTCTAGTGGCCATGACTACTATACATTACAATCAAAACGGAATAAAATTATAATCAAGCCAGATAAATCAATGATGTGAAAAGGCAACTGAAGCTAATGTGGAAACCTTAGACCTACTACATCACCGGAAAGACAGAATCGTTACGCTTCGGTGCGTAAAATTTATAAGTCCCTAATAAATAAACGTACAGAATCGGTTGAACAATTAATTCCGTCCAATTACCCAAAAATGTAGCACTTCCCTACAAAGCAGGAAGACAAATTAAATTATTTTTAAAACACACAAAACGCTCTCGACCGAAACTCTTTATTTACACTTTCACCAACGCTGGCACTTCTAGGATTTCGAGGATCTCATGTCAACCTGTCAGAGACGTGTCACGATTTAAAAAGAGACAGACTACATGTCAATCAATCGTGCGACAAAGACAGTTATATGTTACGTTTTCAGTTACAGTTTCGTCAGACAAAACTTTGCGGTCAACGACATTCGATCTCGTACTTTTGCTTTCGCTAAAACCAGAATTATCTTGGAGTGTTTTAATTGGCATATTAGCTTGGCGATGTTATATTGAGTAAGTGTGCTACGGCAAACTAAATAGTTGCTTGGAAAGTTATCAATATTTACCTACGTGACTAAGAATCCAGTACTATTGGGCACAGACGTTTCTCAACAGATCTTACTTTTGTAAAAGTCTCTTCTTGTTTTCCTTTGTATTATTCTTAAGTTTTGCAATTCTGAGGTTTGATTGTTGACAAAAAGAATAGTATTAACTCGTTAACATAAAGATATTTTTTCTACTACTCCTGTACTTTAACTTGATTCTAACTTGTAAAAGCTTGAGTGCTTTTGAGGTGAGTTAGAACGTATTCGATTAGCACGAACTTTGATCCAAATTAGCCGTATCTTCAATGAAAACACTACACTATCGTACCAACGAACCTTCTACTTAAATGAAGAAAGTACAATTCCCAATAGAACTTACAAAGATCATAAGCATACACATGAACAACAAGACAAACTAGATACAGTTCTTATCACAACAACAAACAAGAGAAACAATTATAATAATTAAATACAACAATCCCTATTGACGGAGCATTCACATGGAATCCTAGGAAACGTTGACAGTTAGACTTAATTGCCCCACACAATGAAGGCACCCACAGCGGCTGAGAACCTGTGGGGCTGCATCATAAACCCACATTGAAGACCCGCTGGCCCACATCCAACAGAGGTCGGCGACGAGACGGTTAGGCCTCAGAATAAGCGAACGATAAAAACATAATATTGAGCTTGGATGATTTTATGGAAGTGTGAACAGCGTTTGAATTGGTTTTAACGGTTTTACAAAAGCTTTAAGTGGTGTTGTGGGATTAGACAGTGTCGGTAATTGGGGTTTTGTTCATAATGTTCTAATTTAAAGGTGTTAATCTTTTCATTTAATTAGTCAACCTGTTTCTCAAACAACCATAAGAGATATTATACGGAGGCTGGTTTCGACGTTGACGACAAAATCCCATCAGGGTCTTAAATAGCTATCATCGAATTACGAAGTAAGGATCACTCAATGATTCCTTACTTCGTAACCACGTCAACTCCTTAGCTAATCCCGCCAATCTCGCGTTCATTTCGCGCGGTTTTGTTCATTGTGTCATAGAGAATACGGCACCTGTAGATAAAATGTGGAAATAGTCGAATATATTATGATAGTTGTGAAATGTAGGAAGGGGAAACATTTTAAGATGCACAGTAAACAGCTTTCATTAAAAATTACGATGACATCAAAGAGGCATCTTATGGGCTGTCTCATTCGCCGCTTTCAAAGCCTGACCACAACCAGCCGCTTCTCACCGAACTAATCAGCTTTTAACTACATTTTTTTTTTCATTTTTATATGAACAGTTATATGATCAATCATATTCATAAAAACTGTTATTTGCATCGAGTTGTGGCACAATTTGCTTATTCAAATATTTTTAGACCAAAATATTTGAGGTTGTTAGTGATGATGAAGTGTCGGTAATTGCTTGATTATGTTTGAATAGATGTAGGTATCGATTAGATTGTGACATCCTAGTTTTATCGATAAGAAACCCAAGGATCTTCAATGCCGCACCTTTGCACTCTCAGTTTAATTACAACGCCCAGCGTAGATAGTTATTAATGAATATCAGCTAAAATTAATTAAACCATAACCCGACGCAGCAAGTGACTGACCGCAACGAATCTGTAGCCAAACGTATAATTACATCTATGTAACGTAAGTACGAAATAAATCATACAATCGACTCGCGGTGAGTGGTAAGTAAGAGTAGTCAAAAACGAAAGTAGAATCGATCTAGAATCGACACAGCCGAAACATCGGACTCGGATTGTGGTCAGTCGGTCGGTAACTTTCACCGGCTACTAATTAGTGATACCAAGTATCGATGTTTACAAGACCACCGCTGTGAATATCGATATCAATGTTACGCACCTTATCTATCAGCGGATGACATTCCATTTAATTTGACGTAGGAAATGAATTGAAGGTACAGAGTTAAGACCGGAATGTCTGGTTTCTGGATTGATTACTTTGTAAAGCTCTGAAGAAACTTATGTTTTAACTCTTGAATTAAAGAAATAAATACATAAAGCCTAATACAAGCCCGTTCAAGTTGATAATTGATGAACTAACTATGCAATCACAAAGGTTCAATATTATTCAATATACTAATTTATAACAACCATGAAATAAAGAGTAATTTATAACGACCATTAACGACCTTCAAATCAATTCAATGACTGCTAATAATCCAAACATCAATTTTATAATTGTTAACAGCTATCAATCAAATTCTTCATCCAATTAGCGAATCTTCTAAACAAACTTCAAGTTTATTTTTCGAATTCGACAGATATTAAAAAATACTTTTACGATGTATCGATGTTTTACCACGAATAAATGGCACATCACTATCAAAAGCTCGCCGCTGACCGGCGCGTACGCATGCCCGCCTTTAATCGATTGGGCGGGCAGACAAGATACATGAAATTACAACATACATTCTTATAATGAAGCAGTCACTCAATATTTAAAGGAATTTCGAATCGGAATGAAAATAAATAGACTACTTAAACTTAATTGGTAATTTTAAGAAAGGTGATAACTTAAACGTCCTGAGAAATTATATTTTAGTATATTTTAAATGCCGTAGGTACGCCAAATCGCACGGGCCCGCTTTGTAGATTATAACAGCCCCCTTAAGTTCAATCAATCAATCAGTGGAATAATTATGTCACTGATAATAAAAGTTTACAAAACATTGCAATTACAAGCTCAATTACTTTTTTCTACACGCCCACAATTCGCCGGAACTGATAGTAATAAATTTAAAAAACTATGTGTAACGCGCAATCATAATAAAATATTTGAATAAAATTTTATCCGTACTATATCTAATACCAGGCAAGATTGTTAACATGCACAACCAGTTATATTGAGGAAAGCGGAAAACTTTATTATAAAGAAAATTTTAATGATATAATTCCCTTGTTCGGTTCATTATCTATCTCAATATGCCTTGTAAAGAACTCATGACCTTCATGAATGTGACGTTAAATAGGCCTACAGTCCGGCCGTCGAAAGAAGGCATTCCTGTCAGTGAGACAATTCAAGTAACTAATAAAGATCAAATTCGCAAAACACATATTCATTTGTAAGAAACTGACAGATGTCAGGCACGCATTCTCTCAGCGGCCGCACTGTAATACGCATATAATCGATAAAATAGTGACGCAACTAAAGTAGGAACATTTATCCAGCACCATTGAAATACGGTAGGCTGAGTTGATTGATTGATCGACTCATTAATAAGCTATTGATAAAAACGACTGACAAATGACAGAAGAAAAGCTTCGATCACGCAGAGTTTACTCATCAACTACCTTACAGTTACTAATTAATTAGCAATACGTCTACCATGCGAAAACGAGTGCAAAACGATAAAATAATTAAGAGATAGTAAAATCAAACAATGAATAATGACGTGCACACATTGTTCGAAATATCGATAGTTGCGCGGCGAACAAAAGATCGTTTGTAAATGTCAATTAGAGGCTTGCTTCGATCGTGCTTTCCCTGTAGATATGTTCCCATGCACCTTTACTAAAAAATGTTCGCCTTTTTTGAAGTTTCGTGTATCGAGAAACTCGATTTAATTTGAAGGCGGTTGTCGTGCAGCCTCTTTTGTGTTTACACTTTTTTTTTTAAAGTAGGAATTGATTTATATTCGCGTCATTTTTTAAACGCAAATCGAACAATGATTTTACTATGTGTTAATAATAAGGTAAAGTTTATATTAAATAAATTGATCTTTGTTACAATTACCTATGTCTCCCTGCTACTTTTAATTGACTGCATGTTCACAATTAACTATAATTAATGAGTACCAACGTCAAATATTTACGAAAACAAAATGTCATTCATCAAATTTGACCATAATTATTTTTAAAGTCAACCCCGACATTGACATCGGCAAAGGCTGCCGAAATGTCAGTGAGCAAATTATAACACTTTCGCTGTCAGTGGCCTGCGCCCGCGCGGCGATCGACTCGTTTCGTTACTGTTCCGGTCGCAAGCGATTGTCCTTTCAATCACTGACGTAACAGAGCCGCCAGTTAGTTAACATTAAACTTTCATTGAGTCGGATAAGAATCAACGCGTGGGGTAACACTAAACTTCATTGAAGGGTTTTCACTGAGCTGTTTGAATAGGAAACAAAACAATAGTATTTTGAAATGGTGATGGCTTTTCGACGCAATACAGTATCTTTTCAAATCATGAGCTTCATTGCCATCTTAAATTAATTTATTGAATGCTTTTAGTTCAAAACACAACCAAAATCAAAACTAAAGCCAAGAACTTAATTATCCTATTTAATTCATTCGAAGCCAATTATCCGATCAAAATCAGAATAGCCACCTTACATCAAATATAGACCTGTCAAAATGTCAACTTGCTCATCAACGCACAACCGGTACAACAATCTACACATTTTTTTTCGATACATCGATCAAGTTTATCTATCGACATAAATACCGCTCACACACAACACTATTCCGTTCCAATTAACGCGAATGACGTCGAAAACGAAATGAATTGACGTTGACATCGAAAAAATATTTATTTTATCTTCTTTTTCACTGTCACTGTTTCGCTTAAAACCTTTCTAGTGCGGACATTGATGGGACATCTCAATTCGATTTTCATTGTCTTTTTTGTAGACGTGTTTTTGTATTCGAATGTGAAAATCGCAATGTAATGCTGTTTTTGTGCGAATTGGTGATGTTTTTTTTTTTGTGTTACGTATGTGGTTTTGCCAATTGTGTTTATCTAACTTGGCGTAATATATTTTGTTTGCGTCTTTTTATAGAGCCTGTTAGACTATCTTTGTATTAGTTCCGGTAGATAGTGCTTTACACTGAATAAGCTTTTAGGTGCGTTGATTCTTCTTCATACAAAACTACCTTTTGGAACCTAGAATCAATTCTATTTTGACGTTCAAAAGTGCCTTGTGGCCTACTTTAACTGCCCCGTTGATCTCGTAGTCGCAAGCGCGACTGCTGAGCGTGGGGTCCTGGGTTAGGTTTCCGGGTCGGGCAAAGTGTTATTGAGTTTTTCCATTAGGAATTTAGTAACAGCACGCAGTTTGAAAGTTAGCGGTGTGATACCCCCGTGCCTCGGAAAGCACGTTAAGCCATTGGTCCTGCGCCTGATCTCTCTCCCGTCGTGTCGGATTGCCGTCCCATCGAACTATGAGAGTGAGGGAAGAGGGAGTGCACCTGTATCTGTGCGCACAGTTGTGCACTATAATATCTCCTGCGTACCCGGCTAATCTCCGCTGAGATTGGCCACCGTGATCGAAATCGGTCAGGAGGCTATTTAAATATTATATGTTGGTCTACTTGAAATAAATTATATGACTTTTGGTAAAAATTCTCACTTTTAAAGTTAACCAAAACACAATGGAATGAAAGCTCAATCCAGGTTATCACATAAGGGCCATTTCACACACATCATCTCGCATTCTCACGGTAACGGAAAATAATCATTGGGTGCAATTTTCATAAAGGTCGCAGACGCCGCGTCTGCCGCTAATAGCTCTTACACGAGCCGATAACGAGTGAATTGGCCTTATTTCTGTATGGTGATATCTATACTTAAAGAAACCAGGTTCGTCCAAAAGCGCGTTGAGTTTACGATATCGTCAAAAACGCGAGAAACACCTGGATGAGGTACGCATAGAATCGGGAAGTGTGGCAGAAGAAAGGGGAGGCCTATAGACCCAGTAATGGGTGATACCGGGATGAAATGATGATGATGATGATATCTTTAAATATAGGTGACAATAATAATACAATACAAGGTAAAACATATAGGCTAGTTTCCACCATCAATAAATTGAAAATCTATTTAGTCCGTCAGTTAGATTATCAAAAAATAATGGACACGTATGTTTGTTTTTGTAAATCAATGAATATTGACAAAGATAAAACGCATCAAAACTTGGGAGTGGGGGCTCGTGACGTCAGAACGCACTATAAATTATACCAAGGTGTGACGTATTGAGAATTTTAAAAAGCGTCGTCTGTTCGTCTTTTTTGGTTTACGTAACAAATGAAAAAATACGGCTCAAATATTTTTTGATAATCTAACTGACGACTAATTATTTTTTTTCAGTTGACAAGCCTATAAAAGCATAATACAATTACCAAAACTTATTTTTTTAAAGCTTTCTATTGTTATTAAGAAAATCGTGTTGACACCAGCATTTCTTTATGCATTTAAAATTGAGTCTTATTGCCTTGAAATAAGATTTAATTTTATTTGGCATAATCGGCGGTTAGTATGAAAAAAATCAATGTTTTTTGAAAATTACCTATATCAAAAGTTACTGAAATCGATTCAGTAGTAAATTATGAACAAACTACTTTCAGGACTTGCGTTTAAATTTGTACCAAATTTAAAGGCTTTTAAGTACAAAGATCTATTTTAAAGAGGTTTTGTTGAATACATTTCATAAGCTTTTCCAATTTGAACAAAGTGCACATCGTTGCATGTCTTTTACGTCGAAGTGGTAGTATTTTTAAGTGTCTTGAACACAACATTTTTGATGAAAAACCTATGCGGTATTTGCCTAATGACGTCACTTTTATCGCAGTTCTGTGCTAGTTCTTAAATATTTTTACTACCGTAGAAATAACTAAACCGATTTCAATAACTCATACATTCAACCCACAACCATATTTGCATGTATCCAATTAACTTAACACCTAATTTTACCAAATGTATCGTACTGCAAATTATTGTTATTTTTGTATGTAAATGATTGTGATAAATCGACGGTCGCCTATAAACACAATCTATTAACACCGATGGTATGTGAGTCCGCAGTTGACCCCAGACAACATGAACTTTCTCTATACTGGTTCCATTCTAGCTAGATGTCTTCATTTTATTATACATGGTGTTGTTTTTTTGGTTATTCATGGCTTTGGAAGAAGCCCATTTTTTGTGGTGCGCGGTTACAGGGGACAATAACAGACTGTGAATTAACTGTAAAAGTGCAGAATCTTTGCATCGTATAAACTTAATCTCCTTTTTATTGTACTATACTTTGTATTATATATACTATGTACTATAGAGCTACGATTTACCGGGTAATATGTCTTTCATTGATGGAACGTACCTATTTCGCTTTGGAATGGGCAACTAGCTTCATACACACATCAAAAGTGTCTAGGGATCAACATATATTTTTGCAATAACTTTTCTCCTGATTGATATTAATTAAAATTTTCTTTAAGGATTCATCAAATAAAGTGTTTTCGTTTGTCACAGTAACGATAAACCAAGTCACCTTTGCATTAATAAAGAAATTTGCCATTTTCCTAATAAAGGGATTTTTGACATTTGAACCACTAACACAAAAGTTCGAAAAAAAGACTGAAATAACAGTTTTCTCTAAAATTTTATTAGGTAACTTAAACAATTAATAATCCGTGTTTCTACCGCAAACACTAACAACACAAGAACATCGGTTTGGCATACTCAAAATGAGTTCATCCAAATCACGCTGTGGAATGGCCGCCCATGTTCGTTGCAACAACAAAAAAAGGTCTTCTTGCGACTGGATACCCTCCATATTCGGCAGAGCTCTTCTCTGTAGCATATCCCATGCATGCTCAATCGGGTTCAAGTCTGGCGACTGAGCAGGCCAGGCCAGGACATTGATGTTAGCTGCGGCGAGAGTCTGTCTTACAACTCTTGCGGTGTGCGGTCGTGCATTATCATGCATTAACTGAAATAAGGGACCGATTTGCACTTGTAGAGGAACGATGACGTCTGATACAATCGTCTCAGCATAAATTTGAGCGTTGAGGTTGCCTCTGATCCAAATCAACTCAGTTCTTCCGCCGATCCAAATACCCGCCCATACCATGATGGTTCCACCACTATAAGGATGGACTTCCTGGCAGGATTTTAATCGCTGTTGGCGTCCAGGGGTTCTCCAGTGTCGTATACGTCTTGTATCCGGTCTCATACCAAAACGAGACTCATCAGAAAAGCACACGAAACGCCATTGTTCTTCTGCCCAATTTCTGTGTTCAAGAGCCCATTGATATCGAATCCTACGATTGTGCATTGCTATAGGTGGTACCCGTAGCGGTCTTCGGGAATGAAGGTTCACTTCATGCAAGCGGTTTCTGACTGTTTGGTCGCTAATTAAGTTCCCTGAAGAGTGATGAAGCCTCACGGCTAACATCATGGCGGTTATTGTTGGAGCTCTTCGAGTTAAGATTTGAATGTATCGGTCTTGTCTCCGTGTGGTGCAGCGATACCGTCCTCCATGGCGCTCAGCCACGGTACCAGTGCTTCGGTAACGTGTCCAAAGTCGACTGATAACACTCTGACTTGTATTCAGAGCTAAAGCCACAGTACGTTGCCGGGAACCAGCTTCTATCATTCCCACGGCTCTGAGCATTTCTTCCCTGCTTAAATGACGTCGCCGCTCCATAATAACGTTGGTTTTAATCAGTAGTAGGGAAACAGTAGCACTAATAATGTCTTCAATGCGTTGTATGTTTTTATAGGGAAAATATTGACAGCTGATTTTCATCTTTTACTCGAATTTGATTCACAGTTCCTGATTTCAATTATGAAATGCACCAAAAAGGATCCATATAAATTTATAAAATCATAAATTTATTACAAAGCCACATCTCAATCTCAAGAAATCCGCATAAAAATGCTTGATCCCTAGACACTTTTGATGTGTGTATTTAGGACTGACCGACTCTTTGACAATTCAAAAGTGCCTGTAAATTGTTTTATTGATTTTTAAGTTCGAATAAACCTGCTTATAAAACAATTAACTGAAACATTTACTCCTGGCGTAGGTAAGCTTTGCTGCAAAATTATTGAATGTCTCGTTCTTTTTTACTGAATAATTCATTTATTTTAATGCCCCGCGGGTATTGGCAGGTGTTTTGTCCTCTTTATACACAATATTCGTCGATAATGACCCACAGTCAAAGGAAGCGAGCTTTTGGCGATATTTTAGGTTAGAATAAGCCGGTAGTAGGTAAGTAATACCTAATCATAATCTAATAAATAGTAGATTGTACAACTAGTGCATAAAAGAAGCCATGATACCCCGAGACGTTTAAATCCTTTTTTAATTTTTAACATGTGTCATTCGACGTAGGTACTTGAACGCAAAGAAACGTTTTTATGACTTGGCAGTATGCTGGCAAGTAATAAGTCTGCTCAACAACTTAAAGCAGCAATGAATGTTGTTGAACTTTTTACCCGTTTTTTTTTTTGTGGATGGGAAATCATCAAATGACCCCTCCCGCTCTGGGTGGAGCAGAAGGGAGTGTCAGACTCTTACTGACTAAAACCCACCCGTGTTCCTTCCTTAGCCCTTTGTGTTCCGGGGGCCTGGTCCTGATCGGACGGAGAGTTACCCATTACTCTCCGCCCGCAGGCCCGCGCCTACGGTGGCCGGGAGTCGTCGCGCGGCTCCCGACGCCCGGAGCGTCTCCCGCGGCGGCTGGGACGTGAGGCTCTCTCCCTCAGCCGTCCCGCCACCTCCTTCGCGAAGCAGAACTTTTTACCCTGCTGGGTAAAAGGTTATTGCCCACATCTCTGTCAAAAAAGTCTTGAAAATATGAACAATACATTTTTCAACACCATAGAGATAGTTTGAGTTTGAGTCGCACATAAAAATAATTATTCATCGGCACGTTGGATGATAATGAATAGTTTTTAAATGCGGTTACTTATTGATTGCCTGAGGCAGTCGGAATTAGCTTAGTCATGCAGAGGATGAGTACGAAGCTTGGAAGCCAAGACGTGTTGCACCGACCCCATGTAACAAGGCCAGGAAGAAGAAGAAGCTAAGAAGAATGTTGTAAATAATGCAAAGAGATGCGGAGAGTAGGTTTTTGTACTTAGCTAAATTACTGAACTACATAAAAACAAGAGGTTCAATATCCCGAAAATAATAACTCTAAACATGTTGAAGATTCCAAAATGTCAAATTGGTACAAAGAGCCCCACCACCGACCTAGTGTTTTATTTTTAATGTTAAAACCATATCTATTGACTGCTCCCAAATTACGATGTTTATTTATTTATTTATTTTTTACATACTACTTTGACATAATCTTTTTATTATTTGACATTATACACCGACAATTCTAATTTCAACTCTTTATTAGTGGTTGTAATGGCAATCATATCTTGGTTTTAATAGGTTTTGTATATAATAAATTTATCCTTTTGACAAATTATTTTATACTTTGTAAATATGAGAACTTCGTAGGCCTTCTAGACTTTAGATCTGTACATCATTTTTTATTTTATTAAGTACCTGGTACTTGTTGACAGGCCTACAGAGTCCTCCCATAATTAATGTAATTTGAAAACATTTTAAAAGTCAATTATTTTTTAAAAGAATAACTGTTGAGTTTCTTGCCGGCTCTTCTGACGTTTCATATGTGGCCATGTCGTTTTATGTGAAATAAAATATTTTGATTTTAATCATGTGAAAGATAAAGGTATTTAAAAACAATCATCCCTCTGTATCGAAAAGTGCCATGATAAGTCAAAGCTTAAACAAGATGAGACTGATGTAAACATATATAATATGATGACGTGATTACGATATCCAATTAAACCTTTTGTAAGTGTAAGATACTTCCTCATAAGAAGCCATTAGCATTTAAGTACTGGTTATAAAATCAAGACTTGAAAGCCACCACTTATCACTCAAGCAAGGAAATCGAGCGTGAAGCAGTAAAAAATAACTTAATTGCTTTGTAGATCAATAACTTAAATAGTTGCTCCACTACTTTCCATTTTACAACCAAGAAATATAATACAAGTCGGCTCCCAACATTAAATAGAAATTAATTTAAAATGGTCTTCCCACGGCAGCAAAAAGTTTGTATGAACGTTCTCATTATGTATGGAAGACGATACTTTTACTAGTTTCTCTATTAATCGGATTAGTAAGGGATTCGTGGAATGATATAACAGGTGTAATGAAGAGGTTTTTTGTACGCTGTTTAGTTTCTTTTTACCATTGCCACTCGAAAAAGGGCATTTTATTCATCGAAAACAGTGAATAAAACTCTCTTTTAGTCACTGAGTGAATAAAAACATTTTGAATTTGGAACAAGCACGAATATACGAATTATATACAAAAATAAATAAAACGTGCTGAAAGTACGTACTGGCTGGCTATACGGAGCTATTCCATAATAAAAAAAAACCCGCCATTTTAGGTTCTTTTCTATCTGTTATCGTTGTTTTAAGTCATTGGAAAATCTAATAACATAAATTATAATAAAATTAGTTCTTCCAGTGACGAAAATGAGACACTAACTCCGGAATCATTTCGAAATAAAGCAGCAATTATAGTAAAATGTGATAAATACTATACTACTATTTATTTTCTCGCAGTCAATGGTAAAAAGTAGAGTACACAATTCGTGAAAAAAATAATTCATCTCGGTCCTTGTATCCCTCGCTCCGCTCAGGATTCAAATCTAGAATACCTCGCTACGCTCGGGATTCTATTCTAGAATCCTTCGCTGCTCTCGGGATCCAACGTAGTCCCTCGAATTAAATTCCCTTTTTTTTCACTTGTTGTATAATCTACTATTGTTGAGCTAAAATTGTTGATTAAAAATAAAATTGGAAAGAATTTATATCTTAGTTTGTGCGGGTAACATTATTGGGCTTTCTAACCTCTATGAAAAACTATGAAGGTAAGTGCAACTTATGAATAAGAATAGTATTTACAGGAACAATACATAGAAATAATTTGAGGCTAATGTTTATATTTGAACAATTATGGAAGTGCATCGTAACAATTTTTTTTTTTTAATTTGGCTCGCGCGCTTTTTTCTTTATCATACAGCCTGTTACTTGTTCATACAATGTTCGTGATTGATCTGTTTGGTGCTTGGAACTTGTACTAACAATATCTACATTCCTATTTTAATACCTGTAATATAATAATTCAAAAAAGCTAGTGTATTTTTGTAAAAAATACACTAGCTTTTTTGAATTGATGTGATAAAAATATCAATAATATACCATTTCGTGTTTATCAAACCACCCACCACACCACATCTAATCGATATAAAAATCTCCAAGTTCACGGATAATCGATGTAATTATTCAATTACCCGACATAACATGATTGTGCAGGAAACCGTAGCCCTTTAGATAACGACGAAATAAAATTCAAATAAATTGAATTCAATTAATCAGTCCCTAACTAGAGAAAGTTCGGTTGAATTGAATATAAAGATGAAGGTCGTTTAAAAAGTCGACATTGCCCTGTGATTTAGGGTTCAGTAAATTAGAATGTAAGGAATAGTAATAAGCTTATTAAATATTCATTAATTTGTAGTGTCAAATGTATGATAAAGTCTAGTAATTAAGTTGCCTAAAAAATGAAAAATATATAATCTTCTTTGAGCGACCCATGTCAAAATATGTAAATGGCTTCATTTCCATGCGAGAGATGCGCCAAAAGCCAACCTTTAGGATACAGGAGCTAATAACGGGAGTCATGCTGGGTTCATAGTTGTCACGTTCGATAGTAACTACTTTCAAAGAATTCTATTTTGCTTTATGTAGAGAGATGAAGACCGTGTTTTTTTCTTTATACCTAAAATAGCTAAGTATAAGTGTAATAGTTAATAACTAAGGACAGCTCAACATCTATCGCTCATGGCTCAATGATTTTCCTAGAAAGGGGTTAATTTAATATTGTCCACTGGGCTGGGTTTGTGACTATATTTTCTGACCTGTCGACAATTTAACCTAAATCGTCATTATCTGTTATAATCTAAGTACCTAACTACCAACTGTAGATTTTTTCGTAGTTTGTGATTCCTTTGCACTGTCAAACTACAAGTTCTCAACTAGACCATCGCTGCACGCTGCATAGTCCAATAAATGGCTTTCTCGTTGGTGGCCAGCAAAAATATCTACTAAGCAAAATTGTGCGATTGTACTACCTGCTTATACGTTACATTTTACTTTTGAAACATCACAATTAAATTATCCAGCTTCAACCAATAAAACAAATCCAATTAATAAGTAAGTATCTAAACGAGGAAAGTGCGAGATGGACCAAACAAAAACAGATGGGTCGGTCAGGACTCGTCCACATGGATATACTCGTATATATTTTATATAGTTCTTGGCACCAAAAAAGAATTTTCACTAAACTGGCAGGGGGACTAACTCTTTAAAACCTCCAAGTAGTTTTAAAGAGCTAGTCTTTTAAAGCCCCAAGCTCTAAAAACTAAAATATCGTCAAATCAAAATCGTGCAACTGTACTTACACTTCTTTACCTCTCAAAGATCACGATGCGATTTATTAAGTTGGATTGGACATGTTTATAACCAACTTAAATCGTATCCAATTAATCCGTATCTAAACGGAGAAAGTGCTGACGGACTAAACAAAATCATATAAAAAGCAATCCATCTGAGTCCCCGACACAAAAAAGGTGATAATACTGTCACTAAACTAGACGAAGGCTCAGTTATTGCTCATTGGCTTTTTTTTTTTTTGTGGATGGGAAATCATCCAATGACCCCTCCCGCTCTGGGTGGAGCAGAAGGGAGTGTCAGACTCTTACTGACTAAAACCCACCCGTGTTCCTTCCTTAGCCCTTTGTGTTCCGGGGGAGCGGTAACCCTTTCGGACAATCCCGCTGCCCCGGCAGGCTTCGGCCCTTGCGGGCCCCTTCCTTATGCTGACATCTCTAACCAGCTAAAATATCATATTAATCAAAATCCAGTACTCTCAAAGATTACGCTAAACATGTCCAACTTAAATCGTATCCTATTAATCTGTATCTAAACGGGGAAAGTGCAGACGCAGCAGACTAAACAAAAACAGATAAATGGTTAAAATTTCACACGATTTTTGAACAGCCAGAGTCCTCGGCACCAAAAGAGGAGGTAATATTGCCCCTAAGCTAGACGAAGAGTCCATTACTGCTCATTGGCTAACCAGCTAAAATACCATCTAATCAAAATCGTGTACTCCTCAAAGATCACGATAAACATATCCAACTTAAATCGTATCCTATTAATCTGTATCTAAACGGGGAAAATGCGGACGGAGACGAACTAAACAAAAACAGATGGGTCGGTCAGTGCGGCGATGAGTTTCACCCATTAACGTAACTATTAAACTGTGATTAAACGAATACCGACGCACGAGACGTTTCCTGTTTACTTAATTAGAGAACCTGTGCCTTATTGTAATTATGCTGGTTAGTAGTGTTAAGTTTCGTTTAAGGGTTTGTGATCTGTTTAGAGATTAGAAATAGTGTTAAGGCTGTGGGTTGCGTTGTTGGTAGTGAGGATACACTCATCATTAGCCGGAAAACGTCGACTGCTGAACAAAGGCCTCCCTCTTAGACCACCACGCCGAACGATGCACTACACTAAATTTGGAGGATACACTAAATTTAATTAATTAATTTTATTTTATTGAGATAGTTTAAAACCAAGTAAAAAAATTAAAGACACAGTTGGTACGAGTATACCTATAGGTACACATGCACATAAAGAGAAAATATAAAAACAAAAAGAAAAACAGAGAGATTAAAAAAAAGCAAAAAGAGATTTAAAGTTTAAAGTACAGTATTATAGCTTCACGTAATACGTTCACTGAAGCTGCTTGGTAAGAATTCGACTTCAGAATTACTTCAAAGGATGCACTAATGATCGAAGCTATGATTAAGTGAAACATTTAAGAAATAAAGAACTTCACTGCTGCACTAATTTCAACTTAGGTATTTATTTATTTATGTACACACAGCACACTTAATAGAGAAAAATACACACACTTTTGATAATACTATTAGATAAGGGAAATTTCTCAAAATGATTAAGTTACCTGGAGGACAAAATGAGGTACCTACGCTAGGCAGGCAGAGACGTCCCTAGGCCCCTAAGCTCGTTAAACCATTCCCTTGTTACTAATATAAGTAAACCACGATATATCGACCAACTAGATTGCCTTTATTGTTACCTATTGGCAATGTTAGTCAATAAAATTACAATCTACACAGATAAAAATTATTAATTAGTCAGCGCCTGACGTTAATTGACGTATTTTTACTAGCCAATTTTTTAATCACGTCTAAACTTGTCTATGGATTATCTAATTTGACAGGATTAAACTAATATTTATTTTCTGTCCTTTTCATAATGAAATAGAAAGAAAAAGATGCACTGAACTTAAATTTAATTTAGTTTGTGAACCACGGAATCGGGGCCAATGTCAACATTTCTAATTACTTAGAATTCGAAAACGTCTCTAAACCATGATGATCAAAAGTTAATTAGTTAATTTAGTCATTATTTTCTTATAATATTTTTAAACAGATGTATATCCTTATAAATTTAAATAAATATTTATTCAACAATTTTCGTTGTTGCACCTACACTGTTTGTCTCTGCATCAACCAAAGGTTGACTGGTAGAAAATGCCTATGGCATTAAGTCCGCCTCTATACATTTGTGTGCTTAACACTTTGCGGGACACTTAACGCCCCTCGACGTAATAGCAATAAAACTTCTATTGTGTCTCGTTCAGTGTGCTTCAATGTGTTTATGTATTAAATATCTTATCGAAAAGTAAACTATCTCAACTTAAACTTCAGTATTATTTTAATCATATTAAAGGGCTATGGTCTCAAGTTCTGAACCCTTCCCTTCACTTTTCGACTGGTTTCAACTTATTTTTCACGAACACTTTCAGCCGACATTTTGAAAACAACTTTCTCTGAATTTAAGGCAATACATAATATCCCATTGTTTAACTAAGTTGTCAATTGTGATGGCTGGACGTGAGTAAAGTATGAAGCTGTGAATGGTCTGTGTACGTCTTTCTAGTGATTAAGAGCATAATAAAACTTAATTAGTAACTTGTTTACTTTCTTTTGTGTGATATTAAATACAAATGAGTACGTAGGGTTCTACAGGTCTTGTTCAAATAATTATTTTATTTATTACTAATTGTGCCCCAAGGTTTCACGCAAATAACTCTCGTTTCCGCGAGAATATCGGGATGAAAAGTATCCTATGTCCTGAACCAGGTCACGGTCCATGTGCTAAATTTCATCCAAATCCGTTCAGCCGTTTTTGAGTGAAGAAGTAACAAACATACAAATACACTCATAAACTTTCGTCTTTATAATATTAGTGTGATTAGTTTTTTTTAGTTTACATTGCGAGCGATATTACTGCATATATAAAGATTACTATAATATAATAGATACCTACGTTTAATAATTAAACAAAATTGGATGAGTTAAGGTATGTTGGTCTCAATGTTAATTTTGGAAGAATAATAAAGATAATTAAATAAAATGGCGAGAAAGAGGGACAACTAATAGACAAGTATGTAGACAAGTATGTAAGAAAAAAAAAATATGCGCCGACCCTACATAAATTGGGATAAGGGTGAAGGAGAACGATGGTGATAATGAATAAGGGTAATTAAAATAGAAAGCGAGGCGGTTGACAGGACTGGTGTAAGGCATAAAATGTTGCTACAAGAAAGTAAGTATGTCTAAGACCAGGATAAAATAAATACCAAATGAATTAAGAGAAAATCTGAAGGGTCTTGTGGCTAAGTACTAACAGCCGCACAGGGCGATCGAGCGGGTTAAGCTACGCGGTTGGGCCGAGGATGGGTGACCATCTCACATACCAAGACCCCTTCGTTCCTCGGAAAGCACACTAAGCCGTTGGTCCCGGCTATCATTCATGGCTCTTTGACAGTCGTTACGGGTCGTCAGTAGCCCGAAAGTCTTACCAAGGAATATGGTATTACCTAGTACCTGGGTTGCAGTCGCTCCGTGTAAAATTCTGCTATCTAACTGCATCCGGTCAGACTGGAAGCCGGCCCCAACAAAGTTGGGAAAAGGCTAGGCAGATAAGATGATAAGACAAAATCTTACACAATATCAAAGTAGCAAGTAACAGACAAATACTGTTTTACTATCCAACGTAATACCTACTATTATTCAATTGACAAAACAAATTCGCTAACACGCAGAAATAAAGTAAAAAGATTCGTCACAATCACTTCACGCAATCTTTCGACTGATTGAACGGCGTAGCAAAATGTTCGATGAACTAATATCGAACCGATTGCCCTTGTGAAATTGACCGTGGCATTCGCTGTGTAAGGTCTGATTTAATTATGTTGTATAGGTATAGAGAGTGAATTATTCAATATACTATAGGAGCTATGCGGATAAGGGTGCGAAGGTTTTAAAATCATAAGTTGAGCAAGCGAGTGTTTTAAAATTTATGCGGATACTCCGCAGTTACGAATATTAGTTATATTAGTTACGTTCTTGCTATAGGTGCTGTCTAACCCTTCAAAATACAGGCGTGATATTATATGGCATGTGTTACCTAATGCATTTTGATGCTAAAACATAAAAGGTATTTGAGATTAAGCACTTACACCCTTATATTCATAAACGTTGCTCAAAGTTAAGTAGTGATTAGCGACTGTTTACCATACATTTTTGACGTTTAAACGTCACTCAACTTTAATCATTGTTTATAAATAAACCCCCTAATCTTGTGTTCACCAACATTTAAATCAACTATTTAGAAGTAAGAACGTAAAATGTGGTAGACAGGTACCTAAAAGACTCTTGAAGGCAACGTTGATGGTTGTAGATATTCGTAATTTCTAACTATTCTTCTATTGATTTTCGATTTATTAAATCAAATCAACAAATCTGATGTTGACTGTGTGTAATTAAAGTAAATCAAAACTCCAAAACAGCTTTAATAACAGGAGGAAAAAAATTTCAGTTTCAAATTGTTACCTGAATTTTCTTGTTTACAAAATCATATTTTATCTCAAAATGGCTTAATTAAACCTCTTAAACAGGTACCTATCTCTATTTAGTAAATATCCAAGCACCTAAGAAACTGAACTTCGTTATAAAATAACAACATTCCTAAATTGCGAACGTAATTTCGTAAAAAGCACCTCATTATTTTTGTCGGCGGCTGAAAGGGAAAAATATGCCAGCACTTTCCAGGTTATATACCTAAAGGATAGAGCATCTCTCATATATTTTAACAACGTTAACATAAATTAAGGCGTTACTTAAATGAGAAGACTGATGAAAATATATTTTGATGTTTGGGAAAGAATAGAAAATATATGTATTGTTATAGAAGTGATAAAGAGATTCATTGCTGAAACCATCGGCGTTTGATTGCCTACTAATAAAATTACAAAGCGTATAATTGATAGCCGTAAATTACAGATTTAATGCTACTTAAAACTCAAACTCAAAGCATTTAATGCAATAAATCCATTTATAGGCACCATTGAATCGTATAGGAGTTAGTCAGAATGTTGAAACTAGCGTACATATAATAGAGAAGAACCGGCAAGACACTCCAAGGAAATTCTTTTAAAATCAAGATATTACAAAATCCTGGGTACACTATTCTGATTGTCTAATGTGAGCACAATGTAAAAAAAACAAAAAATTTAATTCGTTTTATCATCAATCAAAAAAAACAATTTAGAAGTTGCTCTCCAAATAGAATAAGTACTAGTCTCAGCCCATGCTAACGCTTCAGTTACAAAATCTTCCAAAATTGGTGATCCATTCATTCCTAAAACAAAAGTTGACCCACTGACTCAAGACTTTTTGGACTAAACGCTTTAGTGGTCAATGTCAAGGTCGCGTGCTACCAATGCAACGCCTGCGCTGTTTACGCAACGCGCAAGCGCGGAACAGAGCCGTGCTATTAGTGGTAAGTAGCATTAAATCCGAAAATAATCGTCAAAATGAATAAAAAATCGAGAAGACCTTAAAGTCACAGCCTTTTTTTTTTTTTGTGGATGGGAAATCATCCAATGACCCCTCCCGCTCTGGGTGGAGCAGAAGGGAGTGTCAGACTCTTACTGACTAAAACCCACCCGTGTTCCTTCCTTAGCCCTTTGTGTTCCGGGGTAGCGGTAACCCTTTCGGACAATCCCGCTGCCCCGGCAGGCTTCGGCCCTTTCGGGCCCCTTCCTTATGCTGACATCTCTTTGAGGCGCGCGTGGAACACGTACGCGCCGTCCGGCACGGGCCTGGTCCTGATCGGACGGAGAGTTACCCATTACTCTCCGCCCGCAGGCCCGCGCCTACGGTGGCCGGGAGTCGTCTCGCGGCTCCCGACGCCCGGGGCGTCTCCCGCGACGGCTGGGACGTGAGGCCCTCTCCCTCAGCCGTCCCGCCACCTCCTTCGCTAGCATGACTGCTTCGCAGAAGGAGGTGACTGCCTCCCACTCCCTCTCGCCCTGGACCATGGCTTGAACCAGGGCCGGGCGCGAGAGGTCGCCGCCGCCTCCGATCGCCTCTGCGAGAACACGGCGGTGCTCCGCCCAATTGGGGCATACCGCCACCGTATGCTCCACCGTGTCCTCCGGGCGACCCTCGCAGTGGTGACACCCGGGCGTATCCTCCCGCCCGATAATGTGCAGGAACCTCCCGAAACACCCGTGTCCGGTGAGGACCTGCGTCAGGCGGTAGGTGAGGGCGCCGTGGCGCCTCTCTAGCCACTCCTCAAAGAGGGGTCTTACCGCCGCTATCGCGGCGTGCCCTGCGCTGGGTTGCGACAGTCGCTCTTTCCATGCCGCCATGAGATCGCGCCGGAGGTCGGTCCGCTCCGCTGCGATTTGCCGCGGAAGCGGAGTTTCCCCCCGGCGTAGTGCCTCCGCGCGCCACTCGTACAGGCGCGCGAGGACTATCGCCTCCAGATCCCACGGCGGCAGTCCGGCAAGGAGGCTTGCCGCCTCGCCCGAGATCGTGCGGTACCCCCGGATTAGCCTTACGGCTACCACCTTCTGGGGCGCGTTCAGGTAATGGGCGGCTCGCCGCCGCAGTGAACGCGCCCACACCGGGGCCCCATATAGGGCCATGAACCGCACGACCCCCGCGTAAAGCCTCCGGCAGGAGGCGTTTGGCCCCCTCAGGTTGGGCAAGAGCCGCTTGAAGGCGGCCCCGGCCCATTCCAATTTGGGAGCCAAACGTCGAAAATGCTCGACGAAGTTCCACCGGCTGTCGAGCACGAGACCCAGGTACCTCATCGTTGTCTCGACGCCGATGTGAACCCCTCCTACCGTTAGTTGGGATCCCGAAGGCGGCCCATTCCGAGGCCCATGAAAAGACATGGCCTCGGACTTGTAAAGTCACAGCCTTAAGAGGAAATGCGGTCGGAGAGACTTGAAAAAGCCTAAGTAAAAAGTCATAATTCGAGGTTTGGCTCACGCCTATTTCCTCCTCCAATATTGAACCAATTTAAAATATATTCCATAAACTGAATAAGAAGGATATATTACTGTGTCCCTATGTTTTTCTTTTTCATTAATAGTTGTCAATTTTGTACACTAGGCCTCTGTTGACAGTGGTTTAAATCGGCATTTTTTGAGGGTTCTAGTGCTTATAAAAATAATTTATCATCAAAAAGTAAAACTTAGGGACATACAAGTAGTTAATATTTATTATTCTGTAAAAATTAATTGCTTTATGGTCTTTAACCAGAAAGAAAACGGTCGAGAGCGTTTCTATGGAGAAAAAACCACCCGCATTTCCTCTTAAGATTGTTTCTTAAAAAAAGCGGTAGACGGTCAAACAATAATAGCTGTCCAAATAAAGAGCATTTTTTGTCATCTTACTGGTGAAAATGACAGATTTTCATGATGGCCGTTACAATATGACGGAATCTCTTTCCTAGAAAACCAAAGCTTAAGGCTACACGACGAAAACCATTTAACGCCTCTGCAGTATCAAAATCTTCCAAATGTGGTAATCCATTAAATCCTAAAATAAAAGACGACCTAATGTCTCAAGACTTTGGAGTAAATGCCCTAATGGTCAATGTCAAGGTCGTGCCAAGTCGCGTGCTACCAGTCTGCGCTGTTTACGCAACGCGCAAGCGCGGAACAGAACTGTGCTGTACCGTTGACGGGAGCACCAATAAATAATGCGATTGGATGGCTGTTAATACGGTTTGTGAATTCATTGTGTTTCTGTATTTGTAGAAATTTCTTAAAACCGTTGTTTTTGTTATGACCTACATTTGAGAAATTGATTTTGAATGCTTTTGATTGTTCTCTGATGGCCGACCTACCACCGATCTTCTCGACCCTACAGAGTGTATGTTTCTACGACATTTTAACTTTATCCTAATTTCACGATAGGTATTTTTTTATCTCTAACATCCATGGCACTTTGAAGCTGAAAATTGGTAAAATTTTATTTAAAAACCTAAAACCACCTAGAAACATAACAACATAGAAATGTAATGTCATCAAAAACATAAAAGTTATCTTTTACTACAACGCAACATAGAATGAGATTTCCGTCAGAGGGCGGCCACCTGACCGGCCCACATCGGCGATCCGCTCTGAATACTGCAGTTCCGCACTAGACTTACATCTTTGTGTACGATTAGCGTAACACTGTGTTTTATTCCTTGGCCTGTGTTTCTATTATTAATATCTGCTTTTCTTTTGGAAAACTATAGGAAAACTAGTACAAGATAGGATAGATAGCTTCGTAACAGACTCATAATTCTCCTGTCCTTGCCTTATTTGGGTTCGGCGCAATATGTTTTTTTCTTCCATACGTATCTATTAGTAGTCATCGCTGTAGTCATCCCTCTTCCAGCCATATCACCTTTCACACAGTTCATCCATAGTCTCAAAGAAAGAAAGGAAATAAAGAAAGAAAAAAACCAGGGCCGTCCAAAAGCGCGCAGGGTTGACGATATCGTCAAAGTCACGGAAAACACCTGGATAAGAGACGCACAGAACCGGGAAGTATGGCAAACGAAAGGCTGGCCGTTTTTCTTTTTATTAATATCTGTTTTTCTTTTGGAAAACTCTTATACCCTTTTGAATTCTACTATAGGACTTGACTAGACTCGGCTTGAGTAAAGTTCAGATAAGGTCAATGTTTTGCTACAGATTAATACAACTTTGTGTACGATTATCGTAGCACTGTAGGTTCCTTTGGCTGTGTTCTTAATATTACTTTTTTTGCTTTTCTTCCAGCAAACCGTTGTTGAGCAAAGCTTTCTTCACCAACTTGATGTTTCCGCATTTCGTGGGTAGTTCGTTCTAGTTTATGTTCGATTATTGTAACACTGTGTATTCCTTTAGCTGTATTTATATTAATTATATCCGCTTTTCTTTTGGAAAACTGTAGGCCAGCGAGGTTTTCATCGACAATGTCAAGTTATCACGTTGTCTCAATAGTTTTGCACCAGACTAGAGTTCTGTATGATTTTGATTAAGTATCGTAACACCATGTGTATTCCTTTGGCTGTGTTTCTATTAATAATATATACTTTTCTTTGGAAAAACTTCCGCAGTAGACTTGTACCAGTCAGTCTAAAATTATCGTTAAACTATTCTTAATATCCCCCCTTTCCTTTGGGAAACCTATAGTAAGTTGTACTTGAGTTAGGCAGTCATGCGAAGTTTTCATTGTCAATACTTATTGTTTGTCTACAATTTTTCCTAGTATCTTTTATTCCTTTAGTTTACAACGCTGTTATTATTTATACTTAGGCATAGGTATTTTGAAAATCTATAGTTCAGCTTGAGTTTACATCAATTTCATAATTTTATGATAAAGAGTCCTCTAAAGTAATCGTACCTTCAACCAATCACCTGGATACAGCTGCACAGGAACAGCTATGAAAAATAGTAAAAAACTAGGTCAACGAAAGAAACCTCTATGAAGGATGTCATTCTCGGTAAGCGGACGGACGAATTTCCTTTGCAAGATAAGTGCAATTTACAAGTCATGACATGAGAAAATTCTAAGATATGTATGTCTGGATTTCGCTTGGTTGTAAGTTTTGTTAGAGCGTTTTTTTTTCTCTGAATGATTAATTAAGCTTTCACATGCTACTGCTATGTAGTTTTACGACTGTTGGTAAGTTGTATAAATCTTTCTTTTCTTTAATTTCTTCAGTATATTCATTAACATTGTAAAGATTTGTTGACATAACTCAGCAGGAATTATTTCATTATCATATCAAAAGAGAAGGTCTGATCTATGACCTAACTAACCGCTTAGTAGATTACAGTCTTTCAAGATTTCATACAAAAAATCGGCATTAGTCATGCTTTCACAAAAGTAAAATTACATTGGAAAACGACAAAATATTGTGTTGTTATCCATAAATATGTATTTTACTTTAAGCATTATTTAATGCTTGCTATAAAATCCTATTATTACATCATTTAACAGGTTGTTATAAGCAAGATTCCTGTATTTATAGTATCGACAAGTTGTCTAACAGTGCCATCGACAAAGCTGGTGAGTTTAACAGCTTAGTTTTAATGTTCACCGCCCTCCATATGCCGTACTTTAATGAGCTATTTGAGTTCTATCTCATGTATTTTGACTTACGTTTCGTGCTTTCAGATCCGAGCCATTTGCATAGTATTTCACCAAGCATAACAATAGGAAAATATCAGTTATTTGCAAATTTCGCATAGTCTTTGGAATGACTGCAAATCTTAGGTCACAGGTCACAGAATTATAATATAACACCATATTTTTCCAAGGGCTGCAAGCGTAGCTGTCGAGCATGAGATCATAGGTTCAAATCCAGGGCAATGTAGATAGGGCTTTATATTCAGGAAGTTATTAGCATCCAGGTAACTGCTGTAAGGCACACACCCAAGTACATTGGGAAGAATAATATCATCGCCTAATTGGAGGACGAGGTCACTGCCAATCCCCTTAAACAACGGTCGTAACTATAAAAAAAATTAAGTATCATCAACAAACATACCGTAGTCTTCGAAACACAAAACCGGCAAACAGCAAACGAAAAGTCAAGCAATGTTCCAATCACAACACAGTTCGCACACAAAAACGTTCCACAGATTCTTTTCGAAAAAAAATATAAGTTGTAAAAGTAAAGCGCACGTGCGCGGTAGTCGCGTGGTTGTTCGGTCGCGGCGGTGCGCACGCGGCGGTGGGAGAGTGACAAGTGGATACTGCGCAGGTGCCAAGCCAACCTCCCTCTAACAAGGTCGCGTCCCCCTCTCTTCACACCCATTTCACCCGGAGAAAGTCTGCCTACATACATACCAAATTTTCGAACCAATTGAGCTGACTGAATTAACTTGGTACGGAGATGATGAATGAAATGTGTGTAAGGTCATCGTGTGGGATCGCTTTATCTCGGGTTGTTTCGGCTCTAATCGGCATGCGTCAATGCGTATTACAACATTCATCTTGTCTACCAAAGTGCTGGAGATGCTATCTTCGGGAAAACAATACCTAGATATTTATATATGCTATTGGGCTTGGCGCCTATCAAAATTGACATTTCGCAAAGAGAAATTTGTACCTTGATGCAAAATTGTGATTAAATGGCTCAGCACGTTTATATCTTATTTGATTATGTACTGCGATTAGCTTCACAAACTTTGATTGACATAGATGAAAGTATTAAATGCATCTAAAATTATAAGTGAGTCATTCATACAATCAGCAATATCTTTGATTCCATATTCATTATCAACTTCTTGAATCCAGGTGATTGTAAATTCATATTCATTCATTATCATATGCGGGTTGCATACTTACGCTCTTAACACTACGAAGCACAGACTATTTAAATCCAAATACAAATTCATAATATTTTATTAGGCTTTGACAGGTTGCAGGCCCGTTTCCCATTTACTGCTAGTAAAATCACCCCAGTCTTTTAAACTGTCTTTTCGACTGACCATAAGCTGATTATCATAACAACTACTGTTGAAGATGGTACTTATACGGTATACGTTTCCATATTCTTGAAATAATCCTTGTGACTGTTGAAAATTATAGATATTTTCCTGTAGCAGAATGATTAGAAAGAAAAATGTTTTATTTGGGACATTCACAGGAAATATATACAAAACATAAAAAAGAACATCAAATCTAAAAAAAACATGAATACAATACAAAAAAAAGAACGATAAAAATTTTAAGTTAGTCCGTTATCATATCTATCATTTTGCAGAACTTCAACCGACCGCAGGCTTTTTAAGAGGAGTCTCTCGATGTATTTTTACTCTAAATACGTTAAGGAAGAGCCCAAAATAAAGTGCATGAACATTCAAGAAACCTAAATGTTATTGGGATATATGCAAATCTATTGGGACACAAACAACGCGTCTATAATATCATCATCATTCCTATTCTATTAGATTCCTATTTTATTAGAGATCGTCGCAGAAATGTCTTCATGTTAAGTCTCTATCGATCATCATCTCAGTATGAACCGCCTATTTGTCTGGTCAACAAGATTCCAGCTTCTTAAAGGAAGCTTTGAAAAGAAACTTTATTCATTCACTAATCGCTTACCTGTTTAGTGTGTGAAGTATTACTCCCATAACTCTAAACTTATAAACATGTGTAAAATATCATCCGCCTTTCATTTTCTCTCGCGAGTCTGAGATAAATTCTGCCTCGTTAATAATTTAAACCGTGGCTAATATTTTGATATACGCCTTACATGTTGCTTGGGTTAGTGCCTTGTTGTAAAGTGACAAAACACGTGTATCTATTTTTATAAAATTGAGTTAAATAAGTTTTTTTTGTTTGTGTAGAAGAAGCATCTGTTGAATTTGTTCACAAACTTTCAGCCTGAGTGAGGATAGCAGTGGTGGCCTCAGAGCAGTGGTGGCCTATTAGTGGTTACGCGACTTACCAGACGTAGTTCGAAGGTTCGAACCCAAACAAGCACTTTACTTTGGGTAAATTATTTCATCACCTCGACTCTCAAAACGGTGAAGGGAAACATCGTAAGGATACCGGCATTCCTAGATCCAAAAATTCGAAGACATGTGATATCTACCAACCCGCACTGGTGCCGCGTGGTGGATTACGGCCCACTCCCTTTCACCGAGAGAAGGCTTGTGTTGCAGAAGTGGGAATATTATAAACTGATTAAGCAAACAGCCTACCTGATTAAAATTTTTGCCGCTACCTTTGGACACCTACCGTGGTAACTGTTGACTGCTGCTGTAAACAAGGGATAGACCGCTGAAAAATCATCGTGAAAAGGGTCAGTCCAATACATAATTTCTACACATAGTAGAACTAGCAGAGATTTCTTCTCTTGGTTATATCGTAGAACCATAGGTACCGCTCTCGTTGGCAATGAAATCACTTGCGGTTTTCTTCAATAGACCCCAGCACATCAAGCTACCCGAAACTGTCAAATTTTCCCATCAACCTTGAATCTAATGCGATGAAATTGAAAATCTATTATAGGACAGATTGTAGTATCTTGATGTGCTGGCGTCTGTACATACTAAAGTCGATTATTGATATTTATGATAGCCATCTAACACAAGACAGTGTTGATGATACTCACTTACTATTACACAAAAGAACTTTTAAGACAAAAAATGTCCCACATTTTTTACTTTCTTACAATACAATACAATAATAAGTGCGATTCCGTGTCGAATTGTTTTGTAAAAAACTATTAATCGGTGGCTTAAAGATCGCTATTATCATAATGTCTTGAGAATAAATTAAGATGACGTATTGATAAGATTGTAATGTATTCAGTGCAAGTAAATTCGACGCCTTTATCTTGCATCTTTGTTTCCCACTGTTTATTCTGACATATGATACATATGGTATTTAGTTGCATCAGGTTAGACTCGAAGCCGACACCAACATAGTTGGCTAGGCACATGATGATGATTCTGACATATGAAGATCTTTAGTAGTGTCTTTATTCAAACTTGTCCTCAGCGTAAATTTTTGAGTGCATTCACGTATATAAAATCTAAAATCATCGATAAAGTATTGAAGATTTTCTCATAAGATTTGTGAAACAGAAATTACTTCCATCCTGCGGCGTGTGTCATCTGTGCACTTGATGATCTTATGACAGCGTCAGTGAGCGGAGTTCCCGCACCTGAATTTTGGGCCAAAGATGTTTGAACTTTTTGCCATTGATACGCTAAGAAGAAGATGCATCTCATATCTAAACCAGTAAACATATTTCAGTGCATAAAATAATAATAATACCTAATCACCAACAAATCCTCATAGAAGATAATGAGACAGTTTTATCGACAGTAATCTTCAAAAGTAATCGCGAAATGATTGCAAACATATAATCCCCGCGAAGTCTTGTACACAATGACATAAGTTCTCGGCATTAACAAAAGACGATCAATCACTATGACAAGATACATTTGTATGATACAGTAATCGGTATTCAATCTTTTATTCACAGCGGCATTGAGTACTGTAACAATATTGCGAGGCTGGGATGGATGAGTCAATTTAATTTAAGAAAAGACCAACACAGATATATTATTTTCAAATGATTGTGGAAAAAATATTTTTGTGTGCTAATTCGGATAGCTTTCTGTAACTGCGATGTCTTGAAACACCATTGCGAGCGGGGGTGCGTTTTGCGAGCGGGAGTTCAAATCGCTCAGGCGCTCCCACCAAAATCGGTTTAGTTTATAGTCCTATCTTTAGTTTATAGTCACGCTAGTTTTTTATGGTGTTTTGTTAACTGTGCTATGTGCGAGTTTTGTGAATGCTAAAATATTGTATCTACCGATAACGTTGTGTTTGTATTTTGTGTTGAAATCCCCTATAACGAACATATCTAAAGACTTGAAATCATGGACCGGAAGAATGTCAGCAAGACAGTGTTGTAGAGGGGAAAGGCTGATATCCAGACTGGATATGCTAATGGTATTTAGAAGCCTATATCTAGAAAACAAAATGGGTGTGAATTCGACTTCTAGCTGTTGTATCTGTATTGCAACTCTGAAAGTGTCCATTATCATTTTAAAAACATAAACAAGTAAACATTACTTGGACGTAGTTATGCAAAAAGGATCCAACCCACAACATGACCGAAAATGAGTTAAGTAAATCAAACTGCTTATCAAGGTCTATATTTTCGATTATCAAAAACAATCCAAGTAAAATACGAATATTTTGACATTAAAAATTCAAATTTTACTTGGATTGTTTTTGCTAATCGAAAATATAGACCTTGACGAGCAGTTTGGTGTACTTAAGTCATTTTCGGTCATGTTGTGGGTTGGATCCTTTTTGCATAACTACGTCCACTTAAGTTATTTTTAGAAAATTATGTAAATTTTTATGAAAATTGACGAATAATGGGTTTCTTTTGTTCACCTTCAAGTTTCTTTGCTGTATTTGGTTGACATTATGCAGGAATGTGACACGAAATTGGACAATGCTTATTATAAATATTGATTTATTTGAAGATTTTGTTTTGATTGTTATCTTGAAGTATTCACATTTATATGGTGTTTTCACTTTCTTTATAAATCATACTAATATTGTAGAAGATAAGGTTTTGTTTATTTGTTTGACAGACGTGTAATAAAAATAACCCATTTTTATCTGATATTCCGACTGTGAGAGTGTTCTTAATTACTTTGAAACTTGTAACAATTTGGTACCTAATAATAAAGGGTCTAAATGAGTCACCCCTCACGCAGCTGTTGGTGTCGTAAAAAACGACTTGGTTATTACTCCAAGGGAAAGGGAATGTTTGTGTTTTTCACAGTGAATTATTGTCTGCAAATAACAACAAATTCAGGTCACAGATCCAACGTCCCTTTTATTTGTCCTTAGTGGTCATAAGCATTATTTTTCTTAGAATGGCGATAGAAATTTAATTACCTATATTGTGCCAGCACAAAACTTCGTTGCGATAATTGAATTATCACTAACGCGAATAAATTCCTTTAACCGAAATTAGGCTACACATGAACATTATACATTTATTCATCACCAAAGTAAACATTCATACCGTATCTAGTGAAATGGTTTCCTGTAATTAGAGCCATTTTAATAATAGGATATTAATGTAACCTGATTTTATGTAACTTTTCATTTAAAATATAAACTGGCATACTTAGTACTGTCAGCATATTATGTGGGGGCGTTAAAAAATTAAATATCATATATTTATTCCGTTTATTCCAAGGAAACGTGTTTATTTCTACGTGGCTATTATATCTCTGTGTTTTTTTCGAATCAGAAATCTAATAAAAATAATTTATAAGCTAATTCTAATTCCACTTGAATGGTTGAACTCAACCAGAGTCATTTTTCTGCCAGCCTGCACGACATAAGGTCGCCTTTTGCAGACACCCTTTACAGTACCTAGATAGAAACATTGATCAATCCTACATATATTAAAGGTCGAAGGATCGTGAGTCGTAACCTCGTACACCACTTTCTCTAGATCCCGAGGCTCATAAAAGATATTTTGCACAGTAAGTACTTGTGTAGGTACTAGTGATTTATTTATCTTATGGCCATTATAATGGACCGGAACATTAAAATCGTTCTAAAATATAAATTGTTATTGATGCTATAAATCTTTATAGGATCGATACGTGTTGCGTGTCAGGACAAATAAAAGCCGCTATGTTTGATTATTTTCCAAAGATCATTGAGTATCCAAACAGGATCCTCCTGCCCTAACTTTCAAAGCTATGTTTTCAATTTTAGTATTAAAAATAGTCGGCTTGGTCATAGCTTATTTTTTGGTGCTTGGAAAATATTCATGGATTTTTCATTCGCCTTGGAGCGACCGGAAGAATCTGTCAGATTTTTACTGACTAAAACCTCACGATGCTCTTCAGCTACCTTTGGTTGGGGTGCTGGAGTGCTTACGTATACGTACCTACCTATTTAATCTTCCTCCCCCGGTAGGGGTAAATGATTGTTGGCTCCACCTAGAGCTTAAGAAATCAAAATTGAACAAAGAATGTGATCTATAAGAATGGATGACTTATACAGAGACTACATTAAAAAAATGTGGGGAAAATTACCTAAATTGTACACAAAATCTTAATTTGTACTAAAATCCATTAACCTACAAATTGTAAGACTATGCGTAACAATCTCCGTCATGCGTGCATCGATCCGCGACAGTTGAGAGGTTGCATTCACAGTGGATGACGTACATACAATCGAACATAACGTCACTGTATTGTGTATTGCGCCCGCGCAGTCGCGTGTCATTGTCGTATCCGTGTAATAGCGTTCGTGTTTTTGCTCATGTTTTATATTTACCGCATTTATGGGGCTTACTCGAAACGTAAATAGATTTTATAAGGTAGTCAGATGATGAATTATTAGGTAAATTTTAGTTCAAATCTTAATTTAGACTTGTATAAGAAATATACTTGAAAAAGAAAAACCGATTGAGGTTTTATTAATTTCTTATGATGTAAATATTTTTCATTTAGGTTTAGATTTCCATTTTCATCTGCTTATACGATTCTACGTAATTCTGTTTTTAACTTCATATAACCCTCTATCTTTGCCAAATAATCCAAGAATACATTTACAATGAGAAATACCAAATATTTAAATAAATGATCACTGATTAGCCACTGTTTATCTTACCATTTAGTTAGCTCCTAATCAATGTTTAACTTCTCTTTACTTATAAACGCTAGTTACCAGATGATTAGTACATTTGTATGGTAGCGATAGAATAAATGAAAACGTTCGAAACTACACACGGTGATTCCTAATGCTAGTGATGGGCTTGATGTAGATATCTAGGCCGGGGCGGACCACCCGTCGTATAAACTATGCGATATAACTGAACTGAGCCATACTGTCTAGTGTTGTACTGCTCTACTAATACTCTCTTGCTATAATAAAGTTAACTTCATTGATTCTGAGTGATAGGTTTTGTATATTGAAATAAAATACATTGTTTTAACACATAGCGCAATTATTCAGTGAGGATCTTAATTGCTATACGTAGGACAATTTATTTTGATTGAATAATTATTTATTTCCTCATGTAACCTGTAGGGGCTTATTGAATTTACTCGCCCGAAACGGAAGAAATAGATAGTAGCAAAATATATTCGTAAAATTTAGTGAGTGACAGATTACTTTACAAAAGTATATCAGCGCCTGTAGGTGGTAATCGGTTGAGGCGGTTCAGATCGATGCCTGTGCGTAAAATTAGTAATCTTTCTTTTAAGTAAACTAATCTACAATGACGTTAGGCTACATGTGTTGAAACTGCAACAGTTACTAGTGTAACAGTTAGCAGTATCTTCGCAAACATGTTACGAGTATTATGATCTTTTAACACGAGATACTATAATTCATCGATGTGTAAATTAACATAGCTAGGGAGGTTCTATCTATGTTAAAGGTGACCAGGTGGATGGCGTGTTGTGCGTGGCGATGGCGGCCGTCGTTATTCCAAGCAGCTCACCTTTCTCCCAGAAGTTGATTACATCTCCTGATCTGTTAAGAACATCTGTCAAGATCTTGGTGTCCCGAGGGTTTTTGTCCTAATCTGGCTGACGTCTGTACATTTCAAAAGCACATGCGCAACGGTAACTAGGGAGGTATCAAATAGAGGTACTTACATAGAAAACTAGAAATTTATTTATTTATTCAGTAGTACACATACATTTCATACTTTTAAGTTGGTGCCAACATTAACTCATTAGAGTTTTAAAGTGTACCAAAATCATCGACTACTTAATTTGGAAAATTAAAACCGCTCAAGTAGATAGTTAATTAAAAAATAACAACAAAAAATTTAATTACAACGGGTATAAGCGAAATATTATATAATACTAACTAGCGCTACTTGGTGATCAGTCTGGCCGTCCATCCTTAAAACAAAAGTGGTGGAAGTGGATGTTTTAATGATAAATGATTAAACTGTCTTCCCCAGATTATCAAAGATGCAGATGATATTACTCAGATTAAGAGGAATACAAAGGATTTCTGATTGTAATGGAAAGTAATACAATGAGACGTTCAAGTTAATTTTTTTTTAATCGAATTTATATTGAATTAGTGCCTTAGCAAATTTATATGATTTCATAACTTGCTATAAAAGGGCATAATACAGTGGTAATAATTACAGATTAATGTATTTAATGAGCAAATACTTAGAAATACGGCTTTCAAAACTTTCAATTCCCGAATTCCCTTAAAAAACTTAGAAATTACTATGAATTAAACTGAAATGAATATTTTAATTGTTAACTTCCTACAATAAGTAATTATTGTTAGGTACTACTTCCAAAAGGGAAGCAAGACCGCAATCATTCGCTCTGAAGAAACCGCTAATAAAGTAGGGTCCCAAAGTTAAATGAATTCCCTCAGGAATAACATATAAGTAGACATCTATATTTTCCAATCGATGGACCAGGCTTGCATCAAAGTGAAAAGTGTCTGAGATAATTGGGTCCTGAGTTACGGATCACCAGGCTTTCTTAGATAGGACATGTTAATTTACAAAACGTTTAGAGTAAAGATATTATACAGGGTGGCCCAAAAGTCGTGGATCAAACGTAACTAGGGGTTAGATGGGGTCACCAGCTGCAAAAAGTTGTTCTACGGGAGGTCCTTAAGGTCAACCCCTGCAGAATTATAATTTATTTTGTGTTTTTAGTAGAAAATTGACTTTTTTTAACTAATTCTTATTAAAATTCGAAAAAATCTACATCCTGTATCTTTTTTATAATTTTCACTAGATTGGTACTGATGAGTCCTTGCGTTAGACATGCTATTTATGGTTGTTTATTGGGTGTGTTGAAGATAATATTAAGTTTTACGATTTTTTTTTTTTCTCAAATCATAACTTTTTATTTACTTCAGACCCCACTGTGAAAAAAAAATGCTCTACCGAAAAGTGACCCTGTATTACAAGTTTTGGCGCATTTAATAGGGATTCTAAAAAGGTATTACACAGGGCCATGAGTGGCTCTAATATCTTTCTAGGACGTAAAAACAAAACAACGATTGTGAAATAATTGTTTTATTAAGCAAAACATTTTACAATAAATGATGATTGTGTGTGATGCAAGCTTTGCTGCTCGGTGACTATGAACCTAGAGTGCGGTTTTGCAGAGAGATGCCAAGATACCACAAAGAGGATCCGCAGTTCTTCAACAAGGTTTTATGGACGGATAAGTAACTTTTAGAAGAATGGGAGTATTCAATATCCACAATCTACATTTTTACTCCAGAGTGAACCCCCATATCATAAGAAATGATCGATTCCAGCATCTGTTTGGTATTAACATGTGGGCTGGTATAATTGGCCAGCAGTTGGTGCTGCATGAAATGCCAGCAAGGCTGAATGGTGCTCAGTATTTAAATTTTTTGCAAAATAATTTAAACCATATTCTTAACGAAGCTGAAGTTCCAGAAGAAAGAATAGCAGAAATGTGGCTGCAACATGGTGGCGCCCCGCCTCACTACGCTCGAGCAGTTAGAGATCATTTGAACGAGCGCTTCCCCAACCGGTGGATTGGTCGAGGCGGACATATTGCGTGGCCACCTCGGTCGCCCGATTGAAATCCATTAGATTTTTTTCTTTGGGGCTATTTTTAAGAAATAATTTACCAAGGAGAGAACAATAGCGAACAAGAACTACGACAAAAACTCGAATTTGCTAGGGTACAAGTTACTAACAACAGAGATGCATTCCGTAGGTTACGTAGGAATTTTATTAGACGGTACAGATTTTGTGTTATGGTCAGAGGCAGGAATTTTGAGCATTTATTGTAAAATTTTTTGCTTAATAAAACAATTATTTCACAATCGTTGTTTTGTTTTTTCGTCCTAGAAAGATATTAGAGCCACTCATGGCCCTGTGTAATACCTTTTCAGAATCCCTATTAAATGCGCCAAAACTTGTGATACAGGGTCACTTTTCGGTAGAGTATTTTTTTTTTCACAGTGGGGTCCGAAGTAAATAAAAAGTTATGATTTGAGAAAAAAAAAATCGTAAAACTTAATATTATCTTCAACACACCCAATAAACAACCATAAATAGCATGTCTAACGCAAGGACTCATCAGTACCAATCTAGTGAAAATTATAAAAAAGATACAGGATGTAGATTTTTTCGAATTTTAATAAGAATTAGTTAAAAAAAGTCAATTTTCTCATAAAAACACAAAATAAATTATAACTCTGCAGGGGTTGACCTTAAGGACCTCCCGTAGAACAACTTTTTGCAGCTGATGATCCCATCTAACCCCTAGTTGCGTTTGATCCACGACTTTTGGGCCACCCTGTATAATAAAAGTTTAAAATTGCAATTAAGTAAGTATAAGCAGAACCTACAAAATTAAGAGAAAATTTTAAAAAATACTTACAAAATATTTTTGATACTCAAAAAACTGAAAACGTATTGTAAATTAAAGTATCAATATATTTTATTGACATCTGATAAAAAAAAATAATAGACTGGTGGACCACACATCGTGACGAGTCATAACAATTGAACGAACGAACAATAGATAGGATCATAGGACGGTAATAAAATTATAATTAGTATGCACGGTCTTTAATAGAGATGTGACTGTGAAGGCACATATCGAGAGGACACTGGAACATAAATGTATGTACGTACGTACTTATGAAGGTATGCAGAGCAGGGTGTAAAGTTAACTCATAATCCATAGAAAAGAGAGAATCTTCCGACCACACGGGTGTCGTGTTTGGTGGACAACTGCCCGATGATTGATATAGAGACGTTGTATATAGGGTGCATTTTTGACACGAAGCAGTTAGTTTTGATCTACATTCACAGATTTAAAAAAAAAATGTACTAAAGTCAGCAAGAAAATGGCCAATTTTCACAAAAACTTTTTTTGATGCTAATCGATCCTATTTCTATAAGGATTATATACCTCTAAAGGACCAACTCAGATTTGAGTACTATAAAAGTCAGATATTGCACAAAAATTCCCATATATTTCGTAGGAAATGAGAATCCATTTTTTATGCGTAGACTTGACTGCTGCAACGAAAACTGGCCGGAAATTAACAATTCAAAATTTAAATTCGAATTTCGAACGAATACAAGTCATTGTTTTATTTGCTTTGAAAACAAAATCTTGATAGTTTGATGCGGTTTCTAACATTCGCTGACAAAAAGGATCTCAAATAAATAGTCCCCCGTAGATATTAACTACGAGACATCAAGCAATTGAACATCGATGCTGATGAAATCTATACTAATATTATAAAGAGGAAAGATTTATATGTACCTATGTTTGTAACGAATTGGCTCAAAAAGTACTAGACCGATTTTTAAAATTCTTTCACCATATCAATGCTACATTATCACTGATTAATATAGGCTTTTTTTCCCACCCGTGCGAAGCCGGGACGGGCCGCTAGTAATAAATACAAAATGTGGGTACTGTCGTAGGTATACAAAGTGTTAAAAATTAACCCGACAAACTTTAAGAGGTGTTTTAGACCATCGAACTCGTGATCGAACTGAACAACTTTCACTATGGGACTAACTCTGAAATGACGAAAAAAAATCTGCTGTTTCATACATTTTGGTCAAGTACCTAGGTATTGAACTTTTGTATTAAACAGCAGATTTTTTATCGCTATCAAAATAAAAATTGACAACGACAGTTCTCACTTTCGCCGATATTAAAAGTAAACTTAGGTTCATAAGATACTTAATTTCCTTTAAACAGTAAATGTCAATAAAGATGATGTTACAAGTTTGCGTAGGCGCAAATATCTAAGACATCATATCTTCATTACTTGAAGTGCTTACATATATTAGTTTCAAAACGAAAGTCTGAGATAAGAAGACATTCCTCGATTATTTATGTTATAAACATAATTTCCCACGTCTAGTACATGTTCGGAGGACACGTTTTCACCGGATATGGTGTGTTTGTCAAAAATTTCTTTTCCTTCGCTTGTCTAATACAAACGAAGATGTAGATACTTCGAGATTATGTTCTCAGGGTTATTGCAAGTGTCGTAGAAAGCTGAATTATTATTTTAATAAAACAAGGTGTAATCGGACCTCTAAATATCGAATGTGCAATAAAGTTAAAACTATCGTAATAGCACATTACCATTTTATTCGTCAGGGACGGCGAAGTAATTTATTTTGCTTTTGTTTCTAAGGCACACACAGAAGTTCAAACACTAGGACTATCTGAGCGGTTCTGCACTACATCTGCATAGGTATTCACAACTACTCGATACGCTTCCGTACCGTATCGAACATCAATCAATGTTATCGTAGGAGTTGTATAAACGCTTTTCACAAGTCCAAAACCCGAAAATTTTGTCAGTTTAAATCAAACAGACGACCACTATTCTTCCGACAGCTGTATGCTGTCGGAAGCAAGGCAATTCAGGTTATTGAAATGTGTCATTTTCGATACGATAGCTTGTCGTATGGTTGTGAATTAGGGCGCTGTTCTGAATCCGAGAAATACCGGTCCGAAGTGACCATAATCCTATTTGTATTAATAATAATATTTATTTGCATAAAAACACGATATAAAAAGATGGTAAAAGTACAATTTAGAACAAAACATGTTTTGCCAATATAATAATAATAGGCATGCAAATGTATGTAACTGAAATTAACATTTTTTGTGAATGAAATCCTTAACAATATAGAAACTATTAACAAATAACCATTCGTACATTTAATTTTTAAATAACTTATTATTTAAATTTTTAAGATAATTTGGTAACTTATTATGAGGGGTTGCGCACTAGATCCGAACTCTATTCGTCCGAATTTAGAACATTCCCAATTCGGATTGAAGTCGGATCTTTAATTCGGATTCGGATGTAGTGCAGAACCACTCTCACCCTTTACTACTTGAATAGATTCTACACGAATCTTAATTTGTGATAATACATACGGTAGCATACGATATCTTTAAAATGTATAGAGAATTTACAAATTTTAATCAGATGATTATTAAAATTTGTAAATTCTCTATACATTTTACACACGACACGACACGACATCACACGACTACACGACTTGAGGCTCAAATCAAATCGAATCGTTTTGTGCACTATCATTAAAATAATAAATGTCATTAATATAAATAAATAATTCTGTTCTTCAAATAGGTGGGCTATTTGAAGAACAGAACCACAATACAAAAGCTGCAAGAACACTAGTCGCAATAGAATCCGGGGAAGTTTTTGTGACCCTACAAACCGTTCTGCCTAATATATCTCTAATAATAAAGCACAAGTGTTTGTTTGTTTGTGGAGGGGCCCGTGGCTAAATAATAACATCTGCACAGTTCGATCGATCAGGTTAAGCTACGCTTGCCATGGTTGGTCTGTGGATGGGTGACCAACTTTAGATACCGAGACCCCTCCGTGCCTTGGAAAGCAAGTTAAATCGTTTGTCTCGGCTGTCATTCGTGGATCTTTAACAGTCGTTGTGGGTAGTCAGAATCCCGAACTACATAAATCTGACAACCAGTCTTACCAAGGGGTATCGTATTACCCAGTAACTGGGTTGTGGAGGTCAAATAGGCAGTCGCTCCATGTAAAATACTGATATTCAGCTGCATACGGTTAGACTGGAAGCCAACCCCAACATAGTTGGGAAAAGGCTAGTCAGATGATGATGTGTTTGTTTGAATGCACTAATCTCTGGAACTAACAGGCGGATTTGAAAGATAAGTTTTGCATTTGATAACCCAATTCTTGAAGAAGACGGAGAGAACTAAGCAAAAAGAATAAAAAATCAAAAAGAACGCTACGCGAAAACGAAGTAATAGCGCGGGCAGGCGATACGATGCGACGGGGTGGGTTGGAGGAACAAGAATATTCACGCTCTCTGTGGGAACGTTATAGGCTGATTAGGTATGTACACGCCCATTTTATATATACTATATATTCTACAAAAAAACTTTTTTACAAAAAAAAAACAACTGACTTCCAAAAAAACACTACAAAGTGAAAAATAACTTTAATTTCGGAAGTCGGTGTCGTTGGTTCCGCATTTTCTTTTATTGACACCGACTTCCGAAATTAAAGTTATTCTATATAACTAAGTAGAATCGCAAACCGTGAAATATTTATTATTGAGTAGTTCCGATGGCCATCTGTGGTCTTCATCATCAGTTCCACTTTACCGAATGGTGCTTTCTGAAAGCAAATGTACGAGTTACTATAAAAAATACCCAAATCGCTATAGGTGTGCATACAAAATTTGAAGGTTTCCCTCGATTTCCATGAGATTCCCATTTGGTGACAATGGGACCACCTCGGGAGCATACCCTCTCAAATAAAAAATAATTTTGAAAATCGGTGTACACACGGCTACACATCAAGCTATACATTTCCAGTATAAGCTGATCTCACATTGTATAGGATTTCCGTACGATGCGAGACCAGCGTAAACTGGTTATGTATAGCTTGATGTGTAGCCGTGTGTACAATTGACGGAGAAATCAGAGAACATACATAAAAAAAAAACATACATAAAGTCGAACATATAACCTCCTCCTTTTTGGAAGTCGGCTAAAAAACCTCAACATTCCAATATCATACTAATCTCACACACTTCCTCCGCTCAGATCAAAGCGCGTTTGATGAATTTTTTTTAAGCTCGCCTAGAGGAAGTGAAATCTCCGCGAATGTCGCATGTCGGTCGGCAAGGTCGCAAGTAGGATGCTCGCAAGTGGGCTGTTGTGACTGCCAGACACACGTAAGTACGTATGGTGGTGTACGCGCGGTGAGAGTGCGAGCTTTGAATTGAGTCAGTTTTTTTTTAATCGCCGGAATTGCCCTGGATGTGGTGACAAGTAGACAGTCGAGAAAAGGAAGGGTGTTGTACCCACAGATATAGATAGATAGACCTAGATAACGCAATTATCACGATCTGTATGAAAACCAAGCGTGGCATTTTTTGACTACTTAATATGACGTCACAAGCACTTTAGATTGATGGGAAAATCAAATCGATGCAGAGACGCCGCCGAGTACAACACCCGTCTCGCCCTACCCCCGGGGCCTAGCGCCAACGCTCACCTCACGCTCACCCAGCCAGCAGTACGCGAAAGTGGCGGCTTACGATTTTTGTACGTAAGCTGGGCACGCGAAGTAGTTGCTCTTGTGTTATCTAGGTTATCTATATCTGAGGTTGTATCGTTAATAATAGAACACAGAATAAAGAATACCTAGTTTTCTAGAAGAAGAAGACAATTCTGATTCTCAGCCTAATTTGAATAAATGTCTTTGATTTTTTTGATGCAGTCTCTCATTCAATGATCCAGTGGTTGGTGGTGAGCTGTTTGTTCTAATAGGAGGTCTGGACGTAGACAAAAAAACACGTATTGAGACAAAATAACAGTTAAAATTTAAACTGAATGTGTGTACTATAGAAAAAAAACGAAAAATTATTTCTTGAATTGTCGATATCTAATAAACAACCAAAGGCCTTCTACCATAACATGATGATCCACAGCAACCTGAATAAAAAAAAAATATTTTCAAACCCCGCACTCTCTTCCATCGCACGAGTCACGTCTCTGACTGCGCGTGCGCGCGTCGCGTGCCCGCCGCCCCGGATGCGACACATGCTTTTCTAGGAGACCACGCTATTTATCCTACTACTACCTATCAAGTGCTATTACACTTATGTCTTTATGTTCATCGTTATTTACAAATCACTGCCACTTTATTGCTCGAGTTTCGAGCTCAATCAGTCTCGAGTGCTAACTCGTAAATAGGACGAAAAGATAATCTTAAAAGATTTATTTTCTTCTAATGATTCTGTTATCTTGCAAATTTCTTGTTTACTGATTATACAACTGCTTCGATACGAAATGTACAGACGCCACCACATCAAGCTACTACAATCTGTCAAATTTCATTAATAGATTTTCTTCTTTATCGCTAAAGCATAAGGTAAAAAGTTGATTGGGAAAATTTTACAGTTTCGGGTAGCTTAATGTGCTGGCGTCTTTATACCCACAATTTTGCCAATTATGTTTAAATCCCATGAAATAGGGGGCAATCCTATTGCTATACCTGAATATTTATATTAATTTTGCGCTATAGAGTACTGCACTGCCAAACCCTATGGCGAATACATGCATGATGTTAACTTATGTTAAACAAGACAAAATAAAAGTATTTAAAGTCTATTCAAACTTATGCTTCAAATTATTATTATTTCAAGTTAAACAAATATCAACTTTAGTTTAGTGATAATTAAGTTGATTTCAGAGTGACAAGAACTATTTAAAAATTTATAAAAATATTTGAAGTAGTATCGTAAACTAAACTTTATTTTGTGGGCATTAAATTTATTTTTCTAAATACTCATGTTTGTTTACATGTTTGGCAAATAAATCGCGAACGGTGATTAGATCCATAAATAAATCAAGTCTATTCAGTAAAAAAAATATTAATTACATCAATCAGTCAGCCTAGTTTGTTTTCTAATTATTGCCCAATAAAAAGATAGAAAAAAAAAACTATCGACCAGCGCGACATCGATAGCACCCAATCGATCAAAAACTCGACCACATCAAGGCCTCAGAACATGTTTGCTTTTTAAGGATAATCGTAGACTAAGTAGGTCTACTGTCTCGTACTAAATGTTCAAACAGATTGAGTACCTAGTAAAATTGAAACATGTCCAATTTGATGTTGATCACTATTACACGCCTTCATTGCCGCCGTCGAACTGGTATAATTTAGTTCAGAGTTTGTTCTGGAGTAAGAAGTAAAAAGTGAGGTTGAGGACCGTTCTGTCTAGATGCTTGAATAATATAAGCAGTAATCAGCCTATAATGTTCCCAATACTAGGATACGGGCCTCTGTAAGAAGGAGTGGGCCGTAATCTACCACGCGGGCCCAGTGTGGGTTGGAAGATGTCACATGTCTTCGAATTTTTGGTTCTAGGATATGCCGGCTTTCTCACGATGTCTGTTTGTTTGGATATTAAAGTGTACGTTCAAAATCAAATCAGTCATTTATTTGCATAAAATATGGCGACTAAAAGAGATATAAAATAGGACATAGGTATTATAAAATTCCCGACATAAGTATTATCACAACGATTTGACAGTTGTCCCCACTCCAGAAGGCCAATTCGGTATGTAAAGAAAACAAATCCTACGCTGATTCCCAAACCATTTCGAGATTTAAGGTTTCTTAACTGAATTTTTCTATTTTTAGTGCTTAAAATTATAAGATGGAGTTTATTTTAACATAAACACTTAATACCACTTGACTTTCATTTGACCTCCAAATGACGTCACAAGTAAGCAGATTGAGAATACTTTCGGTGCCTCCTCTCATCATATGATAAAAAGTTAAAGTCATATAATGTCAACTATAGGAATGACCTTATTAATATAGGTATGTAATGCAGTCGTGCGAAAATTTCGGCCTTTGAATCGATTCAAATCAAACATTGAAAATCTATTCACACGTAAAATCTAAATCCCGAATTCTGAACTATCGTTAATCAATCATTATTATGATAGCTTAAATAAAATGCATTCCCTTTAAATAATAATATATTAAGTATAAAATCATTCGAACTATTTTGTAACCACAAATGGTGTTGCAAACTTGCAAATATAACTAGGTACTGTAGCTACTCGTTATTGGTTTGATTTTGATAGGGACATATTAATAATACCTATTATTTTATTTAATTATTAATTATCAGTCATTTCTGTCCCACTGCAGGGCCAAGGCCTCCCTTCACTCCTTCCACTTATCCCTATACAAAATTAATAACTGTATCAAGTAAATGTTCAATCGATTATGTCGATCATTCCCACCTCTAAAACTGTCTAGTGTCATGCTTGAAGTTTCTGATGTCAAGCAAAAAACGTCAAATTTAGAATTTTTATTACTGTGTTATACGTGGCATAGATATTGAACTCTTCAGCCTACTTTTGAAGCAGAATTTAGAAAATTTATTTAAAATTAATGGCTGCTTAGAAAACCAAAATTTTGAAATTAGTTGCATAAAATAACTAAATCTATAAATTAAAAATATAAAAAAAATACCTGAAAAAAACTTTACATACCCAATTCGGTACGTAAAGAAAAAAAATCCTACGCTGATTCCCAAACCATTTCGAGATTTAAGGTTTCTTAACTTAATTTTTCTATTTTTAGTGCTTAAAATTATAAGATGAAGTTTATTTTAACATAAACACTTAATACCATTTGACTTTCATTTGACCTGCAAATGACGTCACAAGTAAGCAGATTGAGAATACTTTCGGTGCCTCCTCTCATCATATGATAAAAAGTTAAAGTCTAATGTCAACTATAGGGATGACCATAATAATATAGGTATGTAATGCAGTCGTGCGAAAATTTCGGCCTTTGAATCGATTCAAATCAAACATTGAAAATCTATTCACACGTAAAATCTAAATCCCGAATTCTGAACTATCGTTAATCAATAATTATTATGATAGCTTAAATAAAATGCATTCCCTTTAAATAATAATATATTAAGTATAAAATCATTCGAACTATTTTGTAACCACAAATGGTGTTGCAAACTTGCAAATATAACTAGGTACTGTAGCTACTCGTTATTGGTTTGATTTTGATAGGGACATATTAATAATACCTATTATTTAATTTAATTATTAATTATCAGTCATTTCTGTCCCACTGCAGGGCCAAGGCCTCCCTTCACTCCTTCCACTTATCCCTATACAAAATTAATAACTGTATCAAGTAAATGTTCAATCGATTATGTCGATCATTCCCACCTCTAAAACTGTCTAGTGTCATGCTTGAAGTTTCTGATGTCAAGCAAAAAACGTCAAATTTAGAATTTTTATTACTGTGTTATACGTGGCATAGATATTGAACTCTTCAGCCTACTTTTGAAGCAGAATTTAGAAAATTTATTTAAAATTAATGGCTGCTTAGAAAACCAAAATTTTGAAATTAGTTGCATAAAATAACTAAATCTATAAATTAAAAATATAAAAAAATACCTGAAAAAAACTTTACATACCCAATTCGGTACGTAAAGAAAAAAAATCCTACGCTGATTCCCAAACCATTTCGAGATTTAAGGTTTCTTAAATTAATTTTTCTATTTTTAGTGCTTAAAATTATAAGATGATGTTTATTTTAACATAAACACTTAATACCATTTGACTTTCATTTGACCTGCAAATGACGTCACAAGTAAGCAGATTGAGAATACTTTCGGTGCCTCCTCTCATCATATGATAAAAAGTTAAAGTCTAATGTCAACTATAGGGATGACCATAATAATATAGGTATGTAATGCAGTCGTGCGAAAATTTCGGCCTTTGAATCGATTCAAATCAAACATTGAAAATCTATTCACACGTAAAATCTAAATCCCGAATTCTGAACTATCGTTAATCAATCATTATTATGATAGCTTAAATAAAATGCATTCCCTTTAAATAATAATATATTAAGTATAAAATCATTCGAACTATTTTGTAACCACAAATGGTGTTGCAAACTTGCAAATATAACTAGGTACTGTAGCTACTCGTTATTGGTTTGATTTTGATAGGGACATATTAATAATACCTATTATTTAATTTAATTATTAATTATCAGTCATTTCTGTCCCACTGCAGGGCCAAGGCCTCCCTTCACTCCTTCCACTTATCCCTATACAAAATTAATAACTGTATCAAGTAAATGTTCAATCGATTATGTCGATCATTCCCATCTCTAAAACTGTCTAGTGTCATGCTTGAAGTTTCTGATGTCAAGCAAAAAACGTCAAATTTAGAATTTTTATTACTGTGTTATACGTGGCATAGATATTGAACTCTTCAGCCTACTTTTGAAGCAGAATTTAGAAAATTTATTTAAAATTAATGGCTGCTTAGAAAACCAAAATTTTGAAATTAGTTGCATAAAATAACTAAATCTATAAATTAAAAATATAAAAAAAATACCTGAAAAAAACTTTACATACCCAATTCTCGTAATTTAAAACGTTCAAAATCTAGTCGCAGTCTCATCTCGGCGACAAACAACTGTTAAAAACTTGTCAAAATGTAGGGAAATTAGAAGTATTTTTGGCCGATTGAGATTGAGATCAGACTGTGAAAGTTCTTAAAATTACGAGAATTGCCCTACAGATGTGTTTTTACCTGTCGAATAAGTAAACTATTCGATAATCCGAAACTTGGGCACTCCGAAATTACGAATTACTTTTGGTCAGGCCCGTATCTTTGTCGAAGGACTTATGGAATAGGCCCCCAGATTTGTTCTTAGCTTCTGGAATTATCTCGAATTTACCCAAATAGTAAATTCTCGCAACCTGCTATGAAGCTTTCAGTTTTATTAATACCGAAATACAATTTTATTAATAAACTCATATATGAATGTTAAATGTTACACCGTATTGCCAATTACTCATTCGTGAATACTGAGTATGTGAGCGTTGTGATGAAAGTATCAAAAATTGATCGTTCACGCTTCACTACCCATGATTGAAATCTTGCTATATTTTATTCGACTCGACAGACTTGAATAAACAGTGAATAATCGTTTGGAATGAAGTCTTCAATATTTATTTGAAGTAATGTGAAACAAAATCTTAACATTCATTTTGTATTAAAAGCAGACCTCGCTTTTTTCCCTCTAATATAAAACGTCACTAAAGTAGAAACGATGAAACTGTCACAGAAAAATAGACCTTGTCGTTTTATGACGTGCATGTGAAATTCAACCTTAAGATGGTGAACCAATTACGAGGTCAACTATATTAAGATTAATAAGGTAGATAGAAATAACTCGGTCTTGATCTTGCCATCATATGGCGTATACATACTTAACCTTCGTCACATGCACACATTTTTTACATAAGCCAAACTTTCTTACAAACCTGCCATTAACTTATACAACCTTGTTATATTAATATTGTATTGTATGTGTTTATATGGGCCTTGATGCCTGAAATAAATAGATAAATAAATAAATATATTCGATTCAAGAGATAAATTAAATTGAAATAAGTAGGTTATCATGATAGAACATTACGTGGAAGCAATAGCCCGCGAAACCTGCCACTGACCTGCCAATTGCAAAAAACGTAAGAAATTTTGTTTAGCGGGCTCCCTGGGGCTTTCCCCTTAAAGGACCTCCTTAATAGATAACAAAATAGGATCACTAATAAGTGGACAGGACTGCGAACGATTTTCAGTTATCCTTGAAGCTGCACCCCAAGATTACGACAGAGTTAGCATAAAGCCTGTAATACACTTATCATAACTGAGCAAATTCAAGTGTATAGTACGACACATAATAGAGAAACTGAACAGAATGATGCAAAGGGCTTACTCTCCTTGAATGGGAAAACGGAACCCGGAAATATTAGCGCTGCAGAAACTTTCGTTCCCATCGGCCATCTGATCTGCCACTTAAGTTTGGCAATTCTTCGGGTTATGTCGTTTACCTTGGCTCTCCTGCTATTTATCTATTTCTGAGCAAATCTCAATCCAGATTAACAATAAATTAAATACAGACAGGAACTTGTTGGAGTGCTTTGTCCTAAGCAAGTCAATATTTCAATCAGTGCCAGAAGTAGTGACTATTGCAATTTCAAGAACATTATGCAGTAAGATCTCACTTGTTTGCAATACCAATTTACTTTTATGAGACTGATGGTCAAGGTAATAATTTTACCCGTCTTGAACAAGCGTATATGATAAATACTCGTGCACATACCTTCTTGGCACGAGAAGAGGAAAAGTGAGACAAAAACAGGCTGGTATTATTAAGATTAAGCTAGTTTCCACCATAAATAAATTGAAAATCTAATTAGTCCGTCAGTTAGATTATGAAAAAATATTACACCCTTATTTTTTCTTTGTCACGTAAACCAAAATTGAGGAAGATACGACGCTTTTAAAATTCTCAATACGTCACACCTTGGTATAATTTTTAGTGCGTTCTGACGTCACGAGCCCCCACTCCCGAGTTTTGATGCGTTTTATTTTTGTCAATATTCATTGATTTACAAAAACAAAAAATACGTGTCCATTGTTCTCCAATACTCTAACTAACGGACTAAGTAGATTTTCAATTTATTGATGGTAGAAACTAGCCTATTATAAGATGAATGAAGAGTGAACATTCCGTATCCATCTATCTCATGGTAAACTCAAGTCCCAAGTATCATCGACTGTATTGCTGAATATAAAGATGGTTTGCCTCTATACTGCCTATACCATTTGAATACATAATATTTGGAAAGTTTGCGGATCTTACTTTAATTCCCACGTCTAAGAACGAAAGAATTTCGAGTGCCAATACTTTTAGAATTACGCAAGGCTCAATTTTTGACCTAGAGGAAAGGATCCGTAATTGATGTCAACGTCCAGCTAATTATTATTCAAGAAGAAAGAAAATTGATTAGAGATGATTAGAGAGATTTGATTAGAGAGTCAAAGAAAGTAACAAGCAAAGTAACAACATACTGAAACATGGCAATTAGATTTGACGACAAATTAGTGTGTAAGAATCAGCGGGATAATTGCATAACACGCTGACAGTAGGAACGGATTTAATTTTGACAGTTCAACAACAATTATTCCGTTATTAGCGATATTGAGCAAATTTTTCGAACTTATGAAGCAATAGATTAGAATATCCTTCAAAATGATTCAGATTTGTGATTTATCAATCACTATTTATTATCGTATGTTACGCAATCAGAGTGCAGTTAGAAGAAGTAAACAAACTTTGAGAAACAGCATGTTCTATGAAACTGTAGAAAAATAAACATTGATGAATACTTACAATTAATAACATGGATGTTATCAAAAAATTGGTACGAATAAATAGGTACTTGTCCAGTCTTTTTACTTTTTACACAACAAATTGTTTCACATTAAATACATCTGAAAAAGTCATGAGCAACGATTACCTTGGTACGGGAATTTACCAAATGGAACCAATCAATCGTGAAAGAACAAAAGCAATATGTTAGCTGAAAAACAGACACTTATACGTAAAGTATCATTATTTATATAAACATTTAATAAACAAGACTAATTATGTAAAATAAATCTATGATTGCTGACAGATATTACAATTCTTCCTGTAATCCGTCGGAATTTCGTCGGTTATATATGGAATGCCACACCTTGCGTGCGCGCATGAGTAAGCACGATAATTGCAAACCTCAAGAATTTCTTACTTTAAAAGAAAACTACTCATTTCCCTTTGTGTTTTACACAATTTTTGAATGGCTACAAATGATTAGTCCCTACAATTTTAAATACATTTTTATAGGCTTCTTAACAGTGATCCAATATTTCAATCCAATGTTTCAATTCAGTAGATTGGATCAGTAGGATGGTGGACTAGATAGAAAAGTGTTTACCTTGGTCCAGTTTTGATCCAGTGAAACTGGATTCCAGCGCTAGCATGAAATACTGGATAAATTTAAATCAGCCTTATTCTTTGTCTTTTCCAAAATGGAGTTAGCATAACATAGCATAATCAGCCCATAATGTTCCCAATGCTGGGGCACAGGCCATCCCTCATTGAGATGGAGTAGGCCGTAATCCACCACGCGGGACCAGTGCGGTTTGGTAGATGTCACATGTCTTCGAATTTTTGGTTCCAGGAAATGCCAGTTTCCTCACGATGTTTTCCTTCACCGTTTTGAGAGCAATGGTGACGAAATAATTTACACAAAGTAAAGCGCCTGACTGAGTTCGAATCTCCGTTCTACACACAGATATAGATAGACCTAGATAACGCAAGTATCACGGTCTGTATGAAAACCAAGCGTGCCATTTTTTTGACTACCTACTATTACGTCACAAGCGCTCTTTCTCACTCACGCTCACCAGTTAGCAGCAGTTCTACAACTCATAAGTTAAGGACAGCACTGGGTCATCACTACTTAAATGGAGTTAATTTCAGCACAATGCACCCTAAGATTCTCTGGTCCTGCTGTCCATGACAGGCGAATACTTAAGATTATTGGTAAACTTTTAACACGATATCGAAAGTTTCTTAATCAATGGGTAAGCACAGTGAAAATTGGCTGAAGACTTGTTAATTGGTAAAGTTGTGAATCTTAAATGAATTCTGTGAACTTCGTTGTATCTGTGCGGATGCTACATGCATAAACAGCGGTTGTAAAGAACATACATGCTTTGAAATCACAAAGCCGCACGCTCACAACATCAGTCACTATAACCCGAGATCGATCTTGAATACAGTCATAACTATCAGGTTTAAAAGGTATAAATAATCAATTGCAGTACATTTTAGCAGGTAATGAAAATATTATCAGTAAATATTATTTGAAATTAGTCGCAAATGGCATCAATTTGTAAGTCATCTGGTTGGTTTTAATAACTCATACAATACAGCAATTAACCCTTCTTATGCGCGAACGTGGATCTACGCGACACAACGGCTTTTTAATTATTACGGCATCCAACCGGTTAAGAAAAATAATAGGATTTAAATAGATCAATTGACCATTCATTAATTAATATAAAACTTTCGACTACGTTCTTGATTTCATTTCCCAATACCAATTCATTATGTGTCATTTTAAATCAGCCATAAAACGAAGTGATCCGTCAGTGAATCTCCACCTAGGATCCGGTTTATTAACGACGTTGATGCGACCAACTTTTGTCTTAGTACAAGCCTCGTAGCCGATATAAAGTGTTAGATAGATATCAGATGCCTTAACTGATAGAATTACAGGCAAAGAACTTTCAACTTAAACTAGAGCAAGATAAGATTCATATTACAATATTCACGTCAAAATTTCAAGTGATGATCCAAAGGCACAAGCAGTCGAAAACCTCAACCAAGAATAAATCATAACGAAAAGGAAGAAAGCAGACTTTTCTGTACACTAAGCTATTACAACAGCTGCTACAATGTTACTACAACTAAATAGAAGACTTATTAAACTTGCGAATGAGCCAACAGAGGTTAATGCACGCATTGATTTTGCATGAAAATGTCGCTTTGACAAATAGAAATTGAGTGAATAGATTATGGAAATGAAAAATTATGCTGTGTTCTGAAATCGCATAGGTGACAATAAACTATATTATACACGTTTAAAACGGTATTTATTTAAATAACGAATTGATGTGTCGGTCATAAACGAAGTAAACCAATCGAATTTAATTACGATGACAGTTTCAAGATTTGCATCGATAAATAATTAAACGCGTGTCTTTAATATGGCGAAACGGAGTACGAAAAAAGTCAGAAATTCAATAATATACAAAAAGATTGATGCACCTGAAGAAGTACGGGGAATTTTATTGACGAGCACTCAACCTAAATGTCCAATAGGCGATAAGGTCCGTCCGCCTACAGCCTGATGGTGTTCAACAATCTTATGGTTACTGTCCCCGAAGACTTTATCACTAAAAGAATACGGAAGAGAGTCGATTGACAGTGCAACTTAAAAAATGTAAGGTCTCCCAAGTGCGGCTACTTTCCAACGTGTCAATAAGAGCTTTCGCTATCTGTGACCGAAACGTATGTTTTGTTTGTTTTGCTTATTTGAACATTCTTTTTTCTGGGCGCCTTTTGATATAACTTATGACGCGGTACTTTCGATAGATGTGTTAATTTGTTTGTACCTATTCACAAGGGCATGTCTTACCACACCTAAGTTTGTTCCGAAGAATGTTACGGGTAGATTTCAAGACCACAAACGAAATCGAGTTTGATTTTAGTAGATCTTCAATATTTTTGAGTCTACATTTAGACTTGTTTCTTTAACCATGCACCTAGTTTTAGATGTAGATGATCGAGATTACAAGCTAGAGCATCAATGAGTACAAGTATTATTCCAACCGTTCTTTTTCTCACGCAATACGAAGAATTGACAACGGTTCCTTCCACATATATTGTGACACTGTTATTGCATTGTATTTATGGCGTGTAAAGCGTGCACAAGTATAATCATGCTTCAGTACGATCATCTGAGGTACCTATGCACTTGCACTTGCATACATTCAACTCAAGTTAATAATAATATAATCGTCATCATCATTTCTACCGAAAGACGTCCTCTGCTGGTCATAGACCTCCCCCAAGCGCCGCCATATTAATCGGTATACACTGCCCCAAAATGTCAATACAATCAATTACAAGGAAATTACAGGTTACTCAAATGAATTTGTATGGATGTCAACAATTTAAACCAAATTATCGACCAAATTACTTGTAATATCAACCTTTAATCAAGCTCCATATAGTGACCACCCAACGATAACCGTTGCGAAAACAAGAATTTATTTACAACTAAAACACTACACTTTCGTTTCACAGTTCGTAAAGCCAACAGCAATAATTAAAAACAATTTTCTCATTCAGCAAGACGAATTAAAAAATATAAAGATGGATGGCTATCTGAAATTGAATCAGCACCCAAAGAACGAAAGATAAAAATTTACGACGTTAATTGACATTTAAAAAAAAAAGAGAGCCGGCCATAATAGATGATCAAACGAACTTACCTGTGTGAAGTTCGATCATTATTATACGAAGTGCTTCGTTCGAAGATATATGTTACTTTACCATGCAGCTTTCTCGAGTCACTCGGCAACTACGCAATTTTCAGAGCTAAAACTAAACGTAAGTATTAGTGTGCGTTATCTGTGTCCTAGCGCGATCCGTCATTCTTTTTAGATTTTTGAAAGGTTATCTCAATTTTACCGGGGTGGGATGGGTAGGGAACATATATCTTCGAACGAAGCACTTCGTATAATAATGATCGAACTTCACACAGGTAAGTTCGTTTGATCATCTATTATACTGCGTGCTTCGTTCTCGATATATGTTACTTTACCATGCAGATGTTTAGAGAGATCGTAAACTTGAGATAAGCCTGACTCATTACTCATTATGTCCTTTAAAATAATGTTTATTTTATTTTTTGAAATTAACACTTTCATTTATAGACATCTTAAATTCTTCTCTATAATTAAACATAATTAACAATCAGTAATCATATTAATACTTAATCAATTAATCAGCCTTATTCGGTACATAGGTAACCATCCCTTCCCCAGGGATGTGCCTTACAGGCGTTGCACGGGGGGGTTCCGGAATTGGTCTTTTAAGAGGAACCGGGACCACCCCTATGTGCTGATGGTGACCACCGGGGTGGTTTTAGTGAGGTAAAAATCCCACACTCCCCGACCTCCCATCCCCAGAGGTCGGGCGCCTTTTGAAGGTTTCCCCCCGAAAACAAAAAAAAAAAAAAAAAAAAAAAAAAAAAAAAAAAAAAAAAAAAAAAAGGTAACCATCCCTTATTTATCAACTAATAATGGCACATTAATTTAGATCACAATATACATATATGTACATAGTATATATTCTATTGACAATAGTGTAAGTACTAAAAACTAAGAATATATTATTCTGCATTAAGCATAAGCACAGCTTAGGCAAACTCCTGAATTGGGAATTGGCCTCCTATAAAATATTGTAAATGTGAATGAATTATTTGTTCAACCAGCAGTTTGTCTGATTACATCTAATTATATTGTTTAAGACTTAGGCTTGAATGTAAAGGCGTGTCGAGTACTATGACCTGAGAAGACGCGCGTATCAATACCGCAGTCTGAGAGAGTATTTTTAATCCATCTACCAATAGTAGAAACCGAAATTGGTTTATGGGGTTTTTAAGTGACAAAAATAAGTAGTCATTATGACCTCTTATATCTCATCCTCAGTTTTTTCAAAAAAGGATATGAAAAGACTAGGTTGGGTTTGTCCCGCAGCCGAAGTTTTTATCAAATCAGTAATGGTAATATAACACAACTTTCACTCAGTGTTATATATTAGATATTTTTATTAATGTTAAGGTTTGTGTCCGTTGAGCTGTACTTAGTGCAAGCAAAAAACCACCAATTTCTTTGAGATGTGTTCAAAAACTTAATGTCATATTGGGAGTCCACTTGTGTGGTACACTTAAAACTTTATTTGGATCCCATGTTGTTTGGTATTCTGCTAACAATGGTTTTTGACTTATAGCATCCTTTAAATTACCTCTTAATACAATCACCCTCCCCAATTTTAGAGCCTATTATCAAGATAGAGCTGATTTTATGAGAGTTTAGGGTCCCATAGGCAGCTCCAGAGTCGAATAATTTTGTTAAGAAATAATGGAATGGGTTTATACCACGTTTATACCATGCTCCTGGCAAAAGGTCCACCAAATTTTTTATGTGACATTATATTGTTTTAGTGTATTATGGATACAAACATGACATCTATTGATATTGGGGGAATAGCCCTTTTTTAACCATGCTTGCCTGATAATATTCCTGCAATCAGAGTAAGTTGATAGTGGAGAGGGTGATGATCCTTGAAAGAAGAATATAGAAGATATTTTTTGAGGTTTCAAAAATATTACTTAGCTTTGAGACATGCATAGTCTGCATTAAAGGATACCAAGGTTGTGAAGGCTAGTGGGGTATGACCAAGATACCTGTTGCCTTCTCATTTTTAATTTTTTGTAAATATTTTAATATTAAATTGAATGGAGGAAAAGCATAGAAAAAATATTCTGTCCAGGTTAAAGTAAAAGCATCAATATTTATTGCCTCTGGATCTGGTTTCCAGGACACATAGGTACTTAAATCAATTTTAGGTGCACCCAGCTCAGATACAATTTTTTGAAATGCCCCAGTGTTTAGCTCCCATTCGGTGTTTGGATTTATTTTTCGGGACTTTTCATCAGCCTCTTTATTTTCACTAGACTTAATGTAGGAGGCAAAGAACCAAATATGTCTCTCTTCACACTGCCTTATGGATCTGGCCAAGTTATTTAATTGTGGGAACTGAATACCACCCATTCTGTTTATATAAGATATTGCTGTCTTGTTAAGGTATTGCTGTATTGTTGATATTGTTGTTCTTGTAGATTGTTATCTACGCAACAGAATATTAAGGTATTGCTTATCCTTTACAAAAAACCTTTAATGCCATAAATATTGCAAGTAATTCTAACTAGTTAATATGGTATGTTTTATCATATTCGCTCCAGAAGCCATAGGCTCTTGTTTTTGTAAGCAGCACCCTATCTACTCATGGAGGCATCCATGAACAATTCAATATCATGGTTATGATAGGCAATACTTTTACATACTCTACTAATATTTATTAGCCCATCATTGTAGATCTAATTTTATATCGGAGTGTCAGTCTATTTGTAGGTACTTTCATCATAATTTATAAATAAATATTTATAGGTACTCATGATGTTCTAAAAATTTAGTGTAAAGCCAACCATAAATGTGGTAGCTGGGCAAGTTGCAATTAATATCCCAATTCATTTCTAGATCTAAGTATTTCTGAACTGGCATTTTTATATTTGATACTTTTGGGCAATTGTAATGTCATATGTTTTGTATCAAACACAAAACCTAAATGATACTATTACACTTTTATCAAAATTTATAACAAATCCCAGACACTTATAAAGGGCTATTGTTTCTGTAACATTCTGCAAACATGATTGATAGCTAGATCCTATACTTAGTAGGTCATCTAAGCATTGAACTGACTTGTACCCTTTTTCTCTTAGACGTGTCACTACTATCTTCATAAGGTAAATCTATTACTGTTCTCCATTTTTACAATGGGATGTTTCTACATATTAATTCAATGACCAAGTTTAGTATGAATCTCTTTGTACCTACCATTATGTTTTGGAATCAAAAATTTATAAGAGATAAATTGGTCTTTACAAGGCTTGAAAGGGGATATAGCCCCCAATTTTAATAATTTGATGATAGCAGTATGCATATCAGTATTTTTCACAGCTGATTTTTCTGAAAGGGGAAGTGGCAGTAAATTCTGATGAGGTTTGTTTACAAAGGTAATTGAGTATCCTTTGATAATAATTAATTATGAATTCATCTTTACAAATTTTGTTCCAGCGCAGTAAAAAATGTGTGAGCCTTCCAGCATGACTTACCTCTATGTGCAAGCAAGAGGTTTCTCCCTGTGAGGCTTTTGGCTTTTTTGGCCGTGGACTGATAATAGTGTCCGTGACATTCCCGGGCTTGTATCGAGGACTGGGTCTTCTTGTGCCCATACCTTACTGTTGGGCTTGGATTGTAGCGAGGGGGACCTTGTAAGTTTCCCTTATTTACTGTATGCTGATTAAATGTAGGGTTCAAAACTTGTAACTCATCTCGTTCAACATCTATAATAATATTCAAAAACTTTTTATCAATCACAGGGAAGATCAATGTTTTCCTTGGTTTTTGTTTGGACAAAATGTAATTCTGTCAATATCCTTCCAGCACCACTAAGTGGTGAGATCCATTCCAATCAGTCCACTGTATCATTGTTTATCAACAATGATAAATTGCATTACATTATTTATAGACAACCCAATGCCTAGTTGGTTTTGTTCCAACTCTATCTTTTTGTGTCTGTTGACAACAATGTTGCTCACCGAAGCAGAAATCTATGGGTTGAGCTTTGGTGCCTTTAATAAAGGGCAATTTGGAATCAGTTGTTCTATTAGTTTTTGTGTCTTTTTTAAACTGTTGCTTCAAATATGAGCCAATTCACTATTTATAAAGGGACCTTACGCAGGTGTGTCTGGCATAAGATCCCCAGTGCTAACAGTGCCTCTGAACTTATAGTTGGTGTTGCTGAGGTAGGCTCAGGATCAACCGTTGGAGACGAGGTAGGATTTTTTACTATGAGAGGTTCAGGTTCTTCTGGAACCAGATCTGTCATAGCTTCTAGTGACATACCTCATGGTAATGTTTTAATTATTTTTACTTCGTTCGAAATATTATCAGTATTGTAATCTGAAAGAAAAACGATAAACATACCACGGAAAAATTGTACAACTGATTCTTAAAAACTGCTTATTGAAGCCTCACAGACTTCACATAAGACTCTAAAGATCTCGTCCGTATATCTCGTATACGCCCCGAGTCTAAGGATCTCGTCCGTATATCTCGTATACGACCCGAGTCCAATGAGCACGTCGATGTATCTCGTACACCACCCGTCTCAACCAGTACAAAGGTTATGTAAACCTTGTGGCCTTAACTGCTATTAAAGCCAGTAGCCGTACCGGTATAATAGGAATCACAAGACAACGTTTTTGTTACCTGGAATACTAGAAATTGGGTATCACTTTCGTAGTCGTCCCAACCACGACAACGACGCTTCATTTTTCATTAAAATTTTTCTTATATACTTTTTGTATTATTGTAAATATTTTTCTTCATGGCGTCTTTTATGGATAGGTAGTTAAATTTAAGCAAAATTTCACTTTTATACACTCAAATTTACTCAGTTATTTCTAAGAACACAGTATCAGTTGCCGCGCAAACGAAAAGAATGACGGATCGCGCTAGGACACAGATAACGCACACTAATACTTACGTTTAGTTTTAGCTCTGAAAATTGCGTAGTTGCCGAGTGACTCGAGAAAGCTGCATGGTAAAGTAACATATATCGAGAACGAAGCACGCAGTATAATATTCGAGATGTATGCGTTCGGCGAATGGGACCGAAGGGAAAACTTATGTTGTGACAACTAATAAAGGTGGTTACCGCATAACTCATGAAGGTGAAGTGTGCTCCGAATCCTCTGATGACTGTATATTTTTGTCAGGCAACGTTATTGACTTTTTATATCATACCAAAAAAGAAGTAGAAACATATCAATCGATCAATAAACTTAGCTTATAGCAGTCCACTGCTGTACATAAGCCTCTCCCAAGCTGCGCAACAAAACCCTGTCCTCCGCCTTACGCATCCAGTCTATAACATATCACACTACTACAATTGTGTCGAATATATCAGTCAGAAACATATAGACAGTATATAATATTTTTACATTAACAAGTGCCCAGCCAAGCACTTAAGTTTTGTATCGATGCACAAAGTCTGAAGATCTAATTGGATTGCCTCTGTTCAGTCTTAACAGCAAATATCTTCAATAATATTATTTCCTAATTCAATTAAACCCCATGTTCACTAAATTAGAATCCGAAAGGTGTGTGGTAATAAAATAAAAGCGTACAGGAAACACATTCTAAACCTATAAATGTTTTATGATGGCATCTTGTTATCCTAAGCTTACTCCAACATTTTATGTCATAATCTATATATATATATATAATGCTAATGTGCGTACGTAAAGACAGGATTTTCTCTATCTCCACTAACTCCAATCAACTTCCCGTTGGGTTGGTAAATACCTCTTGGTCTCCCGGTGGGAGTAAGGGAGTTTGGTCGCGGTGGGTGGGTGGAAGTGGGTGATTGTGGGTGGTGAAAATGTAGAAAAATATATATCTGCCCTCTTCTAACTCATGAGAACTTCCGGAAATGATATAAAAAACACTTAATTGTGTGCAACTGTTATAGTCGATCTGGAATGTTCTAGAAAGTTCTAAAAATTTCTGGAATGATCTAGAATGTTCTAAAACTTTCTAGAATAATCTAGATAGTTCTAAATTGTGTACAACTGTTGTAGTCGATCTGGAATGTTCTGGAAAGTTCTAAAAATTTCTGGAATGATCTAGAAATTTCTAAAATGTGTAAAACTCCTGTAATCGGTCTAGAAGATCCAGATCGAAGTAATCTACATCTGAATGTTCTAGAGTGTTCTGGTACTAGAAATTTCGATATCCGATGGTATATATGTAAACCGAAACTCAGCGACTTTTCGTCAGTTAAATCGTATTTACAGTCGAGAGAAGGTTAATCGGAGTTAAGAGTGAACAGTGGTCAAATGAATTGAAGTGATTTTGACAAGTGCAAAAGAAGGACCAGCATATTTCCAAACATTCTTATCTATACTAAATTATTTTATAAAGAGGAAAGATTTGTATGTATGTTTGTAACGAATTGGCTCAAAAAGTACTGGACCGATTTTAAAAATTCTTTCACCATTTGAATGCTACATTATCACTGATTAATATAGGCTTTTTTAATTTCAAGAAAAAAAAAATGTTTAAAAAATAAATGTCCACCCGTGCAAAGCCGGGACAGGCCGCTAGTTGTTAAATATAAATGACAGTAATGTGCGAACAAAACGGGTGCGGATTACCGCCATTACAGTTTTAATCCCCGGCTTCGCAACGTAAAGAATACCTTTTACTTGTAAAAGAGCGTACAAATTTCGTACGCTTGTTTCGTGCCGCTTGTAATGTTTACAGATAATTTTGTAAAAGTTCAAATAACACGACAGGTGAGAATCAAAAGACTCCTAAACATCTGTTCGTTTAGTAGGGCTGGTTGCAGGGCTACCACAGAAGTTACATCAAAAATCAAATTGCGTGCAACATCATGTAATAAATGATCTGTCACCGCATTATCTGCTTCAGTGATCTGCAATAAATCAGTAATCAATTTGTTATTTTCTTCACTAACTAGTTATGGTTCATTATTTTCCTTTTCTACCCTTAGGTACAACTGCTAATTGAGCGTAGCACGCGAGATGCCAATCAATACAGGTTATGGAATCCATAGCTTTTGAGGATTGAATGGGTGACAAAATTTCCGCTGGACTAGAGTGGTTTTCAAAAAAAATATGACATATCTAATAAATACGCTGGCTACATCTCTAAAAAAAACACCAAATAATCATTTTGAGGTAACGAATGATACACATCACAAAACAGCCAACCATTCCCATAGCGTAGCAAAACTAATCAGACTGGTAAAAAATATGACGTCCAAGCAACCCTAGTACCTTCGAAGCCGGACGACGCTTGTACTCAACACACTGACACACATTTTTGTAGCTGCGCGCAATTTTATTTATTTACACGTATTTAAGCATTCGGCGCTCGTCTCCGTCGATTAGCTTTATGTGATGAATTAGGAATAACTGAACCTGTTGTTTAGGAAGCGGCTTAGTCGAAGACTTGAATTCGTTTATGAACTTTAAGATTATCTGTTTTATTCGAATTTTGTGGCATGGTAAAATCTCTAAATTCTAGCTTTTGTTCCTAATATTTTCGATCTTTGCCAAGCCCAAAATCATTTACGATTTCATTTCCTTTTTATTTGTTAACACCTCCTAATCAATCTCCCTTGTTTCCTGTGCTCCTAGTTTTCAGTTTGTCGTGTGATACACCCGATTCCAATGAAATGAGTGCGTGAATGTGGGAACTACTACGTCTATATCACAAACCCACTAGCCAAATGGGCTTGCGTAATATCGGTCCTATACATGATCAGTTTACAAGGGTAGCATCAAGTTCGCTGCGCACAATATTGGATATTTTCGGGGATATCGCACGGAATATTCGAGGCATACCTATGTACTTATTACTCACGTTTGGCGCTCCATAATGTATAAGTTATCTCTTGACTTGTTTTTAGGATACGGCATCAATATTGGGTATCTTTTTCCAAAGATTTATTGATATTAATATTGATTCTAGTTTTAAAGCTGTGTGGTCGTCGAGTTTGTGTGTATTTATGCTGTTCATTGCCCTCTGGGCGTGGTTTGGCTCACCTCGTTCGGCTGCCGATGTAAGAGTTATGGGCTAACAGTATTTCGGTTTTGCTAAAATGTATTTATTATTAAATTCATGTTATTAAACTGTGTCGTAAACCTCCTTGAGATCTAATTGACCGATTAAAAACTATCTTAAGTGAAAACTCCTACTACTTTTTTTTAAGATTACGTTGCGTCATTTACAAACTGTCCATATTAAATACTTTCACTCTATCTTACTCGTAGCTCTAATGTGTCCTAATACCTTTTAACAATTTATTAAGTTCACAGGTCTTTACGATTATTAGTATTTTTCACTTAGAATCTTGACATGAATATTAAAATATTAGAAATTTTGGGTTTGCAGACCTAAACATATTTGTATAAAATATTCTGCTAAAGGTCTTCGCAATATCTCTAAAGACTTAAAATTGAATTTTGAAACTTGTGAAAATTAATGAACGAAAATTAACACCATCTGAGCCATAAGATTACATAAATTAAACTTTCGTTTAAAGCCTATTCGGAGTTTTTACAAGCTATATAAATTCATAACTACTAATCATTATAAACGTGCCCCAACGTAATCAATAGTTCGATTAAATGTATCCGCCAGTAAAAATTGCGATCCCATTACACATAACCAGTTTGAAGGTATTCACAACAAAATCATTCACTTTCTCTTAGGAAATCTCTCTATAGTTGTACCTATCGTGTTTTAAAATTGGGTAGTAATCATTATTTTGATTTGTCGATAGGTAGCGTAACGTTTTGAGCGCGGACCATTTTTTGAGCAGTGGAGTTATTCTTGTTTCTGAATTATGAGAAGAAAAAGTGAAACAGTTTTGTTAATACTCGGAGTTTTCGAAACGAATATCAGCGTGGTTTGCATCTCTATCTGTTTAGAAACCAATACAAGAAAGTGAACTCGTTACTTCATTAAACACATTTATAGCATCTTCAAAACTAACAACTTTTTCTTACTTTACTCCAGCATCACCTTATTTGGTTCAGTATTATAAAGAGAAAATATTTGATTATATGTATGTTTGTTTGTTACGCTTTCACGCTAAAACGGCTTAACATATTTGGATGAAATTCGGCACACAGATATACCATGACCTGGTTAAGGACATAGGCTAATTTTTATCCTGGATTGCAGATGAAGTCGTGAGCAACAACTAGTTAAAAATACATTAATCGTTTAGATAGTCAGTTGGATTTCTGCACTATTTTTTTATTTCCGTAGCAACCGTAACCGTAAAAACAGTGGTAACAGCCGCGACTTACGAGTTGTAGGTCGTAGGTTCGAACCCAGACAAGTGCTTCACTTTGTCTAAATACAAATTTCATCACCACTGCTCTCAAAACGGTGAAGGAAAACATCGTGAGGAAACCGGCATGTCCTAAAAACCAAAATTCGAAGACGTGTGACATCTACCAACCCGCACTGGGCCCGCGTGGTGGATTACGGCCCACTCCCTCTCACCAAGATGAGGCCTGTGTCCCAGCAGTAAATAAATAAATATAAACAAATAAAAATTTATTGAAATAATAAGTTTACAAAAAAGTGTACATATGGTTCAGTAGTATAATTATATTAATCTAGGCCTATAATAGAATTATAATAATCTGGATATAAACTATGGTATGGCAAATATGAGATTACAGACAAAAATAGAACTCTAGAGGGTAATATAGTGCGTTGCCTGATCTAGGTTTATTTAAACCTGTGTTTCAGAAAGTGGGAACATTATAGGCTGATTAATAAAGCAACCGTAAAAAGACGACGATTACGTCGTAAACACGTAATCATAAAGCCTTTATTAACATGATTCATTAAAGCCTAGTAAGCAAACATGAGACAAAATAAGCTGCTAATGTTATTTTAGGTGATTGATTACTTTCAGTGATTTTTGTTTACTAACTGAAAGCTACACTGTTGTTCGCAATTAAAGGACTACAGTTAATTAAGAATAAGTTAGCTGAAAGCTGCTGGTAGAATGCAAATGGACTTGTCTGAACGTTCCAAGGGCTAATTAATCTTTTAGCAATCCAATTACCCTCTACGACTTCGGAAAAATGAAAACTCATTTTCTGTACCTACCTTTCTGATTAGGTTTACGTGATTGAGTTTATCCTAGAAAAAGTCGAAAGCACTTGACATGCTAAGTAAGTTCAGAGTAAAACGAGGGAAACCAACTTCTGTCATATTCAATGAGACAGTCGATGCCCACTTTGAAAATTAAGTTCATGCAAATGAACCTCCAATACATAGTACTAAGTCAAAACCAAAAGCTGCAGTACATACCAATTAAAAATGGTCTTCACAAATACTTTCTACTGGCGGTGTTTAACCGGCAGTTTTCTAGTTTGTTTTAATTTCTAACTACAAATAAATGATTATCAAGTAGGTCGGAACTCTCCAGAAACAATATTGACGCTCATAACAGACGCTGGGAGCTTGCTAGAGAATTTGTTTGCTAATCAACTCAGTTCTTATAGTATAATTTTCATTTCAAAGTTTACTAAGGTTTGGTTATGTAACGATTACTTAGTGGGTATTCCAGATCAACTTGACATGACTTGAATATGATTTGAGTATGTGTATGTGTTTCAGAAAAAAATATTCTTATTGAATTTTAACATTGACCCAAAAACGAATAATTTATATTCCTTAGATAAATACAACGCACTTCGGGCGCATTCCACCAAACTTTTATACCTAGAATAAGTGTTATACTTACTGAGAATTTTTCTTAAATTTTTCACAGTTTTTTCATACTAGAACTGTCAAACGTCAATTTTATTCCACGTATAGAAGATATCGTGGGGTAATTCTCGTATAATTTTAAGAACGTTCACAGTCTGATCTCAGTCTCAATCTGTCAAAAATAACTCTAATTTCCCTACATTTTGACAAGTTTTTGACATTTGTTTGTCGCCGAAATGAGACTGAGACTAGATTTTGAATGTTTTAAATTACGAGAATTGTCCTACTGACTTTGGTAAAATCGGCCTTTACGAAGATAAGTCTTGAAAAAAATAGAAGCATCTCAACGTCCAATTATCTATGAAATTAAAAATGCGGACAAAAGCCTATGGTAAGCTAAGATTTTGTCATAAATCATGAGATAGGAAAGCGGAAAAACGTCGTAGGGCCCGCCCACGCTTGTTCAAAACATAATTACTAACCGGCTGGAAAAGAATGCTAATTGAAACGTCTTGCACGCATGCCAACATCGCCCTAGTGTCAAACGTGTTTTTAATTTTTATACTGTGGCGGCCGAGATAATTGACCCACCCTAAGATTTTTTTTTATCATTACCAATTTAACCAGAATAATCTTCCCCTTTATTTTTATTAAACGTTGGTCAAAGTTAAGTACTGATTAGCGACTGTTTAACCATATTTTTTACGTTTAAAAGTCTCTTATGTTTAAGTAACGTTTATAAATAAAACCACTTAAGTTTTATTCTTATTTTAGTGCTTTCTTGTAAATGCTTAATTAATAATTTAATTATGTCACTCTGTATAATATTATTTATCCTACGAGAATAAACTTTCTCGGGCCAATAAACAAAAAATATTAAGGAACCTTTTTTCAAAGCCAAGTGATATAATTACGCTCATTATATTTTGGTTAATAGTTACTGGTATAGCGCAATATTATCTAGTATCAAATTCGCGTTATCAATAAGGGCCGTGTTTGATTTTATGGGAAAACACAGATAGTATTACGGATAAAATTATACTGCTTCCATAATTATCGCTTATAACAACTTTGTATCAGCTTGCCGTCTTTATTCTGTCAAATTTGACGTTATCATCAATCAAATAAAACCATAATGAGATCGTTTGCAAAGTTTGACACGAAAATGGGCTATCTCTTTAGAATCTTTTGTGTAATACAATGGTGGAATTATCTTGTTACGATTATAATGTGGTGAGTAATACTTGACTTGTTCGATGATGGGCAGTTTTATTTGCTTACTTCTATTTTCAGTTTTTGCTGTTGAATTATAATGACGTTCTTCTCAATGAGAAGTATGTAGGCGTATATATACATGTGAAAGTGCTTCGTTTGTTTGTATATTATTATAATAACGATCAGTGTTTATATTCCAAACAAAATAGAGTTTACTATAATACAATACTGACAAAAAAAGATGCATTCATAAAAAAATATTCTTGACCCGGTCTCTTATTCCGGCCAGCTGTGCATAAAAATACTTTATGTGGGCAGTTGGTCAAGTTTGTTTGCGGCGTCCCATTGACATGGGTAAAAATTAAATTAAAAGAAAAAGAATCACTCTCTTCACCAGACTTCATAAAACCACAGAATAATTAATGATAAAACAATTAATTGAAGAAAGGTGACATTGCACACTGTCGTAATTTCTCGGGCTTCTTTGTTAACCAGGTTTCCAATTGGCTTAATATCGGGCCGTAAATGTCCAATATAGAATTAATTATGATATTTACAAAACGAAAAAGGTAGGTACTTAGGTATTCATTCGTTTCATTTGATGAGGTAGGTAAACCATCCAGTTTCTGCCTATCATATAAATTTAGTAATTATAACGTGTTTTTTTTAATATTTAGCTTTAGTTAAAAACCTTCTTCACAAAACAAAACAGATTAGTCAAGAACCAAGTTTTTGCACTGAAGTAAAAATGACATGGCAGTATTTTATCGCGCACTGGATTTTGAACTCTCGGTGTTAAGCCAAACATTGAGAATCCAATATAGCGCATCCCAGCTCGTCAAAACAGATTGTTGGATTTTCAACACTCTGCGCTAAGCAGTGCGTCGAAAATCCAGTGTGCGAGAAAATTCCGCCGCGACATTTTTACGTTCGTGCGAACGTCGGCTAAGTAAAATTAGTCAGTTATAAGTTTCAATATACTTACCTATTTTTTATATTAATTTCAAATAAGCCATGCAATTCATTATCATCATCAGCCTACAGCAGTCCACTGCTGGACATAGGCCTCTCCAATTGCTTGCCATTCAACTCGATTTTCGGCAACTCTAATCCAGCTGCTGCCAGCCATCCTACGAAGATCGTCGCTCCACCTAGCTTGAGGGCGTCCAACCTTACATTTGCCAATGCTTGCCTGATGACATATTCAAGAATTGCCGATGGCAGACCACGTTGGTAGGTATATAATTTTGCTAAAAGTATCTTCTATACTTATAATAAATCTCTAGAGAGGTCAATTCTGTACATGAAATATATTTCCAAAATAACTATCAGCGGGTGATTAGTGATCGATACTGACGCCAAAAATGCAATCAGTAAAATTTTTGTCTGTCTGTCTGTCTGTCTGTCTGTATGTTCGTTATAGAAACAAAAACCACTCGACGGATTTCAACGAAACTTGGTACAATTGTTCTTCATACTCCTGGGCAGGTTATAGTATACTTTTCATCACGCTACGATCAATAGGAGCAGAGCAGTAAAGGGAAATGTTGGGAAAACAGGAGAACTTACTCCATTTTTTAAGCTTCCGTCACGTGTGCAGCCTTAATGGTTAAAGCTACACAGAAATCATGTATGACGGAAATGTTCTCCTTAAAATTATCTATATATATAAAAAGAGAAGTCCTGACTGACCGATTGACTGACTCATCAACGCCCAGCCTAAACCCTTAGACCTAGAAAGCTGAAATTTTGCACAGAGGTTTCCTTTATAATGTAGACGAGGAGTGAGGAAGAAATTTTTGAAATTCAATCCCTAAGGGAGTTAAATAGGGGATGAAAGTTTGTATGAAAAATCTTATTCCTTGGGTTAATAAACTTGAAACTTAGCACGAATATTTATCTAAGTAAATTATGAAGTTTGGCATTTTTTGTTTTTCTAAACTACCCCTTAACAGGGGATTGGGGGGTGTCAAAGTTTATATGGAAGAATTTTAACGCGCTGTCCGATTAACTCGAAACTCAGTATTTATACTTAGTACCAAAAATAAAGAATTACGTGTATCAGGGTTTTTCGAAAATCTACCCCTAACGGGGAGAAAAGGGGTAGTTAATTTTACAGGAGAGCATTTTACAGCGTGGCTTGATTAACTCGAAAATTGGTATAAATAATCTGGGAGTCAAGTTATGAATACATTCCAAACGATTTTTTGAAATTTCACCCCTGTGGTGGGAAAAGCGGGGATACAGTTTATATGAAAAATCTTATTCCTTGGGTTAATAAACTTGAAACTTGTCACGAATACTTATCTAAGTAAATTATGAAGTTTGGCATTTTTTGTTTTTCTAAACTACCCCCTAATGGGGGAGGGGGGGGGGTGTTAAAGTTTGTATGGAAGAATTTTAACGCGCTGTCCGATTAACTCGAAACTCAGTATTTATACTTAAGACCAAAAATAAAGAATTACGTGTATCAGGGTTTTTCGAAAATCTGCCCCTAACAGAGAAAAGGGGTAGTTAATTTTACAGGAGAGCATTTTACTGCGTGGCTTGATTAACTCGAAAATTGGTATAAATAATTGGTTGTTTAGTTTGGGGGTGTCAACATTTGTATGGAAGAATTTTAACGTGTGGTATACCGGTCCGTTTAAGTCGAAACTCAGTATTTATACTTAAAACCTAAAATAAAGAATAACATATATCAGGGTTTTGCGAAAATCTACTCCTCACGGGGTGAAAAGGGGTAGTTAATTTTCTATTTTACTGTGTGGCTTGATTAACTCGAAAATTGTTATACATAATCTTTGAGTCAATTTACAAAACACATCCCAAACGTTTTCTCAAAAGTCCTCCTCTGTGGGAGTGAAAAGTGGGGAAAAATTTTATATGAGTTTTAGGGTTTTACTACTTACTAAAAATAAAAAAGTATGAGTTTTAGGGTTTTATTTAATCGACTCCTACCGGGGTGGAAAAGGGTAATAAAGTTTAAGGAGTAGAAACTCCAACTTTCATTAACTCGAAAATGGGGGTAAATAATATTTTAGTCATAAAAATGGAAACGTACCAAATGCTTTTATAATGAAAACAAGACCTGTCGTGATGAAAAGGGAGGACAGTTTATTTGAAACATCTTATGTTATTATATAGTTTAACTAAAAAAAATACCCGAACACTTATTTCTCTAAATAAAGTTTAGAGAACGTAAACATTAATCTATACTTATAATAAATCTGTAGAGAGGTCAATTCTGTACATGAAATATATTTCCAAAATAACTATCAGCGGGTGATTAGTGATCGTTACTGACGCCAAAAATGCAATCAGTAAAATTTTTGTCTGTCTGTCTGTCTGTCTGTCTGTCTGTATGTTCGTTATAGAAACAAAAACCACTCGACGGATTTCAACGAAACTTTGTACAATTGTTCTTCATACTCCTGGGCAGGTTATAGTATACTTTTCATCACGCTACGATCAATAGGAGCAGAGCAGTGAAGGGAAATGTTGGGAAAACAGGATTTCTTTTTAGGTGAAGTAGTAATAGGTTAGTAGTAGTTAGTTAGTAGTAGGTAAGTTTTGGTTAATTTATGTTCAGTTTTTTTTTAATATTAAGTAGGTAAAAGCGTAGGTACTTTTATTAATTATAGGTATAGGTATTATTAATTATAGTAGTTATAGGTATTTAGTTTTAAGTGAAGTAGGTTTTATTATATATTATTTTATATATTAGACGTAGTTATATATTTTTAGTTATTCAAGCCCCAAGCGGACGCCGGCGTCCGCCCGCTATTGTCTTGAAAAACGCGTTGAATGAGAAATACGCGTTCTCAAGAATCGGCAGAAGAAAGAGCACATCGGTTAAACTCTATGAGAGTTAGTGCCTCAATTTCCGGAAGTCATTATTCCACGCGGACGAAGTCGCTGGCAAAAGCTAGTTTTAGAAATAAATACCTTTCAAGGAGAGTTGGAGAGGGTGTTAAATTTATTTGAGGAAAGTACGAAACCCACGCGGACGAAGTCGCGGGCAAAAGCTAGTATAATATAAATGCAAGAAACGTTTATGTTCATGTTAATCGATTAGCGAGCTAATAATAGTAGAACAACAAAATCGATCAGCCGTCGTAATTGCCCTACTAATGTACGCCGGTTGAAAGGGTCGATAGCTGTAATTAGCATTTTAGGCACGCCTGCAATATAAATTATTAGGTGAAACAAGCTACCCGGTTCGGGAGTGCTGTCGTCAGCGAAGCAAATTAAAATTAACAAGTTCTTTGTCGGCTGCAGAATAGAAAGAAGGCTTAATGAATTTTCTTAAAGACATGGGTCTCTTACACTTACAAGAAATTGGTTATTTTTCTCAACAGTTCGGGGCCCTAATTCGCTATAACCTCTTAATGATTCCTTACTTCGAAACCACTTCAATTCCTTAGCTAATCACGACATCTGCTAATAACGTATTCTCTATGACACAATGAACGAAACCGCGTGAAAAAACGCGAAGTTGGCGTGGTTTGAACTAACAAAATACCACGCTTGACAACCGTAGGGGCCCCCTTTACAGTCTCCCCAGGGATGTGCCTTACAGGCGTTGCACGGGGGGTGCTGATGGTGACCACTGGGGTGGTTTTAGTGAGGTAAAAATCCCACACTCCCCGACCTCCCTCCCCAGAGGTTGGGTGCCTTTTGAAGGTTTGCCCCCAAAAACAAAAAAACAAAAAGGTACTTGGTATGATTCCGCGGCGAATAATAATTACCATACAAAACTGGGGCCCTGTTCTTTTTCCTCGAATGCTGGTTAGAAAGAAAATAGATTAACTGTCGCATTAGGGTAAGCCCTGTAATGGTAATTTAAGCTGTTATAATAAATAAATAAAATTTATTTGCACTAAACGTAATGCATAAAGAAAAAAACAACAAGTTGGGAAAAACACTTCTGGTTCTTTTGACTATTTTATTCTATAACTAGCGGTCCGTCCCGGCTTCGCACGGGTGGAAAAAAAAAAGAAAAAAATAGCCTATAATAATCAATGATAATGTAGCATTAAAATGGTGAAAGAATTTTTAAAATCGGTCCAGTACTTTTTGAGCCAATTCGTTACAAACATACATACAAACCCTTCCTCTTTATAATATTAGTATAGATATCATAGTTTTGCTACACAATCGAACTTAAAAATGTATTCTGCATAATACAGGGTGGCATTGACCACCAAAATTTCAACGCAGGGGGTTTTAAAATCATGTACTGAATTGCCACCTTGTATATAAGGATTAAGGTCAACGAATTCTTAATCATCTATTGTGTGAGAAGAAATTACTTTCATATGCGGACTATGAACCTTTAGCATCCTCGATGATGATAACTTAATCACACAATAAAGAGTTCTAAGAACCCACCGATAAGGCAGTAATTACCCGTTTGAGAAACTTAGATAATAAACTAGTAAATATTGATGCTTATTCAAAACCTTCCCATGCATATTCACAAATAATAATTACTTATTGTAGATATTTAATTAGATAATAACCACACAATAACGAAGAACTTTCTATCAGTTGTTATTGCTATCGTGAAAACTCTATTGCCATCTAATGAAGTATTTAAACCTCGTACGAAGTTAATGTATAAAATTATTGTCATAGAATATTAATTCGAACACATTTAGCGGGTTCAGTAGCATTTTATATCTTCTAAGCCCAGGACAACATCGTTAACATATAAAATCAATGAGATTACCAGTTTACACGGACCTCTACTTACCAACAACTTGTTTTAAAGTAAGGGTCAAAATAACCTGGTTGTTTTCTTAACCTGAATTAACTTGGTAGCTTGCCTGCCCGGATGCTTCTACTTATGTGAATGACGGTCATCTATCGCCGTAGGTTCCGATTGTGTTTTTATAAAAAATACTCTGTCTTTAATATGAAAATGAGTCAAAGAGGTGATCAAAAGTTACGTGAGAAGAATTAAAGAATACTTTGTCATGTTCAAGGAAAAATATTAGTAGACAAATAGATACATCAGTTACATACGCAGTCATCATTTTTAATATGGGTACTGCTCTTTCTTCATTTCATCTTAAATTCACTGACAGGCAACGCAAAATCGCTGGGTCTAGATGGATGGAATTTTTCACAAGAGCTCCTTATAAAGGGTTATTGAAAAAAAAACCAACGACCTCAACTTTTGCTATGGGACAAAACCTGAAATCACGAAAAAAAAATCAGCTGTTCCCTACATTTATGTTCGTACAACTCGTCAAAATGTAGGGAACAAATGATATTTTTTTCGCGATTTTAGGTTTGGTCCCGTAGTAAAAGTTGTTCATAATGATGAGTACAATGACCTCTTAAGAGGTTGTTGGTGTTTTTCCAATAACCCTGTATAACAAAAGAGAGCACTAATAAAGGATTTTAGAAAATTCATTCGCTAAAGGTGTTAAATAGGTGATGAATGTTTGTATGGAGAGCAGTGGTGGCCTAGTGGTCACGGCTATGACTTACGAGTTGTAGGTCGTAGGTTCGAACCCAAACAGGCGCTTTACTTTGTGTAAATTATATCATCACCACTGCTCTCAAAACGGTGAAGGAAAACATCGTGAGGAAACCGGCATGTCCTAGAACCAAAAATTCGAAGATATGTGACATCTACCAATCTGCACTGGGCCCGCGTGGTAGATTACGGCCCACCCTCTCTCATAGAGAGGAGGCCTGTGTCCCAGCAGTGGGAATATTATAGGCTGAGTAAGAGTACGTTTGTATGGAAGTTTGACATTATTACCGTTGGGAAATCTCATTGGGTGCACGGCTAGTAATAAATGAAGCTTATTATAGAAGCATATCTTATCATACATCAAACAAATCCATTAACATTAGTTGGCAAATAAATAATTAAAATATACAGCTTTGTACACACGCCAGCACATCAAGCTACTACAATCTTTCAAATTTTTTAAATAGATTTTCAACTTTATCGCTAAAGTATAAGATTCAAAGTTGATTAGGAAAATTTGACAGTTACGGGTAGCTTGATATGCTGGCGTCTGTACATGAAAACAAAACTTGTATTCTTCTGTTTCCCTATCTTAACTTTATAATCTGCAAAATTTAGCAGAAAGAGCATTATTTCCAAACGAAACTTTTTACTTTAAACATTCCGAAAACACTCGAAAAAATTCTCCAAGAGTGTCATTCGGCCTTGTACTACAAATTCTTAATTCACTCTCGGCCTGACCCACATTTAAATGTATATGAGATCGTTTATATGCCTAGAGTCTACTTTTTATACAGAGGAAGAAATTAAATCATTTGGACTGGTTAATGTGGCTTTAAAAGGCTTTCGCTTACGACCAACAATGTGACAGGCATAATTTTAACACTAGAAATAGGAACAAATTAGATCAACCTCGTTTCAGATTGTCTAAAGTAAAAACTTCTTTTATGGGTTATTGTGTAGAGTGTTATAATAAAATACCACTCGATATTCTTCAACTAAATGAGAAGAAATTAGACCACACTATGTAGACAAGCATACTATAAGTTGGATGATTATATCGTAGATAAAAATGCTTGGCTAAATGCTGTTCCTGCTCCACAGACACTTGGGTTCACTAGTTAAAATTTCAATATTTGGAAGACATGCTTCCCTTTTTTTTTCCTTTTCTTTTTTTTGTGTTTCTGATATTCGAACTTAATGTGTATTTTTAATTCAATCAAGTTTTAATTGTTACTTTAATATCATATACCTCTTTCTAGTAAAATTTTATTCATCTCGTAAATAAATTGGAAACTATAGTTTTGTATAATTTAGAAGCATTTTTTTAAATTTTGTAAATGTAAGAACCATGGATCCATTTTTTTTTTTTTTTTATATTGACTTGAAAGAGCATGGCAGTTGAGAATGTGTCATGCTCACTTAAATGTCTCACTGATGGTGGCGCGTGTGTTGGATCATTCGGTTCCCTTCAAAATGGTTGAGCTGGATGGTGCTGATCCATGCGTCATGTTCGTGAACGGGCGCTGTCAGTTGAGACTGGTCATCTCTTAGCTGCCAGGGCTTCTTTTTAATCTTATACCTATTTTGAATTGTTTCTTCATAACATTGTTCTCACATATAGAAGCAACAAGAATACTGTACTCAGGATTTTGTAATATCTTAATTTAAAAGAGTGTCCTTGGAGTTTCTTGCCCGTTCTTCTCCAAGAGATCTAGGTTTTGGAATGGGCAACTAGCTTCAACTTTCTGACTAACTGACCGACTAGTTAATTTTGACAATTAAAAAGTGCCTGGAAATGGTTTAATTGAAATAAATGCTTTGAGTTTGAGTTATTATAGAGGCTTAGGTTATTATCGGTCAATTTATCGTATGTTTGTTGGTGATAAATTCATCCGTATAATATTGAACCGGAGTTACCGACATCGCTAGCAGAGTAAGCAAACTGAAGTGGCAGTAGGCTGGCCAAGTTTGTCGAAGAACGGATGGCCGGTGGAGCAAACGACTCCAGCACTCTAATTCACAACCATACGACAAGCTATCGTATCGAAAATGACACATTTGCCTTCCCCCGACAGCATACAGCTGTCAGAAAATAGTGGTCGTCTATTTGATATAAACTGACAAAATTTTCGGGTTTCGGACTTGTGAACAGCGTTTACAGGACTCCTACGATAACACTGATTGATGTTCGATACGGTACGGAAGCGTATCGAGTAGTGGTGAATAGCTATGCTGGAGTGGAGACCGCGTATCGGTAAGCATAGTGTGGTCCATCTAGCTGGGGGACATCAGCTAGATGGACCAACGACCTTAGAAAGGTGGCTGGGACAGACTGGATGCGGGAGGCGGAGGACAGGGTGTTGTGGCGCAGCCTGGGAGAGGCCTTTGACCAGCAGTGGACTGCGATAGGCTGAGTTGATTGAATGTTGTGGGATAAACTCTTCATTTTGAAATCATGATAATTATCCGCAATCAGAAAATGGTTACTTAGGTACAGTCAGCAAAGGAGATAAGTATGCAGGGTCGTCGAATATAGTTGAAGTTTACTAAGAAACCCATTGATGTTTTCGAATGAAATTTAATTTGATAAATGAACTGTTTGTTTTCTATTAACGAAATTAAATTTTATTCGAAAACATCAATCGGTTTCTTATTAAACTTCAACTATATTCGACGACCCTGCGTACTTATCGTCTCTGCTGACTGTACATAAGACACTTTTCACTAACACTTAAAATTACATGAACCTACTGTAATTTCTTCTGGCTGACCTGCGACAGAAGAGTAGGATGAAAGACAGACACTGGAGACACTGTAAACAGTAGGTACACAAAGACACAACTGAAGCACACTCATGTGACCCCCCCCCCCCCCCCGACCTGTCACTAACTCTCTGTGTCCAGAAATATACTTAAAAAACTGTTGTTCACAATTTTTTGTTAGTAAGCATAATGCCAACACTTCTATTAAAATTCCCGATGGCAATATTTTGAGTCCCCGACCTTTACCTAAAGCTGACGACGTGACGCCCCGAATTTCCAATCGAATCTCTACCAAATGGAGTGTGAAATTAGGATGCCGACAATTTCCCTAACATCGATGCAATTACTTAATACTACAATAATTTAATTACTTACATACTTATACAACTCTTTTCGTTGCTAGTTTTTGACCCATAATAACCTTAGGGAAACTGTTAATCTAATCCTCTAATATATAAAATTCTCGTGTCACAGTGTTAGTTACCATACTCCTCCGAAACGGCTGGACCGATTTGTATGAAATTTTGTGTGCATATCTGGTAGGTCTGAGAATCGGCTACTATCTATTTTTCATACCCCTATTTTTTTTTTTTTTGCAAAACGACGTATGCGGGTTCAGCTAATATATAAAATTCTCGTGTCACAGTGTTAGTTACCATACTCCTCCGAAACATATCGGGTAGGTCTGAGAATCGGCTACTATTTTTTTTTTTTTTGCAAAACGACGTTTGCGGGGTCAGCTAGCAGCTATCTAATAATTACTTTGAGGAACAGTAAAAGAGACTGCTATGATTAGTAAGTTTAACAGACCGATTTGTGACCTTCGATATGTTTTAAATGACATACTAATAACAGCCGCACAGGACGATCAATCAGGTTAAGCTACGCTTGCCGCGGTTGGTCTGTGGATAGGTGAACTTCTTTACAAACTGAGACCCCTCCGTGCCTCGGAAAGCACGTTAAGCCGTTGGGCCCGGCTGTCATTCGTGGATCTTTGACAGTCGTTACCGGTAGTCAAAATCTGACAACCAGTATTACCAAGGGGTATCGTATTACCCAGTAAATGGGTTGTGGAGGTCAGATAGGCAGTCACTCTATGTAAAATACTGCTATTCAGCTGCATCCAGTTAGACTTTAAGCTGACCCCAACATAGTTGGGAAAAGGCAAGGCAGATGACTTACTCCAAATGTACTCTTCGACACATACAGAATAAGGTCAAGGTGAACTCAGCTTATAAAAAACCCAAAGCATTTCTAACCTTCAAAATAATTCGAACACACTCCACCAAAACGCTCGAATCTCTTCATCAAAGTCTTCCCCAATAAATAACTCAAAAGCCAATCTCAATTACTATTGGAAACACCTAAAGAGGTAAGTCTCACGTACTGAAGAATGCTAGGAAAGTGTGCAAGTAACCCCGGAACGTGATCTGGTTACTATGGGAAGGTACAAAAGTTTGCGATTGTGATTCCTTGCGCACAAACTAATTTAGATTCGCCGGAGATTCTGCGGCGGTGTTGATTCGAGACTTTGTTCGTATAGAGGCGGCATGTTTGATCATATTATGGCGTTTCATAATTTGATTAATAGTTGATTACGCGCGTTAACAATTTGTCACGATAATAATTTTGTGATAATTTTCATTCGAAAAACTGGCCCTTAGTTAATTCAATGGAGAACGTATCAGCCAGTTGCAATTATTTCCGTGATTAAAAACGTTCAAAATCTGGTCGCAATCTCATGTCAGTGACAATCAACAATGTCAACAAAAAAAATGTGGAGAAATTAAAGGTATTTTTGACAGTTTGAGACTGAGATCAGACTGTAAACGTTGTTAAAATTACGAGAATTGCCCCTCTGATGACCACAAAAGTTTAAGTAGTGATAAAGAAGAATGTGATGTGAGTTATCTTTAAATTAAACGGTTTGTACAAACTTCAAACTTCACATGAAACTACGAGACAAACTTAGAGATAGCAAAGATGAGGAAATTAAATATGGAAATATGAAAGAATGTTAATTCTTTACTTTTTATTCATTATAAAAATAGCAAAAATCTAAATATATATGTAAAATCCAAATCTGTTCTTGATTAAACTACAAAAAAAATCAATGAACTGTTAGCCATAACTGTGCATTCATCGTTCACGCGTGAACTTTGCCGCAGAGAATCACATTGGTAACCCAAAAACTAAACAATTTACGAGAGCAGCTATGCCAGTTCTAAACCTTCTCATACAGTAACAGACAGAAGTACAAATGTGCATGTTGAAGTAGCATCATGAATAACAAAATCAACGCTCCCCTGACCGCTTTGTGATAAGGAGACAAATTGGTGAAAACTTGTACAATGACCGAGAAAAGTAAAAACACTTTCTGTATATACCTACACGTATTATTTTGTAGGTCATTTCTTTCCGGATTCTGGCGGAACTTGAAACACGTCCGGAGTCGTGTTGCCATTGAGAAAGATAAACGGGTATGAAGTTGATAGCTAAAATGAAAATCCGGAGACGTGTTTCATTTTGTTTACTATTATCGTTAAACTGAGAGGAGTTATTGTTGCCAGAAGCTAGATGTTCGTTTTATGGTTGTCTATTGTCATTTTCTATCTAACCCACGATTCTAAGCTTACATCATCATCATAGGCTAACCTTTTCTTAACTAAGTTAGGGTCAGCTTCCGGATGCAGCTGAATACCAGCTTACATGGAGTGACTGCATATCTGACCTCCACAACCCAGCTACTGGGTAATACGATACCCCTTGGTACTGGGCTGGTTATCAAACCTTCAGGCCTTTGACGACCCTTTTTGATCCTACTTGCGCCATTGCATGCAAAAATTTATTCAAAAATAAAAAAACTGGTCAAGTGCGAGTCGGACTCGCGCACCGAGGAATCCGTACAAATTTGTAGGTATGTAACTAAAAATTTTCGTTTTTCAGATGTTTTCTTTATTTGTACTACATGCAATTGCTTCTTGCCAAATTTCATGATTCTAGGTCAACGGGAAGTACCCTATAAATTTTGATTCCCTTGAGAATGTCGAAATATACGTTTTTTGCGACATAAACTGCAGAAGTTTGATTTTTCCACAGCTTCAAGGAACTGTAAACCTGAGTAATATGGTTTTAATTTCAACTCGATACCTCTACTCGTTTCCAAGATAAAGGGACTTGACAGACAGACGAACAACAAAGTGATCCTATAAGGGTTCCGTTTTTTCCTTTTGAGGGTTCCGTAACCCTAAAAAGAAATGAACACTTTGTATAAAACATCTCTGTTTGTAAGCCGACAGCTACAATAAAATAGTCAAAGAATTTAGCAACAAAGGTACGGTACGGTATGGTGGTATGCAGAGAAGCTATAGGTTCGGTCGAGGACGATGTGAGTCACAGTTCCGACACCAACTAACATATTTTATTGGTAAAGATCTGTGACAGTAAGCCGTTAACACGACAGGTCTGCTTAAAGTTTCTAATATAACATGACATCACGACTGTAGTCTCGGATGAGGTGGGCACAGTTCGCCAGTTACGTAAAAATCGCATGTAAGCTAAAGTTAAAAGTTACCCTAAAACAAAAAAGGAGTAACTTAGTTCCAATCTTAGTTTCACAAAAAAACCTATCCCAAATTGTGTCATAAATAGGATTTGGTGCTCGGCTTTTCGGATGCAATCCAGGGAGTTTAAGGTGTTCAGTCTATCTAGGTAAGGAGGCAGACAGGCCAATAATAGAACCTCTGCCTAATTTAAATGCGTACCTCGTCGGGCTAGGGCTCGTAGGTCATGTTTAATAAGTCCTGTCCTACTGCCCTTGCATGCGCATATCATGCAAATACTAAATTCTAAAGTTTACAGAAAACCATAGGTACAGATGCCAGCACATCATGCTACTACAATCTGTCAAATTTCTTTAATAGATTTTCAACCTTATCGCTACAGCATATAATTCAAGGTTGATTGGGAAAATTTGACAGTTTCGGGTAACTTGATGTGCTGGCGTCTGTACTTGTATATTTATTTATTTAACTTGTTTTGTCCCACTGCTGGGCAAAGGTCTCCCAAATAGGTATAATAAATAATAAACCAACATTTTCTTGAAGGAGAGCCATTGAATCTACCTGTATGTGTATCAAAAGTCACGTCACATGCTCTAATACTTCTTCGAAGTACTGCATTGCGTTCAGACTATTAACTAAATATTTTTTTTTTATATTTGTACATATTTTATTCCCAACATGTTTTACAATAAACATAAACGGCTTATATAGCATAGCATAATCTAATATACAACGTGTAACGTTAAATGCGCAAAATCTCATACACCCCAAATAGAGCATTGAGTTAAAAGCATAATACAATAACCAAAACTATTTTTTTATAGCTAACTATTGTTATTAAGAAAATCGTGTTGATCCTATCATTTCTTTATGCGTTCAAAATTGAGTCTTTTTGCCTCAATCAGCGGATACTATGGCAAAATACATAATTTTTGAAAAAAAAAACCTAAATTAAAGTTATTGAAATCGATTCAGTAGTCAATTATGAACAAACTATTTTCAGGTTTTGCGCATTTAACGTTACACGTTGTATCAAATTCTCGTGTCACAATGTTAGTTACCATACTCCTCCGAAACGGCTTGACCGATTTTTATGAAATTTTATATGCATTCAGTAGGTCTGAGAATCGGCTAACATCTATTTTTTTTTTTTGCAAAACGATGTTTGAGGGGTCAGCTAGTCAGCCTATAAAGTTCTTTCTGCTGTGATACCGGGCTCCTCTCTGTAAGAGGGAGTGGGCTATAATTCGAGTCCAGTTTGCGGGTGCGGTTAGGTGACCTTAGACGGAGTAGGTACCTACTAAACGTATCGCACTTACTTACTTAAATTATAATATATAAACTGAACAACAAACTCTTACCGTTCCATAAAACTATTTGAATGTGAATAATCTTAATTATATAGTAATACATATAATAAAATCGTAGGAAAGTCAAAACTGTACATTGAATTTTTTTTTTAAAATAATACTTGGGGCGTGATCTACAATCGATACCGAAGCCAAAAATATAGTTTTTAGAATTTTTGTCTGTTTGTCTGTTTGTCTGTCCGGGATAAACTCAAAAAGTACTGCATGGATTTACTTCAAATTTTGCATGAATATTACTAAGAGGTCGGGTCAACATATAGGCTACATATTATCACGCTATCACCTACGGGGGAGGAGCTGTGAATCTTTATTTTTCTTACGCATTCTGTGACAGCGTGTAATCTAACGACGCATATCTAAATGTTGTTTTTGAGTAAGCCATGCTATTATCTGACGTTACACTATAAAAACTACGCCATTTAAGTAACTTGGGCAGAGAAATATAGTTTAATGAATGTTAGTAGTATAAAGACAATTTTAAAACAGCGCCATCTATGAGATTTCATAAAAATCAAATCAAATTACCTACATGTTAACATTTTTTTGGAAATTAATAATTTAAATTTGATCATGTTGGCGAGGTAAGTAGTTAGTTATTCTTAAAATTCATAGATGGTGATGTGTATTTTCTTCATAAAAGTTGTATCGTATAGTTCGTTTTGACAAATTCAAGTTCCAACAAAACCCTCAAAATCTTGAGCAGAGTTGAGGAAGACAATTTTAAAAAAATGCGGTGTTAAGTATTACAAAAAAGTTATGTTCATTGATGATGATCATTTCATTTCATGACACCCTCGCGGAGGCGAGCGTCAGTGACAGTCCCAGCCGCATGCGTCATCTGTATGCCGTCATCTTGGTGTTTTGTGGAGTCGCGAACCCGGTAGCTTTGTGAGAGAAGTATCGCCATCATCTGTCTGAAGATTTTCGACGAGCTTTGAGGCGCGCTACTGGAGACGAAGTCGAAGTAACTGATGAACGCGTGCTGAACACCTGTCTCAGTTCACTTCAATATGTGGTACTTTCTATCGGCGGCAATCCACTGATCGAATATGGGTTACCAGCTCCCCAATCATGACCGTATCAAGACCGTGAAAATCGGGAGTATAACGCGAAATGACCACCATACGAAATGATCATGTCGCTATGTTCTCTTCAGAGCAAAAGCAAATTTATGACACCGTCCTTGAAAGCGTTGGGCAAAACTAGGGTAAAATGTTTTTCTTGGATGCTCCTGGTGGAACAGGAAAAACATTTGTTACCACTGGCATACTTGCAGAGGTCAGGAGGCAAGGCAAAATTGCTATTGCTGTAGCGTCGTCGGGAATCACTACCACACTGCTTCCGAGTGACAAGACAGCTCATGCCATGTTTAAAATTCCCATCGATTTAGAGAGCGCCGAAACGCCTGTTTGTGGTGTGTCACGTAACAGCGATAAGGGACACGTGCTTAAGGATTGCTCTCTGATCGTATGGGATGAGTGTACGATGGCCAATAGGAAGGCCGTTGAGGCCGTGGACAGAATCCTGCAGGACATCCGCAGGAACGAACGTTTGATGGGTGGTGTCACAGTTCTGTTCAGTGGTGATTTTCGGCAAACGCTTCCAGTGGTGACGCGGGGCTCGAGGGCTGACGAGGTGAATGCTTCGTTGAAACGATCTTCGTTGTGGTCACGAGTTCGTACGCTGCGCTTGACCATTAATATGAGAACTCGGCTCGGCGGCAATGCACGTGCTCAAGAATTCTCCGATGTCGTTCTAAGTCTTGGCGAAGGCACTCTACCAGAAGAGACAGGTGATGCTTCCAGAGTCTTTCGGTAGAGTGGTATCCAGCTTAGAAGAACTCATTCACTGTGTATACGGGGACATCAGTCGTATACCGCACCAGCAGAATTCTTGGGTGTGTGAGCGGGCCATTTTGATGCCCAAAAATGATCAGGCTGCAGCAATTAACGAATGCATTCTCTCGGAAATTGAGGGGAATAAAGTGGTCTACACCTCGATAAACACTGTTGTCGAGCAAGATGACGCCACACATTATCCCGTGGAATTTCTGAGCTCCCTGTCAGCAAGTGGACTTCCAGCGCATACCACCAAGCTGAAGGTCGGTGTTCCGATTATGCTTCTTCGGAACCTATCTCCTCCGAAGTTGTGTTAACCGCCTTACGGCCCATTCACGACTTCGGTCTAAGCGGCGCGCGGCGCGGCAGGCGGCGCGGCGTGCGTTTTACACGCCACGTACCCTCAGTAGTGGCTAGCGGCAGCGGTCGAGGTGGACGTATTTAGGTAGTTAGAACGTGCTCAAAATTATGGCGTTATCAAAATTATCTCTTTTGTGTTTAGAAAGCAGTATATTTTTAAAACAAGTATGACAGAAGGAGTGCACGAACTGAATAAAGATCGATATTTAAATGGCAAAATTCGTGACCTATACGAAGATTACAGAAAATATCCGGATAAGTTTTATGAGTACACAAGAATGAGTGTGGAAACATTTGATTATATTCTATACTTATACTCTATATCCATTACCGCCACAAAATCGTCTAAAATTTTTTGTTTATAAGTTCGCCACCGAGTCCGTCACATATCCGCCGCTATCCGAGCCGCTGTATTTCGTGGCGTCGCGTCGCACTCATTCGCCAGTACTTTTGATCTCGCCGCTCCCCGCACCGCGCGCCGCTGCAACGATTCGCTCCGACAAAACCGCGCGCGTTTTCGCTGTGAGCGGCGACTCGTGGCGTGCTTCAAACATTTTCATACTTTTGTTCTTACCGCTCGCCGCCCCGCGCTTAGCCGCCGCTCACCGCGGCAAGGTCGTGAATGGGCCGTTAAAGTCATCTCCCTCCACAGACACACTATTGAGACGGAAATTCTTACGGGTTGTGGCGTCGGGGAGGCAGTATTTATACCACGCATTCCCCTAATACCTCATAACTTCCTGTTCCAGTTCAAGCGCGTACAGTTCCCCGTGAGTGTTTGCTTCGCGATGACCATCAATAAGTCGCAGGGCAGCGGGTGTCGACCTCAGGACGAGTTGCTTCTCACACGGGCAACTGTACGTCGCTTGCTCCCGCGTCACCAGTCCTGACTCTCTTTACATTTTGGCTCCTGGCAGCATAACTACCAACGTAGTTTATAGGGAAGTGTTGTAAAGTATGATACCTTTGTACGTATTTTTACTCTTTTGTGTCCTGGAATGTATTCCTGCATTATTTTCTCTATTTCCTTCAGTCACATCTTATGACTGAACTCAGCAGGACTCCCATATAACTCTCTTCACTTGCTTTGCTAGCAAAAAAAAACTTACATTTTAATGCTATTTTAAAAGTTGTGTACTTATAATGCTATAGCGACACTGGCATCTTGGGTATTTTTGGTGCTGTAGAGCATGCACGCAGACGACGTCGCGGGCAGCAGCTAGTATAGTAATATTATCAACTGGCTGACACACTTTTTGGCGAGATTTGCATACGACCTACATGCACTTGGTCATTAACATTATAAAAATACATAAATCACTTCTCAATGTCACTAACTACGATAAATGAATTTTAATCGATCGACGAAAGACGATCTTTGTGTTATACGCAAGGCTGTCTTTAAAAAGGCTATTGCTCTATATGGAAAATATAATGGCAAACACACTCACAACCAAAATAACTTAGTCTAGTACTAAAGTCAAAGTTGTCAACGATCTGCTCAAAAAACCTTGTCATTGATTCGAAAACGTTTTTGAAAAATCTTTCTTAATATATAAAATTCTCATGTCACAGTGTTAGTTACCATACTCCTCTGAAACGGCTGGACCGACTTCTATGAAATTTTGTGTGCATATCGGGTAGGTCTGAGAATCGGCTACTATCTATTTTTTTTTATTTTGAAAAACGACGTTTGTTGGGTCAGCTAGTTTACGATAGAAAATACTGGATTGTCTCGTCTCTGGTGTGTACACCGCGTTATTCTGAAATTGATCCAGATCTGACACGCATTCCATGCATATATTCGCATATCTATCTAGCAATAAACATATTGGAATAATAATGAATGATGGCCGAAAGCCCCGGGCAATGTCTTCTTAGCTTTTGTAAGGCGGTTCGATCAAAGGTTAGAGAAAGCGAAACTCCTTGGAATGGCAATGGCGTCGTAAGAAGTTTTCTTACTCTAAACCCTCAATTTTTAGACGTCCAATAGGCAACCGTAGATATAATCGTTACTAGAAGTATATAAGTAGCACTTATTACTAAGTTAGCTTATTTACTCTGATTCATTGTTTTATCATGTTGTGTTTACTTATAAGTAATTGATGCACTTTTATTATATTTTTAAAAATGTATTATGTAGTTGTATTAGTGTAATCAATTGTTGGTGAACCTAATAAAAATAATAATAATAAGTACCCCGTTTATATAGTACGTACTTAGCTGGAAAATCTTTTATAGCATTCAATAAAAGACTTTTCTCGAAATAAAGTGTTATTCAATGCTACATATCTCATTGAATTGAATAATACTTTATTTCGATATCTACGCTTTGTCCTCGTGTACCACAGAACAACAATTGGTATTAAATTTATGTATGCAAAGTCGGAATATATTATAATTATGGGTCATACAAAGTTATCCGGTGTTGGTGCGGAAACCCAGCCCGAATCCGGAAGCGGTCGCCGGGCGTCCAACCGGTATTATCGAAAATTAACGTATTAAGTACTTACAATTTCAAAAGAAGAGCAAGCAATTTTTTTAAGCATTATATTGAGGTTAGCATTAAAATGTCGCTACAATGTTCAAATATCTTTATTGTTTATATATGAAAAAATCCACAAAAGTAGGTAGACAGTGTCACTGACACTGTCATGATGGTGACACACATACAAAAAAAACACTTTAAAAATCTCAAAGATGAACAAGATTTCTTTTCAAGGTCTTAGATATACAAAACCAACGGAAAACTAATAAAATGACCCACTCCTTCACTGTGGAATGAATAATCTATGCTCTATACTACAACACGTATTGTATGATCTCCTGTTTCCTCAAAATTCGATTGAAGCACGTAGGTATCACAAAATTGCATCTCCTTTCATGCTACAAAATTGCATTTTCTGGCAACATCACATATAAAAACACACTGCAAAGTCTATAACGATGAATCAAATCTCGGTTACAGAAACAAGTTATAAGTTGTTATAACGGTCCGAATTTCGCTAATACCTATAAATAACCTGTCTTAAATCACACCTGTATTATGTGGCTCAAATAAATAATTAAAACATGTTTTTTGGGTCCCATATATTATCATTATTGAAACGATACAAAATTGTTTCAATCATGGCGGCTGGCATGTTGGCCTGGCACGGTTTAAAAATGGAACACTTTTCTCATTGGCTGTTAATTTTGCCCATCAATCATTTATGATGGAAAATTGTGTTTAGCGGCTTGATAAATAATTTCCATGTCAGACTAGGAACGCCCCTTGGTGGTCTTGTAATCTTGTAGTAAGTTGCTAGACTTTAGTCGTCGTTCCTTATGTTAAGGTGAATGCGAAGTGGTAGACAGCGAAATTCAAATTTTCTTACGTTTTTTTTTTGCAATTTGTAGGTGAGTGTCAGGGTGTATCGTGATCAAACTTTGATTTGCGACTATAACAGGTACGTATTTACAGAATTATAATCATCAGAAACATTAATACATCTTTCTAAGTGAGATTTGTACCATAAGCACTTTAATTATGTAAATACGTACCTGTCATAGTCGCAAATCAAATTTTGATCACGATACAACCTGACACTGATCTGCAAATTGCAAAAAACGTGAGAAAATTTTAATTTCGCGGTCTACTACTTCACATTCACATTAAACATATGGGGCAACGCTGATAACGAACTTCTACAGATGCCTTCAATGAGTATTCCTCAAAAACAATTAGTGTGCATACAGACGAGCAACGACTGAGGCAACTGCAACTGTGGACGAGTAGCGACGGCCCGTCGTCAACACGTCGCGTCCGCGGCTGCCGTCGACAACGTGCTGCTCCAAGGGCATATTTAAGGGCTTATACTACCTCAAATGACTTAGCATGATCCTCCGTTATGTCGAAAATACTGCAGCATTAATTTTTAAATAAATATATGGTAAAGTTGAGGACTAATGTTAGGTCTTATGTTAGACGAAAACACGATTCCATATATTTTTTTTTTGATAGAAAAAGAATCCAAAGTTACCTCCAAACCGAACAATAAACCGCTGGTAGTTATTAAAAAAATACTTCAAATTAGATATACTAACTGAACTAACTACAAAGAAGGTCTTATGTTTTTTTTTTTTTTTTAATTACCATTATTTTCACCGTAAAATACAAATACCTAAACTATTGGCGCTGGCTGCCGCTTAGCATCGCACTCTGTCTCGCTCTCACACACTCCGCAAGCAGTATCGTGCGACCGAGATAGAGTGAATTTTAGCTGAGGTAGTATAGACTCTTAAGTACGGTGTTCAAACACATGAACGTCATGATGTCAACGACAGCCACCGACACGCGTTGACGGTAGCAGTCAACACTCCTCGACAATTACAGTTCCCTCTGTCGTTGACGCGTGTCGCTCGTGTGTATGAGCACTCACCGCGTTTGTTAGACTTTACCCCGTTTAAATTTTGTGGATTTAGGTAAAACATTGTTTGCGTTTCGTGTTACATGGGTCGGACGATCGAAAAAAGGAGAAGGTCCTCAATCCTAAAGAATGTTTTTTTTGTCGTTATTAAAAGTGCTCGGTCCTCGGCATGCATATTTGTTCAATAGGGCTTTTTTTTTGTGGATGGGAAATTTTCAAATGACCCCTCCCGCTCTGGGTGGAACAGAAGGGAGTGTCAGACTCTTACTGACTAAAACCCACCCGTGTTCCTTCCTTAGCCCTTTGTGTTCCGGGGTAGCGGTAACCCTTTCGGACAATCCCGCTGCCCCGGTTCAATAGGGCTTAAAGTAATATTACGCATATTTGAGCTAAATTATTCCTTAAACTAGGGGGCAACGCTGACAACGTACTTCTACAGATGCCTTCATTAATTGCATATCCCTCAAGCCTAAAAACACCCCGCTGCTAGATTTTATCCCGTTTATTGAGTTAAAAACTTTTGACGTGTCCATTTTGACGGACTCAAAAGTGCACCGTCCTCGGCGTAAGGCCTTATTTGCTCAATAGGGCTGAAACTGATACTACGCACATTTGACCTAAATTCGATTATAGCCATGGTACAGCTCTACTTTCAAAGGTCATATGCGAGCGATAATACCTCTACATAACCTACTATATGTATAGGAATGTTCGATACATAGTGCTCTCTCCACCACGCCCGTTTTTAGATGTTTGGCCTAAACTTGTCACAGTTTCGTTCAACTTCCTACATAAAAGATTTTCAACGTTATACAGGAAATAGCTATTTTAATAATCAATACTTACTAATATTATGGTTTCGACTAAGATTTAATCGTTTAAGTTTTACGGTAAACTGAAAAGGAGGGTTTTGAATCTCACACACACCTAAGTAAAACCGCGTTCCTGGATTTTCGGCTTTCGGCGCTGATACGAGAGTTGAAAATCCAACAGCGCGTTTTTATTTAAGCATTAATTTTAGTGTCGCCTAGTTTTAGTGAAAACGGGCAAAGTGTGCATGTGAATTATTATGTGCATTGGCTATAATAATAATAATAATAGATTGGCAACACCGTGTCAACAAGACGTGTCATTTTCCAACTTTTATAATTTTCACCGTTTTAAAGTAATTTTGACCAACATATACCAATAGTTTTTCTTTGAATCAAAACCAGAATCGTATATTACAATATAAAACCAAAAAAAAAGGCAGAAAACAGAAAATGTGAAAAATGTAATACAAATCAGAAACTGTCGAATCGGAGGTGACATGACAGATGTCACCTCCGAAAAACAACAATAATAAAGAAATTAGGAAAACGAAGATACTTCTATGTTGACAAGATCAGCCGCACGCCAAGCACGCCCACCACCTCCGGACTCTTCGCTCAGCTCCGCCTCGCCGCCGCCGGTACCCAGTCTCACTGTGAGTGCTGTAACGACACCGGCCGTGGCAGTTGCGTCGAGCTCGAGCGACGAGTATTTCTCTCCGCCCACGACGCCACCACCTGCTCGTCGACGGGGAGGACGCCGGCCGCCAGACGGCTTAGGACCTCGAGGCCCACCGGCCTCTGATAGGGTCCCAGCTTCCGGCGGAAGTGTGCAGCGCATGAGATGGACACGATCCATCAATGAAAATGTCATGCGCTCATACTATGGGGCTACAGAGGGGGGAAACAATCTGACCGCGTACCGTGCTCGGATGCTCTCTCTTTTTCAGGTGCTTGAGCCAGCTGTCAACGTTTCGGCACAACGACTGTCGGATCAGGTGCGGGTCATCCAGCGTAATCATATGTTGGATGACACTGTACTTGATCGCCTGCGAAATGAAATGCAGAGTAGCCATGTCATCGCCCCTCAGTCGCAGACTGCTGTAGTACTACCACAGTCCAATACAAGTCATGCTGACGAGGGGAGTAATGACAGGGCTACAAATGTACCCAGTACCCAATGTAATGAGGAATTGAGGAGTGCTTTGGAGGATGCGATTCAGGAATATCGCTTCATGTCGCCGGAACTTAGGCCACGCTTACCTCGTTTGCCCATGCATAACAAAAATAGGGCGCTGGTGGCGGCTCTGGATTCGCAGTTGTCAAACTATTTTGATAGCTGCGAGGACCTCACCGATACTCATTCGATTCTGTACTGCGCGGCTGTAGCGGCATGTCGTGTAGCTCACGTCAAATTTGCTAATGACTCGAGAGCTACACGACCGAATCTAGCTGTACCACCTTGGCAGTGCAGAATTGAACGCCGTATTGGTGAGGCCAGAGCACTCATTGGCAAACTAATCTGCTTCAGGGAGGGCAATACTCGCCCTAGAGTGATGCGTTTTGTGAGGCGGGCGTTCTCGGGGACTGATATTAGTCCTCAAGACTATACGTCTTGTGTCACAGAGCGCATCGACTTCCTGAAGCAGAAAGTGTATGCATGGGCGAACCGTATTCGTCGTTATAAGCGGCGAGTAGAACGATATACTCAGAATCGCACCTTCCAGAGTGATAAAAGGTGGGTTTATAGGGGTTGGGAGCGACCGGACCAAAGTGTGGATGACGCGTGCCTGCCGGATGATGATGCCATGTGTTCTTACTGGCGCAATATCTGGTCGGTGCCTGTCAGTCACACCGAAGGTGATTGGACTCGGGAAGTCGAGCGAGCCTGTGACCTAATACCAGAAATGGGGGCTATTACCATCTGCCCCCAAGATGTAGCTTGTGCAGTCCGTCCGTTGCCTAATTGGAAGTCTCCAGGGCCGGATGGGCTGCACAACTTTTGGATCAAATGGTTCCCCAGGTCACACGTTCGCTTGGCATCTCAGTTCCAGACTGCTTTGGAGTCTGGTTCGCTACCCCAGTTCCTAACGACAGGAATTACCCACCTGCTCCATAAATCCGGTAGCACCGCGGAACCCAAAAATTATAGGCCGATCACGTGTTTACCGACGGTCTATAAAGTTCTTACATCCATTTTGAGAGCTAAAATAGACAAACATATAAATGCCAACTCCATCATGTCTGCTTCTCAAAATGGATGTAGGAACGGATCTCGCGGTGCTAAGGAGCTACTCCTCATTGATATGACCATTAGCCAACAGGTTCGCCGTTCCCGAAAGGATCTGTCGACATGTTGGATAGATTATAAGAAGGCCTATGACTCGGTGCCACATACATGGCTCATGAGGGTGTTGGAGTTGTATAAAGTAGATACAACTCTGCGCACCTTCCTGATGTCATGTATGGGGCAATGGAGGACGGTCCTTCGCTATCCAGGATGTCGAAATATTCAGAGGAATAGCGAACCCATAAGGATCGAACGAGGCATATTCCAGGGCGACAGTTTGAGTCCGCTTTGGTTCTGCTTAGCCTTGAATCCTCTAAGCACACTGCTGGAGGATTCAGGTCTAGGCTATCGGCTGAGGAGAGGTGGTCAGGTTATATCGCACCTCCTCTACATGGATGACCTAAAACTCTTTGCCCCCAACAATTTGCAACTGATGGAGCTACTGAAAGCAACTCAAACTTTCAGTAGCGCCATCAGGATGGAATTTGGTGTGGACAAATGTGCGGTCATGCATGTAAAGCGAGGGGAGATTGTGGAATCCGTGGGAACCCAACTCTTGGATTCCACAAACCTTAGAGCCCTCTCCGCATCCGAAACCTATAAATATTTGGGTATGTCGGAAGCGTTAGGCATCAATGTTACTGACATGAAGCAATCGTTGAAGGAGCGCTTCTTTGGCCGCCTGAAAAAAGTACTTAATAGTCTTCTATCAGGCGGAAACAAGGTGCGCGCCTTCAATGATTGGGTCATGCCGGTTTTGATGTACTCTTTCGGCATACTCAAATGGACTCAGACCGAACTCGACGCCCTGGAAAGGAAGGTCCGTACGCTGCTGACTGCAAATCGAATGCATCACCCACGGTCATCGGTAATGAGGCTGTATATCCCGCGAAAATGTGGAGGTCGAGGGTTTTTAAATGCTAAGACCCTCCACAATCGCGAGATATGCAGTCTCAGGGAATATTTCCTAGAAACCGACGTGGGGATGCATCGAGATGTAGTCATGGTCGACAAGGGCCTCACTCCGCTCTCCTTGGCTAAAGAGAACTGGTGCAAGCCAGTAGTACTTGACACTAATGATCGCATGGAGGTATGGCAGAGTAAGGAGCTTCACGGACGCTTTTTCCGGGCGCTACATGGACCTGATGTAGACCTACTAGCGTCCGTAGCCTGGCTACGTTTCGGTGACCTCTTTGGAGAAACCGAAGGTTTTGTCTGTGCAATTATGGACGAAGTTATGATGACGAATAATTACCGGAGATTTATTCTGAAAGACGGCACGGTTGACATCTGTCGGGCATGCCACCGGCCGGGAGAAACAATCAGGCATATTATCTCCGGGTGTTCTCGTCTGGCTAACGGAGAGTACTTGCATAGACACAACCTTGTAGCCAGGATAATCCATCAGCAACTTGCTCTGAAATACAGCCTTGTGGAATCGGAGGTGCCGTACTACAGGTATGTGCCCGACCCAGTTCTCGAAAATGGTAGTATCACATTATATTGGGATCGATCCATCATCACTGACAGGACTATTGTTGCCAATAAGCCTGATATAGTGGTGGTGGATCGATCAGAGCGGCGCGCAATGATTGTTGACATAGCCATCCCGCATGATGAGAACCTCGTGAAAGCCGAGAAAGATAAACAAATCAAGTATCTTGACTTGGCTCGCGAGGTTGTCGACATGTGGGATGTGGACTCAGCGATCATTGTGCCGATAGTCGTGACAGCCAATGGATTAATAGCCAAGAGCCTCGACCAACATCTGAGGAGGCTCTCGTTGAGCGGCTGGATCAAGGGCTTGATTCAGAAAGCAGTACTTCTGGACACGGCTCGCATTGTTAGGAGGTTCCTCTCTCTGGAGCCCTGACCGCCGGTGGCTTGGACCCTGTTCCCGATACCGGTGGGTTACTATTTTTTATATTTTTAAATGTTTTTATATTTTTTATATTCTAATATTTAAAAATATAATTTATATGTATTTAGTTAAATAAAGGAAATAATAATAATAAATGAAGGACGGGACGGTTGACGTGTGTCGGGCATGCCACCGTCCGGGTGAGTCTATCAGACATATTATCTCTGGTTGTTCTCGTCTGGCTAATGGCGAGTACTTGCACAGACATAACCAAGTAGCCAGGATTATTCACCAGCAACTTGCTCTGAAATATAAACTTGTGGATTCTGAGGTACCGTATCACAAGTATGTGCCCGACCAAGTTCTTGAAAATGACCATGTCACGTTATATTGGGATCGATCTATCATTACTGACAGGTCTATTGTCGCCAATAAGCCTGATATAGTGGTGATAGATCGATTAGCGCGCCGCACAATGATTGTTGATGTTACCATTCCACATGACGGGAACCTCGTGAAAGCTGAGAAAGAGAAACAAATTAAATATCTCGACTTAGCACACGAGATTGTTGACATGTGGAATGTGAGCTCGGCTGTCATTGTGCCGATTGTCGTATCAGCCAATGGCTTGATGGCCGAAAGCCTCGATCAACATCTATCGAGGCTCTCGTTAGGCGGTTGGATCAAGGGCCTGATTCAGAAGGCAGTACTCCTTGATACGGCTCGCATTGTGAGGAGGTTCCTCTCTCTGGAGCCCTAACCACCGGTAGCTTGGACCCCGTTCCCGATACCGGTACAGTTCCTTTTACGCGGTTGAATTTACTGAAATTCTGAAAGTAAAAATTAAACGTTAAAGTTTATAAGATTCCTTTTAAATTGATATTTTTTTATTCATTTGCCATTCAATAGCAGTGAGGTGGTTAGCTTGGTATAGTATTTGTATCGACTACCACTGTATATGTAAACGTAAATGTGATAATTAGATGATGAGTTCGAAGATAGAGACATAGCAATGTGCTTAAATGGTAAATGTATGATTAGATACAGACGCTAGAACATCAAGCTACTACAAAATGTCAAATTTCTTTAATAGATTTTCAACTTTACTGCTGAAGCATAAGGCTCAAATTTGATTGGGAAATTTTTACAGTTTCGGGTGGCTTGATGTGCTGGCGTCGACTTGGCGGAACCACGACTTATTGGCAATATCTTCCCAAGCGAGGAGGGTTTATGTCAAACCTCGTAAAGTGGAGCTACCTCGACGGAATGGCATCCACTCCCTGCGGTTTGGATGTGGAAAAACCTTTCATCTCATTTATCAAATCATCATCATAATCTAACTAAGGTATCGTCAGACACAAGTCAAATCAGTCATTTAAAATATTTTGCTTGATCTTAATAAGGTGATAAGTCACCTTATTAAGATCAAGCAAAATATTTTTTTTTTGTTTTGTTCTAGTCTACAACATAATTTTCATTAAATTAACAGACCCGTTGATTAATGTGTTATCGACGTGTTTTGTATTAACATAATTAATTTCTCCTGCATGCTTATGATCTATGGCATCCTAGATTGATGACAGTTATAATTCTTCTTTTAGACAGTTGACACCTTTGTCATTTATTTGACAGCTCTTGATTATTTTCCAGTGTTTAGTACCTACTGTAAGATGCTAACTTAACTATGATTTGTGTTTGCTCGAAGCTTAGAAAACAAATGTCATAATAATACAGGGTAGTATCCCATCGGCGCGTAAACTGTAACCATAAATTCAACACGTAATCTTAGACCCCTAGCGTAGAAATGTTTAGAAGTTTATAAAAAAAATCTGTTGTTTCATAGAAAAATGCAAAACCTACACAGTCAAAATGTATTGAACAGCTATTTTTTTTTTAAATAACAACGCAACCTATCGAAATTTTTCGTCCTGTATAACAAAACAACCGGGGATGAACACCCCTAAAACGCTTCATGTATAGACGCCAGCACATCAAGCTACCCGAAACTGTAAAATTTTCCAACTTTGAACCTTATGCTTTAGCGATAACGTTGGAAATCTTTTACAGAAATTTGACAGATTGTAGTAGCTTGATGTACTGGTATCCGTACGTACCTAAACCACGTAAGGAATGGATTGCCCCGAAATATCACAGAAATCATTCAACTTTACAGGAAGATCTAGTCGGTAGATGTAAGTATTTCTCTAAGCTCTTCATCTGATTATCTTATCATCTTACAACATTCATTCGAAAGTGATAATTATAATCGTCAATAACAAACATAAAATACGACCCATCAAAATCATTGCTATCAATATTCCGAATACACGTCTCATTTCCTTAACCATCGGAATTCCACTCCAAACCATTAACACCACCAATACCATTAACAAACTTACTTAAAACTTTAAAAAAACAAGATGGTCGCCATTAAATATTTATAACAAAAACAGTGAGTCATAGCGATAATGGTATGCTGCTAGCATTCCCATTTACTTGTGTCCCATACAAAATGATAACAATTCCCTTTTTGTTAGTGCGATACCAACAGTCGCTACACCAATACGTTTAAACGAAATTCCGTGATTTTAAAACTTAAACAGATTATTGAAGGAGTTCAATAAATAAATCAATAACAAGTTTGATTAATAGTAAAATAAATAATTTTGTCGTAATAAGTTTTTGCAATCATGGCGAAAGTGTTCTATTTAGTGATGTGCTTAGTGTTGGTGAATGTAATATCGGCAAAGTATATCGATAAACGGAAATGTCCTGAAGTGAGAGCGGTGCCGCATTTTGATTTGCCGAGGGTTTGTAATTTTACCTAAAAAACTTAAATGCATATTCGATCCATAAAAATGACCCTTACTTTATAGAACTATTCATAGATGACATCATTTTACGATCACCAATCGCCAAGCATAATGATTTTGATAGGGGCAATTCCCTAGATTGTTTTGTAGTCTGCTGTTGTAATAGATGATTCATTTTACATGATTATTCTAGTTTAAACCAATATTCAAGCTATTTAGGGACATTTGAGTACATAGAAAGCAGTCGCCACCTACATTTATAGGAAAAAGCTAGGCTTTTTTTCTGCAAATTCTTAAGTCTATCAATTTTAGACACGAATAATATCAAAAGCTTGTTTTTAATTTCGGAAACATGAACATTAATTATGTTCTTATTGTCGACACTTTTATCGATATCGATTTGATAATTTTGCGCTAGTTTTGGAAAAGTAGGACATTCTATTAGTAGTACATGGTTGCTTAAAATAACCGCCCTGGCCGTTGGTCCCGGCTGTCATTCGTGGTTACCCGAAAGTCTGACAACCAGTCATAGGAAGGAGCATCGTATTACCCAGTAACTGGGTTGTCGAGGTCAGATAGGCAGTCGCTCCATGTAATATACTGGTATTCGGCTGCATCTGCTTAGACTGGAAGCCGACCCCAACATAGTTGGGATAAGGACAGGCAGATGATGGTTGCTTAAAATAACCCATGGTGTGTGGTGGGATTATTCACGGTAGACTATGCCTTTTAATGTAAGGGGTTTAATGAGATAACATAATTGATCCGGCTACGTAAGGGTGAACTACTTAACTAGTGACGTACTTGCGAGGGACAGAAATTTCCGTAACCTAAGTAATAGTTCGGAATGAGTTATTAAACTAACTTCTACAGTCGGCGAAGGTGGATACTTCGCAACGACTTGGTTGCAACAATTTAAACAAATGTTAGGCACGCTTCAATTTAGTTAGTCAATTTTCGTGTTACAGTGCTAAGACTCAATACTATGTAGGTAATGCAGATAAGTGTGATGACGTCCTGCTTACAAAATTGTAGGTAGATAGCCATCAAGTTTCAGCTGTAAAAGTTACTAAACAAATGTGAGCTGATGAAATTCCGTAACCACTTCAAATCATATTTGCTCTTACAGAACACTTTGTTCTGTAATAAAACAAGCATTAACTTGAATATAAATTAACTGAAAGTCACCATTTACTTTATTGTCCTGTTCAGAAAATACGAGCGTGATAATGAGCCTGGTCCTGTTTCAGTGAAAATTAAAGTGAAAACCGGACCAAATAGAAACTTTGTTTCGTGTATTTGCGTAGAGAGAATGAAGGACAGCTTTCTATGTTTTGAGTAAAACAAATAAATATTATCCCATAACGAGCTTAGTTTTTGATTACTGACAGTTTTTAAACACAAGCTTTTCGATTCATAATCAATGTCACATCAAAGATTTTATAGTTGGTACCACATCATTGTCGACGTTAGCACGAGTGAGTTTCTTTACGTAAATTGACAATGGTGATGTTCTTAAAAGTAAAACTTAACTTTCTTGCGTAATTATAAAGGGGCGATAACTCGGCTCTGTTTACATATTATTTAGAAACGGGCCTAGTATTTATCCCTGTCACACAACCCTAAATATTGGTATTTCTGGCACAAGTAGGTAACCTGATTTTCGACTTATAGATTACATGAATTTATTTTCGGCCTGGTATCGTAAAGAACACTCACTTATTCTTACCACAAAAACATACAGGCTAATCAGGTGATCAAATGCTTTTTTGCAGTCAACAGTGAAAAGATCTTTATTTACAAAGTCTCTAAGTTTAAGAACGAGAGCGTTAATCCGGGATTAAGCGTACTTACAAGGCTTTGCGAGAAGAATGGAACAAGTGTGCGAATATATCTTTATATAAAACTGGGTTCGATAGCAAAAATCGTTTTAGCGTTAACAAGTGCGGTAGTTTTGTCGTGCAAACTTACTGCTTTTATACTTTCACTAAGTCATCATCATCTAAGGCTTTACAGCCGAGGGCGGGCTTTAGCCAGATCAAGTATATTTCTCCAACGTGACCTATATCCGGGTTTATTTCTCCAATTTCTCACTCCAACAGTTCTTAAATCTTGGTCTACGTCATCTAACCATCTCAGCTGTCCTCGACTTCTCCGGTTTAAGATCCAGTAAAATGTTTGAGTGCTCTGGTCAAGTCCATTCTTGCGACATGACCTAACCATCGACAACGTCCTACTTTGACTTAGTACCTAGCGATTATTACGTAGTTAGTATTACAAAAATAATCACCCCCGTACCTACGTACTTTTTGTCAATTAAGACCCTGCCAAAAAAAATGAAGGTATTCATTTTTTTCTTTCGAGACACCGCGAAGCGGTTGGTCGACTCTTCACGTGACCAGAGGGCTGGCCTATTTTTTGGCCAAAGAATCAGCATTGCCATACAACGTGGCAATGCTGCCAGCCTTTTGGGCATGTTTCCTGTTAACAGCGGTGCGGACGAATTTTTTGATGCCCTTTGATTATTTCCCTTTCTTTTTATATACTTGTACATATTATTATTATTTTAAGTCTGTTAGTTAAAAACCTATATTTAAATTAAACATTTATAAAAATCTTTTAGGTATTCATAGCACAATTCATTATGGTGCAATAAGAAAAAATTAACTCTTCATAAATATTTATGATTAGTATGAGTGTATGAAAAGAATAACTTTAACATAAAAATAGTTCTGTCCAATCGACATAGAGCGATATGGTCGGTGAGGTCCGCATACTCGCATATGCGTAGGAGCCGGAAACTGACAGATAAACAAACGCAGTTAATTTACACAATGAGCAAAGAACTTATTGAATCACAATTTATTATTGAACATACAGCACGCTGGGTGTAATAACTTCAAAATGAATATGATCTCCTACAATGTATCGATTCAGTACAATTAGGGTTTGTTTGGTGTCCATTCATCCGAAATGTATGCCTCAATAAATTTCCAAATCATATAGGGTTATATTCGTAATTGAAATATGAATAAGTGACATTGGTGAATGTGTATTTTCCAAAGACTTGCCTGGATTTCCATAGGATGATTTTAATAGATTATTTGTTTGTTTCGCTCCCATCCTAGCAGAATATAAATTGTTCAGGATTTCACCGGTTTTCCGAACAAATATTAATGAAATACTTAAATTATAAATTATTTTATTGCTGTAAGTAGGCTTGCACAAACACTTTTACAGGTCAGTCGTATTTTAAAAACTAGATGAGGGAGATTACTTCCCCAATAGTATTAAATACATATTTATTTACGTTACTCGGACTCCGATATATTTGTAGTAAATGCCTTAATACCTTCATAATAAAGTTTTAATATAGTTTTCGAGGAAATATAAAATCAAGCATGGATTATAACGAAGGACTTGTTTGAGAGTGAAGTTGACGTGTAAAAAAGGTTCCGTTGATTCAACGAGAGCTATTCATCAAAGTGAGCAAAGAAAGTTTTCGGGCCTAATTTGATTCTTGTTACTTTTTCAGCACCCTCATTCTTCCCAAGATTGGTAAGTAAGAAGGGACTTAAGGTAAACTTCGATCCTGAATTGGTTCGCGCAAACAAAAATCGACTGTTTTGATTATAGCAATTGTTTCCTTGGCTATGACGAGGCCTGTATTTAACAGTGGATTGAAATCAAGTTTACCAACCGTCTGGTTACATGAAGAGTCGACGAACCGCTTGGCAATGTTTCGAAAAACTAAGTGGACACTCGGGGCTAGCTTATTTTTGGACAAAGAATCAGCGTTGCAACGTGGCAACGCTGCCAGCCTTTTGGGCACTTTCCCTGTTGACAATGATGCGGGTCAATTTTTGATGCCATATGAATCTTTCTTTTTATGTACTTACATGTACATATTATTATTATTTTAAAACTTATATAGTTTAAGATAATTTAAAACGTCTATTGAATCTTTGAACAAGAAAAAGGTTTACCAACACCATTCACATGCCCGCATTTCCTCTCCATCATAATAAGATTACCTCCATTATGTCTACCAGTAACAAGACGTCTTGTTGCTTGAACAAGATCTGTCATCTCGGCAAGTGTAACTGAACCGACATCTCAATAGGCATTAGCATATGAATACAATGATAAGATACTTTGAAAGTCAATATTTAACTTGATGACTCAATACTGCTACTTATACAATTTCACTTTCCATTTGAAAAGGATAATGTTTTCTAATGAATTCATAACGTCTTTTATATAATAGGATTGTTTGGACTTTGAGATTTGATGTTGAGATGTGCACTTTCTCGTGCGTTATTGAAATGGGTGGTTTGATGGTCAGTCACGGCTTGTGGTTCAAAGCTATGGTAATACATAATATTGAATTGAATATCGGACTGTGTAAGCTTAAATTAGCTTAAACTGCTGCCCGTCTTACTGCCCTATATTATACGACATATTCAGGGCTGCAGCCAATATTATCCTGGCACTATTCGGGACATGACATGAAACGTTTTTCTACCACCTTTGAAGGCCTTGCCTTTCACGACGGAAATCGTTAGACCTTTTAGCTCTTCGGATCAATTACTCTTGATGCTTTTTAATGTTGCTATTTCAATTGAATCAGGTGAGTATAAGGGCTCTTTCAATTTAGACGTTTCGTTTCTGACTGCTGCGGCGCCGCAGCGGTGCGGTTGTCGTACTGCGAACGGCTAGTCGATTTTTTTCATACAATTATTGCAGTTTTAATTTGCGACGTTACCGTCCTGCTGTCGTGCGTGCGCGGCACTGGCACCGCACTGCCTGCTTGGAGCATACGTTGTATGGAAAAAATCCACTAGCCGTTCGCAATACGATACGACAACGAAACGTCTAAATTGAAAAAGACACTTAGCGAAGCCGAGAGCCACTTGTACTCCCCGGTATTATTTTTTTTCTACTGGACTACAGTCCAGTACACCAGAAGTGCCCAGGTACACCTGGGGACCTTGTGGTTTCGAAAATATTGAAGGTCAAAATTCCAACTTTTACTGTCATTTCTTTACAAAAACAAGTTTTTGATGTTGTAATACCATTTTAAATACCCCCACGACCCCTGTACCAATGTTTTTCGTGAGTTACATTGCGCACTACCGCAAATAGTACATTTTCACAATAAAAATAAAATTCGTTTCACAGCAATTATTTGTGTGCAATGTTACTTAATTTGACAAAATGCGTTTACGGCTATGTGATGGGTCTTTTTACATCCTCTATACTCGCCTGATTCAATTGAAATAGCAATATTTGATGTAACTGCGGTTTCCCATCAGTTAACGAGATGGACTGACAAACATTATCAGGTCTAGAAACTGAGTTATAATTACTGTCATTATTAAAACAGTTTTTGTGTAGCCAGGAGAAATTCATTTCATACATGAATTAAGATAAATACATCTCATGTTGTTTAAAACGAATAGCAAAATCTTAATAAAGCAACTTTTCCTTTGCCACAATTTTATACGCCTAAGTTCAAACTAATAGCAAAATCATACGACACGAATGTAGTAATAAGTTAAAGCTAGGCGCAAAATTACGTGGACACCACTCGTAGCAAATTGAAACATAAAACGTAAGAAATAACGCTCAATTTCGTTCACAGATGCTGGGCGACTGGTACGTAGTGGAATATTATGCAAGTGCTGAAGAGGCTCTTTCGTACAGCTGTATGAAAGCAGTTTTCACCGAAGACGACTACGTTCCTACCGCAGGTATTAGATAAATAGTATTTTTCTTAGAAATCTGTATAACTTTGAAACATATTGCCACCATTCGTCGTGGACGTTCTGCTTGTTAAACCTGACTCATTCATTCATTAATTTACATTTTATTTTCGTCAATGTCAACATGAGACTTTGCTTGCATTGTTTTGAGAAGAGTATCAATTTCAATAGAACTGTTTTCAGACATTCATATAAGTTAAAGTGTCATCGCTAACAAACACGCCATTAGTTTATATTCAGAAGTATAGCATGACCACAATTTTTTAATTTTTTCTGGTTTTTTTTTGTATTGGCAACCTAAGTAGTACTGCTATCCACCACAATCCTTAAAAGTCCCAAAATGCCCGTAGTTTTTACAAAAAAATCAATCAAAATTATTTTTTTCATTAAAATTTTCAAAGTTTTTAACTTATCGTTGAATTATGGGACTCGTATATACCTATCACGAGGAGAAGTTCTTGAATGAGACGGGCTGGGCCCTAATTCACTATGACCACTTAACGATTCCTTACTTCGAAACCACGTCAATTCCTTAGTTAATCACGACATCTGCTATTAACGTATCATCTATGACACAATAGTGGTTTGAACTGTGAAAATACATGTTGTCCGTACGATTGACATTTCGATTCCTTGCCGTGAACAAGACACGATATTGACGTCGTTTGCACATGGTTAGATTTCGCGGGGAATAATACAGAATCGGGGGGCCCTGATGTGTAATGATAAAGTGGAGATGACACCAGTAAATTATCAACATCATATTTTCTGTATTTTCTTCCACAAGGTGGACCGATGACCTGGTGAAGGTCACGGGAATCCTTGATTCGCATCAAGCAAAGCACATGGGGACAGGGGATGCTTATGTCCAGCAAAATACGCCTTTCGGCTGAAATGATGATGATGAATTAGTCACTATATCTACCTATTAATGTTTCAGATGGCTCAATAGAATTTACTCCAGGAGTGACCATGAACTTTACGTACCGATTTGCTGACGATCCTCTTGGGGAAAATCTACTTGGCAATATCACCTGGAGAGTGGACTTGAATGAACCAGCCCATTGGACTCATGCTGAGAAGACATGTAAGAATATTGACGCAAATAAGATACTTAAAAAAAACTATCACACTAATATTTTAAAGGCGAAAGTTTGTGTGTGTGTTTATATGTTTGTTACTTCTTCACGCTCAAACGGCTGAACCAATTTTGATAAAATTTTGTATGGACTTAGCTGACACCCTGGATTAACATACTTATAGGATACTTTTTATCTCGATATTCACACGGATCAACACTTCTAAGTTTTAAGGGTTAAACCGCGGGGCTCAGCCATTATTAACTAATGTAGACACAAATTACCGGCAATTACGTAATATTGGCAAAATTGTAGCGTCTCTTTCTCAAAACCACTAATAAGTTGTTGAAAATGAGTAAACATAGAGGAAGCTATGAAATATTGAAAATCAATATGAGAGATTAAAATATATAGTCAAAAGCAATTTCGTTCTCCGTCATAAAAAGAAGCACGTCAAAAAAAAACACGTGAAATCTGTACACATAATATCTTTAATATCTACGTAAATCATATCATCTGTATATCCCTTAAGGATAATACGGTACCCAAGTATCCTTGTACGGCCAGTTTTCCTGTTCGTCCTCTTAATATAATCCCTGGGTTGCCTCGTACGACACGACGCTCATTATTCTTATAACCACACGTGACAATTAATTAAGATAAGTCTCTCCCTGGTTGTGGCCTTTCTTGAAGACATACATATCTGTATAATGTGGCGTCATCATGTTGGTCATTATCCTTTGTTGGAATTAACTAATATGATGTCGGAGTTAGTGGTCTACCCTTACAGTATAGAAATTCAGTACCTACATGATTCTGAAACGACGTGCGTTATAAAAAAAAGTTTTTAGATATCTTTTGACCGCGTAGGTATTGCACTTCTCTATGAAAAAGCTGATTCGTTTTTTGATTTTTGAACCGACGCAAAATTTGTACGCTAAGAGGATCATGAGCTGCGTGTTATAAACAAATGTCTTGCATTAGATGTTGGTCAGCTCTTATGGTAAAAAAGCAGTAAGTTGGGAATACGAGTTGACAATATTTAATAGCTTATTTATTTAAGATCTATAGTTCTGGACGAGTTTCTCCTGTAGCGGTATCTACAGCCCATATGCAAACTACGCGTCATACTGACGTCACGGAAAATCCTGCATCTCGCAAGCAGAGTTTACCGCGAAACTAGCATTTACATGCAATATAACGGCCCGACATGAATCATCGGGCTGTTGCCCGCCAGACACAACCGTCTGGTCGGAGGATCCTCCCTTTTCTATGGAGAATGAGTGAATACCCTGTTCCTCACACCTCTATACTCCAATATTTCTCCACACCTCTCTTTCAATGGCCTTGTCCAGTTATTCTCCCAAAGGAGCGTTACCTTTTCCTGAGCCAGTAGCCTCACAACAATTTTGTAAGTCATTGCGAAGGTCGAAACGTAACAACCTAAACCTTGAATAATCAGACATATCAGGGACATCGACGCGCATGCCCTTACCATGAATTCAGTATTATATAATTCAGAAACCCCATGCGATGAAATAATTAAAAATTATTACTACGTCTAGAATCATGAGCTGAATTCATGGTTACAATCTGCGCGTCAATGTCCCTCGCACCCTGTATTTATTCATATATATTTTATTGTACACCAGAAAAACATAACCAAAAACTAAAGGACATTATCCATTTCGTACACGAAAAGAAAAGTGCCGAAAGACTAACGGAGACGAAAACCAGCGAATTAATAACTGTCTCCGTCTTTAAATGAATGTCCAAAATATTGCTAGCAAAAATATGATTTTTGGTACTTTCGACTCAAATAGGAGCCCGGGGGTTAATTGTAGACTTTCGTAGTAATAGTAAAATATGCTCAGGATGTTATTTTCCTTATAACAATAGTACTTTTTTTTCTCTGGCTTTAATTTTTGGTCATAAATTGTTCGACACTTCAATGCACTACAAAACAAACAATGGGCGGCCTATTTTACCCCAATACATATAACCCTGTTTCTATTTCACACCAGATGACGGCGTATACAACACATACGTTTTAGACACTGAGTACAAGACCTGGGCCCTCCTCCTCCATTGTGCAGAGCAGCTGGAGGGCGCGAGGTACTTGAGTGCGTTCGTCCTCTCACGGACGACAACGCTACCGAAGAACGTAATGGCTTACTTACGGGATAAGCTGCCGAGGTAAGGGGATAAGCGTCATTTGGGTTTTTATGTATGTATATTTTAGGTTGATGTATGTGTGGTACGTGAGATGAACCAAAATTGCGCGGTAAATCTGCAGGCAACTGACCGCTCTAGATGATCGTCAAAATCGTGTAAGTACCTAATCCAGTATAATTATTTTTTAAAAAATGTTATCCGCAGGGTCCTTTAGAAACGTAGATAAAATCCAAGGAACTTTTTCAGGGATTTGCACAGCTGTCTCCCAAAAAAGAAGTACTTCTAAATATAAATCTGCTCAATCCTCGATCGGTGCCGGCTGTAGCAAATGGCCAATAAATCCCATTTATTTCGCAAACTTTTTAACCTTTATTTATTGGCAAGCACGTCCTAATTTCCAAAGAGCTCTCCTTTCAAATTAACGGAATTTGGCCCTTATGTAGTTCCGATCTTGGGCTATAACTTGAACGTACTTAGTTTTGACTTTGAGACCCAAAGTTTAAGTGAATAAAACTCGTGGCTAGGCCTTTCATTCCATCTCACTTAGGGGAAAACAAATGAAAGTACCTAAACATGATTTCCTTGAAAATATTTCCGAGAAAGTTTTCTAGTAACGAAATAGGTTTGTTTATTTTATTTTCTAGCATGTATTTTATATGCTGCTTATGTAGGATACTGGGTCGGAAATACGTAACAAAATTTTAGTGTTAATAAAACATTTTTAATTAAAAATATTAATTGCACTTTAAAGAAGCTCCATGTTCCTGTTGTTATTATGCTGATTTTGTAATCTATACATTTATTACCTATCATAATTAATACTTCGGCCAAGGCTGATAAAAAACGTTACTAGGGCTAAAGTCGAAAAAAATGCAACAAACTAAAGCCAGAAACACACAACAAAACACTAAACTATTTTTCGTTTTTTTTTTTCGACTTTGTGATCATGTTCCAAAAAAAACTTTGGAATTTTTCCCCTGAAAATTGCAAGCTTGTCTTTAAAATATAGTATAAACAGAACCAGCACCCTAATTGCATAACGCACGATCAATCATAATCTGAATCATTTTGAAACAGTTTGCTAATACATTGCTTCATATGTTCGGAAAATTTGTCTGCGTAAATAACGCAATGAATGTTGTTGAACTGTCAACATGAAACATATTGTGATTGATCGTGTGTTACGCAATTAGCGTGCAGGACCAGGACAGTCCTAATCTCAAACCATAACCATTTTCTCATCTTGGGAAAACTAAACTGGATAAGGCAAGCTACTCATGACACCACAGAGCCTTTTGAACGGAAAGAGATTCCTAAGAATTTGGGAAGTGAATGCACGAAAAGGGTTTATCATACGTCATAAAGAAGCCTGTCGGGGTCCAGCAGGGCGGAGGGACAGAATAAAAAAAAAAATATGGGTATTGCAAATGACTGAAGAATGAAGTTGGGAATTCGTGCAAAGCAAAAAATAGTAAATTAAATGGTTTACCTAAAATGAACGGTTTACCTCTGATAAATATTTATTTCTTATAAAAACGCTTGGTGTGAGAAACACCTAGTGCAAATTACAATTCTAATTAATGAGCAATCAGCAATTCTAATGTGTTCCCACGAGCAAGCGGTACAACATGTAAATCTTACAAATAACAGTTAGTTAACTAGTCCGTTTAACTTTATTTTCAGGAAATCAGGAACAAAATATTGCTGTATGCTGCTGTATCACTATATGCTGGAACCTCCTGCTTTATCTATGTATCTATACTAATAATAAAGCTGAAGAGTTTGATTGTTTAAACGTGCTAATCTATGAAACTCCCAGTCGGATTTGAAAATTGTGTTTGCATTTGACACCCCAAATTCTAGGCTATAGGTAGGCTATTCGTGTTTCTCACCAACTCGACCCGAGAGACTGGACACACGTGTGTCCAGTTGGTGAAACTCAAAGTTAGTATCACTTATTATTTCGTCATCTGGACACGCCAAGATTTTTACGCGTGTCCACTTATTGAAACTTAAATCACTTTTATGTTTTCGCCAGCTGAACACACCTAGTTAACATCACGCTAGGACCCTTAGGGGCTGAGCAAAAAGGGCGGGCAGGCGATGCGATGCGACGGGGTGGGTCGGGGAACAAGAAAATTCACGCGGACACGAAGTCGCAGGCAGAAGATAATAAAACTATAAATAAATAAAAATTAATTTTTCTTCACTACAATACAGATCTTTTCGGCATTGTAATCCTCTTAATGTTGCATTTTACTATGTGAGTGAATGCGAGTGGCGTTTTCTTTTCCGGAACCGAGTCTTTCCCGATGTAAATAATATTTAAATATATGTTCTTTCTAGATACGATGTTGACGTCAACTACGTGTTCCCGATTCCACACAAGGACTGTTCCACCAAACCGGCTAGATTCGACTACACACCGATTTTAGTGGAAGTAGGAAGCAAAGTCCCGAAGAGGCCAGGTGTCAGCTACAAAGTGGCTTTTGGACATTAAGTATTACAGACTTATGAGAAGAGTTTAGTATTACATGACAACGATACAAATAACATTGCATATTCTACAAGAGCGTGTCTAGAGGATGCTATAGCAAAGCCAAAGAGTGAGTCCTAACCAAAAGCGATCGTCGCGCGATCGCGCTTTTATATAATAATAAATACCTACTAATCAAATGTAAGAAAATCGCTGTCGCTTGTCATGTGATGTTAGCCTTAGAAACATATAATACTTACCTACTATTTTAAATAAAAATTGTAATACCATAAAGAATATAGATGAGTGAATGTCTTAAGAAATTGCACATATTATACGGTATGTAAAGTAAAGCAAGGTTTTAAAGTGATGAAACAATAAAGACTCTTTTTGGACATGGGTTTTTCTTTGACTTCAAACACCTGTTCTAATATTTAAATTCTGTTCATATAGAACATTTTTCACTAATACTTAAATATCTCATAAAATAATAGCTGCTAATCAACCATACTTCGTAACTTTACTTCGTAACGAAAGATAAACAAAAATGCATGAACTTCCCCAAGCCTACTAGGTTTTCTGATATGATCTTTCAGGCACTTAATGATACTAAAGCGACTAAAGCAAAACCGATAATTTTGACAATAAAATAAATCCAGAAGACCTAGGTCTAGTGTAACCTCCTTAAATAATCTAATAGGTCTGGGGGGATCTAATAGGTGTATCTTATTCACAGGGTAGGTTTGATTTTTTGAAATTGTCACTTCGTTATAATTATTTAACGAAGTAACAATTTCAAAAAATCAAACTTGACCATGAAACAAATACAACAACGCAAAGTAGAGCACCTAAGCCGATAATTAATATTTTTAATATACCAATAACAAAAAGGACACAGATTTTATAGTTCAACGATTATTACAAATTCAATGTTGAGAATGCCTTCAGAGAACTGATAGGGCACGCACATTGTTCTAAAGAGCAATTAGTATGCAGCGGAGGAAACGTCTATACTCTATACACAGGACAATTAAACGGGCACATTTATGTTATGACATTCAAACTTGACCGTGTCTAATAGAGCTGATAATAGCCAAGCAAAATTGAAACAGACTCACGAGGAGGACGTCGTAGATAGTAGTTATGATGTAAGAATTTCCACAGACGAAGGTTAAGATCGTGGATATGAAAATCTAAAATGTGAGAATGATGATTTGGTAAAATAAATTTCCTAGTTACAAATCTATAGATTATAATAATAATGATTGTTACGACAAATTGGATTTATAGTTTGAGCAAACTTAATGATTATAGACAACGATGAGAATTATTTCGACACATGAATGTACGAAAAATTAGGATATACAAAATAGTGGATATGGTTTACATACTGAATAAGAAGAGGCACAATCACGCTCTGATATAGTCAGTAGGAGAATCTATAGACCACTATTATCAGAAGATCCTGTAGGAACCACCTTTGGACTTGAGACTTCAGTTTGATATATCTCGATGATGCAGTGTAGTATATGTTATGTAGCCTCATCCTCTATTACTTACAAAGTCCCTCGTGGCTCTAAGATTTAATTAAACTATCTAAAGCTTTTCTATGCAATATGATTTTGATTTCATGTCTTTCAAATTTTTATTCATTTTCAGGGGATCAGCTTAGTGAGACTTTTATATATAGCTATAACAGTTATAATAACTTTTATAATAATACCAATTTCTGAAACTGGCTACTGTTGAATATGAATCTGGATCGTGAATCTTGAATAAAAAGAGGTGAAAAAAAGAAAGCTTTAAGTCAGGTGGACCGACGACCAGCAACGTAATTGCGTAACACACTATCAATAACAATCTGAAACATTATGAAGGATATTGCTAATCCATTGCTTTAAAGTTCGAAAAAATTGTCTGCTCACCAACGTAAATAACGCAATGAATGTTATTATTGAAAGCTATTGTTACTGATAGTGTGTTACGCAACTACCCCGCTGGTCACAGAAGCCGAGAGTTGGATGTAGATCCAAGACCGGGTAATGTGGCGTGCAATGGAGAAGGCCTACACTCAGCATTGTGTGGATACGGGTTGAAGCACCTAGATAACGCAAGAGTTCGCATGCCAAAAATCGCACCAACTTACGTTCAAAAATCGTAAGCCGCCACTTTCGCGCTCAGTCCTGTGTACTGCTGGCTGGGTGAGCGTGAGTGAGAAACAGCGCTTGTGACGTCATAATAGGGAGTCAAAAAAATGGCACGCTTGGTTTTCACACAGATCGTGATATACTTGCGTTATCTAGGTCTATCTATATCTGTGGGTTGAAGAAAGAAAGAGAGAGAAATCACTACTAGCGTATTGATGACCATAATCTTGGTATATCACTGATTATTTTCTGGTGAACATTAAGAACCTTGATGAAACTTGATGTTTCAAACATAACAGAAATATAGTAAACAATGACAAAAACATCCTCGGCCCTGAGCAAATAAGCATCGTACTTTACGCATATCCACTGAAAATAATGCATATATTCTTTGGCAATGTATTAGTAATTCAGGCTTCTTGCGCAAAGCCTTCGTTATAAGTATGAAAGGAACTGAGCGCTATTTTTTTCATGATAACATCACAAACATGGGTGAGGTGCGAGCGTGTGTCTATTTTTCTGTGATTTTCCTGTGCTTCCAAATTTCTGCTGCTAAGGTTAGTATTAATCACAAATCAGCATAATTTATCATTACTTACTTTACATAATAATTCTTAAGATAATACATAATTATGTCAAGACAATATAACACATTTTAAATTGTGTGAAATAATAGGATTGGGAAACTTCATTTATTAAAAAAACTAATTATTGCATCAGCGTTGAAATTCGATTTAATTTAAAATCAACTTAAGAACAATTTGTTTTTTGCTAAGGATTTTTATTTCAATTTTAACCATGATTTTTCTCCAGCCCTTGTTTGGGGACCGATTCTGGTGCGACCTATTATGTGACGACGATGATGGCTCAACAACGACCACCACCAGCATAGAGGACTACTTCGACTCCTGGTGTGACGATTGCCCCACTCGTAGACCCAGACCTGTAACTACTCCGATGCCACCAGCCTTCCCTAACCCTGGGGTGTTTGGACCTCCAGGAATACCTGGGCGGCCTGGATTTCCAGGAGCTCCTGGAACGCAACCGGGACCAGTTAATTATATTATGATGAGCCGTAAGTGTATTTGAAACTTTAAATTAATATCTTCACTTTTTCCCAATGATTACTAGAATCAGACCAAACAGGAATTCGATACCTTAATTATGAAATATTATATGTACAACATATATCTATTAGCCATCATCATCTGCCTAGCCTTTCCCTAACTACGTTGGGGTCGGCTTTCAACCTAACCAGATGTAGTATTTAACATGGAGTGACTGCCTATCTGACCTCCATAATCCAGTTACTAGGTAATACGAAACCCCTTGGTAAAACTGGTTGTCAGAGATATTGGCAGCGGGATTATCCGAAAGGGTTACCGCTGCCCCGGAACATAAAGGGCTAAGGAAGGAACACGGGTGCGTTTTAGTCAGTAAGCGTCTGACACTCCCTTCTGCTCCACCCAGAGCGGGAGGGGTCATTTGATGATTTCCCATCCACAAAAAAAAAAAAAGACTTTCATATTACTATTAGTAAGATCAATAATTATACAGGTACACTTTAGGTCTTTCAAATGTGAGTTAACAGTTTCACCATGGTATATGACTATGAGGTAAACAACAGGCTCCGGTGATCGCATTCTCTTGCTTTTTAACTTACAGCAGAAAATTTTCACAACAAAACACACAGCAAACCCACGACCCAGCCAGCGACCCAGTTAGTTTGGAGATAGGTCGGTGAGAGTGATCTTTATTAAACCGCCTGCAATGCTTACGAAGGCTTATGAGATACGCTTCGCTGAAAATGCGTTTATAGCTTGTCATCCCTTTGAGGGCTCATTAGAAGTCGTTATTTTAGCTTTTGGATTTCTAGAACATGTCTTGTTTCAAGAAAAATTTTATATGTAGATCTTATCTTCCTGACTTTGTCCCATGAATCTAGGGGTCGGAATAACTCGTTTTTTTTCTTCTATTCTCCCCTGTCAGCCATCACTGTATCTTTCACTCCTTTTTAGGGTTCCGTAGCCAAAAAGAAACCTTTATAGTTTCGCCATGTCCGTCTGTCCGTCCGTCCGTCCGTCCATCCGTAGGATAGCTCAGAGATTCTTGGTACTAGAAAGCTATAATTTGGCATGGATATACATATTAATCACGCCGACAAAGTGATAAATAAAATCAAGAAAAAAAAAATTTTAGGTAAATGTAATGCTTTTTTTCTCTTCTACCCCATAATGTGGGGTATCGTTGGATAGGTCTTTCAAAAATGTTACGGGTTTGTAAAAGCCATTTTTCGATTTAAGGATCCGTTTGTGAATTATTAAGCTTTAAAGTGCTAATTTTTGTTAGAGTCACTTTTGGTTATGTGAAAAAATTCACAACAGTAGTATATATAACGAAATTAAAAGGAAAACTATCACGGCTAAGTAGGCTTTACAAGTTTACGAGTAATAGTCGACCAACTTAAATTTGCAGTTGCAAGGTATGGCAGAACATGATTTTCAACTACAATGTTAATTTTGTTCTTGGGATAAATTCATTCCAACTACGGAACCCTTCATTGTGCTTGGTTCGACACGCACTTAGCTGGTTTTGTTTTTTATCATCCCTCACACAAACCATCTTTTCTTTAATCTTCCTCTCCGTCTACATTCATCTACATTTAAACTCGTCATTCTTTTAATAACAAGGTGTGGAGGTCAGATAGGCAGGCGCTCCATGTAAAATTCAGCTGCATCCGGTTAGACTGGAAGCCGACCCCAACATAGTTGGGAAAAGACTAGGCAGATGATGATTCTTTTAATCACAAGTCTATATATCCCTTATGTAAACTTGTGAAGAGAAAACTGACTTAAGTCACATAACTTATGTCTCGGTATGGGCATATGATGACACTGAGACATACGACTCCTTTTCATTTCAATTCCTTTTTATCCAATTCCTTTTTATATTTATATTGAAACTACTTGCTAGAATATTCTGAATTTTTGCGTAGAAAACTAAAATATGCTCGTGAAGCAGTCGCGTTCGCTGCGAAATTGGTTATAAATGGTTCTGGACCTTTGAACGCGGCGAGTTTCACGATAACATATTTCTATATATCGTCAACTAAAAGACAAAAAAATATCAAGCTTGAGTGATTGATTGATTGCTTGAGGGATTGCTGTTAACAAATGTTACACATACTTGTCGGCAATTAATTGCAGTTTGCACGCTCGCATTTCATATGAAATACATATCTAAGTACTTCCTTTTCTTTATTTTACTACTGTACGTTGGAAACTTAAATGAAATTACGGACGGAATTAATAAATAAGTTACTTATTATAATTGAAGCAAAAGTTTAAAGAACGTAAAAAAAAATCATTGCAAGTACCAACGCTACGATTTCATGTTAGAATACTTAATTACTAATAACCGGTCTCCCACGTTGGTCTAGTGGTGGAAAGCGCTAACGCTGATCATGAGGTTCTGGGTTAAATTCACGGGTCGGGCAAAGCGCTAGTGGGTTTTTTATCTGGAATTACTCAGTAGCAGCCCGGAGTGTGGATTTGTGCCCAGATAATGGCAATAGGCACACTTCCTATTACATGGGACTTAAACTCTTGAAATGTGGGTACATTTCGACATTTATATACTGACTATTTTTTTTTTTTGAGTATGGGAAATCTTTAAATGAACCCGCTCTAAGTAGAGCGGAAGGGAGTGTTAGACTCTTACTAACTAAAACCCACCCGTATTCTTTCCTTAGCCCTTTATGTTCCGGGGTAGCGGTAACCCTTTCGGACAATCCTGCTGCATATGTACACCATTTCCTAACCCTTTAGGGCGTACAGGCATGATTTTATGTATAATACTACTAATACCATTTGAAAAATAGTTTGGTTGTAGATACTAACAGTCAGTTTCTTCATCAACAACTAAAGTAATCAGTCAAAGTATTGACTTTTACTCTACGAATAAGTAATAAGTCAGGAAATGTAACCGCGATAAAAAAATGACCAAACAAATATTAGGCCCAAGTAGGCGGGGCTTAAAAATTGTACCCAGCGCGTCATTAGTCGGACATTTTTCTTGCAAGCGAGCACTTCGCGTACGTTTTCGTTTGTATCATTGTGAACTACAGCTATGAATCATCATGCCAGCATGTGTTGTGAAGTGGTGCAGGAGCCATACAAGATTAAAATGTCCAGGGATCACTTTTCACTGGTAATTAGTAGCAAAATTATAATTATTTCAAAGATGTTCAAATACGTTATCAAACCGAGGTGGTCAATACTATGCAAAATGAAGTCAGTCAATTTTTTACCAATTTAAGTTTTCTTTTCTTCTTGATGAAATATTGAAAAGTAAATCCATAAAATTTAAATATTTTTATAACATTATTGTATTTTGCTTATTTTGTTTTCTTTTAGTTTCCCTTCCGAACCAATTCGGCAAAATAAGTGGATAGCTTCAGTTAAGCTAGAAAGACAAGAGTACGACTGGATGCCTGTGAAAGCCAGCAGAGTATGTTCCGTTCATTTTGACGGAAAAAAGATTTTTATGAATCATTAAAAGGATATACCATGTTACACAAAACTGCTGTATTAGTTTGAAAGATTCTCTTTTAATGTCTCCTAGACAAAAACTTAATAAATTAATCATATTTCGCAGGACATAGAGTTCATTGGATTCTAAAATGTAACCCAAAAAAAAACAAAAAAAAATATAAAAAACATTGTACAATAATATTCTTTTATTATTGGCTTGGTCCGGTGCACTTATTGCATAACATCGTCCACGTCACTATGACTCGGCTGTCATAGCAGACATTGCAGCACGCGCGCGAACCAATCCCGGCTTTCGTTCTGAATTTAAACCAATCACCAAGCATGTCTTCTAGTAACCTCGGAAGTGATTCGTATTTTGAATCATACGTCGTTTTGGTTTGAAGTAGGGCCACTTTTTCTGTGGAATTTGTTCTGAATTAGACTTCCTGACTTATTACTTATTCGTAGCTTTTACTTGACCTTTACTGATACTACGGCAAATGTTTTTCTTCGTTCAAGTAACAGCTAAAATAGTGAAGAAACAAATTTAACCGTTACTTTGACTTTTGTGACGTTATTTTGGCTGTTACTATTGATGAAGAAACTACCCATCAGTCATTCTAAATTCTTTTTAAAGGCTATTTGTCAATAACAGAGTAGTAGTAATATGCATCGAGATAGTCACCCCTTTGCGTTAGCAAACTATTTAGTCCAAATTTCCTCTTTTAATATTTTTATAATCGGCATCGTTAAAGCGTCATCAAAAATTTAGTGTCATAAATAGCCTGTAACGAGACAGTTAAAAGGCTGGTATTGTTATTATTAATGTCCCAAATATAATTTTGATATTAGAAATGTCACACTTTTTACCGGTGCAGGTTTATACCTAGATACTGTATGAAGTTGCCAGCAATGCATTTAAGTATTATACAAATTATATTATTTAACCTTGGTCTTATCTATTCACACAGCTCAAGTTTTATGATTGACAAGCATAAAGTTTTTAATGTAATTTATTCTAATGGCATTATTATCATTTAAATTTTCTTCGTCAGTAATAATATGTATATTCATCTGCCATGTGATCTGAGTCACACTTATTTTATGACCACAATTCTATTCAGGGAACATCTCAATTCATGTTATTACAAGACATGTTGTTTAAAGTTACTGGGTGATTTCATTAGCAGTATAATTGCAACCAACACACCAATTTACGATGTTACTACGTCTTGGACGTCATCACTTCAACGCCCGCTGTCGCTGAAAACCAGCGCTGAGGCTCTGTCTCGCATAGGGTCTTAGCATTATGCTGGGCGATGGCCGTTTTGCGTCAATCTAACGCACATTTTCCCCTTTATGTTTTTTTTTTGGTGTTTGTGTTCTTTCTCTGCGTCATATTTACCACAAATAAACGTATTTTCTTTCTTTCTTTTTCTTTCTTCACCTTTGGTAAATACGTATATACCTACAGGGCTACAGGTTAAGTCGACCTAGATCCTTTAAGAGGTTGTAGTTTCCCTCATTCCCGAATGATTTGACTATGAAACACCATACCCCAAACTTAACCATTTTCAGTTGTACTTTCCATCATTCCTGATTGATTTTTTTAAAGTTTAAAAAAAAATGGTTCCTGTCTATTGACCTATTTTTTTTTTGTGTTTTGTCTCTAATTTATTTATGTTTGCAATATTTTTGTAATAGATAAGTAGCTTTATTATTCTCTACATTAAAACTGCAAAAAAAAAACTTCAAAGTCCCTTATCTTGAAAACGGTTAAGTTTGCGGTGCGGTGTTTTATAGTAAAATCAGTCAGGAATGATGGAAACTACAACCTCTTAAAGGATCAAGGTCGACTTAACCTGTACCCCTGTAAGTATAGAGACAGTGACAAGAGACACTCAGCAATTATCAATATTCAGCAATGGACTTTTTCATGTTGGCAATAAGTCTACGTAATGATTGTAGCTATAATTAAAGTAATGCGATAATAGTCATTCTTCTTCATCGTGTCACTGCCACGACAATTATTTAAACGGCACGGCATTATCGGTGGCTGCACAGAGGTCACTTTGGTTGCATGTTTTGGGAACCAACGGTAGGATAGGAGGTGGAGCATATTTTGTGACACAGATCCGCTCCTGCCGTTCTGTCGAGGTAGCCCCACTTTACGAGGCTCGACTTACATCTTCCCACTTGTGTTCGGATAGACATTTTTTTACTATTATTGAATAACATTACAATTTCAGCTCCCCAAAATGGAGGCGGCTTCAGCATGGTTCCAAATCAAAACAGCGGCTCGTGGAGCTTCATCTGGAACCCATTCGGTGGCTCAGGTAGTTCGCCACCACCCAACGCCACACCAGCACCTGTTTCACCACCAACCACTGCTGCGGGAGCCCCTGCCGCTGCTGCTACCACTGCAGCACCAGCAGCAGCTACACCAGCTGCCACAGCAGCCCCAGCAGCTCCAGCTCCCCCAGCTGCCCCAGCCGCCCCTGCTGCAGGCAAAAAATAATTTTCCGTATAGACTATCCGCTCAATTAGTGACGATGCACTGAATTTAATGTAAAGAAAGTACAAGACGCTTGCTGTAAGGTTGAGGGCACCAATGCGAGCGCTGATTGTCCAGAGCATGTTATATTGCTGGTGTTAGGGACGGTCTTGAATTTATACATTTTACCGTTATAATTAACTTTGACTTTGATTGCACCGATATTACAATATTACTTGGATGTACAGACGAAAGCACATCAAGCTACCCGACACTGTCAATTTTTTCCAATTAACTTTGAACCTTTTAACGATAAAGTTGAAAATCTATTACAGAAATTTGACAGATTTTAGTAGCTTGATGTGCTGGCATCTGTACATCCAAGTAATATTGTCATCTCTTACGTTGGTGGCGGCTGGCGGCGTATTCGGCGGTAAGCGCTCTGCAGTAGTTTTCAAGGCGCGGCACTATTTAAGCGGATAACTTTGGATTTTAATATTCGAGATTGTGCCTTTTTTAGTTCATAAGATTTGCTTTAATCATTATTATGATTGAAGGGTAATTCGTTATAAGTAGTATCATAAAAATCATTTTGAGTTTATCTGTGTTTGATGGAGATGTGAAATTGTTGAGATAAGTTTAGTAAATAAATAAATCTGTGGTTAAAATAAGCAAATCCATAAAGAATATGAAATTATAAACTATAGCTTTGGTTGAAAAAGATTGTAATGTGCATTTTACTTGCATGTTGAAATGATACATTGCAAGTATAAAATCAGCCTATCGATTCTGTAAAAATCTCACCGTGATAACATAGGCGAAGTGAGCGTGAAGTGAACTATCAATGGAGGCAATCCCTAACATCAGGTGGAATGACAGCTCACTTCAAGTTTTCACGGAGAGATTTTTACAGAATAGCACTGCTACTCCATGGAAAAATATACTTTCTCCTAGATTTCACAGAACTAAACAGAAGTCTCAAAAATGATAAAATGATTGAAGATGAGTGATGTTACCTTATATTTATTATTTATCCTTGTTATACGTTTTGTGTACGACAATCGATTTAAAATAAACGGTTTTAACGGTGTTTTAAAATAAAATAAAAATTCAAAAGATTGATGGCGAATTATTTCTGAGATATTATGAATATTTCATTATTTTAATAAATAGGATTATGATATGACCTACCCATTTTAAATGGCATTTGCCATAAATAAATAAAATTAAATTTTGTGTCCTCCTACTAACGACCAATTCTGATTGTGATAATTATGATAAATACGAAATTTTGAACTGTTTTACTAAATTCATGTAAATAAGTAAGTAATAAAAATTCTGTAAAGAATCGTGTTTTATTGAAAACCTAGTACCTATAGTTTTCGTGGCCCAACTAATAGGTAGTTGTTCATAAAAATAATGCGGTAGCAGACTAATAGCACAAACTGAGTACAATCTGCTCTCAATCAATATAATACTGTTCACATACCGTATCCTAATATTAAATATATTTTGTTGTTATGTCTTCAGACCAGATAGTCAGCTATATCTGTAACGACAACGACTGTCATACAATTCTATAACATAATCATATTCATTTATTACATTCCATATTGTCAAGAAGATGTTACAAAAGGCTTAAAGCTAGGTACAAAAATTATCTTCATCATCGTCTCTGCATCAGTCAGCTGCCCTTACCTCATTTTATTTGGGTTCGACTATGTTCATGATCTCAATTTTGGGTTCTATTATGTTCTTGATCTCAATTTATTTAGGTTCGATCATGTTCTTGATCTCAATTTATTTGGGTTCGATTATGTTCTTGATCTCAATTTATTTGGGTTTGACTATGTTCTTGATCTCAATTTATTTGGGTTCGATTATGTTCTTTATCTCAATTTATTTGGGTTCGATTATGATCTCAATTTATTTGGATTCGATTATGTTCTTGATCTCAATTTATTTGGGTTCGACTATGCTCTTGATCTCAATTTATTTGCTAGTCGATCGCAAATGTTCATCACCTTGTGCTTCCTTTTATTTCTGTCAGCCGTCATCTCAGTGTTCACTTCCTTCCAACCATACCATCTTCCACGCAATCCATTCATTAATTCTTTGGCCTAATAGTATAGCAACCAAACGTATTCTATCCTATACGTATTTTAACTTGCTACCAAAGTGTGGAAAAATTTCCATGTCTTTGGAATTCGGAGCATTTTACCGACCTCTGCTGTCGTTTTTGTCCTTTCTTAAGGATTTAATCCGATCAATCAATCTGCCTAGCCTTTTCCCATCTATGTTGGCGATTGGCTTCCAGTCTAATCGGATGCTGTGGGACACCAGTATATATTACATGAAGACACTGCCTATTTGACTTCCATAACCCAGTTACTGGGTAACATTCGACTTCTGACTTTCCGTACTACTGTGAAAGATCTACCAACGACAGCTGAAACCAACGGCTTAACATGGATGGAACCCATTCACGAATCGACCACGGCAAGTGTAGCTTACCCTTCGATCGACCCGAACCTAAAAAATTTAATATCCCGAACAATTTAAGCTCAATCTAGGCGAAATAAGCTTCAATAATATCAATAAAAGGATATCAACTCGCTCGCTCTCTAAGTACCTACTGGATAAAAAAAACCGGTCAAGTGCAAGTCGGATTCGCGCACCGAGGGTTCCGTACAAAGTAGGTATGTCACTACAAATTTACGGTTTTCGGATTTTTCATTTACTTGACCTACATGACATTGCTTCTTGCCAAATTTCATGATTCCAGATCAACGGAAAATACCCTATAAATTTTGAATCCCTTGAGAGTGTCGAAATATACCTTCTTTTTTTGGGGCATAAACGGCCGTATCTTTTTTTTACGTTAACTTAGAAGTTTGATTTACGGCTTCAAGGGACTGTAGACCTGGGTATATGGTTTTATCTTCAACTCGATACCTCCATGTGTTTCCGAGATAAAGGGTCTTTACAGACAGATAGACGGACAACAAAGTGGTTCTATATGGGTTCCGATTTTTCCTTTTGAGGTACGGAAGGAACCCTATGATGTTATTGAAACTCAGTAGTTTTGTTAAAAAACACATGAATACCAATACAAAAAATGCCAATAGGTGTTTGCAAATTGGCACAGGAAACAATATGTCTTAACGCAACAGTTAGCATTCGATAATGTCGATAGCAATGCTGAAGGATTTGTATTTTTTTTCTCTAATTAGAACATTTGTAAAGGCTTTATTTATTGCCAACTTAAAGGTGAGGCCGCATAAAAATGCAATATGCAATATCTTTATGCAACAATAGATCCTCAGGTAGATTAGCCGTTTCCTCTGTCGCTTTGGTAATTAATTATGCTGCATACAGACATGGTGCTTTGAATGATTATATTGATAGTGAAGTACGTTCCCACGTACCGGAATAAACTATTTCTTTGGTATTTCATGATGTTACAATTGGTTTTGATATCCTGGGATCTAATCCAGTCTTACCAAGGGGTTTCGTATTACCCAGTAACTGGGTTGTAGAAGTCAGATAGGCGATCGCTCCATGGAAAATACTGGTACTCAGATGCATCCGATTAGACTGGAAGCCGACCCCAACGTAGTTGGGAAAAGGCTAGGCAGATGATGATGATGATCCTGGGATGTAATTATCGCTTTAAACTCTAGTTGTCTTAAAATATAAATTACAAAATTACTCTTTTTAATTGGCAGACAGTATAATACCTAGCAATACCTAAACATTTTAAAAGAGTAACTATTTCTTGCCCATTCTTCTTCATATGAAACTACCCTTTCGTCAGTATCAATTCTATTTTCTCGTAAATGTTGACGTTCTAAAGTGCCTTCTTGAAATAAATGGTTTTGTTTTCATTCAGTTACCTAAGTAAGAACACAAGAGGTTGGTGCTGTCCTTGCTATTGATATAATCATATTTTTGTCCAGCAATGAGATAAATTTTATTCCAGGGACCACATCTTACCTAACCGATGTATGGATAAATCCCAAATGATTAGAATACCCAAACATTGTTTACCCATTACAACAAACGCAGTATCTATGTCATGGGCAATTCAAAGTAAAAAAATGTGTCTGAGTGGATCTGGAATGCTGATCACGTAAGGCAAGCGCCATATCTGGGCCTCTTGCCCAGATGGCATGGCGAATTGCTGTATCGGTTGTTTTAAATGAATAAGTACACAATACTAAATATTTTACGCTAGTTATCATTCAAGGTTGGCGATGCATTTGTTTTTTTCGATGGCATTTGTTTCTACGTTCTTTTGTTCTGGCGCAAACATTCGGGAATGTATATATGATTTGTTGAATCCGTAATGTGATTTATGTTGATGTTGGACTAGCATAGTCCACATGGCAAGAGTCTTTGAGTATTTGTCTACTTTTATAGATGCAAAATCATTGGCAAATGATTCATTTTATAGAGACCTTATCTAAGTCATAATATTATAGTATGTTTGTGATGTGCCTGCGGCTGCCTAGGTCTAATAAATTCCTTCCTAAGAGTTATGAGATTGCCTATCTTGACATTTATTTTACAAGTTAGGTATTCCGTACGTTACCCTCAGTAGCTAACTAATAAAATTTGTTTTTAATGGCGGCAGGTAAGTACGGACAGGAATAATAGTTGCATATATACATATAATACGTGTTGCATGCAAAATATAGTGTAACAAGTAACACCGGTGTCAAAACTAGTTTACCTTTCAAGAGACCATGACGAAACTCTCGGGTTACTACTCCAGTGCTCTGATTGTTACGTTGCATCGTAAAGGAATATACAATGTTTTTGTTGTTATTAATAAACACTGCAGAGATGCTTCAAATAAAAAAAGAATATGTAAAAATATTTAAAGCTGACAAAGTTATTCGTTTTATAATATAATGCTGTAACTGCAAGTTTAGTGTTGTATAGTAAGTTCATTGGCGTTTAAGTTCAAATTAAGATGTAATAACAATCATGGGCAAATAAAAAATGAAAATTCTCCTACGTAAAAGAAAAGATGAAGTTTGACAACTTGATTCGAAGAAAATCTCGGAAATGGGGAAAATAATAATTGAAAATTGGGGTTCTCCCCTCCTTTTTTTAAATAAAAAGGAAGGGCAACAATCACAGGGCTTCAAAAAATTCGTCCGCATCCTTGTCAACAGGAAAAGAGCCCAAAAGCCTGGCAGCATTGCCCCGTTGTAAGGCAAATAATTGAATTGATTCTTAGTCATTTTAGTTCGATAGTCTAGGTCTCATAGACATTTATTAAAAAGGATAAACTATAAATACACTGGATAAACTTCTTATATTAAATAATAATCAAACTATTAAACTATAATGTCCTAACCTAACTAAAACTATTAACCAACTAAAATTAAACTAGACATATACTATAGTTGAATTAAATGTTACATTATAGGTTAGTTATATTGGTTAAGGGCTTTTTATAACTGTAAGCATATTATAGCCAATTGAAAGTCACTAGGAAGGCTATACGTCCGTTAGAAGAGGAGATTATTTTTTTATTAAATAAGTACCTACAACACGTCAATTATTACCGAAAGGTATTAGATAAAGGCTGGTGTGGCACTATTAACCTAAGTACCACCTTGATTTTTTAAATGAACAGAATAATTTTATTAACCAGAACCGAAAATTGTTCCAGCTCATTTACAAGCGTAATTTTTATTGGATACAGGGTGGCTTGTGAAACCACGTACAAATAATCATTTTAGAGACTTCTCTCCAAGGCCTTTCCAAAACAGCCCCTTATATGTTCAGCGATTATTTATAGATTAGTAGCTAGACTAGGTTTTTAATATTTTTTGGGAAATTATCCTTATTTGATTTTTTTATTTTTCTCTTCCTGTGTAGCATTTTTTGCTGTTGTTTTTTCGCAAAGAATTGGACGTATCTTTATAAAATATGGATGGTTATTTAATCATCCGGAGCTACATGTCCTGTATTGCTCCATCTCTTTCCCACACTGAAGTAAGATTCAAATAATACTGCTAAAGAGGTGGTGGTAGGCCCCCAGGAATTGTCGGGAGGAAAGTTTAAGAGTATGCAAAGAAACGATGGATGGACTGCGTGAAAGATGATATGGCTAGAAAGGGGGTGACTACCGAGATAACGACAAATAGAGAATTAAGGAAAAAAAGACATGTTTGCCGGCCCCAAATAAATTGTTTTGTTTTAAGGGCCCGATCACGCCTGATGGAAAGCGATGGATGAGGTCTATGGTCGAACGAGCATGCCCAAAAAATGCCTGTTCACTATCGGTTTGAAGGCAGATGGGTTAAATGTGAAAGGGAACACAGACGCTGGCAGAGAGTTCCACACTTTGGCTGTGCGCATAATAAATGATGAATGATGGATAAGAGCAGATGAATGATGATTGATCATAAATGTCACCGTGTCTTTTACTAGGTATAATAATAATAACCTTTATTGCATAAGAAAGTGGTTACAAATTGTGTGAAGTCCCTGATACCTGTGCTAGGCGGTTAACCTGTGTTATATTATAAGAGGCAGTGCCCTAAAATTAAATCTAAACAAAATCACTTCACACATTGCGAAATCAGTCACTTACTGTCATGCAACTTAGACCGTTTTTGTAATCAACATAATGTTATACTTTGTAATTACAGAGTTTCCCACCTACGTGTTCCTGCTTTTAAACACAGAATAAACATGAAACGACCACACGGATTAACATTAACAAACTGTAATTACTTACTTCGCTTTATCCGAACCGCGTAATTAAGACGAAAGTGCTTGAAGTAAACACCTATCTGGGTATTATACACGTGAAGCACGTATCATTTTATTGTAGGAAATAACACTAGTTAATTAAACTCACACGGGATTTTTCTGATGAAAATTATTAAAAGTTGGATGAAGATATAGGTACCTACAAAAAAAAGTATTCTCTTAATCCAATTTGTAATAATTTATTGGATATCAAGGTGTGTTTCCGATTGAATTTCCTAACTGCAAACATGACGAACTTCCATACAAAACAAACATTCATTCCCAATTTAACACCTTTTGGAAATGCATTTTCAAAAATCTTTCCTTAGTGCAAACTTTCGTTATTTAGGGAACTCTTGTGCACAATTTCATGGTTCCGGAGTTGTGTTCCAGACTGAGCGGCTTAGGTTGCGCGTTGTTTGTCAGTGAATTTAAGATTTTGATTAAGTAAAACTTATTAAGTGAACAACAAAAAAGTTAAAGATGGCTGGAAAATTTTCGAGAAGTAAATTATTTATTTATATATACTTTATTGTACACCACACAAATACAACATGAAAAAGATACATCAATCAATCAACTCAGCCTATCGCAGTCCACTGCTGGACACAGGCCTCTCCCAGGCTGCGCCACAACACCCTGTCCTCCGCCTTCCTCATCCAGTCTATTCCAGGCACTTTCTTTAGGTCGTCCGTCCATATAGCTGGGGGATGTCATAAGCTACGCTTGCCGATACGCGGTCTCCACTCTCGTCTGCTCCACCGGCCATCGGTCCGTCGACAAACATGGCCAGCCCACTGCCACTTCGGTTTGCTCACTCTGCAAGCTATGTCGATAACTCCGATTCTTTTCCGGACAATTTCATTCCTGATTTCATCCTTCAAAGAGACTCCGAGCATAGATACATCAAACACTACAAAATATACAATGGGCGGCCGCCTTGGAATGGACAGTGATTTTCCAAGACATATATGGGGCTGTATTGGGTGCAAATATTAAGTTTAGAATACACTAAAATATATACACAAATATTATTCCTGACAATGAGAACCACACAGACCAGGAAAGCATGGCACAAAAGGGAGGAGGTCTTTACTCTGAAGTAGGTGGAGTAAGGTTGCCAGTGATGATGATGATGAAAAGAGGTAACATTATCCGGTTGTCAAATACACAAAAGGATAATTTCTGTTGTTAATTCAATAAAAGTAGGTTTGCTTCTTAATAGACAAATGTGTTTTTTTATTAAGAAAAGAATATTACACTGTATCTTCTCTCTGGTAACAATGTATGTCTCTGTACAAGTCAAAAATTATATTCTAATATTAAATTAAATACTCCAGCTTTTAATTCCAGTAGTGTTATAACTTCCACAAATTTCAACTGGTTATGGGCCCAGGCTAATAATCTGGATCACTGGGATTAAATATAAAACCGTGAGTTCTTTATAATAAAACGTTATTCCAATAACGGTTCAGAGCTACGGGCAAAAACAAAATGGAGGTTTCAATGTCGACCAATTCAAAATTCAGCGGCGAAAATTGGCCGCTATGGAAGTTTGAAACTCAAGTTCTTTTAAAGGGTCGAGGATTGTTTAATATTGTTTCGGGGATCAAAATAAAACCGAAAGATGACATATCAAAAGAATGTGAAGAGTGGGATGCGCTGGACGCCAAAGCCCAAGAGCTTATTGTCACGCGGATGCAGTATGGGCCACTCGCGCACATTCAGTCGTGTGAGACATCAGCTGAGATGTGGGCGAAGTTGAAGGCAGTGTATGAGAAGGAGTCTGTCGTAAGCGTTCATCTACTCCAACAGAAATTCTTTACCATTCAGTTTGGTACGGATTCAGTTTCCACATTCATGTCTAAAATAGAAGACATTCGTGCCAGACTAAAACAAGTTGGTAATCCTATTGATGATAAGTTAGTCATCACCAAAATATTAATGTCTTTACCTGAAAGATTTAAGCATTTTCGCTCAGCATGGGAGTCTGCTCCGGTTGAAAAACAGACACTTATAGAGCTGGTGCCACGTTTGCTGCTGGAAGAAGAACGAGCCAACGCTGAAGATGATGTGGCAGTTGCACTTGTGACACAGCGCCGAGGCAACGGGAGTAGAGCGCTGACTGAGTGTGCAGTGTGCGGAAAATCTGGCCACTCTAGAAAAGACTGCTATAAAACTAAGCAGTGCAATTATTGCAAAAAGATGGGTCATCCGACAAAAAATTGCTTCTTCAAAAATAATAAATCGAAGAAAAAGAATAATGATGTCGAACAAGCTCTAATAGCTTCTGGTTCCAATAGTCCGCACGACATATGGTATATGGATAGTGGTTGCACTCAACATATGTGCAGAAGCCGAGAAGACATGTCAGAATACAAAGACTTGGATTACGAACATTTTGTGCAGCTTGGTGATGGAACAACTATAGAAGCCCTCGGCATGGGGAGCGTCCGGTTACAGGCTTATAATGGCACTGAATGGAAGACCGTTAGTCTAAAGTCTGTTTTATATGTTCCAGATCTGAACATAAATCTTTTTTCTGCAACGAGTGCGCTTGATAAAGGCCTACAGATGGTATCTGATCAAAACATTTGTAAGTTCACTAAATACAAAGAGGTTATAGCTCTGGCAAGGCGCGATGGCCGTTTTTTTAAAATGCTCTTTAAAAATGTTAGCACGTCTAAAGCCTTGTCAAGTCAAACTGACGTACTGATGTCGTCAAATGTGTGCAATAATAGTGACTGCGAGTTCATGTTTTTCCATAAGAAACTCGCTCATCAGAATTTCGCGTATATTAAGAAAATATTGCTCAAAAATAACGTGTCACTCTCTTGCACGAAACAGCATTTTTGTACTGCTTGTGTAGAAGGAAAACAGTGCAGGACGCCGGCTTATTCTAGCTTTTCAAAAACAAGTAGCCGAGGCGAATTAGTTCATGCCGATGTTTGTGGTCCTTTAGAGGAATTATCCATTGGGGGCTCACGCTACTTTCTGCTTCTGAAGGATGATTATTCGCGTTATCGATCCGTATATTTTTTGAAAGAGAAAAGTCAGGTAACTTCAAAAATTAAAATTTATCTTGCTCTTTGCGAAAATGAAGGATACCCTGTTAAGATATTGCGCACGGATAACGGTGGTGAATTTGTTAATGCTGAATTGAAACACTTATTTGAATCAAAGGGAATAAAGCACCAAACATCCGTCCCGTACACTCCTACCCAAAACGGAAAAATAGAACGCGAAATGCGTACAGTCATGGAGGCCGCTCGTACACTAATGAAAGCGAGTAAAGTGCAAAACAATTTATGGGCGGAGGCTGTAAATACTGCTGTTTACATTATTAACAGAACAGGTGTAAGTTCGCAAGAAAATAAAACGCCTTATGAGCTCTTTTATCTGAAACCGTTTGATATGTCTTGCTTAAAATACATTTTCGGCTCTGAAGTATGGGCTCATATTCCAAAGCAACGGCGGCAAAAACTGGATAGTAAGAGTAGAAGAGGTTTGTTTGTTGGATATGGCGAAACTACAAAAGGCTACAAGATATTTTATCCTGAGAGTAAAACTTTTTCTTTAGAAAGAGAAATAATTATATCACCTCACCATGAGCCAATAAATCTCACAGGAAAAGTAGTGGAACATATTGCCACGGTGAATTTCGATGTCACTGATCTACGTGCTGCTGCATCGGCAGTTTCTTCAGGTTTGGATACGGTCAACCATGAACAAAATGTGATATCAAGTGCAGATACGTCCGTTTCCTATACTGATGCTGAGGATGTACCTGTTGATAACTCCGAGTGTCGTGAAAGTGATTATAATATGGTTCAGAATCACTCAACTATTGATGACAGCGCTACTACAAGTGTAGCGGACAGAGTGGATACCATGGTTTTGCGACCAAGAGAAAATTTAAAACCACCTATTGCTTTACAGGATTATGACATTTCATATTTTACTTTTTTAGATTCTGAGGAACCTAAGTCCTTAAAAGAGGCTAAGTCTTCTCCAAGTGCCTCAAAATGGGCGGAGGCCATGAAGATTGAAATGAAGGCTTTGTCAGATAATCAGACTTGGACATTTATTGACAAGTCTGAAGACGGTGTGTTGACTGTAGACAGTAAGTGGGTATTTAGAATAAAACGCAACGAAAATAATGAAATTACTCAGTATAAAGCAAGGTTGGTAGCGAGGGGATTTATGCAAACAGATGTAGATTTTAATGAAGTGTATTCCCCTGTAGTTAGGTTGGTGAGCGTGCGAACCTTGCTGTCAATTTCGTGTAACAACAATTGGCCCGTTCATCAAATGGATGTTTGTGCAGCTTTTCTTCACGGAGATATAAAAGAGGATATATACTTAAAGTTGCCTGAAAATTTTGACGTACCTACCGGTTAACAAAACATGTAAGTTAAAGAAGTCATTATACGGTTTAAGACAAGCGCCACGTTGTTGGTATGATAAATTTCATGGTTTTATTATCGATCAGAATTTTCAGAAAACTTGTAGTGATCAATGCATGTATTGTTTTAAAAATGATAGAAATATGGTTTACGTTTTAATTTTTGTGGACGATATTTTAATCACAGGGTTTGGTCCAGTAGTACAAAAAATCATGACCGAAATGTCTAAAGCTTTTAATATGAAATATTTGGGTTTGGTAAGTAGCTATCTCGGTATTCAAATTCGTCATGATGTAGAAAAAGGTACCGTTTCTCTGAACCAGACCCAGTACTTGAAAAATGTTCTAGACAAGTTTAACATGTCTGACTGTCATGGTCACAGAACATATATACCCTAAAGGTCATGGTGTGTCCACTCCGATGGATTCAAATTTAGATTTATCTAAACTGCATAGGGATAAATCTGAAAATGATCTTATTGAATATCGGTGTAGACAGGTCATTGGCTGTTTAATGTACGCCATGCTAGGCACTAGGCCTGATCTTTGCTTGAGCATAACAATGCTTTCAAGGTTCCAAAGTTGTGCTAGTCAGGATCTTTGGGTGTGTCTTAAACGTGTTTTAAGATACGTTAAGGCAACTTTAAATTTAAAACTGACCTATCGCAGAAACAAAAACAGCGATGTGCTTATAGGCTACGCTGACGCCGACTGGGGTGGAAATCCTATTGACAGGAAGTCTACTAGCGGTTATTGTTTCTGTGTTTATGGAAACCTTGTGGCTTGGTATTCGAAAAAGCAGTCTACTGTAGCTCTGTCTTCCTGCGAGGCAGAATATGTCGCTCTAGCGGCTGCCGTCAGTGAAGCGTGCTGGCTTCGGTCTTTGCTTATAGAAATGTTCTTTTCTGAAACTTTAGTTGTTACTATGTTCGAGGATAATCAATCAGCTATTCGTTCTTGTAATACACTTGTCCAACCAAAAAGAATGAAACATTTGGACATTAAATATCATTTTATAAAAGAAAGGATATTCAATGGTCATATTAAAATCAGTTACGTATGTTCAAAAGAACAAGTAGCTGACATTTTAACAAAGCCTCTTTCAGCCCAAGTGTTTAAAAATGCTAGAGATCTTTTGTTTAATGGATGTTAAGTACAGTGTTATAGTTTCTTAAATGCTTGGTCCTTAATTGTTTGTCTAGGTGTTTATGTTAAAAAGTTGTTTTTGTGTAGTTTTTTTCTTCTGTACTTAACATATACTTTTATTGAGGGGGGCTGTTGTTAATTCAATAAAAGTAGGTTTGCTTCTTAATAGACAAATGTGTTTTTTTATTAAGAAAAGAATATTACACTGTATCTTCTCTCTGGTAACAATGTATGTCTCTGTACAAGTCAAAAATTATATTCTAATATTAAATTAAATACTCCAGCTTTTAATTCCAGTAGTGTTATAACTTCCACAAATTTCAACTATTTCACCTCTTTCTAGAACAATATTCAGCAAGGCAACTGTTGTATATAACGAAATCATCATCTGCCTAGCCTTTTCCCAACTATGTTGGGGTCGTCTTCCAGTCTAACCAGATGCAGCTGAATACCAGTATTTTACATGGAGCGACTGTCTATCCGACCTCCACAACCCTGGGTGACTGGGTAATACGATAACCCTTGGTAAGACTGATTGTCAGATTTTCGGGCTTCTGACGACCCGAAACGACTGTCAAAGATCCACGAATGACAGCCGGTACCAACGGGTTAACGTGCTTTCCGAGGCACGGAAGGGTCTTGGTATGTAAAGATTGTCACCCATCCACGGACCAACCGCGGCAAGCGTGGCTTAACCTAATCGATCGACCCGTGCTGCTGTTATTACTTAGCCACAAGCCCCTCAATTGAATAAGTAATAGTAAATATAATTTTAAAATAAAATTAACTTCCTATTTTTATCTAACTCATAAGCATCACTAATAGCTCCATAGGGATTTAAAAGTAACATATCTTAATATTTAACGAGGATTTCGTGTTCCACTCCATGATTTATTTGAGAGTGGAGAGATAAGAAACCTGTTTCAAGAACAAGGAGTCTTTTTTTATTTCACTATCTTTGCATATTTCATATTATCTTTGTTACTCCTGCAACATTTTACTAGGTACCATTAAATAGTGAGGTTATTGAACACTAATCTTTTTTATTCAGAAGTCTTTTTTGTATCTATAGTAATTCATTATACGGTACGTTCAAGATTTAATTTAATATCTGCAAATATGATTTTGATTCAGTCGATAAATTCTTGGACTGTCTAGAACTTTTATCAGTTGAATGAATCGGTATTCTGTTTGTGTAAGACGTAAGCTCCATTGACTGGCTGTACCTAATACTATATTTTTCTTAAATAAAATATTCAAGACTGGAACTAATCTATATACTAATACTAGCTGACCCCGCAAATGTCATTTAGCAAAAAAAAAAATATGGGTATGAAAAATAGATGTTGGCCGATTCTCAGACCTACCAGATATGCACACAAAATTTCATACAAATCGGTCCAGCCGTTTTGGAGTTTGGTAACAAACATCGCGACACGAGAATTTTATATATTAGAAGTACTAATAATAAAGCTAAAGAGTTGTTTTTTTTTGAACGCGCTAACCTCTAGAACTGTAGGATTTGAAAAAATATTTTTGCATTTGATAGCCCAATTCTTGAGACAAGCTATAGGCTATTTAACATCACGGCACGACTCTAAGACGCCGAGCAAAAAGATAAAAAAGTACTAGCGCGGGCGGGCGATGCAATGCGATGAGGTGGGTCGGGAAAGCAAGAAATTTCACGCGGTCAAATTCAGTGTAACATAATCCGTAGCGTAATTGGCAGCTAGGTAAAAAAGTTTAAACCTTTCAATTACTTGTACCTAATTATTAGAATGGCGCTTGGCCAATTCCGTCCGCGACCTAATGACAGAGCATTTGTCGATTATAAAGATTAAAAAATTTGCAATTGAAAATGTCTGTAAACAAGCTTTTATTTCCCCTACAGAGAAATACTTCTCAAGAAGATTAAGAAACGCAGATTTATAGCTCCTAAAAGCTTGAAAATTTTCACCAAAAAGTTAAAGCCACATTCAAACTGCATATTAGATCACAAGGACACCGTTATTGCTTTGCCCGTGGTTTCGTGAGCGCTACGGATTTTGTTGGTAAGCCTTAGTTATGAGCGCTAGCATTGTGAAGCTGTGAAAAGCTCCTAATGGAACGTAAGACTGAGGTACCGATTTGCTTGTTGTCTGCCATTAGGTAATTAACTTAGGATACGCAGGCTTAGCATGACGCATTATATTTCTACGTAGAATAGACACAGCTCTTTCTATACAAAGTGACATTTCGTTTCTCCACTTTTGACATCGCACCGTAGAAATCCTTCTACAATCTGTCATTTTGTCTTTCGTTTCTAACGATCTTTGTCTAGGTCTTTTTGTAAGTTGACTATTTCAGAAGAAAGTTTTCTATCCCAACTGTCAAAATGACGCTGACGACTGACAGTTGTAAGGAGATTTTAAATTTTCTACACGACGGCCACAAAGTATATACGGTTATCTACAAAATCATGATATAACTACGATATTTTTTGTTCCAAAACACGGTGCTTCGACACTGAGAACAATTGTTGTAGTTGTCTTTATATCATATATCTCAGCAGCAAACTAACATTATTTTGCAGCGCCCTGACGGGTTCATGTACAAAACCTATCTAGGTAGTAATTATTCCTTAAAATGTGTGATGTGCATGAGAGCAAATAAATAAATATACGTGATTTATTATCAGTAAAAAAACTAATAAAAATCCTATGACAAAACAGAATTCTGAGTCGAATTATGTAAAAGAGTATGTATTTCGTAAAAAGTGCAGTTGACTCTTTTTACTTTGCGGCCGTTGTACTGTCTACACGGAATGTCATCTTTGTCTACTCTTCCGTCGACAAAACGGTGCTCATGCTAAGCCTGTAAGATGTTCGTGAGTTTGGACAAAAAACAAGATTTTGACGTGAACTACGACTAAATAGACGAGTTCTTAGTTGTTTTATGAATTTTGGACAAGTCCTGGAGTGGAGACCACGTATCGGCAAGCGTAGTGTTGGACGCCCGCTAGGTAGGTAGATGGACCGACGAGCATAAAAAGGTGGATGGGACAAATTATGTCCAGCAGTGGACTGCCATAGTTGAACGCTGAACAAAAATTCCTTTGCTGAAATTCCCAATACCAACACCCCTTCAGTAATTTTGATATAAATTCTCCATTCCTTTGAACAATTTTAAAATCACTTTATTAAGGGACTTTAAAATTGACGAGTTTCGCTTATAACAAGCTCTTAATAAATTTCATGATCACGGTCAGTAAACATCTTAAATTACCTAATTAACAAAAGATTTTCAATGTAAGTGATAGGTACTGGGAGAAGCTTTTGTACTTACAAATAAATTAATTGTCACTTCCTGGTATTTATGAAACGGGTACAGACGAAAGCACATCATGCTACCCGACACTGTCAATTTTTCCCAATCAACTTTGAACCTTATGCTTTAGCGATAAAGTTGAAAACCAATTAAAGAAATTTGACAGATTGTAGTAGCTTGATGTGCTGGCGTCTGTACTTACTGATGTTTCGGCTTAAAAAGAGTGCCTAACACACTATCAGTAGATCACCGCTGCACTGGAGGAAGTCTTCAAGGTTCTGGACTGGAAAGCGGTAGGCATCAGCATCAATGGCGCGTATATCACTCACCTTCGGTTCCCCGACGATAATTATAGTAGTCATAGCTGAGACTATGGAGGGAGGGGGCCGTGGCTAAATAATAACAGCCGCACGGGTCGATCGATCAGGTTAAGCCACGCTTGCCGTGGATGGTCTGTAGATGGGTGACCATCTTTACATACCGAGACCCCTCGGTGCCTCGGAAAGCACGTTAAGCCGTTGGTCCTGGCTATCGTTTGTGGATCTTTGACAGTCGTTACGGGTAGTCAGATGCCCGAAAATCTGATAACCAGTCTTACCAAGGGATATCGTATTACCCAGAAACTGGGTTGTGGAAGTCAGATAGGTAGTCGCTCCATGTAAAATACTGGTATTCAGCTGCATCCGGTTAAACTGGAAGCCGACCCCAACATAGTTGGGAAGAGACTAGGCAGATGATGAGCTGAGACTATGGAGAACCTCAATATAATGCTCGATGACCTCAGTAGAGCTTGCGAAAGAGTGGGTTTTAATATAACATGGACAAGACAAAGGTCATGTCAAATGCCCACTCTCATGATGATCGGAGACGCTACACTCGAAGTCGTGGACGAATATGTTTACCCTGAACAAACTCTCCAGTTAGGTAGGTAAACTTCGAGAAAGAGATCAATCGTTGAATCTGACTCTGCTGGCCAGCGTTCGAGAAGCAACGCCATATCTTCTCATCCCACATAACGCAGTGTCTCAAGACAAAGACTAAAGCATAACATATCTAGGTATATATGCAATATTAGGTATATAAACTTGTTTCAAAACAGGAAGAATTGGTTCGTTAAACGATTTTGTACAAATTAACAATGCAGATAACTGGTACAAATTGAAACAGTTAATACAATTTTCGTTGTTATATAATCGCCTTCGCAATGCTTCAGTGCTGTTTCGTGCATAATACTCGTAACTATTACAAACGAATCTTACGTGAAGTCAGGTAAATTAATTGATAAGCAAATTGACTACCAACTTAAACTGTCCGTATATTAAAATCACAACTGTCATTCTTTGACAGTTGTATGAAGTGTATATAACACGGCAAATTGAAGTAGGGTATCAATTATGTTACCTGACTGTACTAGGCTTTACATTAGGTTACACAAGAAGTAGAGCGTTTTTCTAACTGGTTGAATAATTCAATATATCTTTGGTTTTTTGCTAACTGAGCTTACAGTTACGCTACATTAGTTTATCTAATCCTAAAGCTACTTAGAACATTGAGCAGTATTGTAGCTGAATTTTAATTGAAAACAGCGGGGTAGTTATGTAACACACTATCAGTACAATGGTTTTCTTTTTGACAGTTCAACAACTGATCAATAAAATTGATGGCTCATTCATATCAAGTGCGTATCTCCCACAGACTGAGGTCCACTTTCCATATCCCGCCACACCTGTGCACTTGATGATCGTCAGTGAACAGAGTTCACTTATCTGAATTTTGGGCCAAACACATATGAGCTTTTTCCCATCGATACGCTGAGAAGAAGAAGTGATCAGGGTAAGTTATTGTGTATTTTTATATCTCAAAATTAACAACCAATCTGAATAATTAAGCACCCCGTAGCGAAAAACAATTTCGCCATCGCGACACTAATAAAGTCTCACATTTCACAGTTTTTATCACCAGCCATTTAAGTGAAACATTTTAAAAATTGATTCTAAAGACTTTCAAATTATCTTCTCGTAAGTTTATGGCGGCCGTAACATTATCTTTACTGCGTAAATGGCGAAGAACCGTTTTAATAAATAAATATCAGCATTTTATTACTTTATAAAATTCAAATTGAGCCACTGAGCGTTATTTGCACATTTAGGTATAAAAAGCTCCTTATGTATGTATAGGTACCTACTTTTAATGTCAGTTAACTTTATAAGCAAGCCGTTTCAGTAATTATTTTAACTACTCTGAGCTTGTTTTGAATGAAATATGAGTACAATACACCGTCCAATCATATTTTTTTATGTTTTGGTAGTAGTTTTAGCAATTTTAACTTTTGCTGGTTACGTACTTACGTAGGTGAGATATGTTGCGCCGACCCCTAATAAATTGGGAGCATGAGATGGTTACGTAAGCACGATATTAATGTCTAAAGCGGAACCAGTGGGAACAAGCTTTTTTTTTGGATGGGAAATCATCAAATGACCCCTCCCGCTCTGGGTGGAGCAGAAGGAAGTGTCAGACTCTTACTGACTAAAACCCACCCGTGTTCCTTCCTTAGCCTTTTATGTTCCGGGGTAGCGGTAACCCTTTCGGACAATCCCGCTGCCCCGGCAGGCCACCTACGCGCCGTCCGGCACGGGCCTGGTCCTGATCGGACGGAACAAGCTTACAACATAGATTAACACGGAGCAACTTGATTTACATTCTGTGATTATTTTACGTCACACCCTGACTTATTTATTACTCGTTAAAATTTTAGGGAAATCGTATAAAGTACTTTTACAATGTTTGTAAATATGTGAGCGTCCTAGATATAAATGAATTATATGATAGATACAATATGTGTCTATCATATAATTAATTTATATCTAGGATATTACTCAATTTTTTTTATCTATTGTGGTACAGTAATTTTATTCTAGGCGCATAGTCTACACGTATAATTTTATAATTAATGTATACACAATATTGTAGAACTGTAACGGTGGAGTTTCTTGCTCATTCTTCTCCATACGAAACTACCTTTTGGAAGGCAACATAAATCAGTTTTGTTTTCTATTAATTTAATTTAATTTTATTCGAAAACATCAATCGGTTTCTTACTAAACTTCAACTATGTTCGACGAGCCTGCATACTTATCTCTTTTGCTGACTGTACCTACTCATCTACTGTGTAGTGTAGTTCCTATCTTCTACTAAAAAAACCTATAAAATTTAAGTATGGATAGTTTGATGTAAAACTTGAGTCATAGGTAAGATACCGGTAGGCACGTAAACTTCTTGAATTTCCATATTATTCCTGGAATGAAAGTATCCGCCATTATTACCATGCTGGTCAAGTAGCGAGCCACCTTTGATCAACATTGTTCATGTTGATTTACATACCATGAACTGTTTCATCAAATAGGAAAATATAAACATGAACATGTTGTTTCATCATTCACGGTTCCCTTTAAGGAAAAAGATTGAATCTAAAGTGACTTATATGTGCCTATTTGAAACAAATTCAGCGGTGAAGCCGATGTTCCTAGATCATTAGGGAAGCCTAATTAACTAGTAACAGTCGTGCATGTACAGTCTGCAAAGTATATTTGACGACCCTGCCCTGCTGACTTACTTACTGGCTTCTGCCCGCAACTTCGGTCGCGTAAAATTTCACCCTCTCCCCATTCACCCTTTTAGGCGTGGAATTTCGAAAAACCCTTTCTTAGTGGATACCTACTCTTTATAAAGAACACACCATCCAAATTTAATGTTTCTAGGACCAGCGGTGCGTTGATATACCTATCAGTCAGTCAGGACTTTGAATTTTATTTAGATAGATTAAAACAAACACTATTGGGTATGTTTCATATTAGTATCCGGGAACGTATATCAGTACATATTAGTATCCGGAAGTCCTTTCGAATGACACTAATTATTTAAAAAGGGGCCGCCCAAAGACAATTCAACACAAAAACAAATACCTAACCTAAAAAAACGTATGAAATCTGCTACATTCATTTTATTACTAACTGTTCTAAACATAACAAAATAGCTCATAAAGGAAAGTATACTGCGGGGTAATTGTGTAACATTTCATTTCATTTTGACAGTTCAACAACATTCATTGCTGTAGTTATGTCGTTGAGCAGAAAAATTTGTTGACCATATGAGGCAATGGATTAGCAATATCCCTTAAAATGTTTCTGATTGTAATTAAAAATGTGTTATGCAATTACGGTGTGGTAATGAAGCTCATCTATTTTACTACTTACAAGCTAACAAACTATAAAAAAAATATTTATTATTTATATATATTATTTATATACTTACATTTGTTTAAACTGGTAATATTATAAGTCAAGAAATGTAATTCAAGCTCAAAAATGGCACCACGCAAATGTTTACCGCGGTGGGCGTTGCCGAAAAGGCTACCGCGCTTTTGTTTATAGTCAAGCTTCCTGACTTTTTATTATTCGTAGGGTAAGACCCAAGCCTTCCAGACCTTTGCCCTGCAGTGGAACAGAAATAGCTGATAATAATAATAAAACCCAAGCTAACAACAGTACTCATGAATTGCTAATTGTCCAGTCCCAAGTAACGGGTCTAGGTAAAAGCACAAATTACACACTGGACAACATACCAATACCTCTGGAATTCCGCCAAAGAGCAAGAAAATATGTCCAAACGCCAAAAGACGCTATTAATTATTCTTACTGCACGAATTACTGGTGCAAACTTTAATAAGTTTGTACGGGTTGGTGGAACTTTAAAAAATTCCTCCCTCGGTACCTACTAACCGAAACCTCCTATCTGGAACGAGTAATCCCAACGATCCCAATATTTGTAGATTATTCAGTATTCCACGAAAAACCATAAAAACATATTTTGAGCGAGGTTGCGCCTTACTTCCAACTTATAATGGCCTACCATCCCATCATAATTGCGTAACGTACTATCATTCACAATCTGAATCATTTTGAAGGATATTGTTAATCCATTGCAAAGAAAAGAAAGTAAGAAAACACGTTTATTTGTAGTGAACATGACGCAAAAAAAACATTAACAAAAAAAAAAAAAATAAATAAAAGGTAGGGGGAAACATGCGTCACATCCACGCAAAACGGCTATCGCTCAGCATTATGCTGCGACCCTATGCAAGACAGAGCCCCAGCGCTGGTTTACAGCGATAATGAAGAGAGTTTAACGAAAAAGAGAAAAGAAAGAAGAAAAAGAGAGCTTAAGAAGTTAAAGAGAGTTTTAGTTTGAGTTTAAGAGAGTTTAAATATAACCAACAACATATCTTTTTCTCTCCGTTCCGTTTCTCAATCTTTCTAATCCTGAAATAGAAATCTCCACATGATTTACGGTCTATGAACTATTTCTGTTCTTCGTTATCCTACTTAATTACCGTGCATCTATCTAAGAGAATATTTTTAATCTCAGTACCTATTCGTGTACAGTCGAACAAAGTATTTGGTCTACAAGCAAAACGATTTATCTTTCCACTGACCTGCGGGGTAATTGCGTAACACACTTACAGGCAATGGCTTTTATTTTGACAGTTCAACAACATTCATTGCGTTATTTACGTTGTTGAGCAGACAGATTTTTTGAACATGTGAAGCAATGGATTAGCAATATCCTTCAAAATGATTCAGATTGACATTGAAAGTGTGTTACGCAATTAGAGTACTGCTAATATTCATTTTTATTATTTAATAGCATCGCCTCTCGGTTTCGCCTGCATAAGTGTCGATCCTGTGGGAATATCGGTATAAATACTATCCTATGTTCTTTCCCGGAACTCAAACTATCTCGACACTAAATTTCATGTAAATCGGTTCTACGGTTTAAGCGAGAAGAAGTAACAGACAGACAGACACACTTTCGTATTTATAATAATAGTATGTATAGGTCAAAGAATCAGCATTGCCATCCAACGGGGCAATGCTGCCTGCAGTCTTGATAGGAATGCCGTACGTAACTTCAATGTTTTATGATTATGATGTTAGTCAATTGAGATACTTTAATCGTAGCAAAATAATGTTACGTTCTGTTAGCTAACTGCCGTCAAACTGGCTACCATTTAATAACAATAAACGGAATTATAATAGTATAAAATGAGTCTCCACACGGTGGATACCTGAGGATGGACAGCACTGCCGAAGAATGGAAGACTGCCCAGGAAGAGGAAATCAGGAAATCAGGATGGCAACCAACCGTTTATCCTTTAAAGTTAAGGTTCGCGAGCACTTTCGCAAGAAGCTGGCAGTATCAGCACAACGCTAATATTTTCTCATTGTTCGTTTTATTTCTTTTTAGTATATTCATTTATTTATGTATAATTATTTGTTCTTATATTTATATGTAATTAGGTATATATTATATTTATAGTTTTAATAGGTTTATGCGTATCTTTACATTTAAAATATTTATTCCTCAATTTTCATGATTGCACCTTCAACTGTTTGTCTCTGCATCACCCAAAGGTTGATGTGCTTGAGGTATTAAATAAATAATAAATAAAACCTAGTCACGTGCCGCAAGAGTTGGTTCGGGGAGGCTCTAGAAAAGGATGCCTGGAAGGATTTGCTCAGCAGTGAGCTAGTGTAGGCTAATTTAAAAAAGTAATTAAGTTTTTATACAATATTATAATAGGTATAATACTATTTAAAAGTAGTTGTAAGTTAATTGCCTGTATACCAAATAGCTTGTTCAACTGTACCTACTTATAGATATACTGCAGCTCTAATTAAGCTCTTGAAGGGCATCCGGCGCAAACGCAACGAGCAATCAACCGGTCATTGATTCCTCAGCTTCTTTATGAACGATTTATCTCCGCCATTTTGTTTTATTAGCTTTTTAAAGACGAACGCCTAATTAAATCGATTGTTTTCGTTCGATTCGGTGAAGTCGCGTGAACCGCTTCTTAGAAGTCGGTGATTATACGGGGAAAGGTTGCCTCAGAGAGATGAGATTAAAAAATAAATGGTCTCAGTATTTAATTAATTAACTACATTTTTCTTTAAACACGTGTAAATCCGAAAGTTTAACGTCAATTCAACATTACGTTTTATTGCTGCCGCAAAATTATGAATGACTAGGTAATTAATTTATATTCTGAATTAAAACAGTCATAAACATCACTGAGTTAAAGACTATCATAACATTACCATTCATCACCCCAATTTAGTCTAATATAGGCGCTATTTGGAATCGTTTAAAGTCGATTATAGCGTGCATTTTTTTGCCCAACTTCACATTTAATTAGATGCACGTGCAATTAAAGCACTAACTGTTTACAATTCACGAAACAGACGTAGACTTAATGACTACGATCGAATAGCAAACTGCGTACTCCAGGAAGACGCCGAACATTTTTTTAATTAGGAAACCGGCTCGGTAAAAGCAGCCTTCCGTCATCGACGTACAGACACAGGAAAGCATCATCGATGTGTATTAATGAAGCCGAGGCACGGATCGGCTGCGTATGCGCGCGCGCACCGCCAGTGTTACCGCGCATTTCAAACGATACACTCGCGAACTGCAAATGTATTTTCCAAAAACCCCCGAGGTCGATGACACAAGTTCGGAAGGACTCGACATGTTACGTTTCTAATCGATTCTCGTATTGATGATCAATTTGTTGTGGCGGATATCGATATTGTAGTGCTTTGTTTTGTTTTAGCGAAGGTAATTGGAAGAGAACAGCGCGATTGTTTTATCGATATACTTTTACTTGTTTGTCAAACAGTTGGTGCTGTGTTTTGGGTAAACTATCATAGGCAGTATATAACTCGGGCTGGTTGAAAAGAATACCATTAGTTCAGCTTTTAGTTTTATTGTGACTGGTAGTTCGTTTGCATAATATAAACTTTTAATTCATTATAAACGGTTATGAGTACGGTTAACAGCTACCGGTTTAGATTATATTCATAAAAGAGCATTATAACATAATTTTAATGAGTGCATTAATTATTATATTATTTATTACTAGCTGCGCCCCGCGGTTTCACCCGCGTAAGTTTTGATCCCGTGGGAATATCGGGATAAAAAGTATCCTATGTGTTATTCTGATGTATAAGCTATATTACTGTAAAGTTTCATCAAAATCCATTAAGTAGTTTTCGCGTGAAAGAGTAACAAACATCCATACATCCATACATACAAACTTTCGCATTTATAATATTAGTAGGATAGTTGAATCATAAAGGAATTCATTTTAATTGACTCAAATAAAATCGAGTCAAATAAAATTAATTCCTTAACTTATTTTTCAAACTGCGGATATAAGACGTAAAACTTATGATTTACGTCTTATACGCGCAGTTTGGAAAATAATTTAAGTAAATCTCATCAAAGTTTGGGCGAAGCAGAAGTCATTTCAAAGAACTTAAACGTTTCCGGTGAACAAAAAACTTAATTTCATATATGTATCTATACAATTAGGTAACCGAAATACAACTAACGATACAAATATATTTAACAAAGCACTAAAAGTTTGACATAAATCAAAGGTAAATTTTATAGTAAGCAATAATGACGAGACGATCTTGACGCCTAAAGATAGGATTGGTCCACACTAGCTCAAGACAGAGGTGTGGAAAGGAGAAGAGGAATGCTTTGTCCTACAGTGGTACAACATAGGCTACAAATAAAATAAAAATAAAACCTGACAAAGAAGTGGAAGGAGAGTAGAGAAGCCTTTGCCCTGCATTGGGAACGGGAAAATTCAGGTGTGTGCCTGTATTTTCCCGTAATCTATAAATAAAATTCAATAATCCAAAAAAAACACACGCACTTTTCAGATGTTAAACGCATAAACAAGAAGACTATATGAAAATTAGTGATAAAAACAAGACAGTAAAGATGTATACAAAAGTGTTCGTTGTGTTGATAACGGTGTCGCTGATGCCCGTGGTCCTAACCAGGACAATGAGGTATTCGAAAATGCAGTCCAACACATTGTACAAGATCAGATGTGATCTGAAGTGTTTTGATATCAGCAAGGAGGCCAAACCTATGGTAAGTGTAAACTTTTTGTTAATTGTACACCAGATTGACGAGCAATGATAACTTACGAGTTGTAGGTCGTGGGTTCGAACCCAAGCAGGCACTTTACTTTGCCCGTGTGGTGGATTATGGCCCACTTCCTTTCACAGAGGAGGCCTGTGTCCCAGCAATGGGAACGTATAGGCTGATTATGTTATGTATGTACCTACCAGATTTATTAATACTGAACCTAAACTGCATCTTCATAGGTTCTACTTATTAAAAGTAAACTGTAAAAATCTTGAGGAAAGAAATAAGGCTAATAAGGATTGGAAGATCCCTTGTAGCGAAGTAGAGCGCGAATGTCTTATAACACGCCAGCAACTTCTAAAGAAGTCTATTTAGCTTATAAAAGTTCTGAACTTATGAAGCATTTTTTTACTCATGCATTTATTTATTTTTCGTTAAAATGTACGTATAAAAATGACAGAGCCATTCAATCCAAAGAATATTCAGCTTGTTTAAATAGTAACTATTAAGTACCGAATTATTATGCACTGGTTCTTTCTTGGTAGTAAAACAAAGTCACCACCCTTGGTTGACTGGTAGAGAATGCCTAAGGCATTAAGTCCGCCTTTGTACCTTTTTGTGCGAAAAGTTTAAATAAATAAATAAATAATAAAGTATATATGTGTCAATCAAAAGTAAAAACTAAAAGGTAGCTAAAGCATAAACAAAAGGTTTATAAAGGTAAAATATCAAAAAGAAGAAAAGACTTGCACAGTAACATTGAACAAAATAACAGGTTTGACGCATTTGGTGCACATCTCAACTTGTACACCATGATCAAATGGTGAACTTAGCAACTGGTGCACATCTCATATGGTACACTTCGCAACTGGTGCACTTCTCAATTGGTGCACTTCGCAAAAGGAGCACTTTTTAAGATGAGTGGAGATTTGGAAAAATTGTCTAAAAATTAAAGAATTTTTGTGTACTCCACGAATCCACAAAGTAGTACCAAATTCTTGTTAACAAATAGTACTCAAACTTAGCATAATCCATTCGGTACTAATTAGCAGTAAATACAATTTGTGTATCTAGATCAATCGATAAACACCAATGAGGAAATCGGTAATAAACAATAAAAACAATGACTTACGAGGCAGGGAAAACCCAGTTTGCCTTCAACGCTACTAAGTAGTAAACACTTTAAAATGTCATAGGTACCTACACTAGCACCGAACTTCGATGTGCCCAGCTGATGTAAGAAGTCAATCACCCACAATTGCATGCTTAAGCTAAGCCACAAATGCTACGCTTCACGTGGAGCTGACAATAGCTTACGTTACAACCGAATAAAAAAAGCCCAGATAGCTGTCACAGCGATCACGATTTATCAAGTTCGCAGAACAGACATAAACACGATACAAAAAAAGTAAACGAAATACAATCAAGATTTCAGCGAATGTAGTTAGCAAAAATAATTCTGCGGCTTCGGAGTTACTTATATAACCGGAGCGCACAGGCTCTGGCCTGAAAAGGGCATATTGTGCTAATTTGTGAAACGCAAAAAGGAACTATACGGGCTTGTTTCACGGCAAATAATTGCTTGGAACAACATGTAGTGACAGAGGACAATCGCATTTTGATCGCGTCGTATGTCGAGAGTTAACGAGCTTGAATCCTTAGCTAGATTTTTTCGTAAGTCAACAGCAGTTGACCCGAGACTATTTTTTATTCGTCCTAACTTGTATCTTTACGACTTGACATAAAACTAAGAATAGAAACCTCGAGATTTCATCAAATTCATCAACAAAAAGAGACAAATCCTCAGGACATACCTAACTGAAATTAGCTTTGAAGGTAACATTAAAGCTATAAAATGAAAGCCAAACTCATTACTCAGGCATGGTTATGCCGATGACTTCCTCTTTCTGACTGAAGATAATAAATTATTCTATTTTAGAAACACTCCAGGACACTCTGCTTTGATTACACTAGGATCGACAAACGATTTTCGTACTTATTAGGGTGAACAATATACCTACGATAGAAATTAACAACCCAGCCATGAATCACACTGCACTTCAAAGGAATTGTTATTTTGTAACCATGGTGTACTCGCTAATTACCTGAAGCTACTAATGAGTCTGGAGTAACAGAACTTTACTAAATGAATGCCCCTATTCACAATACGGCGTGACCTGTGTCTGCACTGCAAGTATTATAATTCTCTCAGACAGGGCAGAAAAAACTGAACAAGTGTCAAACAATGCTGTCTGGTCTAAAAATTCTTTGAGAATACACTATTAGAATTCCATGGAAATCTTGATTTGTTTCTAACATTAAATACGACAACATCTTCATACCATCTACGATGTATAATAATGTTGATAAAGCTGTCTCTGTGTGATTCATCGTCAACATGCGGCCTAATTCCAGTTTGTGCAGCAATATCTAAGCATATTGTCCTCTTTTGACTATGTAACATCTCTGTTAGCCAGCATCTCAGTCATCGAAACCTATTTATCATATGTATCATACCTATGTATTATCTTTCAAAATCCCCGTCCACCGTATATAAGGTGTTTCAAAATCAGCTCTACAAACTTTAAGAGGTGCTTTAGTTAGACAATCAAACTGAACAACTTTCACTATGAGACCAATAATTCTGAAATCTCGAAAAAAAATCTGCTATTTCATACATTTTGGCCAAGTAGGTACTAGGTATTGAACTTTTGTTTTACATAAACAGCTGATTTTTTTTCGTGATTTCAGAGTTGGTCCCATAGTGAAAGTTGTTCAGTTTGAGTCTAAAGCACCTCTTAAAGTTTGTAGAGTTGATTTTGAAATACCTTATTTATTGATCTTCATGTGGGATCCTGACACGAAAACCGGTCGATTACAACAATTTTCTACGTGATATAAGTTCACTCTTCTAAATCTTATTCACAGTGCAAATCACAATGCCGAACAAACGAGAAGAAACCGGGTACGTGTCCTATATCCGACACGCCGAAGTGGGAAGCCGCGTGTGTGGAGGCATGCAACTCCGACTCGCAATGTGATGGCACGCAACGGTGCTGTCGCCATGCTTGTGGGTCGACGTGCAGCGAGCCGGTCGATCTTTTGACTGTATCAGGTAATTCTAATTGCACTATTCATCTATACTAATGTTATAAACGTTGAAGTAACTCTGTCTGTCCGTTTGTTACCTTTTCACACCTAAATCACTGAGCCAATTGTTACGAAATTTAACAGCCAGCTTCTCTGTCTGTATCATACTTCTCCATGGCTCAGCCTGGATAAATACATAGGCTACTTTTCATTCTAGATATTCGTACCACTGACGAAATATAAAATACAAGCAGTCGTGGACAACAGCTAGTTTCTTTAAAGAAGAAGCTTCTATGTTTGAACTGATATTTCGGATGTTAAGCTGAGACTTTTTACATCAGTAGCGATAATATTGAACTTAGGTCAGTGAGATATTTCGTATGAAGAAACTGATCGTGGGGTCTTGGGTTAAACTCCCGGCTCGGGCAAAGTGTTATAGAGTGTTTCCGTTAAGAATTTCTTAGTAACAGCCCGGAGTTTGGAAGTAGGCGGTGTGATACCCCGTGCCTCGGAAAGCACGTTAAGGTGTTGGTCCTGCGCCTGATCTCTCTCCGGTCGTGTCGGATTGCCCATCGAAACTATGAGAGCGAGGGAAGAGGGAGTGCACCGGTGCCTGCGCGCACACTTGTGCACTACAATATCTCCCGCGCAGAAGGCTACTCTCCGTTCAGATTGGCCGCCGATGCCGAAATACGGTCTGGAGGACTTTCTTAAGGGCCTTAGTCCGGTTTAGCACCGTAACACGGTCACTTTATGAAGCCTACTTCTCACTAACGGCTTGGTTAGGAGATCTGAAAAAAATATATGTTTCCTATAGATTCATGTACAATATTTCTGAAATAGGATTTTTTCGTATGGCTAATACGTTTGCCTTAAAAAAATATTTACCAAAACACTATTTTTGGCTAATATTCGCTACTACTTCCAAACGGCTTTGATGTTTAGAAATATTTTTAAACTGAAAAATTGATGGTTAGAGGTAATACATAAATAAAAGAGCATATGTAAATCAATCAACATTTGCAAAGAAAATGTCCCCACTTTGATACTGAATTACTGAAAAACAAATACAATTTTTGTAGACAGATGTCTCTATAGAGGGTAGCAGGAAAAGCAACGCCCTAAACCTGTTACCATGGATTCCATGATGATTGAAAACCCACCTGCGTTGAAATTTCTCGACGGTTTCAAAAAAAAAATTGCTCTGCCATACATTTTAACCGTGTAGGCACTTTTATATAAAAGATCAACAACTAACGAAAAATTTCTACGCCTAGAATCTTGTGCTGGATTCCTGGTTTAAGTTTGCTCGTCGATGGGGTGCCACCCAGTATTAATATTCAATTATTCATAATGAATATGAACAAGATGTAGCTTAGCTATGCTTCGATTTAAGGGTCTTTTGTAAGCAAATAATCAACCACCACTAAAAGACTAGATAAGAGACGTCTAAATAACGATAACGACTAGTTTCAGATAATAATTCTTCAACAATGCAAAATAGTAACAAGAGAAACTGAACTAATTCATTCAATCTCAATCTAATAAACTCAAGGCCTGAATCACTTTAGCACTAAGTGCTTCACGTAATCTTTGACAACTCAATGATTTTAAGTTAGATTTGTAGAATGAAATCAACGGGCTGATATCATTAATCATTCTAAATATAGAACGGCTATAATGATATTAAAACATGCAGCTTAAACGCCACAAAAAACCTTAAAAAAGATGCACCAGCAGCCTGATTGCGTAACACTCGATCGATGGATTACAAATATCAAAATCTGAACGATTTTGAAGGATAAGTATTGGTAATCCATGTGTTTGGAAAAATTGTCTGTTCAACAACTTAAATAGCGCAATGAATATTGTTGAACTGTCAAAATGGAAGCCATTGTTACTTTAGTGTGTTACGCAATTATGCCTTATTAAAGGTAAGTTAGGTAAGTAGGTACAGAAACATGACGTATAAGTAATGGATTTTTTAATACAGTTGCTCAAAAAGTGGCGTATTGCAGGGACGTATAGCGTTCGGGATGTGGGCTATTACATATTCGTGCTTTTTTTTTACCTTTCCCGAACTCGTGCGTTCTCTTTCCCAACTGTCAAAATAATGTCTATTAAAAAGAAGAACCAACCATGAAGTTTTTACTAAAAAAATTCATTGAAGTTTTTATGATTCATGCAAATACGTATATTTCTAAAAAGAAGCTACTAATTTGTTTCAATATCTGATATTAATGATTTGATTGAATAAGTTAGGTTAGGTATCATTTCATTTCATCTCATTAAATTTCATTTTCATTTCATATCAATAAAAAAATTCTACTGAAGACTTGGCTGTATGGGCATAGATCCCTTTGCCTACCAGAATGGGTGAAGAAAAAAAAATCTCTACTTATATTCTACGGTTGGCGCCATTTTTCAGAAATTTTCTTTGCGAGTTTTAGTTGTTTGTTGCACAAAATGAGTAATTTCGACCCTAGTTTTTTTGAATTAACACCACCTTATTTTATTAAATTGCTACATTTTTTCGCAACTGTATTAAAAATAGTCGTTCAGTACACGTGCGAAACCGTCATTGCAACTTGTTCCGACTGTCAACCCTCGCCTTCGGCTGCACCTCGGCTCGGGTAGACATTTGTCGGAACTCTTTGCAATGACAACCTTTCCGCACTTGTAATGAAATATACTATTTTTTTCGAAATGATGATGAAAAACACATGGAAGCAAAGAGTCCGTTTTCAGTATCGATACAAGTCTCTTAAACGATAAATGAGGCAGGTATAGGTACTAGAAACGACCATTGATGAGGTTCTTAAGCTACGGCTACATTGTCTCGATAACGCGAATACGCGCTTTCTCTCGCTCGACGTCTCGCTGTATAAAAGAGAGCGCGAAGTTTTGTTCGCGTTATCGCGACAATGTAGCCGTAGCATTAGTTATTGTTTTTCAATGGGTCCATTAGCATTTAGATTTAAAAAATATCTTGTCATGGTTTTCATTTTCCAGGTCTCCCAGCCCTACCAACGATTGAAGAACCAAAAGAGAGAAAACGATCAGTTGTGATCAGATGGTCTGACGGCGTGGGAGACGCTGCGAGAGCGGTTCCTGGCCCAGTCTTCTACGTGTTAGAGGAACAACACCATCTGGGACCGAAGTATGAGGAAATGAGATTAGGAGACTGGAATTTACTGTTGAAGACGAATAAGTAAGTACAGAAGAAGATGTTCTTCTCTTTTTACCCTTCTATTTGAACCCTGTCCGTCTGTCACAGCTAATTTGCTTCGAATCGAGCGATTAAGTTGAAATTTGGTACTCATATGAATTTCTGCGACTCAAACACGAACGTGTAATATAAATCAATGGGTTTTTAATATGGGGGTCAGTTTTGGGAAGCAAATAAGTAAGTTAAATAAAAAAACAAGGTTTCTAAACTGTACCGTGTAAAATATTAAATGAAAGGGCTTATTTTGAGAGTCTCAAGTTTATTGTTATTTTTTTAATAATTTTAAAATAATAGTAGAACATTATTGACCACTTTTAGCGTTGTCAAAACCAGAGTCTTGCAAGTTGCAGGTGAATCTGCAGGCATTAGCCCAAAATAGAAAATGTTGTCCAAGATTAATCCAAGATTTCTACAAAATTTTCTAAATTTTTTCCCAACTATAAAATTTAGGTATCTACGTATTATGTTTAAAGGAAGAATCAGTGTTACGATGGAATTCGGTATCCATTTCATTGTTATCACGTAACGCTAGCGCGAAGTAGAAAGTAGGTACCTAATCGAGTTCTCTATTCTACATGTACAGAATCTAGTTTATTGCAACAAGTCACAGTATATTACAATATGAACGAAAATCTTACGTTCACGTAACGATTATTATTAAAGTGTAACAGTTCAATAAATAATATAAATTCTGCTATAAAAATATTACACACTGAAGTTTTTGTACATAAGCCCAATTACCACCTTCGTTCAACTGTGACTTGGTGTAAATTAGTACACATAAATATTTACGACACTGGATTCCATTTCCGTCTGTCTGAAAAAAAACCTAATCAACAGTGGATGGAATATAAGTCATCATCCGAATTACGTAGGTACCTATTGGTTTATGCTCAGTTACTAAAAACAAAAACGATTAGTTTCGCTTACCAATCAATGGTAGCACTTTTTATTGGCAAACTGGGCAAACAAATAGATTCGTAAGCTAATTTTAACTGTGATAGGTAGCTATTTCCATATGGGGCTACCAGTACCACTACTTCTAATATGAAAGCTATGAGGTCTTTGCTTCATTATTGGTAAAGATACGAGTACAAGAGAATTGTAAACAATAACTGTCCGTAAATGATAGACGTAGGCCATTAGAAGTCGATTTTTGGTTCGGCTTCCAATGTTTATTTATTTATTCAAAATTACGTAAATGACACCTTAACAGGAATAATGAACATTGCAACGCATGGCAATGTCGCATGTTATCAGATGCGACAGAATATGAAAATTTTTCTTAAAGCAACTGCGATCTGGACCTTTACAACCCACTTTTCAGTAGGTACCAATAATTATAATGGAAAATAAGTACTTATGCTAATTGCAACAGCTATCATTATCGTCCAAAATGCGCTAACTAGAGCAATTTTCCATCCTCACAGCACCAACAAAATTATAGCAATCGAACAACTCTGAAGTGAAAACGTCTATATTTTTACAACAACTCACGACCATTTACTTGGTTCTCACGAGAAGTAGGTAGGTACTTAATAAATGTTTCCTGTCTCTTTATGAACACTTTTAGTACCGACAAGACAAAAACTAGAGAACATTGTTAATTGCTCAAAAAGGAACCGTTTGAAACAATACAATAATGGAAAACATTTTCCATGGCTTTCTATTTTATAAAGAAGGCTTTGTCTTTCTAATGTTATGATGACAATCATTATAACCACGTTCAATTGATTAGTTTTATAAAATAATCATTGTACAATGGCATAGGCTAATTACATTATTATACGACTAGCTTTTGCCAGCGACTTCGTCCGCGTGGAATAATGACTTCCGGAAATTGAGGCACTAACTCTCATAGACTTTAACCGATGTGCTCTTTCTTCTGCCGATTCTTGAGAACGCGTATTTCTCATTCAACGCGTTTTTCAAGACAATAGCGGGCGGACGCCGGCGTCCGCTTGGGGCTTGAATAACTAAAAATATATAACTACGTCTAATATATAAAATAATATATAATAAAACCTACTTCACTTAAAACTAAATACCTATAACTACTATAATTAATAATACCTATACCTATAATTAATAAAAGTACCTACGCTTTTACCTACTTAATATTAAAAAAAACTGAACATAAATTAACCAAAACTTACCTACTACTAACTAACTACTACTAACCTATTACTACTTCACCTAAAAAGAAATCCTGTTTTCCCAACATTTCCCTTCACTGCTCTGCTCCTATTGATCGTAGCGTGATGAAAAGTATACTATAACCTGCCCAGGAGTATGAAGAACAATTGTACAAAGTTTCGTTGAAATCCGTCGAGTGGTTTTTGTTTCTATAACGAACATACAGACAGACAGACAGACAGACAGGCAGACAGACAAAAATTTTACTGATTGCATTTTTGGCGTCAGTAACGATCACTAATCACCCGCTGATAGTTATTTTGGAAATATATTTCATGTACAGAATTGACCTCTCTACAGATTTATTATAAGTATTTATATTTATAAGTATAGAAGATAACATTTGTAACTACTTATATTTTTTATTGTGATAGCCTACTTCCAACTTACTTTAAACATCGGGCTTCATCAAAATATACGTCGTTTCAACTTTTACAAATTTTTCAACACATACTTGTCTTAAACCTTCTACATACATACTTTATTACAACTAAATACAATATTGAAGTGTCTGTTTGTAATGTCAAAATATGAGCTTTTTACTAAATGCATATGAAAGCATGTATAACTTATAACAAAAACATTTTTTTAATGTTTGTCTTTCTGTTTGTTCCGGCTAATCTCCAAAACGGCTGGACCGGTTTTGACGGGACTTCCACTGGCAGATAGCTGATGATATAAGGAGTAACTTAGGTTTAGTTAATTACATTTATTTAAAAAAAAATAATTAGTAAAGAGACACATCATTATTGCATTCCACAATGTGAGCTTATGTGTTAGGTTCACATTTAAAAGCTCGGTCGCTAAGATAATGTACAAAAATAAAATTTCATTTTACAGAACTAAGGTATCTCTTCGCAACGCTCTGAAACCGGGTCGTTGGTACCGGTTCCGGGTAGCTGCCGTCAGTTCTTCCGGCACGCGAGGGTTTTCAGCGCCTAGTCCGGCTTTCACACCTCGCAGAGGACCTCGTCCACCACCATCGCCGAAGAAACTTAAGGTTCGGCCTGTAAAAGAAAGTAATGGTAAGTGAAAGTCTCCTATTGAAAAACGTTATTAAACCAATCAGCACCCTAATTTGCGTAATACACCATCAATCCCGATCTGAATCATTTTGAAGGATATGGCCCCGATTCTGTTGTTCACAAACTAAATTAATTTTAAGTTCAGTGCATCTTTTTCTTTCTATTTCAATAAGAAAAGGACAGAAGATAAATATTAGGTTAGTCCTGTCAAATTAGATAATCCATGGACAAGTTTAGACGTGATTAAAAAATTGGCTACTAAAAATACGTCAATTTACGTCAGGCGCTGACTAATTTGACAGGACTAAACAAATATTTATCTTCTGTCCTTTTCATAATTAAATAGAAAGAAAAAGATGCACTGAACTTAAATTTAGTTCAGTTTGTGAACAACAGAATCGGGGCCATTGCTTATCCATTGCTTCGTATGTTCGAAACATTTGTCTTCTCAACAACGTAAATAACGCAACGAATGTTGTTGAACTGTCAAAATCAAAGCTATTCCTAATGTTGGTGTGTTACGTAAGTAATTACCCCACAGAATTTATGGTAGGCAGATATAGTTTTTTAGTAACTAGAACCTTCGTAACTTTCGTACAAGTGTTTTTGTACTTAAAGTGTACCTAGAGTACACCTTAAGTACAGACGCCAGCACATCAAGCTAATACAATCTGTCGAATTGCTTTAATGGATTTTCAACTTTATCGCTAAAGTCTATGGTTCAAAGTTGATTGGGAAGATTTGACAGTTTCGGATAGCTTGATGTGCTGGCGTCTGTACAAAAAGACATGTTTATATTGCATGTATAAAACAGAGGCAGCCCTGGAGAGATAAGATGGATGAATTGTGTGGAAATGCTAAGGAAGGAAGTTCATACTATAGCACGTCAGTACTATTATCTATTCTGTGTTACCGAGATGAAGTAGAACGGAAACTAAAGACGCACTGTATAAACATATAGGTAGAATAAATAGGAATATGTATGGAGAGTAGGATATCGTATCCGTAATATAAAAACAAATTAGTCATCCTCAAAATCAGTTTAAGAATTTATAATAATTTAATAATAATAATAATAATTTATTGACATAAATAGAGCTGTTACATACTTTATTTGACACCCTGGCTCCTGAGCTAGGTAGCAACCTGTGTTACTGTGTTAAGAGCCAGTGTCTTCGCCCATTTGGTTCATTTAATAACAATGTGCAACAATATGACCGAAATATAAGATGCACACATGCTCTTTGGTATTTTTTATTAGAACTAGCTGTCCCGATGAACTTCGTACCGCCATCGAAACCAGTCAATCCGTTCTCGAGATATCATCAAAAAAAAGCCGTTCCATACAAAGATGTGAGAAAATGAATTATCTTCATAATTTTTTATTCGTGAATTTTTACTATATATAATAGTTATTCTGCTATTCAGGGCGGAGACAAATCCAACATCATCAAAATCGGTCCAGCCGTCTTGAGTTATAAATTGTGTAACTAACATGACTTTGTTTTATGTATACATATAGATTTAAGGCTAAGTTTATTAAGGCTTATTCACACATTTTGAAATTGCCGACTCGCCAACAAACAAATTAGCTTCGTGCGAGTTGACTATAGAAAAAAAAAATATTTAAAAGTGACGATTCGCCCGTTTCGGGCGAGTAAATTCGTGCGAATCGACTAATACGCCAAATTAATAAAAACCTACACTTATGCTTACCTACCGAATTTCAAAAACATGTATGTTGCCAGCACAGGTACGTGTTTCTTAAATCGGTTATTCTGACGTGACCCCAGATTATTGACATTTTAAAATAAGGACTGCTTTCGCAAGAATGGATATGTAATAGACCGGAATAATGCACACGGCGGCGACGATTGATCCCAAAATATGGTCCCCGAACTCGACCGCTGCTTACGTCAAATCTATGACGTAAGCACCGGTCGAGTCTTCTGACCTAAAGCCTGATTTAGACGGATCGATTTAATTGCCAGTGGCATGCAATAAGTTTAAGCAACAAAAAAAGTTGCACCGTCTAAAGTTCTAACCAGTGTTTGGATGCAAATCTGACTTCAATTTTATTGTAGGTATGTCACAGGCAAGAAAGTCGTTTAAATTGACCCTTACACCTTAATATTTGAATTAAGAATTAGAGATAATTTTCAAGTTATGGAACAACAAACTGAATGTCATAATTAACAAAGTCCAAATTCCATTGCAACCATAAACTTATTAGGACCTTTTTGTTACAAAATTGGTCACTCAAAACTCAACATAGAATACCTACATTTCATTATACTTAAGTGGCGATGGAATGTAAATTATCTGAGAATAGAATAGAATACTCTTTATTATGTAAAATTAAAATGATGATGATGATGTTGAATGATGATGTGATTATTAAAATTAACATCTTTGATCATAAATTTTTCAAAATCTCATAACTTGCAATGGATTTGGCTATGAAAATAATCTGCGTCATTTGTTTCTCTCGAATACAATAGATCTTCAATTGTTTCAGGCACTGTCACCGTGAAACTCGAATGGAAGGAGCCGCATTCAGACTTGCCAGTGATGAGATACAAAGTGTTTTGGAGTAGGCGTGTCAAAGGACTAGGAGGAGAACTGGATTCAGTCCTCGTCAACCATCAAACGGTGCCTAAGGTACGGTATCAAATTTTAGTGCCTAAATTTTTTTCTTTGTCTATAAATAAACCCTACGTTAACTTACCCTTATTCACTGATGAACCGATGCTAGGTAGTAGTTACTATTCAAAACTATTTTTTATCTTTACAGGACCAAAACTTCATCGAAATAAAGGACCTGCAGCCAAACTCGATGTATTTCCTGCAAGTGCAAACGATTAGTCAATTCGGTCTGGGAAAACTTCGCAGTGATAAGGCGTCCATTTTCTATAACACCACGAGTACATCACGAACTGGTAACTAAAACATCTTTTTATAACATCTATTCAAAAAGACCTAGTGTATTCTTCGTAAACAGGGACTAAAAAGCTCTTTAATCCCTAGGGACTAAAAGTGATTTGAATATGGAATATGGATATGGATATTATTAGTAAAAGTTCCAAACACCAAAGAGATCAATCATGAACATTGTATGAACAATGAACATGTAACAGGCTGTAATATAAAAATAACACGCGCGAGATAAATTTAAAAAAAAAAGTTTGTGACAAAATAAAAAAAATAAGCGAAAAGCATTCTGCCTTCGTTCGTAATTGTTTACTCAAAATTGTATGTAAATAAATAAACGTACTATTCTTATTCATAAGTTGCACTTACTTATTTTTTCATAGAGGGTGATAAAAAGTAGAGTGTCTACCTCGGGAGAAACACAATTTTAAGCTCTCACAATTTTAAGCTCGAGTGACTTACTTTAGAACCCCTCGAGATTCTACTCTAAGATCCTTCACTCCACTCTGGATTCAAAGAAACACTCTCGCCTTCAAAATAGTTGTTTGCTCCCTTGGCAAACAATCTACTATTGACCCACCTATTATTATTATTTATTTTTTCCGTGATTAACACAACATCACACTTGTACCTAATCCCCGAAGGGAAGGGCAGAGGGGGATCTATATTATACATTCGTTTCGCCAGTTTTGTTTAAGTTCCATGTATATACTAGGGGCGAGCCTATTGCTATCAACCGCGCACAAATTCAGGTTCCGGGCTACTACTGAGAAATTCCAGATAGAAAAACCTAATAACACTTTGCCCGACCTGAGAATCGAACCTAGGACCTCATGCTCAACAGTAGTACTTGCGACCACTAGCTAAAAAGGCAGACAAAATTATAAAAAAAATCTTCTTGGGGGATAACTAGGTAGGTACGGGAAAATCACGACGTAGTGTGACCAAACGGAAAATAGGTACTGGAAGAATTTTTGAACCCCTGACAAGTTACTCGAGCAAATCAAAATACGAGGAAATTTTAATAATCAGCTGTTCTATCGTATAAAAACATCCCTCTAAGGAGGTCGTTTTGTCTGTAATTCCATTCTACTTAATGTCACTCAGATTGTTAGACCGTCTGTCGAGTTCCCGCTAATATTAAATCCATACTAATATTATTATACCTAAATGCGAAAGTGTGTCTGTCTGTTACCTTTTCACGCAATTTCGTATAGAGATAGTTTGAATCCCGGGAAACTAGGACATTCCCACGGGATCGACACTTATGCGGGTAAAACCTCGGGGCGCTGCTAGTAGTCAATAAATTCCTAGAAAACAAATTGAAAATGTGTAAGTAGGCACTACGGGGTAGGTACAAAATTGGCTAGGTTTAGAAATTCAACCTGATTCGTGGAACGTGGCAGCAGCGACCTAGTTCCGAGCTCCAATAGACATATAGCAGGTAACGAAGTGCTGTACCGGCGCGCCATCTAAATAATTTAGGCAGTCATTCCGCCGCCGAATTACAAATTGAAGAGGTTTAGGTGGAGAACGTCGCTATCGCACAAACCAACGACAAATATATTAGGTTTGTAGCTAAAATCTGGTTTTCATTTTGGCAGTTCAACAACATTCATTGCGTTATTTACGTTGTTGAGCAGAAAAAAAATTCGAGCTTAAGAAGCAATGGATTCGCAATATCCTTCAAAAGTTATTCTGATTGTGATAATCTGTTATGCAATATCCTGCAAGTCTCTTGTGTAAAGACGAATAAGAGATCGATGAGAGTAGATAAGGAGCAAGTTCAATGGCGTGGTATTGGAGAAGTCTGTATCCAGCATTGAAATGTTCATGAAAATGATGACGTGTTACGAAAGGAAGAAAGACCTTCATATCATCTGCCTAGCGTTTTCCCAATTATGTTGGGGTCGGCTTCCAGTCTAACCGGATGCAGGTGAATACCAGTATTTTACATGGAGCGACTGCCTATCTGACCTCCACAACCCAGTTACTGGGTAATACGATACCCCTTGGTAAGATTCGACTGGTTGTTAGATTTTCGGGCTTTTGAATAATAATAATATATTTATTTGCATAAAAACACTGTATAAAAAGATGGTAAAAAGTACAATTTTAGAACAAAACAATGTTGTGCCAATATAATAGGCATGAAAATTTTTCAGTATGTAACTGACATTAACATTGTTTGTCAATGAAATCTTTATCACTATAAAAACTATTAACAGATATCCATTCATATATTTAATTTTTAAATAACTTAGTAACCTATTTAAATTTTTGAGATCATTTGGTAACTTATTATATAAACGTATACACATTGCAAGGCAGCTTTTTATTATATTTAGTTAGCACGACTCGTAAAGACTGTCAAAGATCCACGAATGACAGCCGGGACTAACGGCTTAACGTGCTTTCCGAGGCACGGAGGGCTCTTGGTTTGTAAAGATGGTCACCCATCCACGGACCAATCGCGCTAAGAGTAGCTTAACCCCGTTGATCGAACTGTGCGGCTGTTATTAGGTACTTAGCCAGAAGTCCCTCCCCCTAGGAAGAAAGACCTTCATATATACAGGGTCAAATTAAATTAGTTTGCGAAACTTCACAAATGTGGTGGATTACGATAAAAAAAAGTTTTTGTAGACTCATAAACTTGTTTAATTTCTAATAACTTTAGTACCAGTTGACCCTGTAAATCACCAGAGGTTACCGTTGACCCTGTAAATCACCAGAGGTTACCTATTAGAAATTATGAATTAAGAAAATATTTTTTGTTTTTTTTTTATCGTCATTATCATTAGAGATCGATATTCAAATAAATTGGGCTAAGGGCAGGCGAATGATGAGGATGAACCATCAAGTGAAGTTTCGCTAGCTAATTTTATTTGACCTTATAATGATCAAAGAAACATAGACCTACTTCAAAGTTAAAAACCTTGTAGATTGATCACTGGAACCTATTCCCTATCTATCCTTCTTATGGATTAAAATGCGTACCTACCTAAGTATCATTATAGGTACCTAAATACCAAATTTTCACCAAAATTTTTCAATACATTTCAGAGGCCGCACCAGAGCCACTCCAAAGGCGTGAAAATAAAAAGATCAGAGGTCTCAGCCTACACAAAATTGTATGGTACAACCACAACATAAAAGCCAGAATCGCTTGGCAGCCTCTTCCTAACGTTTACGAGCAACCCGGAAGGTATTTTTTATTATCAAATGAATAATTGCTAATGTACAGTCAGCAAAGAAGATAAATATGCGGGCTCGTCGAATATAAATGAAGTTTACTAAGAAACCGATTGACGTTTTCGAATGAAATTTAATTTGTTAAATGAACTGTTTATTTTCTAATAATTAAATTTTATTCGAAAACATTAATCAGTTACTTACTAAACTTCAACTATACCTATTCGAAGTCCCTGCATACTTATCTCCTTTGCTGATTGTACGTGTAGGTAATGTTACGTAATACCTTCAGTATAATTGGGTACTGATGTCGAGACAGGTACCTATCTATTTAATGAGATACCTACTATCTGGAGTTACAATCAAAATGGGTGCTACTCAAGTGCTACTCATCACCGTACTATTCTAATGAGCAAGCGTGTTCATATAATTTTAGATAGTCCAGTCTACCTGTAACATATCCGTTTCACCGTTTCATATTTTTTATTTTAAAAAATCCTATCTATGTTTGATTTCAATAAGAACTACATAGTTCTAACCTATCTGCAGGTCCCTAATTAGCATTTAAAGATAAATATAGGTAAAGCTAAGCAAAAACATTACTTTCTTATAGCTAATTTACTACGTTGCAGATATTACGTCCACTGGAGAGCAATTAAATGTAACAACCCCAAAAAACTACGCAAAGAAGGCCTAACCGCTACTACCGAGGTAATTATTATAGTGTCAAAGAAACCTAAAAAATAATGAATTCAAGCAAAACACCTTTAAAAATTATGTTATTTTCTGAGTTTACGTTTACGCGCATTTGTAACATTATTTTTAAATTAGGAATAGTATGAAATTAGGAGCAAGTAAAAAGTGCGGTAAAATTTAGTGTTGCCACACGCAACGGCCGAAACGTTTTTAGTAAAATAGAGTTTCTAATAAAAATAATTTATTTTTCTGTTTACAGCAAACTACGTTTGAACTTTATGAGTTGGATTATCAATGCAGTTATAAAGTGAATGTAAATTCATTGCCACGAGTAAAAACACCGGATTCAGAACTTACTTTGAATGTTCCAGGCTGTGAATATTTTAAACGCAAAGTTAATACTACTACGATAAACTGTGACGCCTGATTGAAACATTATTGCAAGTAGATGTACTGACTGAAAATTAATATTTGTGTTAAATCTCTGAAAACGTTACAATAATATTAAGAAATAATCTCGTGGAATGTTTTCCGAAACATGTTTTTAGTTATTTCCTATTATTACCTGAACATTCAGAAGCTCTATAATTATGTGTTTAGTATTTTAGGTAAAAATATGTTAGCAAGTAGAACATACCTACTGTAAAAAAAGACATTCAATATTTTTAATTGAACGAAAACTATAATGATATGGATGATTAAATATAAGACTATAATATTTTATTTATTAAAGATATTGTACCTAATTAATAAAAGTATTACCTCCAAAAGCTTTTTTTTTTGTGCATTTTTACAATAAACTTAAAATGGCATCATACCAGGGCCTCAAGTCTGCTATTACAATAGTGTCAGAATGGTCTATCATGGATTTCATAATTGTTGATTTTGACTAGTTTGGTAATTTACTAAATAGCGTCATTATGACTTTCCAATGGTCAACCACTGACACTCCATTGAATGAAATGGCATAAAATGGTAATCTCGTACATAATGACAAATGAATAAATGTAATGTTTAGTGCTATTTACGAACTTCTTACTACTTCAGAGTGCAAACACAGTGAAACACTATTATGTAATAAGTAAAATATATATTAAATGAAATCTAGCATGAAATTTAGTAGTAGTTTTTCTCAGACCATTGACCGACCAATGATCGACCATTATGAATTTAGCAAATTACGAACTTTTAGCAAAATGACAATGGGATCGTGTTGGAATGACGAATTTATAAAATAGCAGACTAGGGCCCCAGGAGTTTCAATAGAATAATATTCCAGATTATGTTCAGTGTATCATTATTTCCCTTCTGTAATATAGTAAAATGTACTCAGACTACACGTAAAAATAAATCCTACAAACTCTCAGACTAAGACGAAACGTGGTCATTGTCTAACCCAAATTACACCCGATTATTATAGAGGACTGAATAATTAGTGTTACAAGATACCTGAATGCATTGAAAATAGTTTATTTATTTATTTAACGCTCTAGATCTTAATAAAATTTACGCGGGAATGACACTACATTGTGCTGGACTAGAAACACGTTCTTTATTCTCTTTATTCATAATTACTAATTATACTATTCCTGTTTAAGGAATCCCATAATTACACCTGTTGGTAAGCCAGAATCTTCCTTTATATTCTGCTACCACTGTAACTGAAAAGCCAAGGTAAGTGAAACACGGCGAGTTTTATAGAATTGACAGATAACCTCATAATCTAATCTAACTTCTTACTCACAATTCTCTGATTTCTCTGTCTGTCGAAGCTTTTATCTCTTCTATATTTAATCAGTCACAAACGACCCGCTCATGCATGCATTATTTATTATCGACTGGTCTAATAAAATTATATTGTTAAGATTTTTATTTTTTTGTACTAGCAACAATTTTGCTACCGCAATTCGCCACTAGTGACTAACTTCATTCAGGACATTTGCAACCCTCAGAATGTCAAAGTAAATAAAATGAATATTTTGTGAAATAAATTACATTTATTTACAATAATAAAATTACACTTTTTGCTAATATTTACTAACCTGCACCTATTGTGTTTAATTTACTGTCTTTCACACCGTTAGTGTTTTTCAATAGTGTCGTTTACAAGTCATATTGGAAAAATCCGCGAATGAGATCATTTTTATACTGTGTAAAATGAACATTTTACGTCTGGGCTCAGTTAATAATATCCTACTACAGTTTCAAGTCCAAGACTTCCTACTGAAATATCATTGGGTGTTCATTTAATATTTAGTGTTTCCTTAAAACGTGCGTTAGTCTGAGGGCGTAACCACGGCTCAGGCGGGTTGAAGGCTGTGTTTATAATGATATTTTCTAATATTTTCTGAAACGTAGCTAACTGTGTTTGTGTGAAAAATGGCTGAGGACGAAGTGCTTTTCGACGATGTGTACGAGTTGTACGAGGTTATTGGCAAGTAAGTAAATAATGCATTTATCATCTTGTGAGGAACTGTTGAGTGATGTGCTTATGCTCTCGCTCAGTTATCGTCTATTTTGCGGCTCAGATGTACTTGACTTGGGAAACTGGGAAGTTTGCAACAAACGTTGTAGAACTCTAAATAAAACAAAATTATATTTTCCACTTGAATTTTTTTTTCTGGTTTTCATCCTAATGCATTAGATATCGTATCAGAAATCATAATTATTTAAATATTCTATTTGGATAATTAATATTTTCAAAAAATAAAATTATTAAATTCACATGTCAATTTTGTTTACTTCTGAGATTAAATCCTCCTGATACTTAATTCACTTCAATTCTAAGACAATAACTTTACAAGAAACACTAGATAAAGAAACATTCTTAGGAATTAATCCCTTGAAAAACCTAGTCCTTACTCTAATTTTATTTGTTTTTGCTGGTAAATGTTGTTTACCATAATTTTATGAGAGTGTTTATACAGACTGAATAATCTGTGATCTGTTGGATATTTAGAATTTTTTTGCTAGTCAAATATGATATGAACACTAGCTACAGTGCTGCACACAGACCAGAAAATTGGTCTGATCAGATTTTATGTGGCACATTTACTGTAGAAGTTCTAAGGAGTTAGTTAAATCTTGGCCAAGTGTCAATTATTTGCTCTTTCTTTATCATTCATAAGCACATATTTTTCCATTAAAATTAAGAGCCCTCTTAGTAAGCTATTTTACAATGGATCATAATTCCATGGAAATAGACAGTTGCAAGGTACATCGGAAGACTAATCCCTGTAATTAAAACATTTAAAATCTAGTTGCAATCTCATCTCAGCAACTCAATAGATTTACTTAGTATTTTTGACCGAATGAGACTGAGTTTAGACTGGGAACATTCTTTAAATGAATAGAATTGCCTCTCTGTTCATGTTACATATTTATTAATTTCATTTACAATGCGATTTTACCAAGTAATCTCAGTTGCACTAATTAGATTGTGAATTTTGTTGGCCTAAATTCATCTCATTCATGACAGAACTAATGAATATTCATGTTGGTAAATGCTGGCAAGTGATACCTGACTAGTTTATTGAATTCTTCAATTACTATTATTTTAGTGCCCTTTCTACAGGTGAGATGTCATGAATATCACAAAAAAAGGAATCATAATTTATTAATAAGGCATTCATAAATGGAGTTATTCATTTCTAATATTGTTGTAAGTGGTTCACACTTAAATATTGATGTATAATCTAGTTAAACATTCATCCACTTCTTTCAAGAACAGACCAGGACTTCAAAATGCAAGAACAAACAAAAAAAACTGACTGTCTGTATTTAAATTACATTGTTGTTTTAAATTACAATGCTGAACAGGAAAAACTATAAATTTTCTTGTAGACACTTTATGATCAATTGTTTGTATACTTTCCACAAACTCAAGATGTTTTTAAATGTATATATTCTTAAGCTTTTTTTTTTATGGATGGGAAATCATATAATGACCTCTCCCGCTCTGGGTGGAACAGAAGGGTGTCAGACTCTTACTGACTAAAACCCACCCGTGTTCCTTCCTTAGCCCTTTATTAGTGAGAGGAGCTGTGTAGAAGGCATTTTACTCATTAAAACATTTTTTCAAATTAGCCTGGTTATTGAGAAAATATATTGCGTACTTATTAGTTTCTCATGCTTGAAAGCACATCTACTTGAATTTATTTACTGACTGAAGTTCCACTGTATCCTTCTACTTCCTATAACACTGCAACTCTTAGCCAATCTCAAAAACAAGCAAGTATTTGTGAAAGAAATAGTTTGCCATATTAATGAATTGTTTCTAAACTCTGATTTTTAATTATTATTATTATCAGCCATTTCTGTCCCACTGCAGGGCAATGGCCCCCCTTCCCTCCTTCCACTTATTCCTATCCAGTGCTGTTAGGTGATTTTAATTTGCTAGAATAAAATGATCAACCTTTTTTTGTCAACATGACATTATTTAGGATAATTTAGCTGTATCAGGGTGTAATATACCATATCAAGCCTGTTGGTCTAGTGGTTAGTGACCCTGACTGCTATGCCGGAGGTCGTGGGTTCGATTCCCACCCAGGACAAATGTCTGTGTAATGAGCACAATCATTTGTTCTGTGTCTGGGTGTAATTTATCTATAATGTTTATGTATTTAGAAATATATAAGTATGTTTATCAGTTGTCTAGTACCCATAACACAAGCTCTGCTTAGCTTGGGACTAGATGGCGTTGTGTGATAGTTGTGGAATATTTATTTATTTATTTATATTTTTTTTCATTCAAGGGGACCATTCAGCCTGGTCCGCCGCTGTGCGCACCGGCAGACTGGCCAAACATTTGCTGTAAAGATTGTGGATGTGGCCCGCTTCACTGCCAGCCCCGGACTTAGTACTGCAGGTAGGTAACATTATTCTTAGGTGTTAGTTTATATAGTATTATACATATATAATTATATAATGTATGCAGAATATTGAAGTGGGGATTTGTTGATTCCTAAGTTGAGTGAAGTGTGAGGAAATCATACAAACAGAAATAGTCTGTATTTATTTTGATCTTGGTCTGTGAATTGTGTGATAGATAAACTAGAGGCAATTTAGTTATAATTTCTAGATAATTATAGGTAATACATGGTGACAGGCAAAGGCGACGTCAAATGTCAACACATGGGGTTCAGAATCATTTAGGTACTGAATAAATGGCAACATGTACCCCGTCGACGTCCCTGTCAACCTAAACACTGTTTATCAATAAATTGATTGGATTGTGCTTTCAGATCTAAAACGTGAAGCTACAATATGCCACATGCTGAAGCATCCTCATATTGTGGAGCTGTTGGAGACATACAGTTCTGAAGGAATGCTCTACATGGTATTTGAATAGTAAGTTTATTTTTAAATACATTTTTCCTTTTTAAGCGACTTCCAAAAAGGAGGAGGTTATATGTTCGACTTTGGTGGAGGTTGATGTTTTTTTTTATGTAGGTATGTTCACCGATTTCTCCGTCAATTGTGGACCGATTTTCAAAATTATTTTTTTTATTTGAAAGTGTATGCTCCCGAGGTGGTCCCATTGTCACCAAATCGGAATCTGATGAGGGAATCCCATGGAAATCGAGGGAAACCCTCAAATTTTGTAGTCGCACGTATAGCGATTTGGGTATTTTTTTTATAGTAACTCATGCATTTGCTGCATCTGGTCAAGTGGAACTGATGATGAAGACCACAGATGGCCATCGGAATTACTCAATAATAAAATATTTCACGGGTTGAATCGATTAGGTACTTTAATGTGGTTGCTAAGCACAATGCGTATCGTGAAGTGGAGCTGATGGTGACTTCTCAATCAGCTCCAGTTCTCCTGGTTCTTACAAGGAGAACTCCTCAACCTTTAACGTCCCTGCATCGGGAAAAGCAATATATTTTTTAAATGTGATGATAGATGAGTTAAAAACTGGCCCACTGAAAAGTAAAAATAAAAAACCTTTTTTACAAAAAAAAAAAAAACCGATTTCCAAAAAAAACACTACAAAGTGAAAAATAACTTTAATTTCGGAAGTCGATGTCAATAAACGAAAATGCGGAACCAACGACACCGACTTCCGAAATTAAAGTTATTTTTCACTTTGTAGTGTTTTTTTTGGAAGTCGGTTGTTTTTTTTTGTAAAAAAGTTTTTTTTTATCTTACAATCGGTTGTAAACCTTCAGCAGATTTTTTGTGCAGATATTGACTGCTTAGGTTCATTCTTCCAGCGAAGAATCTGCGTCTCAAAATTGTTTAGGCTTTATACCCTTTGACCGCCACGGTCGGGTATAGCCGACAAATGAAAACGTGCCCAACACGCCACCGTCGGCTGATGCCGACAAGAAAACACCATGTTCTAAGTATAAACATAGAAAACTGAATTTAATTTATTTATTTTGTACTTAGAACATGGTGTTTTCTTGTCGGCATTAGCCGACGATGACATGTTGGGCACGTTTTCATTTGTCGGCTATACCCGACCGTGGCGGTCAAAGGGTTAATAAAGTCCCATATGCGGTGTTGTTTGAGCCTCTTCATGGTTATTAGTTCACTTAGGGGCTGTGGCTAAAGAGTTGGTATATGACGTTTTTCGATATTTGTATTAATGTATCCTATGTTCTATTTCTTCTTTTACAGTTCTGATTTGTAGAAGCTCATGTAATTCTGAGGTCTTCGTATACCAAGGAGCATTTGATACTATTTTGAGTGCTTTATTTTGAAATCGCTGGAGAATTTCCCAATTTGAGTTCTTCACATTGCTCATAGCTCGACGGCATATCTCCAGACAGGACACTACTTACACTTTAATACTGCTTTGTAGATGAGTACTTTGTTTTCCAGTGATACGGGTGATGTTCTTCCCAAGAGCCAGTTTAGTTTTCGGAGTAGGATGTTAAGCTCGTCACGTATTTTCTCTATGAGGTATCTCCACGTTTATCAACAAGTACTTAACATAAGTTTACATCTTCATCTTCTTTTATTCTTCATCTGAACTCCCCGAATGGTTTGGTAGAGGTGTACAGACGCCAGCACATCAAGCTACCCGAAACTGTAAAATTTTCCCAATCAACTTTGAACCTTATACTTTAGCGATAAAGTTGAAAATTTAATAAAGAAAGGACCATGCCCATCTGTGCCCCAGAAATGCCCAGATAAAGTAAATTACAAGATTGTACTAATAAATGAAAACTAGAATTAAGTTATTAATTTTGAAACCTAACAAGCACTGGTTAAAAAAACGTAAAAAAGGACTTGTTTACATTGCAGTACCTATGATAAATAATGTTTCATTCATTCATGCGCTAAAAAATGCAGTTTATTACGGTCTGGAATCACGTCCTTTGGCCGATTTATTCATTCGTTGTGATAGTGTTGTTACTGACGATAACACTGATCTGGCCTAGCTTATGTGATGATTATGAAGTTCCTAGTGGAAAACTAATAGCAATGCTGTCTGTAAACGATAAAATGTATAAACAATACCAGTAGGCAGTTATCATGTTTAACGTCCAATAACTTTTCAATCAGTGCTTTATATGATATTAAATCTAGATATCATAAAAATACTGTTAATAAGTTATCGCATGACATAGAGCTGCAATTTGGGCATTGCATGGCATTGCTGACTTTCACCTCCATACTAATATGGGCATGGTCCTTTGACAGATTGTAGTAGCTTGATGTGCTGGCGTCTGTACCTAGAACACCCGCATTTCGCCAGTTATTTTAAAGCCCAAAGTAATAGGGGGTGAGCCTATTGCCACCAACGGTATAATTCCACACGCTGGGCTGCTACTGAAAAATTCCCTATAAAACCAATAACCTGTTGCGCAATCTGGGAATCAAACTCAGGACTTTTAGCAAAACCAGGTGTGATGTTATTATGTAATGTTCTTATTGATATATTAAAGTTATTGTTTTCATTAATAGCCTTTGAATACTGCATACATAATCAGCCTATAATGTTCCCACTGCTGGGACACAGGCCTCCTCTCTATGAGAGGGAGTGGGCCGTAATCCACCACGCCGGCCCACTGCGGGTTGGTAGATGTCACGTCTTCGAATTTTTGGTTCTAGGACATGCCGGTATCCTCACGATGTTTTCCTTCACCGTTTTAAGAGCAATGGAGATGAAATAATTTTCACTAAGTAAAGCACTTGACTGGGTTCGAACTTACGACCTACAACTCGTAAGTCCTGCATATCTGCCTGAATCCTGCATAGCTACTATGAGAGCTGCTACGGGCTATGAGAGTGAGGGAAGAGGGAGTGCACCTGTGTCTGCGCGCACACTTGTGCACTATAATATCTCCTGCGTACCTGGCTAATCTCCGTTGAGATTGACCACCGTGACCGAAATCGGTCGGGGAGGCTATTATTATTATTAGCTACTATGAATGTCTGATGCAGTTCAAATGCCACACAAAAATATATAAAAAAATAAAATGTAAACTCACATAACACGTTATATGACAAATTTTATCTTTTGTTGATTTGATCGTGGCCCGTGGGCGATGTGTATACATATATTTTTTTAATGACCTTCGGAATTTTTTGTCTGTATGTCACGTCAAGAAAGTTTTCTTAGTTTTCTCAGTTACAAAAATAGACTAAACGGATTCCTTAATATTTTCAGTATGGATGGCTCTGATCTCTGCTTTGAGGTGGTCCGCAGGGCCACAGCTGGATTTGTCTACAGTGAAGCTGTTGCATGGTGAGTTGTTCTATTATTTCATGAATATTTCTAGTGTAACTTAGGGCCTTCTTCCTATCATGTGGATTTGTGTCCGCAAGCGTATCCTGTTTTATTTTATTTATTAAGTGATAATAAACAAATACAACATAATCAACGTGTAACTTTAAATGCGCAAAACCTCATACACCCCAATTAGAGCATTGAGTTAAAAGCATAATACAATGAGCAAAACTTACTTTTTTTAAAACTATTTTTTATTAAGAAAATCGTGTTGATCCTAGCATTGCCTTAAGCATTCAAAATTGAGTCTTATGGCCTTAAAATAAGATTTAATTTTCTTTGGCTAAATCGGCGGATAGTATAGCAAAATACATAATTAAAAAAAAAAAACCTATATTAAGAGTTATTGAAACCGATTCAGTAGTCAATTATGTACAAACTATTTTCAGGTTTTGCGCATTTAACGTTACACGTTGTATAATACGTAAGGTTAACAAAAGTTTAGGTAGTAATGTTGCAGTCCACTGCATTATCCGCAGATAGGACATATTAAAAGATCAGAGGTTGCCACTAGACGAGCATTACCAAAATCAACAAATATTTTGAAACAAATAAATTTACTATACTATATCCCGGTTTACCTTAGCGCATCCCCAACATATAGTATTCTTATTTCCAGCCACTACATGCGTCAGATTCTGGAAGCTCTGCGCTACTGCCACGAGAATGACATCGTGCACCGTGACGTCAGACCGCAGTGCGTGCTGCTGGCCGGGCGCGAGAATTGCGCGCCGGTCAAGCTCGGAGGGTTCGGCGTGGCTGCCCAGCTTCCCGCACCGATCGCCAATCGAGTCCCGCCTGGTAAGCAAATGCAATATTTTGAACCATTTCTTAGCTGAGAATCATGCTGCATTGTAGCAAGTATTTTGTTGAGTTTTAAAATGGGTTGGTGTCGCTAAAAGTAACGAGAGGCGCGTATTCCTTTCCCTTGTCGACAGACTGCTGAATTATTCTCCATTGACATTCAGACGCAGGGGTCGTATTACGTAGTACTAATGCCGTCATGGTTGCGAAAAAGGGATGGTGCTATCGGTCATGTATAGCTCCGTCTCTTTCTTACACTGGAATCATTATGGCATTAAACCGTCATAACACGGCACCAGACATACATAAAAAATGGGTTGCTAATTTAAAAAAAAACAGCCATATTTGTCATGGCGCTTACAATTAATAATTAAAACGCAACTTGAGCTTGTCCGATGCGGCGTGATGACTCAAATAAGATCTTAATCAGTTTTAATCTTGTCGCTAATAGATCATTTACTGCTGTAAAAATTATGGATATGATAGTTGCAAGGATGTGTTAGCAGTACTTGCAACGATTTCTGGTTCGTACGTAGCTCTAAAGTGCAGCCAACTAGACGAGATAACATACTTACGTAAACAAACTGGCTTTTACTGAGTTGCATTACGATATCGAGCGATTATAGGCTTGTCAACTGAAAAAATCTAATTAAGTAGTCCGTCAGTTAGATTATCAAAAAATATTTGAGCCGTATTTTTTCTTTTGTTACGTAAACCGAAATTGACGAAAATACGACGCTTTTAAAATTCTCAATACGTCACAACTTGGTATAATTTTTAGTGCGTTCTGACGTCACAAGCCCCCTCCCGAGTTTTGATGCGTTTTATCTTTGTCAATATTAATTGATTTACAAAAACAAAAATACGTGTCCATTATTTTCCAGTACTGTAACTGGCGGACTAAATAGATTTTCAATTTATTGATGGTGGAAACTAGCCTATTATATCTGTCCTTCTCTCGCACGCAATAATGAAGTCAGTCGGTCGACGACGGCTGTCGCTGGTGATTCGTGGTACAGGACAGCAGCTATCAATATTTGGTACCCACTTTTTTGTTAATTCCTGTTTCAATTGCGTTCGAAGTGATTTTTTCGTTTCCGTATTTATTTAGTTTTTTTTTGTTATTAATCCGTTATTGTTAGTTTTTCTTGTGGACTTTTACTGTTATTGGGAGTAGATTTCAATTATAGAAGCACAGCTTGTTAGCATATGATTGATCAATAGATTGTTTTGTGATCAATACCACTTGTTCAGACTCTTCTGACGAATCATCTTCGTCTCATACAGACGACAACGATTAGAATCAGAAGTTTAAAATTTGTATATAATCTTTAAATTTAAAATGTTACGAACCCCTGAAAGTTTGTTTACATTCTGTATCTCGTCTCGTTGGCCTTATTTTAAGTTAATTCATCTTTATGACTTTGCCAACATGCAATGTGTTCAGTGCAACAGATATTGAAATCAGAATCGCCAAATTATCTAAGTATTTAGGACTAATACACGTCAAAGCAACGTTTGCTGTGACGTAAAGTATTTAAAAAATATACTGCCGATCACGTACAGAGGCCAGCACATCATGCTACCCCCTTTGATAGATTTTCAACTTTACCACAAAGAAAATAAGGTTCATATTCAATTGGGAAAATTTGACAGATTGGGGAGCTTGATGTGCTGGCTTCTGTACATTTTCAAAGTCTGTTATTAGCATTATTATTATTTATACATTCTTTACCTACCAAGTTGTTGACAGTAGGTTGTATTATACAGAACTGGTGATGGACACTCGCCCGCTAATGGGTCCATTGGGCCAAGCGTATCTCAAATCTGACGAGTACGGTAAGACGAGGAGACCGTGCCCCAACTGCATGGACTATGTGTCTTTACCATCAGCACTGTGTCTTCATATCATCACGGAATAGAAGGATATAGGGTCAGACACACAATGCGTGATAATAAACTTACAAATTCTACAAACACTCACTTTAATCTTTTAACCGCCTACGTCGGATAAATCCGTCGGATAAATCCGACGTAGGCGGTTTAAAGAAATTCGAAAAACAAAATAAAAATCGAATCGCTGTGCCGGGTGCTTTTAGGGGCACGAAAACTGATATAAAGTCAAATAGTTAAAGTATGTCTTAAATCGCGCATTAATTGGGGAACAAAGTTGCGCAACGTTGTTGCAGCAACACGTTTTTGTGTTGCGTGAAACATGTTGCTAGGTTGCTGGCAAAACGCTATTGTTCCGTATTCATGGTAAACGTAAGAACATCTTGTAACATCAAATGTTGCGGGAAATAATGTTGCGCGATTGTTGTTCAAAATTGTTTGCGGTGTATACGCCTACATTTTATTGAGCTACATCGAAGTACCTCTAAACCTGATTGAAAATATGATTAAATAAATCCTCACATTTCGTAAGACTCGCGAGACGTCTAATAATATTATAAGATAGTGTTAACACGCGACAATCTGCTCAGAAAAACGTGCAATGTTAATTCCATTTCATTTAAAACGAAATTAATAGAAGTCTGAATTTCTTCTAATTTTTCTTAGCTGTATTCAGTGTATCAGGCATTCCGCAGAAAAAAAGTACTGCACGCGAATTTACTTGGAAGTTAGAATCAAGAAAAATGGATTTCATCCTTAAAAGTTGTGAGTGTTTGAACTTGCAAGTAATATAAAAGTTTAATAAATACCGAAGTTAATTATTTTTCTTTAAATGTGGTACACCTTATTTCGCATTTTAGGTAGTTTATTGTCAGGCAAATTAACACCGTCCCAATTTGCCGTGTTTATAGCCATTTAATACAAGTGCCAAAGAATGACAGTTGTGATTTAAATATACAGACAGTTCAAGTTGGTAGTCAATTTGCTTGAAAATTAATTTCCCTGGCTTTACTATTATTTAATCGATCTTAAACCGCGATCCCATCGAAGATTGTACGGGATGGCTCATAAGCAGATTACAGTATTTTTGTCTCACCAAGCGACACGCGCTTTACTTCCGGTAACTAAGTGAACAAAACGCTGTAGTTGTGTGCGTGAAGACAAGTTGCGTCAGCACATCTCTCGGACGGTACCAAGAGCTTCTGCGCTTACACACACATACACAGCGTGTTTATACTTGGTAACCACAAGTAAAGCGCGCGTCGTTTCGTGAGATAAAATACTATAAAACTATTAGGAAGCGAAGACTGTTCCATCCTACAGAATTAGTTAAGAGCATAGCAATTTATCGCGCATTGTTCTATCTGACCTATACCTTCTAATTCTGTGATATCACCATGTGTCTCGTACGACAGACATGTCGCTTCCATCACAGTATTAACAGAATTTGCGTATGCGCACTTTTTGTTCATCACACAATGTTTTTATCATCGCTCCCTGTTCTAGTGTTGATGTTGCCCACTCGCAAATCCAAACTAATACCACAGTATATCTACTGCTTACAGTGTTTCATTGCCCATACATAATTATAAATGTGAAATTTTATATGTTTGGATGTTTGTTACTCTATTACGCAAAAATGGCTGAACGGATTTGGATGAAATTTGGCACACAGATAGTTTATAACCTAGATTAACACATAGGGCACTTTCAATCCCGGTATTACGTTCCCGTGGGATATTTTCTGACATCTTAAACCTAGTTGCCCATACATTTGACAGGACTAAGATGTGTCAAAATTTATGACATAGGCCCCGCCCAATTGACTCTGCTATCCTCTTCAAAATTGCTCTTTGAACGCACTCGCGTTGGCCGACTGTTAGAAGTGAAAATAAATACACTGCTCACATTGAATACTAACCGATGACGTATTATTGAGCAGTCGTTCAGCAGTTCGTCAGTTTAACTGCCCCGTTGGTCTCGTGGTCGCAAACGCGACTGCTGAGCGTGCGGTCCTGGATTCGATTCCCGGGACGGGCAGTGTTATCGAGTTTTTCCATTAGGAATTTCTTAGTAGCAGCCTGGAGTTTAAAAGTTGGTGGTGTGATACCCCCGTGCCTCGGAAAGCACGTTAAGCCGTTGGTCCTGCGCCTGATCTCTCTCCCGTCGTGTCAGATTGCCGTCCCATCGGACTATGAGAGTGAGGGTGCATCTGTGTCTGCGCGCACACTTGTGTACTATAATATCTCCTGCATACCTGGTTAATCTCCGTTGAGATTGACCACCGTGACCGAAATCGGTCGGGGAGGCTATTATTATTATTATCGAGCAGTCGAGAGTATCACGATGAAGCTGTATCACTAGTACAGGTACTACTTTCACGTAGTTTGTGTTAGCGTCATAAAGTGACAAATGACGTCACTAACCCGTATAATGTCCTCAATGCTTAACACACGAGCTTTAAAGTAGCAATAAGTGGTAATTGATGCTATAAAATTAAATGTGTTTGTAAATAAAATAAATAAATCAATGTAGGTCATATTTGTACAGACTGATTTTGTGTTACAGAACGTCTACACGCAGTCAATTAATTTCTGCATTTAAACTCGTATAAATAATATTTATGCACTTATCACACTAAAAATAAAATATTTAATTAAGGCAAAAGCGTCAGGGTATCCCCGAAATTCAAATGGGATTGAAAATTTTTACATGGAATACATATACCTACTGTCGCGCCATTTTTGTACAGATGTTTGAAATAATAACACTGAAACTTTGAAGTAATCAAAAATCTATGCAACAAGATGTAAAAAAGTAAAAAAAATAGGATCTCACGTCATCAACTTTGAACGTTAATATCTCGCACCAACGACAACCCCATTCCAAGGTTGCCTGGAAAAGATCGCAGAAAGCGATAAGGCCGCCCATTGTATATGCCTATTTTTTATTCGATACAAAAAATAGTTATGTATTTTTGTGGTGTACAATAAGGTATAATATAAATATAAATAAATCTCGGAAACGTAACTCTAGGTACATGGTTTGGTCTTATTATGTTTTCTGTTTGCATTGATGCCAGCTATCGATTTATAAAGATATTGAATCTTTATAAATCGATAGCGTGGCCAACATTAAAAAAAAAAAAAAACTAAATGGCTGACAGGTAGGTATGCCACGGATCTTCAAAACCCTTTCCTACGTTTTTTTTTTATTTGCAGGTCAGTATCAGGTTGCATGTTGATCTAAATATGAAACGTGACCGTAAAATATAATAATTTTTTAGAATTATAAAAATCATCAATACAAGTCCTATTATTATATTATTCATACATTTGAGGCCAATTCTAACCAAGGAGTTGTATTGCTGTTTCTAATTATTATAATTCTGTATACTCATATTTGTTAAGGTCGCGAGTCATATCGTAATCAACATACAATCTGACTGACCTGCAAATGTCAAAAATCGTAAGTAAATTTGAATTCCTCGGGCTACCTTAGCGCATCCCCCTTAAGTACTCATTTATTGTTTGGTGGCGGAAAACTTGCAACTGCGATGGTTTTCATCTCCATAATTACTTTCTTAAAGGACACGTTAAGACACGTTTCTGAAAAAGTTGGGCCCAAAACCGAAAGTACCGGGCCATCATCTGCCTAGCCTTTTCCCAACTATGTTGGGGTCGGCTTTCAGTCTAACCGGATGCAGCTGAATACCAGTATTTTACATGGAGCGATTGCCGATCTGACCTCCACAACCCAGTTACTGGGTAATACGATACCCCAAGTATATATGCATATACCGAAAGTACCGGGCCAGCGAAAAAAAAATCTATTAAGTACCCTGCACCCTAATTGCATAACACACTATCAATCGGAATCTGAATCATTTTGAAGCAAACTGCTAATCCATTGCTTCATAAGTTCGAAAAACTATCTACTCAACACGCAAATAACGCAATGAATATTGTTGAACTGTCAAAATGAAACCGATTCCGATTGATAGTGTGTTACGCAATTGCCCCGCTGGTCGGGGAAATCCTCCTTATTCGTTTTTTACTATTGCGCCGAATCTCTCCGACCTTTTTTTCAGCTGTTTTTGAAAGTTGTAAAATCTAGTTTACATTACATTACATTTACATTTTAATAAATTATAAAACTATCGATTGGCGAACATAAATAAAATGAGTCCTTAAACAAGTATTACCTAATAAGACAACAAACCTCTGCGAGTGTTTCTATATACTTCACATTTTTTTTTGCATATTTAGTTCTAAAATCTGATTCTTTTAATGTAAGTATAAAACTTGTTTTTTCAACTTTAAAAAAAAGCTGAAGAAATGGTCGTAGAGATTCGGCGCAATAGTAAAAAATTATAAGGAAGACTTCCTCGACTAGGGTAATACATTTATTTTCGATGGCTGGCCATTTTCGATTTGGGCCCAATATGGCTGACCTCCTTTCATATAAACTCAACATCAGTGATTGAGTTTATCTATCTTTTCAATAAGATTCATAATAATAAATCCCCATCGTCGTATCTCTACGTTGACGTCGTGGTGGGGCTTGCGCGCTCCGAACTCTAGGCCTGTGCCGGAAGAGTTTACTTTGCCGGAACAGGTCTAAGATGAGGAGCCAGACCAAGAGAGATACAGAAACCCGCAGGGCAGCATGTGGCGAGCTGTTGGGCAGTAGCGACCCCACGGACCCTATCTCCCGGGAGTAGTCTTGTTCCTCACCTCTGGCTTGCCTTAATTGGCTGGCTGGAGTGAACACTGATGAGGAACACAGCTCCCACCTCATTCTTGCCTTTATTGGCCGGCTTGAGTGGAGATTCGCAAGAGCAAACGTGCTCGGGGGAAGGAAGTATTCCAGTAAGTGCTCGTAGGGATCTTGACCATCTTCCGGGCTCTGGGATTGTTCTGAAAGCCGTGGAATACCTCTCCACTCCTCAAGCACCTCAGGACATGTTGCCCCCTTGTCACTACGTCACTATGTGCTAGCGACAGTTCCCGGGGGCCCATTATTGAGTGTGCAAGTCACCCCCTGCCATTTTATCCGTGTATATATAAAACATTGATCAGGCAGGGGCCATAGTTCTTCCATAGTTCTTGGTAACCAATCCACTTTAACCTCGAAAACCCATAGTACAACTTTTTATTTTTCCAATACTGCAATAGTCCTACACCACCCGAGGGTTGTCCTTGGGTGCACTTTCATAGTGCATATAGGGATAATCGTCGGTTGGTGCCACATTTCATTTAATTTTTCTAAGGGGCCTCTGCGAGTTGGCTTCGGCCCCTCGTACGCCTTCCAAAGGACCGGGACCCCATGGTCCCGAGATATATAAAATAAATCAAAAATAATAATAATAATAATAAAAATTTATTTGTCATCATAGTGGTACAAAGTAGACACAAACATGGTGCTTAAAATAAAAACAGAGGTCAAGCAGTTAAATTAATGTCCCCCATGCTAGGGAAATCCTGTGTTATGGGGGGCATTCAACCGTCCAGTTGATGTTAACAGTGATGTTTAAATTTTACATTTATTTTTAGTAGATACATGCACGAAACTTTGGGTATTGTACTAATGACAATTAAATATTTCAAAAGATAGAATAGAACCAACAAGCGTATAATAATTTAACGTGATGTAAATAAAAACTGTGTGAGTGTAATGAGGTGTGTGTAAGGAGGTGAGTAAAAAGAGGTGTGTGTTGTAAGGTTGTGGCTGCGTGTGGTGTTATGTGTATGTTGTGTTGTGTGTGTGGTGTGCTGTGTGTGTAAGTGTGTTTTGTGTTGTGTTGAGGGGAGCGGACAACACTGAGCTGCAAGATTCGACTAGAACGACCGATGATCACACAATACAAGGGTTTGATGAGCTCCTCTGTATTGTCGTAGTCAAGCGACATTAGATATTCCTTCACTTTGTGTTTGCAATTATGAGTGTTTAGAGAATAGATGTTGAGATTTGTGTGCAATTTGTTGTATAGCAGAGAGCTTAAAAATCGACTATGACGTTGTGCAAAGGTTGAGTTTACTTGTACTTTCGGACAAGCGGGAATAGGTCTTCTTCTTCGGATGAGCCTGGAGATGTCTGGAGGTGAGAGAGTAGCGTGTTTCCGAATGACTGTGCGGAGAATGAACAACTGTCTGACAGTTAAAGCTTTGTGATCCAAGTATAAGTGATGTGTCGGATAGCGGCGGGGTTTTCCAAGAAGAACTTTAATCACAGCACGTTGAGCCCGCTCTACTTCTATTATGGCCGTCTTTGCAGCTCCTCCCCAGGCAGTGATGCAATAGCCTATGATTGATTCGCAAAGAGCGCTGTAAACCATATTTAGGGTATTAATGTGGGCCGATAGTCTAAGTTTTTTGAACACAAATATGAGCTTTCTAATGCGCGACGACAATGCTTGCAGATGGGTCTTCCATGATAGACAGGCATCGAGCTGGAGACCGAGGTATTTTACCACCGAAACTCTATTTAAGGTACGACATGCACAGTTTCGACATGGGGTATTACATTGGTGTACCCTGACTGTGATTGAGTGTTCAGCCGGTTGGGTCGAGGGTCGAGAGCTAAACGTGACCACATTAGACTTGTCCACGTTTAGAGTGAGGCTATTTTTGGACAGCCAGTACGTGATCTGCCTTAATATCGCTTCTGCGGTGTCTGTTGTTGTCTGCCAGTCATGGCCGTATACTGCAATTGCAGTGTCATCAGCATAGGCCACTATACATGCTGAGGGGTGTGTTAGCTTACAGAGCTCATTTACGTAAATGGAGAAAAGAAGAGGACTTATCAGACTTCCCTGTGGTACACCGAATTCCATCGATTCTTCGCCACTAATGACATCTGCCACCTTTACGCACTGTGTACGGTCAGAGAGGAAACTCTTGAATATTTCGTGAGCTGTACCGCGCACCCCAATCGATTCCAGCCTGGAAAGGAGGATAGGGACAGAGACAGTGTCAAATGCCTTCGAGAGGTCAAGGAAAATACCTAGACACTTGTACTTATTGTCGATTTTATCTACAACAAAATTAAGTAGTGCCGATACAGCGTCTTCTGTGGATAAGCCCTTACGAAAACCAAATTGGTTTTGTGATATAAGTTTAAATTTGTTCAAATAGTTGTTGAGGTTCTTGTATAATATTTTTTCCAGAATTTTTGAGAGCGCTGGTAGCACCGAGATTGGGCGATAATTGTTGACACTGCCTCTGTCACCTGATTTGAATATAGGATGGACTAAGGCGCGTTTAAGGGCTTCTGGGAATATTCCTGTAGACAAACATAGGTTGCAGATGTGGGTTATTGGAGAAACTAGGATGTGGCAGGTAGATTTTAATAACTTTGGGGGGATACCGTCCCAGCCCGAAGCACTATCCGAGCGAAGCTCTTTGATTATGCACTCGACTTCCTCTTCGGACGTCTCCAGTAAGACCAGCGAGTTCAGTATGGATTGTGGTTTTTTGAAGAATGATTGAGAGCAGTTCTGGGAATGTGTGATTTTGCTTGCCAGGTTTCTGCCAACTTGTGTGAAATATTGATTGACAGAGTCAGCTGATTTCATGGGTGAATGACGGAGCTTCAGGAGTTCAGTGGGTAAGGGCGGGTTATGTTTTGTATTTGATATTTTTCGGATGGTTTCCCACATCTTTTTTGGGTTATTCTTTGCTTTTAAAAATTGTTCTTTCTCATAATTAATTTTTAGGTTTTTTAAAAGATTCATAGAACTCTTTGTCTAACCGTTAGATAGAGAGTTCTATTAGAAAATTACCGACTTAAAAAAAAAGGAGGTTATTAGGGAACGGTACTAACTAACATACTCGTTCTATGTTATTAAAATAATGATAAAAAATCGAATTATCAGCATATTAATAAAAAAAAGAATCAACTCACTAATTCATCCAACTGCCATCAAGTTTCGCAGTCGCAAGTAATTAACAAAAATTTACATAAAATAGTAAACTCTGTTTCACATAACATAAAAGACAAAATGTTTTGTTTTACCGAATTGTTACAACCCTGTGAAATTTTAATGTTATCATACACACACCATGTACTTATGAATACTTTAAATACCTATCTGTTGGTACTAATTAAAGGAAAGTGGGTTCAGTGATTTAAAAAAATTGTTTACGAAGATTGGACGATATCATTCCTATTACAATACAACTTGGAATCTGTCTCTTTTAAAGCATAAAATATTATTATTATTAGAAAAATATATATGTACATGTTAAGCCCTTGATTCAAAACGCTTAAAATTGGTACCATCAGATTGTTTCTTAACTATAATTGACCATACCTATGATGATCAAATAAATACCATACTTCAACTTAAAGAATTTCCAGGTCGCATCGGAACTCCTCACTACATGGCCCCGGAAGTGGTTTCCAGCCAGCTGTACGGCAAGCCAGTCGACGTGTGGGCTGCAGGCATATTGCTGCACGTTCTGCTGGTCGGATATCTGCCCTTCACTGGGACTAAGGAGCGACTCTTTGAGGCTATATGTCGAGGACGTTTGAGGGTAAGATGATAATTATTTTTTAGAGATTTTTGTTGTTATACTAATCTGTACACCATACTCTTGAACTTTGCCAGAGAGGTACTTTATAAGATTGCTAAAGTAAATATCAACCTAATTGCGTAACACACAGTTTCATTCACAATACAAAAGATTTTGAAGGAAATTGCTAATCCATTGCTTCATTTGTTTAAAGAATTCGTGTGCTTCAGAACTTTAATAACGCGATGAATGTTTTTGAACTGTCAAAATGTAAGTTTTCATTCATTACCCTGCATGTGGTGAGGGAATATTATCCTCGTCTCCAGAGTTTGCAGAAATTACGTGGAATTGCGAATATCAACCCGTTATACCAATACTAATTTTGTAATAATTTTGTTTGGTATGCCGAGAGTTACAACGCACGGGTAATTGTTTAAGTCAATGTTGTTTATATTCTTGGCAGTTCGACGCACCTCTTTGGGACGACGTCAGCGACGCTGCTAAGGATCTGGTGCAGCGAATGTTAACTGTTGATCATACTCAGAGAATCAACATACAGGAGGTCCTCAACCATCGTTGGATAAGGGTACGTTTTACAGTCTTAGTGCGTTTGTCCACCGCAACCGTGACCGGGACGTCACTGAAACGAGTTGACAGTGCCGAAGTAGCCATACATTTTACTATGGCCACGGGTCAATCATAACATACTGGACTGCCGGGTTCGGTTGCGGTAGACACCGATCGCCTTCACCGGGACTTCACGCTTGGTTCGAAGAATCTCGTTTCTCGGTGACGTCCTAGTGACGGCTGCGGTGGACAAACACCCTTCGGGCTAGTTCAGACCGAAAGGAATCAGAGTATAGGATTTTTTTGATGAGAAAATGAATAATTAACCTTAATATTAGCGACATACAGTTCAAAGAAGCCAGTCAGCAGTAGTGCATCTGCGGATGTTTATTATTTCTGCGTCGTTGGTCGTAAAACTTTGCATTAATTATGGAACAGAAAGACAGGATGCAGGATGATTGGCTTTCGAATTTACAGTAAGTAAAATGTGTGAAAACATTTAGAGTAGGTAAGCAAACATACCTGTGAAAAATCATACGAAAGTATAGATATTGTTTTTACCATTTTGTGCTATTTTTAACTACTCAATATTAATAATATAATACACACCAGGACCGTGAAAAGCAGCTCCGCAACCACCTAGCGGGCACAGTTGAAGAATTGAAGAAGTTCAACAGTCGTCGCCGTCACCGCGCTGCAATCGTGACTACAGCGAACGCTGATGACGAAGAGGACGAGGAACAACAACCCAGACGAGCTGTCATGTTCGAGGAGGCTTGCACATCTGGTAAGATAGAAAAAGAAAAGCGGGATGTGCTAACGTAGCCTGCTAAATTCAAATTTTCTTACGTTTCTTGCAATTTGCAGGACAGTCATCGGGGCTCGATTCTGTTGTTCACAAACTAAACTAAATTTAAGTTCATTGCATCTTTTTCTTTTTATTTTATTAAGAAAAGGACAGAAGATAAATATTGTTTAGTCCTGTCAATTAGTCAGCGCCTGACGTAAATTGTCGTATTTTTAATAGCCAATTTTTTAATCACGTCTAAACTTATTTATGGGTTATCTAATTTGCCAGGACTAAACTAATATTTATCTTCTGTCCTTTTCTTAATGAAATAGAAAGAAAAAGATGCACTTAACATAAATTTAATTTAGTTTGTGAACAACAGAATCGGCGCCATTGTTTGTGTTTCTATTTTTAAAATGAACTCAATTCTGAATGATAAAATACGTATTTCTTCATTAGATATACGACCGTATCGCGAGCATGGTAGTCGTGACCAGCGGGCGCGCGCCGGATTTGTCAGTTCCCTGTATCAAATTAATGTGTTCAAAGTTCAAAGCCGCGACGATGAACTTGTCATTGTGTCGCCATCTAGTGTTTCGAAAATGTAGTAGCGCCATTAAGAACGTATTCGCAACCAAACCTTCAAAATTTGCGTCTAGATGGCGCTAACTTAAACTCAACATTAACTTAAGTGAGCGCCATCTAGTAGGTAACACTTTATGAAACAACTAGTTGTAATGGTATCTTTTTTTATATGCCATCTTTGTTAAAAAACCGCTAGAATGAAAATATTCTAAAGGTTTTTTAAAAAATACATTTGTCGTTTGTGTTCTTCTTTTTCACGTAAAAAAACTTTTTAATTTTTTATTTTATAGGATATCCTGTAATAATAGTTTCTATGAATAAATGTTTGTTACAGCTATAGCTATGATCATCGAATCCCTGGATGATGTCTCAGTGCTGCAAGATGGTCCCATGTTTATGGACCCCGATCTGTTCCATGGCGTACTTGATGACCTGCAGCTTCGAGCTTTCTTAGAGGTAAAGCTAAACAAGAAAATATATCTTGTATTTATAGAATTTAAACTTTTTCATGTAAGTTTGACATTAAGTTTCAATGTCATACATCGCTTTATCTACACCCATGCTATAAATATTCTTTATAAGTTTCTGAATCAGTTAGTTTATTGCCAATATTAAAACAGCCAGTGTCATAGTAACCATAACATCATCCAAACGATTGTTTAATATTGGATTAAATTTCATTATGCAACTCCTTTTCAAAAAAAGATAATTGTTATGCTATATATCACTACCACAGCGCCGAAATTAAAAAAAAAAGAACTTTTAGGTTATTCGAATTCACGTCGTATCCCGGCGCCCGCTATTTTTGTTCGATATTAGGCGGATCACCCACTGCACCGCTTCACGCGGCGGGACGCAGATAACATGCCAGCGCGCGTGATTTTTTACATACAAATTCTATAAAAAAAAGCGCTTCCGCGCGGGGAATTTGGTTTCGTTTCACGTGCTCCGTCGCGTGAAACGTTGCAGTGGGTGATCCGCCTAAGTATTACAAAAAACTGTTTCAGAACCTTTTATAAGAGGATTCCCGTCATGGGTGAAGATAAAGTCTTGTATGCAACTGTACATAATTAGATATTAAAACACTCACAAATACTAAACCCACTTTCGTGTTTTAATTGCCCCGATTCTGTTGTTCACAAACTAAACTAAATTTAAGTTCAATGCATCTTTTGCTTTCTATTTAATTAAGAAAAGGACAGAAGATAAATATTAATTTAGTCCCGTCAAATTAGATAATCCATAGACAAGTTTAGACGTGATTAAAAAAGTGGCTACTAAAAATACGTCAGGCGCTGACAAAGACAGGACCAAACTAATATTTATCTTCTGTCCTTTTCATAATGAAATAGAAAGAAAAAGATGCACTGAACTTAAATTTAGTTTAGTTTGTGAACAACAGAATCAGGGCCAATTTTTGTGTTTCTATTTTTAAAATTAACTCAATTCTGAATGAAAAAATACGTATTTCTTCCTTAGATATACGACCGCATCGCGAGCACGGTAGTCGTAACCAGTGGGCGTGCGCCCGCGGCTGAGGGCCGCCAGCGCTGTCGCCAGGCGCTGGAGGCGGCCGCGCGGCCGCGCCACAGCGGGCCCGGCCCGGCCGCGGCCACGCCGGCCACCGCGGCCGCCATACACGAGCTCAGGAGACTGCTCGCTCTGCCGCATGTCAAGGTAGGTGGCAGAAAAGGACACGGCCGCATTGCTTTTTTTTGTGGATGGGAAATCATCAAACGACCCCTCCCGCTCAGGGTGGAGCAGGAGGGAGTGTCAGACTCTTACTGACTAAGACCCACCCGTGTCCCTTCCTTAGCCCTTTATGTTCCGGGGCAGCGGTAACCCTTTCGGACAATCCGGCCGCATTGCTAGCGCGGTAGTTGTAACCAGCAGTACTATTCTATAAAAATCTCACCGTGTGAAAACTAAGATGAAGTGAGCTGTCACTCCACCTGATGTTATGGGTTGCCCCTATTGATAGCTCACTTCACCTAAGTAATCACGGTGAGATTTTTACAGAATCGATCGCCACAGCCGCCAGCGATGTCGCTAATGTGTTCGCCAGCGATGTCAATAAGCCTTGGAAGCGGCCACGCGACTACAACACTCAACACCGGCGGGCTACTTGTATAACACTATCAGTAGCAATGGCTTACATTTTGACAGTTTTAACAACATTCATTGCGTTATTTACGTTGTTAAGGGGGAAGCGCTAAAGTAGCCCGCGAAATTCAAATTTTCTTACGATTTTTGCAATTTGCTGGTCCGTATTAAGTTATGCGTTGATTAAAATATGATTTGCCACCGAAACAAATATGTATTTACAGAATTATAATCAACTAGCAGTGCTCCGCGGTTTCACCCGCGTTAATTTGAGGAAAAACCCTACTAAACTACTAAAATATAGTCCATTACTTTAAGATTATTACTTAGCACGCATGACTACACATCAACGTATACATAATCAGTATAAGCTTACTTCTGATTGTACGAAAAACCTATACAATGCGAGGTCAGCTAAAACTGGAAATGTATAGCGTGATGTAGCCCTGTGTACATTACTTTATGAAACTATTTTAGGTGCATTACGCTATGATCACTAAGAGAGAAACTATAGTAAACCTCGCACAGTTACTAGCGCGCGGCCGTCGTGCTGATTTATTTTACTACGATATCTCCTAAGATATTCTTTGAAATCAACTGATTTCAAGGGCAATTTTGTTCAAAATTAAATACTTGTGATGAATAACGTATTTATTTGGATAAGGATTTATATCATGTTTATAAAAACACCTTCGCAAATAATGCATTATTTTAGCACAATTAGATTATCACAAAAAAGGTTATAGTGAGTCAACCTTAAAAGATAGACATATGCTGTCGCGGACTTTTTTTTTTAGAACTTCTAAGGGGGAACAATTCCGTCATACATTATTTTTGCGTAACTTTAACCGTTTACGCAGCGCACGCAACGGAAGCTCAAAAAAGGAATATTTTTTTCCGTTTTTGCAACAGTTTTCATTGGTGGGACGCTCCTATTGGTTGTAGCGTGATGTTATATAGCCTATAGCATTCCTCCATAAATGGACTATCCAACACAATAATTTTTCAAATCGGTCCAGTAGTTTCGGGGCATATTCATTTCAAAAAAACAAATCTTTCTCCTCTTTATAATATTATATTAGTGTAGATGTAGGTTACAGAATTACACCCTGGCGCTTTCGCCATAAGCAGACACATTTTTCGAACATATTAATATGAAGCAATGGATTAGCAATATCCTTCAAAATTATTCTGATTGTAATTAATAGTTTATGACGCAATTAGGGTGCTGGACCCGCTCTTACTAAACCTACTACTGCGTCAGCGATATAAGAGATCAGAGGGGCAATTCTCGTAATTTTTAAGAACGTTCACAGTCTGATCTCAGTCTCAATCTGTCAAAAATACCTCAAATTTCTCTACATTTTGACAAGTTTTTGACATTTGTTTGTCGCCGAGATGAGACTGCGACTAGATTTTGAACGTTTTAAATTAGCAGAATTGACCTACAGGAGACTGTTTGCTCGTTGCATTTCAGGCTAAGATTATGTTATATGTGTTGCAAAAAGTGGCTATAATTATGTTCTTTTCGCCGCAACATGGGCAGGTCGTTCCACGTCATCCTTGCAGATTGGGTTTACATTTTTACAACGGCTTCAATGCAATATAGTTTACCGATATGAAAGAAGAATTATACTTTCAAACTGAACCAGCGGGGTAATTGCTTATCACACTATTATTAGCAATGGGTTTTATTTTGACAGATCAACAACGTTCATTGCGTTTTTTATGTTGTTGAGCAGACACATTTTTCGAACATATGAATCAAGGGATTAGCAATATGCTTCAAAATCATTCAAATTGAGATCGATAGTGTGTTTCGCAATTAGGGTGCCGGTCCCACTTGTGGACTAGGGACTAGACGTGTTTTTTGGTTTGACACTAACTTCTTTGCAGATAATTATTTTATATTTATTATATTTTTTATATAAGTAATGAAAGAGTATCGTACTTCACAAACACAATATTTTTATAAATTGATCTGTTTTCAAAACACAACACAACAGCAAGGTCATCTGACGTTTAACAAAATTACAGCTTCGTCAAGTAATGGTTACCGAACAAATAAATGTCAAGACAATCCACCCTCATAAGGATATCCAATACAAAGAATGTTTTCCTCAAACGTATAGCCAACATCAGCCCAATAACCACACAAAGAGAAGTCCTTCACACATCCTACCTTCAAATAAACGATAAATACCTTTGCACAACTCACGCTTTATCTCCAGATCACGTCCGCCGCAAAATCACTGTACAGAAAGGAACCAATTTTATCGAACTTACGTATGTTTACAAAATATTTCATTCCATATCAAAAGTTTTATTCGGGTGCTACCAGACATGCTACTTTTAGCAACGGCGATCGGCGATTTTGCCATCAGTAATATAGAGGGGCCAGTAGCTAAATAATAACAGCCGCACAGGTCGATCGATCAGGTTAAGCTACTCTTGCCGCGGTTGGTCTGTGGATGGGTGACCATCTTTACATACCGAGACCCCTCCGTGCCTCGGAAAGCCTGTTAAGTCGTTGGTCCCAGCTGTAATTCGTGGATCTTTGACAGTCGTTACGGGTAGTCAGAATCCCGAAAGTCTCAGTCTTACCAAGGGGTATGTATTACCCAGTAACTGGGTTGTGGAGGTCAGATAGGCAGTCGCTCCATGTAAAATACTGGTGTACAGCTGCATCCGGTTAGACTGGAAGCCGACCCCAACATAGTTGGGAAAAAGCTAGGCAGATGATGATGATAATATAGTAGCATAGTATAGTGCATTGGTGTGAGCAGTGGTAACAGCTCCGATTTAATAGTTGTATATCGTGGGATTGAACTGTCTGGGTTCGCCGCTTTGCTTATTGTAATTTATTTCATCACCACTTCTCTCAAATCGGTGAAGGAACACATTGTGAGGAAACCGGCATGTCCTAGAACCAAAAATTCGAAGACGTGACATCCACCAATTTGCATTGGATCCTTGTGAGGGAACCTTTGTCCCAGCAGTGGGAATATTACAGGCTTATTTCACTCAAAAAGAATACAATATTACAGGCTTATTTCACTCAAAAAGAATACAATATTACAGGCTTATTTCACTCAAAAAGAATACAATATTACAGGCTTATTTCACTCAAAAAGAATACAATATTACAGGCTTATTTCACTCAAAAAGAATACAATATTACAGGCTTATTTCACTCAAAAAGAATACAATATTACAGGCTTATTTCACTCAAAAAGAATACAATATTACAGGCTTATTTCACTCAAAAAGAATACAATATTACAGGCTTATTTCACTCAAAAAGAATACAATATTACAGGCTTATTTCACTCAAAAAGAATACAATATTACAGGCTTATTTCACTCAAAAAGAATACAATTATTAAATTGTGTGAGGAAAAACATGCACATTAAGATAGGCGACAGTTTCGCTGGGTTATGAACTAAGATAAAAGATAGTACAGACTTACAATTCAAACATTATTCTGAATGCTTTAATAGCCTTTTAAAAGTTAGAAGTGATTTTGATTCCTTAATTACTTTAGATATAAGTTATAGAGTTGTGCCACCTCATATACGACAGTCTTCTACCGTAGTTTGCCCACGGTGCTCTTAAAATTATATGGTTAGCCTGCCTCGTCGCGATAACAACATCGTGCATTTCAGCGATTACTGTGAAATCGCCTTTTGACGACTCGCTGCGTTCTAGCGCGGTTTCAAAATTGTTTTCTCTCTGTTTTTTATCCGTCACTGTAAAAGGGAGGAGGGGAGCGAGCTTCTGTATGCCAACTAAATCGTTGATGACTGATGACAAATACAGGGCTTAGAGGCCAGTCGCTGTATCAACCTTCCGAAAATTGGCTAAATCGCTGATCGCGATACTAAAAGCAACATGTCTGCTACAGCCCTTACAAAAGTTTTATTAGAACACACACGTGTTCTGAATACACAACAAGGTCTTATTCTAACAAAATTCAATATCTATATCCTTCGTTGTTTATAACTTGAGAGCATAAACAACGAGTCCTGGAGGTAACTATTCATAGACTAGATGATAGAGTTGCCTTTATTGTGTAGATAAACTTGATACACTGTGCACTGGTTTCTTGTAAAACTTTTATTTGTTTTGAGGTTTTGAAATTTAATGCCTTGCTTTTGGGACGGCGATATTTTTGTTGTTATGATTTATTGAGCGCATCTTTTATTTTAGGAATCGCCTTGGAATATCATCAACTAAGTTCATATTTTTGACTGACCAGCTCCTTGACAATTCAAGTGCCTGTAAAATAAATGCTTTGAGTTTGAGTTTCATCAATTTTCGTTGGCGTCGCTATTAATGCGCATATTGCAATATGTTGATTAGACCGTTAATATTTTGCAGACAAACTAAGTACACTCGTCACAACAGTAGGCCAATTCTCGTAATTTAAAACGTTCAAAATCTAGTCGCAGTCTCGGCGACAAACAAATGTCAAAAACTTGTCAAAATGTAGGGAAATTTGAAGTATTTTTGACAGATTGAGACTGAGATCAGACTGCGAACTTTCTTAAAAATTAGTAGAATAGCCCCTCAGGTTAAAGAAATAACTTATTAAATAAATATACCTGGAAACAAAACAAGTGCGAGTCGATCTGGCGCACCGAGGGTTTAGTACAGTCGAGTTCATTAATATATTGGCAGTGACAAAATTTCAAAATATTGTATGCTTTAAAATATTCTTACAATGCTATACAAGCTTAGGCACAAATAAAATATTAACATACATTTAAAATTTCAAAATATTATAAGCGTTATAATGATCATCATTTAACGCTTATAATATTTTGAAACTTTTTCACTGCCAATATATTAATGAACTCGACTGTACAAATTTGTAGGTATTTAACTAAAAATTTACGATTTTCGGATTTTTTCCTTTACTTTAAATTTCATGATTTTAGGTCAACGGAAAGTACCCTATACATTTTGATTCCCTTGAAAGTGTCGAAATATACGTCTTTTGCGTCATAAACGGCCGTATCTTTTTTTAGGTTAACTTAGAAGTTTTAACTTACATTTTTTCACAGCTTCAAGGGAATATAGACCTGAGTATATGGTTTTAAATTCAACTCGATCCTCCTACACGTTCCCGAGATAAAGGGTCTTGACAGACAGACAAATGGACAACAAATTGATCCTGTAAGGGTTCCGTTTTTTCCTTTTGAGGTACGGAATCCTAAAAAGCCCACTTAAAGACAAAAAAAATACTGTTCTTTCAAAAAAATATCATAACAACGCACGTACAAAACGAATAGGTATCAAATCATACAGTGTACTTACGTACAATATTTACTTACCCTTGTAAAAGTTTTATACTATACAGTATACAAAGTTGATACGACAGAAAGGCTTTCCTTTAAACTGCTTATACTAGGTACCATTTTCAAGCTCTGTACCAAATATCATTTAAATTGAAACAATAGTTTAGTCGCAAATGATTTTTTAAGTTTTTGGCCCGTTTGAACATGATGTATTTTTCCTAACAGCTGATTATGTCTATAGGCATAGGTCATGCACCTTAAAACGATAAATCTACGATACGTTGTTGCCGCTCTTACGCAAGTCATAAGCAAATACGTCCTACAACAGAAAGTGACAATCCCATTAGCAAAACATCACGCGCGTAAAAGAAATAGAAATAGTTGTGTGTGTTGCTATTGCATCTTTGGTCCTTGCGAGGGGGGCCTCTAAAAACTAAAAAACTTGGTTTTTCAGTGCGCCAACGCTATCCTTCCGGGACGTATGTACGTTACGTAACACGGAAGTCCTGTGCCGCTATTGTTTTGTCGAACTCGTGCGCTGACAATTGTGATTTTGTTTTGTTATTGTGAATAGGACACTTCTTTCTTTTTTTTTATTGTGACAAGACACGTAACTTGCTATTATAATTATTTAGTGTTAGTGTTTTTTTTGTGATTTACTGTTTTTTATTGTGATAGGACACGTAATTAAACTTTGGTTGTGTGTGTGTATACCTAATTAAAGTGTTCAACAATGCCTCGTCTAACTTACACGGCGTCAGAATACACTGACATGATTTTAATTTACGGTGGATGCCGTGGAAACGCAGCATTAGCTCTGCGAACATACAGAGAAAGGTATGGTGACAGCCGCAATTGCCCTAGGAACGCCCGCACCATACAGTTGGCAGTACAAAGATTACGGGACAATAAACGTGTAGTGCCGCAACAGGAGGGAGTGCCACCGCGGCAAATACCCGCTGCATGGGACGAACGAATATTAGATCATTTTTCCCGCAACCCGACAACGAGTCTCCACAGAGCCGCCCGGCAGTTTAGATGTTGCCATAGAACCATCCACAAGGTTCTAAAACGTAACAAACGCAAACCTTATAAATATCGGAAGGTGCAAGCTTTGTTATCGAGAGACTTACCGATCAGGAACAGTTACTGCCAATGGCTATTAAATAAAACATCCGAAGACCGCCATTTCTTAACAAATGTAATATGGACCGATGAGTGTACTTTTACTCGGAACGGCATCTGGAATCGGCAAAACCTCCGGTACTGGAGTTTGGGAAATCCACACGTGTTTCGAGAATCTGAACACCAGTACAGATTTTCTCTCAATGTGTGGGCTGGTATCCATAATAATAATATTATCGGCCCTGTTTTTATTGACGGCACCCTTACAGCGGTGAAATTTTTAGATTTATTAAGTGGTCCTGTGGCCGAGTACACTGACCAACTACCTTTAGCCGTTCATCGCAAGTTGTGGTACCAGCTGGACGGTGCGCCTCCACATTCTGTGATGGCTTCCAGGGAGCGGCTCACAGAAATGTTTGAGCAGCAATGGATCGGTCGATTCGGACCTGTTCGGTGGCCACCACGATCTCCGGACCTCACTCCCATGGATTTCTTTTTGTGGGGGTACATTAAGGGTGAAGTGTATGCCTCCGAGGTAAATACAATTGTTGAACTAAAAAACAGGATTATTTTAGCATTTCATAAATTAAAGTGCTTAGCGACGGACAGTGATTTAATTACAAAACTAAATAACAATATTCTCCGTCGGTATAATTTGTGCATTAATGTGAATGGAGGACACATAGAGAATTTAAAAATTTAGTGTTTTTGTTGTCGGCGTACTTCAAAACTATCTAACATAACAGCCAGCGCGAGCGGAGGCCTAAGCCGCCGCCCGCGCCACCGCCGGCCGCCCGCTTCGACACGAAATAACACATGCCGCGCCCCGGCGCGCGTGCGACGTTGCCACTTTGTAAGGTCAGTCGCCAGGTCCAAGTTTCTATGAAATTTGGGTTTTTCCGTGCAAAGGGTGGTTGCGTTTTACTCTGATTTGTAAGCTATTTAGTTTGTTTGAAAAAAAAAATTCTCATTTTTGGCGCTTTTTATTTTTATACCTTATCGAATTAATACTAAACACGTATAGTATACGTAGTGTAATTTAATGCCCCTCGGTCGTATCAACTCTGTATATGTACACCGTACCTCCTCATCTACATGTTTTAGTGGGGTCACCACGATAACTCACAATGACAGACAAGCTCCTTAGGTGTCTTGTGTTACTTATTCACGATGAGACTACGAATAGGAAATGCATTGTACAAGATTGGAGGATGAAACTTTACGTTTGTTTTCGAGGGTTTTTGTATTTCTAGTTTTTTCCTTTTATGGTGAACCTGGCCGTATTTTCGATAATCTTATGGGGCGGCCGAGAGTTGTGACATCTCGCGTTTTTTGGATTTTGTAAGAGTAATGTACAGTAATATGTTTATTTTGTTGACACCTTTGATTTTATAATGAGAACTATTGAATAAATTCTCCCAAAGGTTACTGTTGTAAATGCCCCTAGAATTGGAATATTTTAATGTTAAAACATACCTAGAAGCCTTCGCGACCTTACGAATGCCCGCATGGTGGTCTGTGAGAACGTGCGAGATCGAAATCGGGAGTAAAGAGTGTGAGATTAATGTCCTTTTCTATCGTTGCGTCGTTTTTTATCCCACTGCAGAACGGACCATGCTTCTAAGGGTATTACATGAAAATGCAACATTTAGACGGCTTGTGGTTAAATCCTAAGCCCACTAAGTAATAAATCCTATGTAATGGATCTGGCTTTTAGCATTTTAAAGTAAACCAGCATATTGTTACCCTGTTCTCGTACAAAATACAACAAAAGGAAACTGGGACCGCGTTCTTCAAAATTCATGGAAGCACGACTGACTGCTACTGAAATGTAGATAAAGTCTGGCTCGTGGCTCTGAATCTAAATATTGGTTCATTTTTCTTTGTTGTGATAAAAGAACATCATAAAATTTTACACCAGTATTGAATATACTCGGCACCTGTAAGATGTTGGATAATTTATGCAAAATCTATTGAGTACTTTCAAAGTATCCAGGGAAAGTTTCGTCTGCGTTTCTGCTTCATTATAAAGAGTGGTTTTAAGAAAATTGAAGATGTTTCGTGAATACTCTTCGGAAATAGAAGATAATTTAGTTGCTAAGTTGAAATTATATTTACATACTTACTTGCCTTTGCTAAACAGAAGCAACGCAATTTTTCCGATAAACAACCTTTGCAAAATCGATGACGATAAATTAATTACCTTCCCTGGAACAGACAAGCAGATAATAAACTATTGTTTTACTGCACTTGGTTTATCAAGAAATTGGCTCATAAAAATGAAGTTGAACTTAACTCTCAATTTCCGAGTCCTAGCATTTTAATAATGCGATTTACGCAACTGGGGCATGATCCGAGCACTCCCGAGCATGTTTTTCTTTATTTTCTTCCGCGAATCCATTTTATCGACACCTCTATGCACTTACGCTCCCTTAGATTCGTCCGAATGGCGTTCGTGCGCTTGTTTCGACTTAGTACATTCGTATCAGTCTAGATTTTATTGTGTAAAAGAGTATGTTTCCCCTGTGGCCAGTCCGTAACACGAAAAGCGAAAGGTATTTGGATATATTTGGATTTATAGCTGTATCTAAATAGCAGAGGATTTTGCAGCACAGCAGAGCTGCGACCGTTGAATGGTTTCTTGAACCTCGTTTTAGCTTTCGCCGGATCTATAGCCAGGGACTTCTTTACATTGAAAAACTGCTTTCGACTAAAAATAAATTCTGAAGTAAGAAAATTTTAAAATATATTTCGTGCTTTTATTTATAAGGAGTGATAAAAATCGTTCAGAGCGTGGACCAGCTGAGCGCTAGCCAACCGTGTCGTAAACTCAAACTAGTAAAAGCTTGTAGATTTCAGATTATAATAAGTATTGTACTTATATTGTTCTCTTTTTTAAACCAAAACCGTATGTCAGACATCAGGATCACACACAGAAATTGTAAGATAAAAAGAAACGACTGGAGTAGGTAATAGATCGTAGCAAAGACAGTTTTTATTAATGACAGCAGTACTATAGAACAAATAATTTTTAAATTCAAATTTACTTACTCTTAAGCACGTCATATACACATAAAGTTTGTATATCCAACACACCCCCTAAATTTTAATTTAAAACAAAAATTAAACATTAAAATGCGTTTAAAATCAACAATCTTTAACACCTAAACCAGTTATGCATTTACAGTGCTTGACACTACACAATGGTTTAGTGAGTACGTCAGCCAACATAGATTCAGTGGGTACATGTCTCAGCTCGATGTCTTTATTGTCTCTTAACACTTCCCTAATATAATGATATCTTATATCAATGTGCTTACTGCGTGCGTGAAACATTGGGTCTTGAGCCAAACATATTGCTCCTTGGTTATCGGCATGAACAACCACTCGAGTGTACCTAGCAATTCCTAACTCCCTCATAAGACTATTCAGATAGACTGCTTCTTTCATACATTCAGATAGACTTACGTATTCAGCCTCACAAGTCGATGTAGCTACGCTACGTTGTTTTCTTGATTGCCATGATACACATGCACCACCTAAAATGAAAGCATATCCAGAATATGATCGCCTATCTAATAAACAATTAGCCCAATCAGCATCCGAAAAACCTTGAACACAATGACCAGTTCTTTTGTATACGAGACTGTGTCGTATTGTCCCTTTAAGGTAACGTAATATACGTTTCGCTGATTTCCAGTCGCATGTTTCCGGTTTCGTTAACTTTTGACTTAGTTTACTCACCGCATTTGCAATATCAGGCCTAGTTGCGTTACTCAGGTAATTTAAGCAACCTATCAGTTCTCGATAAGGCCATGTTTCCTCTTTTTCGGTATCACACTTTTCTTCCAATTTTACTTTCGAATTAATTTCCATGGGAGTTGCACATTTATTACAGTTTTCCATGTTAAATTGTTTTAACAATTGTTTTACATAATTTTCTTGTGACAAAACAATGACGTTGTCATTTCTTTTTATGTCTATTCCTAAAATATATATTTCGCCTGACCATAATCTTTCAAACCAAACTCCTTTGACAACTTATTTTTAAAATCGATGATTAAACCTCTTTTTTGGCTTCCTATTAAAATATCGTCGACATAAATCAATACAAATAAAAATATATTCCCATATTGCTTAAAATAAAGGCATGGTTCGTTCAGACTCTGCTTCAACCCCCATCTCAATGAGTTGCTTGTTGAGCTTCAGATTCCATTGACGTCCAGCTTGCTTCAAACCATACAACGATTTTCGTAATAAGCATGAATCGCAACCATCATCCAATTTACTAAGCAAAACCTGCGCATGCTTTCTAACCATTGGATCTTCTCCCTCACGATTCATAAGCATAATTAAAGTCTCTCTTAAAAGTTCTGGAATTTCCATGTAAATCTCTTCATCCAAAGAACCATTCAAGTAAGCAGTATTAATATCTAATTGGTGGATCTCCAAATCCAATTCAACTGCAAGAGCCATTAATAATCTGACTGTGTCCAGTCTAGCTACAGGCGCAAAGGTTTTCATGTAGTCAATACCATATTGCTGGCTAAAACCTTGAGCCACAAGCCTAGCTTTCTTCTTATAAGTCTTGTCGACATTCTGTTTTGTGGTTAAAACGTAACGGCAACCAATAACTTTTCTGTTTTTCGGTCTCCTAACGATCTCATGTCCCTTTTTGAATTAGACTCCTAATTTCAGATAATATAGCTTCCTCCCACTCTGGTTTATCATCACTTTTCAGAGCATTCTTCAAAGTAATTTCAGCTGAACCAGCAAAATTTGCAGCATCATTTAAATCTGTCAAAGAAGATTGGCAAGACTCCATGTACTTTGAGTGTCGCCTATATACTTCGCGTACATTCGTGAAAACACCCAAAAGAGATGGATCTAAGGCCTAATAACATAAAGTGTAATCATAGCATATTTTTTTGTAATGGGATTTTGGCAGAAAACCGTTATAAAGATTTACCTTATAAGTTAGGTTATGTGTTGTGAAATGTATATTGATATGATGGATTATTGAGCAGATTAATGCATTTAGAATACAATGCACATATTTACATGTACCTACCTACCTAATAAGTATTATAACGCTTTTCCTTTGAGGCAAAAAATATAAGATGTAAGTACCTAACGTGTAAGGAGGTTGTTACCTACCTACACCAAAAGGATGATGTGATGCCTTTGGATGTTGCTGTATCATCAGGCGAACCGTACCTACCTATACTTGTTTGCCATCTCTATAGGTACTTATAAGTATTATGTAATATACCTAGGCTTCTCTTAGAGCTCGGCATAAACATGATATATATACCTAGCAGTGTAAACCTAGGTAAAGCAATACGGTAGGTAGGTAAGGTTTATGGCGGTAAGTCCCGTCGTTGAGGATTGGCTGGAAAGACAACACGGCGTTCTTAAGGAAATGTCAGCAACCGTAGGGGCCCAGCCGGCTCGAAGCCGAAGCCTACTGGGGCCATAGGTGATGTGAAAGAGACCCTAGGGTCCTGGAACAATGGCAAAGAAGGAACAGGAGTGCGTTTTAGTCAGTAAAAGTCTGACCCGCGCTCCCGCTCCGTCCAGGGGCGAGAAATGTCATTTAGATGACTTTCCCACCTAAAAAAAGGTAGGCAAGGTTACCTAGTATTATATGTATATTATTTTATAAAATGAAACAAATACTATTTTCACAAACATTTAATAGGTACCTATTTTTATTTAACAATTATGTATCTAGTTCTAGCCTGAGTAAAACTTGGTCAAGAAACTGTGCAGGCGGAGTTATATTATCCTGGTGACGCGCATAGCCCAGGTACCAAACTATACTCATTACGTGAGAGCAACATCCCACAGTGCGCAAACCAACAATACAATTGCAACAATATCCGGTGATGGCATTCCTACCTACTTGTTGCCGATCTATTGATATAAAAACAAAATATGATTTTCGTGACACATGCCGGGACTTTACTTTTGCTCGAATCAAATAAGAATTTATTCCCCCTAACCTGCTTAAATCGACATGGTCCTCTCTGCAAACTTCTATTGTGTAAAGGCCATGAAAACGTAATTGTTCACCTATGTATGACCTAGCTTGTCGAATTTGATAAGTGCCACAAGCAAAGAGGACCAATTCTTCTATAGTCAGGTTGGGGAACACAATATTTGTACTTGTTATCGTTGTAAATATAGAGTTTCTTCTATTGAGATTCTCTTCTTGTACTATTTCTGCTAAAATATTGTCTGCAAAAAGCCTTTCATTAATAATATTGACTATTTGTTCCGCATTACTAGGATCCACAAACATTGTGGCAAATGCATTATGCAGAGCTGCTGCAATGGAGAAGTCCTTCATCATGCACGATTAAAATATTCATGCCTGAATATTTTAAAGTCTCTTTTGATCCTGCCATTCACGGCTTCCACAATCCATCTATTTATTGTCACACAGCGAGACCGGTTTCCTTCCAGTGTAGTTAACTGGAACTGACCTGGTGACAGAGTTTCTGGTAGATGGGCGAGGAAGCCACGCTGATGTATAGCGTCTACACTATCCCTGAAGCCTCTATCGAGAATAAAAGCATCATCTTCTCTGAAAAAATTCAAAAAACTGTCTTTGTTTAATAAATCTATCATTATCGACGCGTCGTTAGTAGTGGCAGGATATGGGCCTGTAACATCCAGGATGTATCCATTGCAACATACAATCATAAATGGCTTTATGAGATTTCGGTACTTATGAAGAGAATAAGTGTCTTTTTGAAATAAATAATTCGAGCTTTTTTGGGCATAAACATAGGTGCCATCACAGATAACAATTGCATTTTGTCTTTCCAGTGGGAGATCGGGTCTGCCATATAAACTATTTGCTATATATGAGTTTTTATTAATGACATTACTCCGGCTTATATGATGCAGACCCAAATGTTGAGGCACATACTCCTGAGCTAATATGTCCCTAGCCTTGTTCATCAGGGTTTCCACAGTGCGCCTTGGCGTTTGAAACAAGCTCGATAGCCTGTCTCCCGAGTCTCCCGTCCTTAATTTGCATAATAATGCAGTTAATGCAAAACTTCCTCTGTGCATTTCTCGAAGTCCTCTTGTTTCGTTCATTATTTGTTGATGTTGGGATAACGAAATCCCCAGAAAATAATGTGCTAAATATTCTGGCAGACTCTGGATGTCTTCAAAATTAAAAACACTTACAGGTTCTGATAGTATGAAAACCATGTCTTCTATTTGGAAACGATTAAAATAGTCTAGTGTATTTTCAGATATGTATAGTTCACCAAATACGTTTCTGCCCATGTGGTAACCACATATCCTTGCACCTCTAGGTATATAAAAGTTGCAGTCACTCAGCACACGTCTACGTATTGCATCCGGAATATGGTACCGCTCAGGATTCCTGCAGTCAGGAAACAAGCAGTGCCTTCTTGTGTCAGCAGCTCGTCTAATGTTTGGCAGTGTAATGTATTGCTGCTGTGGTATTTCCTGGTTTCCAGATTGTTGAACTGTTTCTTCTGGAATTTCAGACAAAACCTGGTGGTTCGCAAGCTCCCAACAAGTGTGGCACACATAATCGGTATCCACAATCTAAAAAGAAAGTTTTTACAATTTATTTCTCATTGAACTTATTAAAACAGTAAAAAAAACATGTGATTATGATAGCCTGTAACTTACGTTTCTAGGATATGTCCACAGCCTTATAACTCTTATAAAATGTTCGCTTTCTGAAGACAGACAATGCCTATTTTCTGCAGACAGCAGCTGTATGTCACAGTTCACACAGCTATCTCCAATTTCCTCATGTTGAGGGCTTTGGTGTGGGGATATAGCCAAATCCTCTAAAGCATCGCTGTTAAACTGGGCATTTTGGGTGTTGGTGCTGCGACGCAATATTCTTTGAGCTCGTAGCCAACATGGCCCACATGCTTCGTCAGTAGGAGTAAGCTAAAACAAAAATTAATAGAATAAATATTTATAACAACAGAAATAATTGGAAAATAGTTTTATAAAGACAAAAAAATATATTTACTTGACGGTGCTGTATCCACTGTGAAATAATTGCAGCAAGTTGTTGTTCTTCATCAGTACTGTTTTCTCTCAGTACCAAACGACTTCTGCTTCTTAGAATGGAACGGCCACATCCAACGCAAACATTCTGATGTCCAACTTGTCTTTCAGGTGCAACTTGGTTAGTTGCATGACTTGCTAAATCCCAACAAGCCTGGCATACGAAGTCAGCATCAGTTGTCTGTGAGTAACATAATAATAAAAAACTGTTAGCCTCTGTAACACTCTAAATAGCCTAGTCAACAACACACTTAGAGGTTGAGGTTTCAGTAACTGTAAACATTATTGTAAAAATGACCTGAATATTTTTACTCACCTCCCTTGGATAAGTCCACAACCTTATGATATTAAGAAGGTCTTCGTTTTCGTTAGAAAGACGATGACGGGGTCTCGTCAGCCGAAGTTCGCAGTTAACACACCGAACGTTAGAACGAGACATGGTTATAATAACAAATAGAGTCCTGTCTCAAAAAAAGTGTTCACTATCACAAGTACTCAACACGCAGGAACTCGAAAGCTCAACTGAACGCGGAATAAACAATGCAAGTAAACACTAATAAGTTAGAAAGTAAATAAATAACAGACGCCAAACAAATCGCAAGGATACGCGTGACGGCTGTGTAGTGTCAGTGTGACAGATCACAGTATGACAGCTGTTAGAAATGCGAACTGTTTAATGTTGCCAGGTATAAACTGTAAAAACTAACAATTATGTTATGCTTTCTCTAATTATTTAAGAATATAGTTTTTAGTTATGATTGGAATATTGCAATTGCATTAATGTCTATTAATATAGAAAGAAAAATGTCTTCATAATGTTATTATAAAACGATTGTTAGTTTTTAGCCATCCAGCCAACATTCATATTCTACTAATAAATATTATTCTACTGAAAATGGCAATGATTTCTTCAACACCGCTGTTTTCCGTTTAGTTATTGCTACTTTTACTTCTGATTTAACAAAATATTTATTTTTATGTTTTTTCTCTATTCCCATCAAATAAAATAAAACTTTAGTCAGGAAAATAAACTGCTCTACTTGATCTATAAAATGCATATAATTTAGTTTAGGCTCGTTTCTCAAATAGAGCGACACTGACAGTGCCGTTCTTCTTTATTGTTTGTTCAATTTCGTTCATTCGATAGATTTTCCTTGGGCGGCCAACACTACCTGTGCGTAATATTTTAGATCTACCAGGAGCTCTTTTCATCAACTTTTGTTGATCAACATGTTCACGTGTTCCAAGCGTATCAGATTCTTCTAGTTGATGATCAATGTTTGAAGAGTTTGTTTCTCCATCCTGTTCACATCCTCTCGAGTCTACAGAATATTCTTGACATTCGCTCCATATCTCATCATTTTGATTATCATGTTCTTCCGGTAGAGTACACTTAGAAAATTCGATTTCAATGAACTCTTTATCCGCATCTTGTTTAACATTTGATGGTCCTGGCTCTTGCGTCGAGATCTCGTGAATTGAATATTCACTTTCGTGAAATCTCACATCTCTTGCAATCATGAATTTTCTTCGCTCTGGAATCCATACTCTATATCCTTTCGCATTCTTTGGATATCCGACAAAGATGCCAGCAATTCCTCTTGCTGTGAATTTATCCTTATTTGGATCTTTATTTAAAATATGTACCTTAGTTCCAAATCTTCGAAGGTAATCAATCTTCACTGATCTATCTAGCCATCTTTCATAAGGAATATCACCATGTAGACTGCTTGTAGGACATCGATTCCTGATATAACATGCGGTATCCACTGCATCTGCCCAAAAACCTGAGGAAAGATCTGAACTTAGCAACATACACCTGGCCATTTCTACTAAAGTCCGGTTCATTCGTTCAGATATTCCATTTTGTTGCGGTGTTCGAGCAACTGTCAGTCTTCGTATTATTCCTGTTTGTTTCAAAAATTTGTCGAGCTCAGCGTTGCAATATTCACCTCCATTGTCGCTTTGAAGGTACTTGATCTTAAATCCGGTTACATTCTCAACTTGACTTTTATACATCTTAAAAGCTTCTAAGGCTTTATTTTTCGCACTTAGAAAATATACCTCACACCAACGTGTGCAATCATCGATAAAAGTAATAAAATATTTCGCACCTCCTACAGACTCACATTTCATAGGACCTACGATGTCAGAATGAATTATTTTAAGTTTTTCAGTGCATGGACCCCCGGAATCAGAAAAAGGTAACGAGGTCATTTTTCCTTTAGCGCATATATTGTAATCACGTAAGCTTTATACTTCGGTTGCGTCAATTTTAACACCTGATTTAGTTAAAAGTTTAGCGACATCTTTGCCATTTAAATGTCCTAAGCGTTCATGCCAACTAAATATGTCGACATTTGCATTACTTAAACTAAATGAATATTCAGACCTATTTAAACAATACAAGTTCCCTTTGCGATGGGCACGCAATTTAATATAGCCCTTTTTGTCAATGACATTTGCGAAATTGTGTTTAAATGTGACTTCACAACCATCGTTGGTTAGCTTGGCTACAGATATTAAATTAGTCCTTAAGTTCGGAACATAAAGTGTATCATGTAAGTCAATCACGGTCTTTGAGTGTATGTTACATGCCGACAACCTTACAGTACCCTTACCTTTTATTTCAGTACTCACATGCGTAGCTAAATTTAGTTCTCCGCTAGTTGGAATTAAAGTGTCCCCGAACATACTCGCATCATTACATAGATGAGACGTGCACCCACTATCAAAAATCCAGTCGTCCTTTTGTGCATTTACAGCATGACAAACTTCTAAATCTGAAATATTAAAAGTAATTAGTGCTTCGTCTACATCCACACGATTTGCTACTACATTCTTTTGTACCTTCTTTTTATTGGGACATTCTGATGCCTTATGTCCTTGTATGTGACATTTAAAGCATTTAAATTTAAATCCTTCTTCGCTGGTAGTCGGGATAGTTTTGTTTCCAACTTTCGGGTTTTTGTTCCATTTCTTTAAACCTTTTTTTTTGTATGTATACATTACGCCTTCATTCTGAGATCCATTGGTCTCTCTGGATTCGTGCTCTTCTAATATTTTAATCTTCAGTGCCTCTGGTTTCGGCAACTCGTCTCTAGACTCAATATCACATCTGAAGCTTTCAAATTTTGCAGGTAAACTATATAACAACATTATGGACACCAAATCATCGTTGATATGTATACTCATTTCTGCTAGTTTATCAACAGCATCGAAGAAACTATTCAAATGATCTCGTACATCACCTGTTTCCGACATTTTGTGCAACATCAGTCGCTTCAGAAGTGTAGCCTTCTTAGCAGGTCCTTTCGAAGCATAAATAGACTCCAATTTCAGCCAAACTTCTCTCGAAGTGTTACAGCCCCTAATGTGTTGAAGTTCAGTACCACACATCGACAAAATTAGATCCGCTTTGGCTTTTTCATCCTCAGCTTCCCATTTTTTAGCTTCTCCTGTTTCAGATGGTTTTGGTACCTTTCCACTTGCATACTTCCATCCATCATTTTTTATTAGGATTGCCTGCACCTGTATTCGCCAGCTATCATAATTTTCTTTGTTCAGGGGTTCGATCCTAAACATACTGCTCATCGTCGCTCCTTTGCACAAATAATTATTCCACTGTTATCTCTCCAGACTTCTTACTGGATCCACGCTACTCCTATCCACTCCGAGTCTCGTGCTTTTGATGTCTTAACTGGGCAACCGGGTGTCAGGGCGACCTGGTGTCTGAGCGACTGGGTGTCTGGGCCCATAACCAATGTAAGATAAAAAGAAACGACTGGAGTAGGTAATAGATCGTAGCAAAGACAGTTTTTATTAATGACAGCAGTACTATAGAACAAATCATTTTTAAATTCAAATTTACTTACTCTTAAGCACGTCATATACACATAAAGTTTGTATATCCAACAGAAATAACTTCGATTAAGATGTTTTTGTACTATAGCATAAAACTATATTTATTTATACTTATGTAAACATGGTAGGTTACTTACTGGGAGTAACAAGAAAGTCCCGTTTCGGAGATTCGCTGGAACAAACAGACAGACAAAAAATTTAAAATAGGTTTTTGTTATAAGTACCGTTCTTATATAAGCCTGTAATGAGTGGGCCGTAATCCACCACGCGGGCCCAGTGCGGATTGGTAGATGTCACATGTCTATGAATTTTTGGTTGTAGGACATACCGGTTTCCTCACGATGTTTTCCTACATCGATTTGCATTTACTATTTATACTTTCATATGCATTTACTCGTAGTAAAAATCAGACACTTCAATTTTATTTATATTTTTATATTGTATAAACGATAATTATTTTACGTCTGGTAGCGTTTAGTGTCCCGCAAAGTTTTAACCTAGGTTCTAACCTTTTAAATAGTACTTTGGTACTTTTTGTATGCGTAGATAATCGACATAGAAAAACAAAAGTACTTACTTATTTTGAGTAAGAACAGAGAAATTACGTCATTCATCCAAATACCGCCTTCTTGTTTCCAATAGTCCCTTCGTTCTTTGTAGTGGACACAGAAAATACAGAGATATATACAATAGTTGTACATGGAATCTATTCTCCGTGTAGATAAAGCTCCCTCAATCCTCCTTTGATAAAGTACCAAAATATATTACCGTGATAGAATGTAATGTTACTACATCATCTATGCCACGTTGTAAAGCAGATGTTCGCGCGAAACGGCTCATTCAATTGAATTACAATACGCGAACGAAATAATATTCGAGGTTGTGATTTATATGGGTGGTAGGTATTCTTCATTCGTTTTGTGTTCACTGCAGGTAGGTAGGTACTTAAGTAACTATACTCCATTGGTTTAGGTAGTTAAGTAAAGGTAAACAAGTCTTAAAAAGTACTTTTTATAGATAACTTTCTTCTTAAAAAATACGTTAGAACCAATTAAATTTATTTTAGATTTTTATTTTAGTTTCTTTTTCCTCTTCGTAGATGTAACTGCTTAAGCAAAATATTTAATCTGTCTAGATGTCTGTTGTAAAGATCCCAAAAAGACAGATTCTCTTATCCATTCAAAATACAACGAATTACACACATCAAAAGTGTCTAGGGATCAACATATATTTTTGCAATAACTTTTCTCCTGATTGATATTAATTAAAATTTTCTTTAAGGATTCATCAAATAAAGTGTTTTCGTTTGTCACAGTAACGATAAACCAAGTCACCTTTGCATTAATAAAGAAATTTGCCATTTTCCTAATAAAGGGATTTTTGACATTTGAACCACTAACACAAAAGTTCGAAAAAAAGACTGAAATAACAGTTTTCTCTAAAATTTTATTGGGTAACTTAAACAATTAATAATCCGTGTTTCTACCGCGAACACTAACAACACAAGAACATCGGTTTGGCATACTCAAAATGAGTTCATCCAAATCACGCTGTGGAATGGCCGCCCATGTTCGTTGCAACAACAAAAAAAGGTCTTCTTGCGACTGGATACCCTCCATATTCGGCAGAGCTCTTCTCTGTAGCATATCCCATGCATGCTCAATCGGGTTCAAGTCTGGCGACTGAGCAGGCCAGGGCAGGACATTGATGTTAGCTGCGGCGAGAGTATGTCTTACAACTCTTGCGGTGTGCGGTCGTGCATTATCATGCATTAACTGAAATAAGGGACCGATTTGCACTTGTAGAGGAACGATGACGTCTGATACAATCGTCTCAGCATAAATTTGAGCGTTGAGGTTGCCTCTGATCCAAATCAACTCAGTTCTTCCGCCGATCCAAATACCCGCCCATACCATGATGGTTCCACCACTATAAGGATGGACTTCCTGGCAGGATTTTAATCGCTGTTGGCATCCAGGGGTTCTCCAGTGTCGTATACGTCTTGTATCCGGTCTCATACCAAAACGAGACTCATCAGAAAAGCACACGAAACGCCATTGTTCTTCTGCCCAATTTCTGTGTTCAAGAGCCCATTGATATCGAATCCTACGATTGTGCATTGCTATAGGTGGTACCCGTAGCGGTCTTCGGGAATGAAGGTTCACTTCATGCAAGCGGTTTCTGACTGTTTGGTCGCTAATTAAGTTCCCTGAAGAGTGATGAAGCCTCACGGCTAACATCATGGCGGTTATTGTTGGAGCTCTTCGAGTTAAGATTTGAATGTATCGGTCTTGTCTCCGTGTGGTGCAGCGATACCGTCCTCCATGGCGCTCAGCCACGGTACCAGTGCTTCGGTAACGTGTCCAAAGTCGACTGATAACACTCTGACTTGTATTCAGAGCTAAAGCCACAGTACGTTGCCGGGAACCAGCTTCTATCATTCCCACGGCTCTGAGCATTTCTTCCCTGCTTAAATGACGTCGCCGCTCCATAATAACGTTGGTTTTAATCAGTAGTAGGGAAACAGTAGCACTAATAATGTCTTCAATGCGTTGTATGTTTTTATAGGGAAAATATTGACAGCTGATTTTCATCTTTTACTCGAATTTGATTCACAGTTCCTGATTCAAATTATGAAATGCACCAAAAAGGATCCATATAAATTTATAAAATCATAAATTTATTACAAAGCCACATCTCAATCTCAAGAAATCCGCATAAAAATGCTTGATCCCTAGACACTTTTGATGTGTGTAGATAACGTTGCTAAATTGAAGAGTACAATTGTGACTTAGCGTGACAACTTAAGTGACAGGTATTACGTTCAGTCAGTTTTATTTGTTTGGTATAAATTCACTCAAAACATTGCCGGTTATCGTGTGAAACTTTTGACGATTTCATTTAAAATGGTTTATTGTGTTATAGAATAACTTCGTTAAAGTGCGTGTGAATAGGCTTTAGTGAAATTTTGGTATTTGTGCAACAAATAAAATTATTCTAAAATTTGTAATAAAAGGTTTAGCATATCTAATTATAATAATCACGTGTTTTTTTTTTGTTTACCTTTAGTTAACAACCTAAACCAACGGAGTGTAGTCAGTATAAAGTTAAGAGATATCATGTGTGGCGTTATCTTGAGCATAAAGTGTACAGTTTATGAAAGCTAGTGTTAGTAGTTTTCTTTAGATACAATCCTTGTCATCTTTGCAGTAGGTATTAAAGAAAATGTTTATTTAATTTTTTTATTTCACCATTTATGTACTGTATTATATAAACAGACAGAACAGAAAAATAGGTACAAAGGTGATGCTTATTTCATAAGAAATCTACATAACAATGTTGTGTTGTAAAACTCGAAAACGTAGAGTTAGTTAAGTTAATCTTGCAAAGCGATAAGATTCTTGCAACAACCTCTATTCTTTTGATCCCGCCCTCGCCCGCCCGCCTGTTTGATGGCGATATACTCGCCCCCTATTACATGGGACTTAAGGTCGAACTAGTTGCGAGCTCGAACTTATGGTGGTGTTGGTGGGCATGACCAAAAAGCACGCTGTCTCATCTAGCATCGAGTTCGACAGAGATAGTATCAGTGATGAGCAGTTAGACGCTAGTCTATACGCACAACTTCTAGCTCACATGCACACAAAAACCGTTCCGAACTGAAACGCGTGTAAAAAAATACGAAAAGTCCTTTGGAAAATCGAGTTTTTGAAAAAACCACTACATAAATCAGTTACAAATAAAGTTAATTGAACTCTTCTATTATTGGGCTTTGTCGTTACCTCTCTCAATCCTCTTTTATTTATTAGTTACCTACTTACACCCAAAGTTTCGAATAAATTAGCACGAAAAACGAATCTTTGTTGGCTCATAACTTTTTTCCGCACAGACAAAATTAGTAGGTAATAAGACAAAACGAAATCATGCTTAACTTTTGATGTACAGACGCCAGCAGGTCAACCTAACCCAATCTGTCAAAATTCTGTGATAGATTTTCAACTTTAGTACAAAGGAATAAGGTTCATATTCAATTGGGAAAATCTGACAGATTGGGGTAGCTTGATGTGCTGGCCTCTGTACATTGTAAAACAGTGGAGTAATACCCTCCCGAAATTTGTATGGAAAAAATGTCGACTAGTGCCACCTTAAACAATAACTGGCGAAATATGACTGTACTATAAGTACACCACTGCCCAACCCTTCAGGAAAATAAGGCATGATGTTTTTATGTTATGTCAATATCTATAATATCTACCTAAGTATGTAGAAATGGAAATGAAAGCTGAACCCTTCCACTGATTAATAACCAACATTTCTTATATCACGAACCTCATTTTTTTGTCCCTTTCAACAAAAGACTGGTGGTTCCGCGGTTCCTACGAACTATCAAACTCAACCCTTCCTGTCCCCACATGCCCGCGAAACTTAACACATTATTAATGAACACTGCACTCGTCGCCCGCAAATATAATTTATCTCGACAAACTTTCTAAAGTGTCAACCCTATTTCATTTAATGAATGGGATCAAGTTTGGGTGCCCTATCATTTATGTTATTAAATGTTTACTCCCCCGTGTTCGAGTCATTTTGTGTGATGTTCTAACTGTATTTGAACAACGATTCGAAGTTTTAAGAGCTTTAGGATTAATGTCTTTGAAAACGTATTTTGGAAGTTAGAATTTATAGATAGAAAGTATTGATGATAAACACTTACAGAAAAAGTAAATAATATTATGTTGCTACAGCAAAATTGCGTGAACCCAAAATATTCGGTAGGTTGAAAACGTTCGATGAATTAGAACGAACAAAAAATGGTGCAGTGTCGTACTCTTGTGCGAACAGCACACTTCCAGTTTTCCTTAACCTAGTTCTTTCCGGAAAAATAATGGGGCGTGTTTGTAGGTTTTTGTGGGAATTGAAAGGCGGCCAACAAGCTTTCGGAACGCTGGCTTTGAATAAGGTAATCATCCAATTTTCAAACGAAAGTAATCATGTTATTCGTGAAAATGAAAGGATGGTACAATTTTGTTCGAAACGCTGTCCAATATTTGATTTATATTCCTACAATTCCAATACATTTTCTTGTCTTCAAATGTACATATTACATGACAGAATATAAAAGCATAGATCCCAACTTTGCATTCTCACAAACTGTTTGAAGTTTGTCATATCGAGCGTGCGATGAAAGAATAGGAGAGAGGGATAATGTTAAAAAATTCAAAGTAGCATCTGGTTGTAACACGTTCACGAGAAATATGTCTTGAAGTGCGTCATATGCTGGATTCTCATGTCTCGGCTGCATTAAAGGAACGAGTTGAGAAATGTAGACGGTACGTCCCGGTGCTAAACTACGTTTTTATTGTTTAAAATTTCAGTTTTGCGGGTACGTGTGGTCGCGTGCGTGGTAAAATTTTGAGGTTATATTCTATTTGTTTTAAATGTATTTTTACTATATTTCTAGAGATATACGGAAAAATAATGTGAGTGGGAATGCCGGAGGAGGACGCCCTAGAATGACAGTGACCTTATCGGTGATTTTTATCGGTTCTTCAGAAAGGTCTCGCAACTGGCGTGAGTGGATGACCAGATGTATGAAAGTAAAGCCTCGTATTCACTAGGCAACATATGACGCGTGACATGTTGCACAACGTGTTGCTCAACATGTTGAAAGTTAGCGCGGAACTTTTTCTGCAACGTTGTCTGTCTACACATGATAAGTCTTCGACAATATGTCTCCAGTGGAACTAGTGTTGATTTCAGCAGCGGTGGTTATAATTTTATTGAAAAATGCATCAAAAAGAAAAAAACCAAATTGGTGGGTTAGAAATTACTTACTAAATAAAGAAAATGTATTCTGTGATTGATGGATCTTTTACGAATTTTACCCGAATGAGCACACATTCGTTACACCACAAGGACATTTCTGCGCGTCACGTCTCCACTCGACACCATTTGATGCTCAATTGCATGTTGCACAGAAACAAACAACAAGCCGCGTCATATTGCGCGACAGCTGGCAACGACGCGCGCTGTTGTTCAACGCTGCCGAACACGTTGAGCTTCATGTGTTGCGCGTCAATTGTTGCCTAGTGGATAGGTATGATGCTTAAACGAAGCAAAAGGATTAAAGGATCGTAGCAGGTGCCGTTCTGCAGTTTCTGCTTACCACCCCCATTGGTAGAAAGCGTGAGTTTATGAATGCATGAGCCACATAAAAAGAAAGTGTCCTAGTATAGGAAAATATTCGCTGTTTTGGGAATCGGTTGCAAAATATTGATTTTACAATAGACTGGTGTATCTTTAATGCAGTACCTACACACTTACTGACGTCAGTCCACTCAAGTTCAGACAATCAACTATTTTCATCACATATTTATAGAGTTTCAACAATTATATTTTGATCCTACTATTATGCGTTAGTCTATTAATTACCGACTTCAAAAAAAGGACGTTATTTTGAATGACAACTGCAGTTATTATTAAAAAGTGTGTCCATTCTGCAGCCTACGCAGATTGTCTATCAATCAATTATTTTGAGCATGTTTCCCGGTTGTCGCTAAAAATATAGGTAATAAATATCGCTATATTCTAGTGCCCAGTGGATGGCTGTTTCGAAAATATTTTTGGACTAAAAAACATTCGCTATTAGAACAACGGCATTCCACATAAAAAAAGTTCAACATGAAGTCAAATAAACTCTTCGAAAAAATTTAAAAGTACAACCACGTAAGTTTTATTACTGACGTAAAACAAAGGTAATTCATTCTCAGAAGTTAATTTCAGCTGTTTAATATTCAGCCAACACTCCCCATCCCTTAAATTAAGCATAGAGAACAAACTCGAAACTTTTCCCGGGTATAAAATTTGAAAGTTTGAAAAAAAAAAACGCCTTGGACGAAACGACGCTTATTTTAATTTGAGATAGGATGTTTTTTTGCGGAATTAGCGCATAATCCCCACTCGTCGACTCATTAATCAACCGCTAACGACTTTAGATTGCGGGCCAGAAACGGGCTGAATGCTGACCTAAGCTCCAGATACTGCGTTTGCCTTCGTCTCAAATGCACTTCAAGATTAGTTTGATAGTTGGAATTGTGAAACTTGAATTGAAAGAGTCTTTATGATGTCGGAAATCGTCACTGTTCCTTAGATTTTCACAAAAGACGGAGAACTTATCAAACATAAGTTAAACGTTTTACAGGAAGAAGTCAACGAGGTACCTAATACTTATAATAAAAATAGTCCTCCAGACCGAATTTCGGCCATGGCGTCCAATCTTAGAGGAAATTGGCCATCTACGCGGGAGATATTATAATCCGCAAGTGTTATTACGTATAGTAGGTATTTGTCTATCAAGAAAGATCCCCTCTATCTAATCTACGCTAGAGTAATTCAACTGGATAAGGCGCTTGAATGTCAGCAACTGTACCTTATACGCATAAACTAATCTAACATCTGTTGGTATCTAACTCACCCAACTGCATAGTAATCCGAACCGGATTTCAGCTGACATCTTCTAACGGAATCCTTTGGTAAACTTCTGACCGCAAACTAAGTCCCTAACCTAGCTCCTTTCAATAAATTGATTTAAATTTACCTTATGTAACAGAAGCAATAGGAAACTGCCATCTCTCATTTAATTGTTTCCTAGCAAACTAAAATCTAATTTTAATTGGATCACAGCCCAGTCATTGTTCTGAAGTAGATGAATTGAAACGCGATGGAATTTATATTCGATCCTACAGTTAAGCATTGCCTTGTTAGGTATCCGTTACTGATTTGAAGGTTCACGATTGGGGAGGTATCATTGGATTTCATTAATTGGAACATAAGATGATTGCTCTCATCAAATTATTTTCAGAGCTTCGATACTTTATATCCGGAATACTTATATCCGTGGATTTGATAAGTTTTGGCTTTCAACGTCAAACCCTAAACTGGAAGTGTCCGACTATGTTTGATACACTTGTTCTATTTTCGTGGTTGCGCTGTTTACCGGGAAACGGGTTAATGTGGTGCTTCCTAGGCGATGGCCTCGTATACCATATCTAGTCTAACCCCCAGCCTGTAAATGTATACTTCTGAAACATCCACCTCTCCAAAACTTCGAAAAATAAATCTGTGAAAACGAAAACTTGCTCGGAAGTCTATCCAGTGTAAAATGTTCTAGCAAAGATAATATTTGCACCACCTTTGTTACTCGTACACTATGCCATAATACTACAATCAAGCTTTATTATTATGTATTAACAATGATCTTGAACTATAAAAAATAAGTAACAAAAATAAATACGTTGTCATAACTTCCTCCAAAAGCCATAACTAGTCGACCGGTTTTAGTGTAATAAAAGGAAATAGCACGAAGTAGCGCGGGTTATATCTAGTCTTCAATAATACAGCGTCGTTAAATAAGAAGCTTTGTTCGCGGGACATGTCGGCAGTGGGACTTGGGCGCTAGATTCGACATGATAAATGTTGAGTACGAGACTCTATACAAAGGCAATTTCAATGGTCATACATCAGAATTTAAGAATTTTAGCGACAGCGACACCACGTTCTGCAGCTTTGCTGGTGAATGGTGATAGGAACTACGTTTTAATTGCAAAGGAAATTCGTCCTGCAAAGAACAATTTGCATGAGATCCTCGTTAAACGCAGGCTCGCGGTAATGAAGTGACTAGAGCAGACTTGCGCTGTTCATACAGATAATAAATAGTAAATCATAACAGATTGAGGAAGGCGAGTAAAGTTCAGCACTATTATTTAAGGCAATAGTCGTAGTTCTGATATATTTTTATTCGTACGTAAGAGGAGAGCTTTTGGAAAAGAAGAACGTAAAACTTTCAGAAACTTTTATGACAAAGCTAATATATACGAAGATAGCATCAGGTATACTGGCCAAATAAACGTTGAAATCGTTTGACTGTATAAAACTTGCGATTTTATGGCTGTTGTTTAACTTCAAGTCATTCCTGTAGTAAGTATCGGCGGCTAGATTCTTTAGTTTTCAGGCTATCGATTGATTTATTGCTGGTAATAGGGATGATAAGTAATATTAGAAATGTTCGAACAAATAATGTAGTTTCACGGAAGGCATAGAAAAACGAGATTATCGAAAAACATCAGTAAAATCAATGGAAGTTTGGAGAAGCTACACACTTTAAAAGTTTTTGGTGTGGATTATTCCCGTGCTTGTCGCGCGGTAGTGACAATGTATGGCGCTAGTATGAAGTTACTAGCAGCGCCCCGCGGTTTCACCCGCGTAAGTTTCGATCCCGTGGGAATATCGGGATAAAAAGTATCCTATGTGTTAATCCTGGTTATAAACTATATGTGTGCCAAACCTCATCCAAATCCGTTCAGTAGTTTTTGCGTGAAAGAGTAACAAACATCCATCCATCCCATCCTCACAAACTTTCGCATTTATAATATTAGTAGGTTTAGTAGGATAGTAGGAAGTAGGATATTAGTAGGAAGTAGGACATAGTCGTGACGTCACTTCTATGGTGGTTCCGTATTTGTCTAGTAGTTATTTAAAAATGTTTATAACTTGGAAGTTTTTTAAGCTTTTAGAATTTTTGTAGTAAGTAGGTACATATTGTTTGCACTATTTGCAATTTTTTTTTTGAGTTTAAAATTTAAAAAAAATTGCCGTCATGCCTATTGATTCAATGCTTCTTGTATTCTTAATTAATTCAAACTCAGGTAACGCTGAGTTTTTATTTGTTTGTTAATTAAGCTTGTCTGTATTAAATACTATCTCAAAATTATAGGTCGGTTATCTAGGACGAGGACGATGTCTGTATTAGCCATTCTGTCACATTTTTTTTCCACTTTATCTCTCTTGAAGTATACCATGTTATTATCTCGGTTCCGCATACCGACTCTAATCTGCATGTTTCCCAGAAATTCCTTTTGACAATTGACGTTTGGATGAATGTGATATGTCACATCACTCTTGCCGAATTCATAATTTTACGAAAGAGATTTCTTTCAATCGGCAACGGCACATTTAATATGCAAATCAGATTTGAATTCCTTTCAAAAATAAAAGCTTAAGTAGGTACATATGCTCCGGGTTCGGTGTAATTTGTATAAATAAAACGCTGTTCCTTGGTAAGCGAATCACTTGATAACGACGGGACCGATTTAGTCATTTTTGTTTCTTTTGACATTTTAAAACAAATAAAAATAGCCAAGTGTGTCGCTGTTAAGAAAATTGGAAAATTTTCCCGGAAAAAAATTAATTTCGGGAATAACTGCACTTAGTTTTCTATGGGATTTTTAATTTGGACAGGACAATGGCCCCGATTCTGTTGTTCACAAACTAAACTAAATTTTATTTCAGTGCATCTTTTTCTTTCTATTTCACAAAGAAAAGGACAGAAGATAAATATTAGTTTAGTCCTGTCAAATTAGTGAGCGCCTGACGTAAATTGACGTATTTTTAGTAGCCAATTTTTTAATCTCGTCTAACTTGTCTATGGATTATCTAATTTGACAGGACTAAACTAATATTTCATCTTCTGTCCTTTTCGTAATGAAATACACACATCAAAAGTGTCTAGGGATCAACATATATTTTTGCAATAACTTTTCTCCTGATTGATATTAATTAAAATTTTCTTTAAGGATTCATCAAATAAAGTGTTTTCGTTTGTCACAGTAACGATAAACCAAGTCACCTTTGCATTAATAAAGAAATTTGCCATTTTCCTAATAAAGGGATTTTTGACATTTGAACCACTAACACAAAAGTTCGAAAAAAAGACTGAAATAACAGTTTTCTCTAAAATTTTATTGGGTAACTTAAACAATTAATAATCCGTGTTTCTACCGCGAACACTAACAACACAAGAACATCGGTTTGGCATACTCAAAATGAGTTCATCCAAATCACGCTGTGGAATGGCCGCCCATGTTCGTTGCAACAACAAAAAAAGGTCTTCTTGCGACTGGATACCCTCCATATTCGGCAGAGCTCTTCTCTGTAGCATATCCCATGCATGCTCAATCGGGTTCAAGTCTGGCGACTGAGCAGGCCAGGGCAGGACATTGATGTTAGCTGCGGCGAGAGTCTGTCTTACAACTCTTGCGGTGTGCGGTCGTGCATTATCATGCATTAACTGAAATAAGGGACCGATTTGCACTTGTAGAGGAACGATGACGTCTGATACAATCGTCTTAGCATAAATTTGAGCGTTGAGGTTGCCTCTGATCCAAATCAACTCAGTTCTTCCGCCGATCCAAATACCCGCCCATACCATGATGGTTCCACCACTATAAGGATGGACTTCCTGGCAGGATTTTAATCGCTGTTGGCGTCCAGGGGTTCTCCAGTGTCGTATACGTCTTGTATCCGGTCTCATACCAAAACGAGACTCATCAGAAAAGCACACGAATCATCCCCCCGGCCGGTCGTTGTGTCGAGCAGACGTGTTTTTTGTACTCACGAACATTTTATTTCGAAAAATTAGTCTTAAATACAGTAAATTGATCCAAAGTTACACCAATACGCGCAGAACAAAAGTTAGAACATACAGTGAAAAACTAAATCAGTGTATAAACTATTGTTGAATGTTTGAATTCAATGTTTTAAAGTGATCGTTAAAAACTCTAACTGTGCCGTGGCGAATGACCTTTGGACGGACCAATGACACACGTTTACGTCGATATTATTTTGTACTTTAACACATCGTCTAATTCGCCTATAATTGCTACAGTCTGAGTGGTCTAGAGGCGTAAGCCGTTCGCCCGAACTGGACGGAGCGACGAGACTTGAGTTCGAGCCCCGCAATATACGAAACTTTTTGGGACATCTAACTTTCTATTCTCGAAACGTTTCATCGTTTAAATAGTGGACGGACGAAAAGAAATCCTTATACAATGATGCTACGTCATACTCCACCTTCAACGCCTACACAAATTGAACAGAATTTACTGCAGGTAGGCCAACCAACACAAAATGATACCCAGGTACGAACACTTCCTTCAACGCCCATAATTGTGGAAGCGCAATGTACCACAATTCAAACTCATAAAATTAACCAAAGTGGGTCGGCACCAAATTTAACTACTATTCAAACTAATGAATATGTTACTACAAGAAAGCGTAAACATGACGATGAAAACGAGCGCTTTATGAATGACATGCAAAAATTGTTGGATTCACATTGCAAAAACTCTGAATCTCGCAGCAATAAAACAGATGCTTCGTTAAATGTTTTGCATCTTATGATGACGGAGTTGTTAAAACAAAACTCCGAAATTAGAGATTCCATCTCCTTTGTATCTAACCAGTATGAGGATATGCGAAATAGACTGGACCAGTTAGAATCTGAAAAGAAAACGGATTGCAAGTATATTCACGAACTTGAGGAAATAATTGACAACTTAGAGCGGATGCTGTACACCAAAAAGTTGGAAATTAAAAATATTCCTTTATCCTTAAAAGAAAGTGAGGAAGAGCTCTGTTTGATGGTATTAAATACAGCCAATGCTGTTGGCGCTCCCCTCCAAAGATCAGAAATTAAAGAGGTCTATAGTATGTGCAAAAAGGACAAAGCGCACGCTTAATAATAAACCGCAATAAGACAAAACTTCACTTTTTTGGGAAATCACGGTCAAAGTTTAATGCATTGTCGCGCGCTTTTGTAGAAAAGAGAGGGATGATCTAACAATCGGCCATTTTGGTTTGTTTCGCATGGTGGGATTGTACCTATAGATTCTTCAATCGGAGTTAGTTCGTTTTATTAAAAAAAGTGGGAATCCTTAATTTTTGACATATTCCGGTTTATTATTAAGCGTGCGAAAGCATCAAAAATAATTGTCGACTTAGCTAGCACTGCTACCAAAGAAACCATCATTAAGAAAGCAAGACAATTCAACTCAAATAACAAGCAGAACAAGCTCAGCTCTGTACACCTAAATATGGACGGCCCGGCTACACCCATCTACGTGTCTGATTTCTTGCCTCCTCAAGCGCAACACCTCTTCTATTTATCTAGAAAATTTGCAAAAGAACACAACTATTCCTACTGTTGGACCTCAGCTGGTAGAGTTTTTCTGCGGAAAAGTGAACCAGAAAAGCCAATAATAGTTAAATGTGAAGCGGATCTTGAAAAACTGGTACCGAATATCTGACTATATAATCTGTATTGTAATTTTTTAACTTTACTATTTAGGGTTTGGCATGTCTTACTTGCTTCTTTACATAAACTTTGTACCTACTTATACGCATTTCCACACGACTATACACACATCACACCTAACTACATTCACTCACATTTTATTAAAATGCCACTATACATTAATACACGTAAGAATCTCAATATTATCATTCTCCATATACACTTAAAAAGGGAAACGCTCAACATACAATCACCCCGCAATCACAAACCCATGCACCAACACATAACTAAAAACAACATTCGCTGATATAAACAATATAAACAATTTAGAAAATTTAGCCCTGACGGAATTGTATAGTTGTGAACCGGAATCTTGTAAAGCTATCATAACTAAACCAAGTTCGTTTCTAAAGATTTTGCAACAAAATATTAGAAGTATTAATAAAAATTATCTCAGCCTAAATATTTTACTAAAACGACTACAAATGAGCTGTGATATTATAATTCTGTCTGAATGCTGGCTCTCATCCGTTGATAACTTACCAATTATGCCTGGCTACTCTAGTTTTTCAACTACACGAAACTATAACCAAAACGACGGTGTAGTCGTCTACATAAATAACGACATTGATTACATTATGGAAGAACCGGAGGTCTTAGAAGCAAACTGCCTACTTATTAAAATAAATAAAAATACCGCCATAATTGCCATATACAGACCGCCTAGTTTTCACACATTAGATAATTTTTTACGCACTTTACAGGTACTGTTATTAAAACTATCGGGTTTCAAAAATGTTATTTTGATGGGTGACATAAATATAAATATCAAAGATTTAAATGTAACTACATCGAGCTATCGAGACTTACTCTCTTTTTTTGGTATGATACCAGCACATTATGAACAAACTAGAGCATCCAGCTGTCTGGACCATGTGATAATTAAATCTAAGGCTGCTTCTATTACATTTATTCTCCAATCTGCAGTTACTGATCACGAGGCCACCCTTTTCTGTTTGCGCTTAAGTGGACAAAATCACAAAGCAAAATTCGTGAGCAAAATTGACTTTGAAAATATGAATAGTGATTGTAAGGATATTGACTTTAATAATGTTTACGACAATAACATAAATCCTAATGACCTCATGATTAACTTCATCCAAAGCTTGCAAAAAATCATAATAGACAACACAATAAATATTAAAATCCCTAGAAACAAAATTACCATAAAACCGTGGATAACTCCTGGCCTACTGAGATGCATAAGAACAAGAGATAGAATGCATTACAAACTAAAACACAATCCGGACAATAATATCTTAAAAATATCCTACAAAAGATATAGAAACTTTTGTAATAACATAATAAAAAAATGCAAGAGACAATATGACAGGAATATACTTGATGAGGCAGGAAGTGATAATAAAAAGCTTTGGTCCGCTATTAAAACTATTACCCATATGAAAAAGTCAAATGCACCACCGTTGGAACTTTTAAATATTAAAACATCCCCACAAGATTCAGCTAACGCCGTAAATTCCTATTTTGCAAACGTGGGCATGGAGTTGAAAAGTAAGATTCCAACCGGGCTTCCGCCACTCCCAACGAACGCGGCAAATATCAAGTCCTCTTGTAACTCTTTTGTGCTTTTGGAGACATCTGAAGAAGAAGTGGAAGGAGTCATCAGCAACCTTCGCTCGGATTGTGGAGCAGGGTGGGACAATATAACGTCAACGGTCCTTAAGAATTTAAAAAACAATATAGTCCCTCCCCTCACTTATATCCTGAATAGATGTTTAGCTGAAGGCGTTTTTCCAGAATCCCTTAAAAAATCAATTGTTATCCCTATTTTTAAGTGCGGTGGCAAGGAGGAAGTGGCAAATTATCGGCCAATTTCTTTGCTAACCTCTATTTCAAAGGTTTTTGAAAGGATTATAAATAACAGATTTGTAAAATTCTTAGAAGATAAAAACATCTTATCACCTAACCAATATGGTTTCAGAAAAGGAAAATCTACAACTGACTGTATTCATGCTTTCACTGAACATATTGTAAGTAAATTAGACAATAGGAAAAAATGCCTGACTATCTTTCTAGACCTTCAGAAAGCTTTTGATACTGTATGCCCACTTATACTAATATCCAAACTAGAACATATGGGAATAAGGAACACACAGTTAAAACTATTTCAGAACTATTTACAAGATCGATCTCAATCAGTTCGGATAGACAATGTACTGAGTGAAGAAAGTCCGATAAATATTGGAATCCCACAAGGCAGTATCTTAGGTCCCCCCCTCTTTCTTTGCTATATAAATGATCTTTGCCAGCTTAACATTAGAAACTGTCATATAATGTCTTATGCCGACGACACCACCTTAACGTTTTATGGTAACTCATGGGACGAAACTTTTGTAGCGGCCCAAGAAGGTTTCAATATTGTAACTCGTTGGCTTGCTCTCAACAAACTGACATTAAATGCCACCAAAACTAAATATATAGAGTTCACAATACATAATGTAGCAGCACATACTAATAATTTCAATATTTATGCACACACATGTGATCTTCTAACCACAAACTGTGCCATGTGCCCAATGATATCTAAAACAGAAGCAATAAAATACTTAGGCATATTAATCGATAAAAACCTATCCCTCAAACATCACATTTCACATCTGGTCCAAAAAACAAGAAAACTCGTTCATATATTTAAAAATCTTAGGCATGTAGCGAGTTGGAGACTGGTTAAAACTGTATACAAATCCCTTTGCCAATCAATCTTATCGTATGGTATTTTCATATGGGGCGGCTCGTATAAAACGAATATCCTAAACGTTGAAAGAGCTCAACGACTTCTTCTAAAAGTTGCTCTCTTCAAACCACGTTTATACGCTACAACTACACTGTATGACGAAGCAAATGTATTAACAGTCAGACAGCTTTATATACTACAAACAGTTATAAAAAAGCATTCCTCTATAGACTTTTCTACAGCTAAGCAGAAGGTTAATACTAGGCGATTTTATGAAGTCTGTGTAACAAATCCGGTAAAAACATCTTTTGCCCAGAATTTCTTCAATTTCAGAGCAAGCAGATTATACAATAAAATTAACAAAATTCTTGCAATTGTTAATTTGTCTAAGAGAGAATGTATAAAGGAACTTACACAGTGGCTTTTACAACTTGATTATGAGGAAACTGAAAAATTGCTCACAATCTTGTCATAGTCTAGCATTTTCATAAATACATACCGCCATCCCTTCACGCACATATTCGTATAGTCATCCACCTTTATACGCACACACAACTACACCATCTTACTCTCTCTCTTACACACACACAACAACACACCACACACACGGCACCGCACACCTCACACTCACACTTCACACACTCTCACTTTACGCACTCACACTTCACACACTCACACTTCACATACTAACTTACACACACGCACACCCATTTTTCTTTTTGATTTTGTTTCATTAGTACCTTTCCATGTTATTATTTTCTTTTTTGATCAGATTTTTATTTTTTACAATATTTATTTATTATTTATTTATTTATTTATTTATTGAAACCACAATTATAACATCTTTACAGAATAATCCAAGGCGATGTTACAAGTCACCATATCCTTTACAAAAATAAAATAAAATAAAATCACCTGCCATGTATGCAAAATTGCAACAACGTTATAACGCTGTTGCAACCACGCCCACATGGCTACAATAGTCCTACATGTCTTACGTGCAACAATTATTTTGTGATAATTCCAATCTCGGCGAGGGGGGCCAGGAGTCCATAGCACAGGGTATCCTAGTTTGGATTCCTGACTCCCACAAGTCCTAGTACCTCCAATATTTGTAACACCTCTGTATAATTGTACTTTGTGGGAAATAAATTATTATTATTATTATTAATTAAGTTCCCTGAAGAGTGATGAAGCCTCACGGCTAACATCATGGCGGTTATTGTTGGAGCTCTTCGAGTTAAGATTTGAATGTATCGGTCTTGTCTCCGTGTGGTGCAGCGATACCGTCCTCCATGGCGCTCAGCCACGGTACCAGTGCTTCGGTAACGTGTCCAAAGTCGACTGATAACACTCTGACTTGTATTCAGAGCTAAAGCCACAGTACGTTGCCGGGAACCAGCTTCTATCATTCCCACGGCTCTGAGCATTTCTTCCCTGCTTAAATGACGTCGCCGCTCCATAATAACGTTGGTTTTAATCAGTAGTAGGGAAACAGTAGCACTAATAATGTCTTCAATGCGTTGTATGTTTTTATAGGGAAAATATTGACAGCTGATTTTCATCTTTTACTCGAATTTGATTCACAGTTCCTGATTCAAATTATGAAATGTACCAAAAAGGATCCAAATAAATTTATAAAATCATAAATTTATTACAAAGCCACATCTCAATCTCAAGAAATCCGCATAAAAATGCTTGATCCCTAGACACTTTTGATGTGTGTAGAAAGAAAAAGATGCACTGAACTTAAATTTAATTTAGTTTATGAACAACAGAATCGGGGCCAATGTCTGTCGGGCTAGCTAGTAGAAGATATATATACCTATTACAATAGTGGCTTCCTTCTAAAGTATTAAATCGACATCTTTTGGCAAAAACGCTCACACAGAAAAAAAAAACACCAGAAAAATCGACTAATTAAGGTCTCATCATGCAAGCAGTTTAATTACAGCTGAGAAAACCCGGAAGAAGACGCGTTGGTATTAATATGTGGGAGCATTGTTCCTCCACGAGACACTAACTAGATTCGCTATGATAAATGTACTGCACGAGATACGCGCCGACCGCTAACAAGATTAAAGTTGATTAACCGAACAATATGAACTGGGTCGGAGCAAAATTCAATTTTTAAAGTTGCCACCTTTATGGTGGTGGTGGTGGCTAATGTAGGGACGGGTGAGTTAGATGGCTTGACTGCTCAACTCTGCAGTATAGTTTTAGACTTGTTTAGCGGTATGGGTAATGCACTTGATAGCTTTCTTAAGGGGTTTATTTATTAACGACTAGCTTCTGTCCGCGACTTCGTCCGCGTAAATTTTTTTTGTTTCCCCGACCCACCCCGTCGCAACGTGTCGCCGGCCTGCGCTATTACTTCGTTTTCGCTTGGCGAAAACTTCAGACTTTTTTTCTTTTTGATCAACTTCTAAGGGTCCTAGCGTCAAGTTTAATAGAATATAGCCTTCCTCAAGAACTGGGCTATCAAACGCAAAAATATTTTTATATATGTGACCAAATACTTCCAGAGATTTAGAGCTTTCAAATCGTGTTTCAAACAAACAAACTCTTCAGCTTTATTATTAGTATTATTTTAAAACTATGATATCTCCTAAGATATACATTGAAATCAAATGATGTCACAGGCAATTTTGTTCAAAATTAAATACATGTGATGAATAACGTATTTATTTGGATAAGGATTAATACCATGTTTATAAAAACACCTTCGCAAATAATGCATTATTTTAGAACAAATTTGGTTAGCATAAAAGAGGTTATAGTGAGCTAACCTTAAAAGATAGACATATGCTGTCGCGGACTTTTTTTTAAAGCTTTTAAAGGGGAACAATTCCGTCATATATGATTTTTGCGAAACTTTAACCGTTTACGCAGCGCACGCAGCGGAAGCTTTCAATAGGAAAAAAATCCCCCGATTTTGAAACATTCTTCATTGGTGCTCCGCTCCTATTGGATTTAGCGTGATGATATATAGCCTATAGCCTTCCTCGATGAATGGGCTATCTAACACTGAAAGAGTTTTTCAAATCGGACCAGCAGTTCCTGAGATTAGCGCGTTCAAACAAACAAACAAACAAACAAACTCTTCAGCTTTATAATATTAGTATAGATGATGATTAAAGTTAAGTGAGGTTCAGACGTCAAAAAGTATGGTTAAACAGTTTGCTAATCACTACTTAACTTTAAGCAACGTTTATGAATAAAGTGGAAAGTAGTAGGGTTTTGGTGGGTTGGATAGGTGCTGGTTTGTGACGGCAGGTATTTATTTACTGTTTCTATACTTCAGACAAATCTTAAATTCATTCACTGACAACGCATATCCTAAACCGCTGATCTAGGAATATGATAATATTGCACAAGAGTTCCTTATACAGGGTTACTTGTAATTCGGCGTATATCCGTCAGGAGCTGATACCTGGGCCAAAATGCAACAAATTGAACCCTCTATAATGTATGGCCGAAATTCAATAGTGTTTAAGATATTTGAAACATTTTTGAAGCGTAAAATGAAAATATTGGTAAGATAACGCTCACCAGTTTAATTACCCCTTTAAATTCAAATATCTCGAAAACTATTGAATTTCGGCCATACATATGTGGGGTTCAATTTGTTGCATTTTGGATCCCCCTATCAACTCCTGACGGATATGACGTCGAATTACAAGTAAACCTGTATAAAGCAGTGGCGTGCACTCCATACATGCAAATAAGCTCTGCATACCCTGTAGTCCCATACATACATGCCCCTCTAAAAGTTAGATAATTAATTTTAAAAAATCATGGTAATTTAGCTAACGCGCCATCTATTACATTTTTTGGAACTAACTCGTTGGAGCGGCGCCGGCGAACACCCGCCGCAGGCAGCGCTCCCGTGAGCAAAAGCAACACTACGCCTTGCTTATTCTTCATAGAACGCACCTCGTGTAGTACACAGCAAAAGTGTGAGTGTGTGCGTGAAAATGTGCGCGCGTGTTGCAGTTTTAGAAGCATAGCTTACATTGCAAGCCGGCCAAATTGAGAACCCGTAAAAGCACCGCTTAATTGTTGTTTGCAGAGGGTCGACTTTTTTAGTCGGATTGTTGAAGGTTTTTCGCCATTTATTGTTTTCCTGGCGCAAGTGATTGCCTGTCAAGTAATTATTTAGTAATTTAAAAACATTGATAATTATACATATTCGATACCATAATGGTATCGAATATGTATAATTATCAATGTTTTTCCGAACTTCCGAAAATATGGAAGTCAAATGGTATTACCATTTGACTTCCATATTTTCGGAAGTTTACAAATAAGGAAAATTAATAGTTACGATTCCGGTCAGCGCATCGTCCGAACGATCATATTCTAGTCTAAAAAGAATTCATCAAAGAATAGGTACCTACTTGAATTTATACAATGTCATATTACGAAACACACGGGGCCAAAACAGACTCACAGATTTAGGTATCTATGATTACCTACAATCGAAATAGAACTTTAGTCAGATAGGCGCGTCGATTTGATTTACAAACATTAACTTGTAGAAAGTATTGAAGTATTGAATTAAAATTTAAGTAGTAGGTAGGTATGTAATTTATATTAAATTTTAATTGATTTGCGCAAAGAGAACAAAATTAACATCTCCAGACCTTTTCAAATTCTACTTTTGATATAATTTATGTTTATGTTAGGTACCATAAATCACTTATTTAGATATTCATGGTGGTTTGAAACAAACATCATTCAAAACCAATAATGGCGTCTGCGGTAAAAGTCAGATAGGTAGGGTAAAAAACTTACCAATTTCAGCTTGTTGACTTGTACAACAAACTGTAACTGGTAAGTTTTTTTTTTGTGCATACCCTGTCAGAAATCTCTGTGCACGCCACTGGTATAAAGCCCGGAATACACATGCCCGTAACTTGCATAAAAGTATGTAAGTAGCTTGCATGCCATTATGGTATTCACCAATCATAAATAATTATGGCACACAGCTTGCAAGCTATATGCATACTGTCGTGCAAGTTACAGGCATGTGTATTCCGAGTTTTAAGGAAGTTTTTATGAAAATTCATCACCTTGTGTGGCTAAATAGAGGATAAAAGTGTGTATGGGAGTTCGTATTTTTTTCTGATAGGAGTTCCCATTGGACACATGGTGTGTATTTTTTACAACATCATTTTAAAATGGACTATGAATTACGATTTGAAGTGTTTTGGTGTGTTGGTTTTAGACAAAGATCTTTACAATACTTTCAAAATTGTATCGAAACAAACCTCAAATTGAAAGCGCGTTGGCACTAGCACACAAACAATATGAAACGTGCCATCTTGAAAAATCCAATCTCCAAAACAAAATTTTGTTCATGAACTAAAAATACATGTTTATTTCCAACTACTTTCCATTTGAACGAACTCCTATAAATTTTTAAGTTCTTTTTCGATACAGTCACGTGTCGCAAACAGGAAAGCTTGTATAATCCTGGATGCAAAAGTTCCACTTGTTAATCGGATTCACTTGTTACGTACAGATTTTTGCTGATTTATACACTACGTTGGATTTTAACTCTTGCTAAGTTTTATATTCGGATATTGACTTCGTACCGTTCCTTGGCTATGGTTTGGGATAGCTAATCAGCCTTTACCTTTACTGCTGGGACACAAGTCTCCTCTCCTCGCGAGGGAGTGGGCTGTAATCTACCACGCTGGCCCAGTGCGTGTTGGTAGATGTCACTTGTCTAAGAATGTTTAGTTCTAGGACATGCCGGTTCCTCACGATGTTTTCTTTCACCGTTTTGAGAGCAGTGATGATGAAATTATTTACACAAATGAAATCGCCTGGAGTATTCTGGGTATCAAACTAACAGATCGGGTTAGGAATACGACCATCCGTTCCATCACAAAGATAACTTATGTCTCTTGGAAATCTGCCACGCTAAAATGGAACTGGGCTGGACACATCTGCCGCATTTCCGACGAACAATGGGCTATACTTCCGACCCAATGGGTCCCTCTTAATGGCAAGCGACATCGTGGAAGGCCCAGACGGAGATGGCGGAATGAACTGAACACCTTCAACAAGAACTGGTCTTTAGCAGCTTTAAACAGAGAGGAGTGGAAAGAGAGTAGGGAGGCCTTTGCCCTGCAGTGGGACATCACAAACTAATAATAAAGCGCCTGCCTGGGTTCGAACTCACGACTTACAACTCGTAAGTTGGGGCCGTTAGGTACCACTGGGTCTCCGCCGCTCTTGGAATGTTTAAATTAAGTTTCTTCTAACGCTGCTGCGCTAATGCTTCGTTGGTCTAGTGGGTGCAAGCGCTACTACTGACCTTGGACCTAAGACCTAAAGGGCGATTCTCGTAATTTAAAACGTTCAAAATCTAGTCGCAGTCTCATCTCGGCGACAAACAAATGTCAAAAACTTGCCAAAACATAGGGAAATTTGAGGTATTTTTGACATATTGAAACTGAGATCAGACTGTGAACGTTCTTCAAAATTACGAGGATTGCCCCTCTGATGTCTTAGGTTCGATTCCATGGTCGGGCAAAGTGCTTTTGGGTTTTTATATTAGGAATTTGTCAGTAGCAGCCCGGAGTCTGGATTTATGCCCGGTTGATGGGAATAGGCTCGTCCCTTATTACATGGGACTTTCAGAGAACCGGCATAATGTGGGTGTACTATAGGTAGACCTCTGCCTGACCCTTCGTGGAAACAGGCGTGATGTTGTGTTATGTTACTTGTAATTGGATTTACCTAGGAATTCATTAAAATTTTCCCCCTTACTAATAAACGTATAGCGTCTGTATAGTTACACAACGCCTTGTGCTCTTCTTTCGAAAGTCAAATTACTGACGACAAGAAAGAGTGAAATCGGTGTGTAACTATTCATCTGATATAATGCGTTTATTAGTAAAGGGGTCAATCTCACGTGAAAGGTTTTTCTTCTTACTATTTCAGTTTTGGCTCTTTTACTATTTGTGGCGTCTAACTGGGAAAGGACATTGGGAACTTTCGGACCCGCTTTTCGAAAAGTCGCGGACACCAATTAAATCTATATAAGTTGCTTACATACTATACCTGGTTTAAGAATCAGCTGTTTCCTACATTTTGACGAGTTATGCGAACACAAGCTGATTTTTTTTCGCGATTTCGGGTTTGGTCTCATAGTAATAGTTGTTCATAATGATGAGTACTATGACCCCTTAATCTAGGTTATCCATTAATTATGGAACACCATGTATAGTATAGGTAATAGCGAGGAAGGAGAAATACATTGAAATTAATTATTAAATTTATTATTTCAATTACATCAAATTGCATTATTTAAAATATTCTTTAATTTGAAAAGAACCGGCCTAACATTACTTTGATTGGTAACGCAAAACCCGCTTTTTCAATTCCTTTGTTCATATGCCTTTGAAAACTGAGCTTTCATAAGTAAAATTTTAATTACTAAGACCTAGAAAGGTCTCAAAGAGAATAATGTCATAATTGAACCGTGAAAATAATTCCTTACACAAGGAGTTTTTCAACTTACAGGTGCTTTTAAAATCTCACAGTATTTTTTTTAAGTGCTTATGTTGAACGTATTTGTACGTCATGGAAACGATGAAAATATTTCTTATAGGATGGGATAAAGCTGTGAATGTGTGATACTTTAATGTACCTAGGCTATTAGGAATAAAACTTTCATGCTCCTGTGTCGTAAGGTACGGTTACAATTAGTGATGTGCCGCTGGAAATATTGAAAATTTACGGGAACTTTCCCATTGTAAATTTACACAATACCTATTCCCAATATTCCCGTAAGTATTCCCAAAGTTTCCAAATATGTATTTAATACATTTTTCGCCAATACACTTTGCTGCATCTATTCTAGATCCACGAAATCAGGGGACACATCTTGCTCCTGAAGAAAACATTGATGGCAGCGATGTCATCTTTAATTTGACAGAACCTGCTAAACAAAATCAACTATTAGAAAATTTATCTCATTACAAATGCAGAAGTGGGAATTGGGGCAAAGATTTTGTGTGGAAAATGGCATCAAATATTGAACCTTTAGCTTGGTGGGAGGAACTATTTTCAAAAACAGTTCTAGGACAAACAGCTCTAAAATTTTTATCCCTCCCTGCTACTTCAGCAGCAGTACAAAGGTCGGTTTCCACATTTTCAAATATACACACTATGAAAAGATATCGACTGAAGACCAGCAGAGCTGGGAAAATAACTTTTATTGCCCACAACTGGAAGGTGATGAATAGAAATACGTCTAATAGTGTAGGAAAAAGTGCTCTCTCAGCGTCAAATGTAGAAGACAACATTAGTTCTAGCTCAGCTTCAAACTCCGGTGAGGAATTTTCTGATATCGCTTTGTCAGATAATGACGAATCCTATTCCTTGGAAGATCAAGTAACTAGGCGCGGTCGGCTAGTAAGTAATACTTTTTTATCTGATTCAGAATAACATTAAAATCATAATTTAATATTTTGAATATTGGTTTTAATAATTTGTAATAGCTATGATTCCTTGGTCCTTGCCAATGATGATGATTAAACATAATACATTTCTTTTAACAATAGGTGATAAAAACATGTTGATTTTTTACCAAAGTTAAAATCTCGTCATATTATTTTTATCAGTGGGTGAATTTGTAATAGGTAAAAACTTGTTGATTTTTTAAAAAGTTAAAATATTATTATTTTATTTTTGTTGGTGGGTGAATTTTTAATAGGTGAAATGATCTTGTTGATTTTTAAAAAAGTTAAAATCTTGTCTTTTTATTTTTGTCAGTAGTGAATTTGTAATAGTAGCTGACAAGAACTTGTTGATTTTTAAAAAAGTTAAAATATTGTCAATTTATTTTTGTCAGTGGGTAAATTTAAAAAAATTAATAGTGCGATGTTTCAATGGTGCTGATTATACGAGTATATTTAGTCTTTAAAGACAGATACTTGTTAATTTTAAACAAATATAAAAGTGTGTTGATTCCGTAGTTTATTAAAATTGTTAATTTTATTAAAATGTTTATAATTCTCAGAACCTGATTGTAAAATTGTGTTAAGAAACCAATGTGATTAAAAAGGTTTTAATAAAAATAAATAAATTTCTGATGCTTTGTAATTTTTTTTACTATGGGAATATTTACGGGAAGATTGTAAATTTACACGGAATATTCCCGTAAATATTGGAAACTTTGAAAATTTTCAACTTATATGTATAATCAATTATCGACGTAATCACGATAGTACGCAAATTTACCTAATTAATTGGCTAGCATATAATAAAAAAACACTAAAGTACATTATCATCAATATTCCCCTAAATTTCCAGTTTTGGGAATATTGCCGGGCACGTTTACGGGAATATTCCCGAAGTTTCCAAAATTCCCGGGAACGGCACATTACACAATGTTACAAAACATTTTGGGAAATAACGTTTAATGTCGGATCGAGATGGCTCCAGAAAAGGATGCCTTGAAAGAATTTGGGGGAGGCCTTTACTCAGCATACAGTGGGACAGTGTAAACTAATTAAAAAAAAGAAAAAAGTATCCTGTTTAACTATTCATCATTAAAAATTATTCCTGGAATTTTGGTTTTTGATGGAATTATCTTTTATATATGCTATGTTTAGCTAGGTACATTCAAAAACATCCAAGTGAAAAAAATCCGACCGTTTTGACTGAAATCCGAAAAATCCAGCGTATGAAGCTTAACACACGGAGAACTAAATCGATTGGAAAGCATTACGAGTCTTACCCTTTTCACAAGTTTCGCCCACCTCTCCTTATGTTTTTAAACCTGCAAGAAAAATAGTACCTATTACTTTGTCTCGGTAAGTACTTATCGGTTTTTGTTTTAAGACCGCCGTAAAATTTGCCTAGTTAAGCACATGCGATAAATTCTCGGGTCTTAAAATAGTTTAACCGAAACTGGAAATTTTAAATTCTGAAATATTCTGAACAATTCTTCAAATTCTGTTATAGGTACTAACTGTTGATGAACTGAGAAACATTATTAACCTCAGACTATGTTAAACTAACGCCTTTTGTAACAAAAGATTTGGTAATACAGCGGATCCTATTAACGTTACCTCAATCAATTGTCACAGAGGATTGACGGACGTTACAATCTGACTGGAATCCCATGTTCCATTTACCACTAGGTATTGCATTATTGAACACCACACTTGATTTGGGAACAGAACCTGTCATCAATGGTCTCTATGGACAATCGCTGGAGCAATGAGCTGGTGCTAGCTTAATTATATTAACGATCAATTAATTAAACAAGCTCCAAGGCCATTAGATGGCACAATACGGCACAACAATGGAGTCTGGACGCGAAGTAATAAGCTGTTTACATCCCAAAAACACTGAAAAATAAAGGCATTCATTATAATTAGCGGAACAATATATCTGAATATTAGATGTATATTTGATGTCAAATATTATGATTAACATCCGTGTAATTTCTATCTCAATTTTCATAGCACTGAATAAAATTAACCTCGATACTCGCACCGCTCAATATTGTTTTGACCAATATTCTATCAGCGGATGCCAATATTAATATAAGATTTTCTACAACGTTCTCGCCCGGGTTACTTACAAAATATCAAGTATTACCATAAAACAGGCTCGGAGTTGCCAATATAACGTTATTAGCTTTATATCAGGGATCGCCGACTCTTTGACATGGGTTTATAGGCGTGTGAAGAGCAAATATAAGCCATCTATATTGATTCTATAATACTGCTTCATGTTTGCATCAAAAGTATGTGTTCAGTAGATTGTGTAAATGAAACTAATTCTGTAAGTAATTACCATTCCATATATCGTCGTTAAGTAAGAGTATGTACTCATATTTCATGATATAATTATCTGATTTGGGGAGCAATATTACTCGGGCGAACTTAATCTATTTAATGTTTCAGAATAAGGTTAATTAGAATTTGGACGTTATCATAATACCCCTCAATGCCCCATTATAGATTAAAACAAAAACGAGACTTACCCGTAATGCCTAAATCAATATCAGATTGAATTTCCTTTGTTTAGACGATGTAATTGTAAAACAGTTTATAAGCTTTTTGTTCCGAGGACGATTATTTTTCCATTACATATTTATTTTGATCCCGGTAACAATGTTAATCCAAATCTTGTTTCATTTTTGAGACTTGAACATAGTACAGATGCCAGCACATCAAGCTACCTGAAACTGTTAAATTACCCCAAACTATGAACCTTATTATAAAGTTGAAAATCTATTGAAGAAATTTGACAGCTTGATGTGTTGACGTCTGTACAGACGCCAGCAAGTCAACCTACCCCAATCTGTCAAATTTCTTTGATAGATTTTCAACTTTAAAACAAAGGAATAAGGTTCATATTCAATTGGGAAAATCTGACAGATTGGGGTAGCTTGATGTGCTGGCCTCTGTACAATCGGTGGTCGAATATCTGCAAATGAATTTTTTTGTCTCTTAAGTACTGAATAAACTAGTTTTAGGCCTTAAAGGTACTTAGGTTCCCAATAAAACACTAAAACAGAGTAAAGAACCTAACCTCATTCTATGTAGGAACTGTAATTTTCCAACTCACTCTCAGCTCAACTGTTTGCAGCGTGACCAAGCGAATCCTTCTGATTTTAAGACGACTCCGTATAAAGCTTAATCATAAAGACGGTGTTATTTTAAATTGTATTGTGGTCTGCAAACTCAACTTTCTTCGCATTTCCTCTTTCTACTTCATTATCTCCAAGTTTACCATAATTTGAATGTAATTATTCACGTGAAAAGGTCTCTAAGTAGATTGTGATGTTTAATTATTTTAGGAAAATTAATTTTGGCTCTCTCTGGTTACTTTGTTCATTTCATAGATTTCATTGGTGATTTTAACATGAATTATTGTTTAGTGTTATTGAACTATTGTGATTCATTTTCTACTCTACATTTCTTATATATTCACTTGCAGTACACAGATCTTCGTTCACATAGCTTTTTTACGTTACTGATGGCTCTTTGAAATATCTGCAATATTCATTACGATCGTAGCCTGCAGGCCTTTCTTTGCCGCGTGAAAAGCAGCTTTTGCTTCCAAAGCACTATGAAGTAGGTATCCAGAATGTGTTCAGTCCCGACTAAAAAATATTGCGCCGCAAAGTAAAAAAGGCGTAGAAAAATAGCGCAATGAAACATGCTTAGAGGATTTCTCTTCACAGTAATGCCGGTCCATTCAAAAGTTCCGTTCTCCTTTTGGGAAGCTTTATGTCCGGGTCAGTGGACAGTTTTCGAGGTTTCATTTGATTGGCTGGCGTTTTAATACTATAGGAGATTGCCCTATTTTCCGCCTAGAACTTACCTTTGAAATAGTTTTTTTAATTCAGGCGATTGTCCTCTTTTGCTTAATGTGTTTGGAATTTCAAAGAACAACTTTTTCTAGAGTTTTTTTTTTGCCTAGTAATTATTAAATTAAATATTCTCGGGTGGGTTGATTCCAAAGATCTTTTCGTGCTTAACCTTAAAACAGAAGATATTAAAAGTGCGTAGGCACTGAAATTAAGCAGTGACCTTTACGTAAATACGGCTTCAAAAAACGAATTCTCTTTGAATTTTTAACTATTTCATGCTGTTTCGTTTTATATTTTTTCTAGCGGCCCGCCCCAGCTTCGCACGGGTGCAATTTTCTGAAATTTTCTTCCATACAAACCTTGTCCTGGCAATACCGAACACAACAAAAAAGAATTATCCAATTTGGTGCAGTCATTCGGAAGTTACGCGCGTACATATATTTTGGCGATTCATTTTTATTTATATAGATTATTTCCTGTCTTAATATAAATCCTTTTTGTTCATTCCAGGTAAGTTTTCCATCAGTCGCCGGTCGGTGAGTACGACAATTTTATATTCATTAAGTATACCGCTGAACCATAGTGAAACGTTAAAAGCAGACCATTACATGAATCTTACTTTAAATCACTCTCGTCATCATCGATTTCGAGGACTTTATTATATTTTAACGACTCGATCGTTAACATACCCCTGGTTCGATTCCGTTATTGACACTTACTCGGGGTATTTTACTATTACCTACCAGATGTTTATTGAATCCAAAATCTTACTGCTTCAACTCCAAATATACGGAATACCTATATCTAATTTCCAGCCCAAGTCGTCCCACATTGCCGACGTGCTATAATTAAGGTACACCCACACCTAACAGTCGTATTTTGAGGGCTATTGGTGTGTCGTGGATATTAGGGTGTGGGTGTTCGTCACAAAGCACTTTATCATTCTCTTCATTGAATGCATACTCCATTTGCTATTTTAGACCTATTTATACACCAAATGAACTTAATCATCTAAAATTATCCTGCCTTCGCTTCTGATGATTATGAATGATTATTTATGACGTCATAACGAAAAGGATTAGCCCGTCTCAGGTACGGTGACATTAATTCTTCCGTTTAAACTCCTTGTATCTACGTAAACGTGTTTAGACTAAATAGATTGAAATTTAAATAGAGTTATAGCGCGCATCGGATACGCTGACAGGGGTTCGTACTCACTAAACATGGGAACCTGAAGCCGAGACATAGATTGTGTAATCCTAATTGCTTGTTAGTAGATATTGTTAATTATGCCCCTGAAGCAGAATCAACCAGATTCTACCGGTATAATTTTTTTGCAATAACTATGTTGTAATAATACGTCTCAAAACGTTATTTCTATAGACATTCATTTCGAAGCAACAATATATTGGGGAAATATATTATTTATTGCTACTGTTCCGTTCCAATTTGTCGGCTAGAAGAAAAATCATCGTCTACAAACACATAAAGAGTTCGCGTCCGCGGTTAACATAGACGACCTGGAGCCTGGGGCGCTCGCAATTCAGTCTTGAGAAACATACGGGCCTCTATTCAGGCCTTCGAACTCAACGGCTACAGAAATATATCGATATTGCATGTTCTGCGGCGTCCTGGCGAAATGAGTCTTTTGTTTTACGGTCTATTGTTCCTGTGGTCCTCTACATGCTTTATTGTACCCCAAGACGCTCGTTTCCATGTGTACTTTAGTTTATCATGATGAAGTCGCCTTAGTTTAGGTTAGCTAAATTAGTCAGCGCCTGACGTAAATTGACGTATTTTTAGTAGCCAATTTTTTAATCACGTCTAAACTTGTCTATGGATTATCTAATTTGACAGGACTAAACTAATATTTATCTTCTGTCCTTTTCTTAATGAAATAGAAAGAAAAAGATGCACTGAAGTTAAATTTAATTTATTTTGTGAACAACAGAATCGGGGCCAATCTCAGATATTTCTAACTTGAACTAATTATGAAATCATCTATGTATCTTAATTTGTCGTTAATATTTAAACAAAAGTTAAATATAAGCTATTTGTTTTGCCAGTAATGCTAGACATGCACTTTGCACAGTATAACTATGTCACTAAACGGACTTATAATGTACTTTCTAAATCTTTAAAGTCAAATATCGATACCTGGTAATATCACGAGCAGAGGTCCCTCATCCAACTCTATGGGACTGGCTGTAACACTCCGTTGCCCCCGTTTCTGCCGTGTGCACGGGAAAGTGAAAGTCACTGTTAACAGCAAACGGTGTGATTGTGTTCCTGTCAGAAAAGTTATTGCTCCCCTACAATGCATTAGATTGGCTTTTGCGTTAATTGCAATACGTAGTTGTGGATTACTTACAATGATCTAAAAGTATTTTTTGTTTGTAGTAGAACTATTGAGACGGTTAAAGAAACGATTTAAACTTAACGTTTGGTCCCTTAATCTGAAATGTTAACAAAGGAAAGGCTTAAATATTCTTCATCATTAACTATCCTTTTTTTATTTACTAAGGTTGGTCTCATTTGCATCATTGTTCTGTTCCAGTAAGCCCAGGTTTTGCGCGCTTAGCAAAAATGTAACTTAATAATTTTGCCCTCGCAAAAATATAGAACAAAAGATTTTGTACGTGAAATTTTCCTTCCGCGAAATTTTGCGATGTTACCGCACACAGTATGAGGCATACGTACCTAAATATTCTTGTGTATAGGTCGTAAGTCATCAGTGCATACGGCTGCGGAATGCCGGGTGTAATGTACAACATGCCTGTGATTTGTACTAAAATCCGCTTCACAACTTACATACCCTCATATTTGTTCCATGTGAATTATTACCACTATAGAGAGTCCAAAACGGTGGAATTAATTGGTTGCATATTTGGCCTAATGGTGTTTAATACACGTGGTCGTCATGGTTTTAGGCATTTGTTATAAACCGCAATTTTGCATCTGAAATATGATTTCGAACTTATCAAGTTATAAATAACCCGTCGAGTTATTTATTTATTCTTCTTGTTGTTATTATTAATGTTATGAATAACATTATTAATGTTACGAATGTTATAAATACATTTTTTAGAAAAAGTTCACAAAATGTCCAACTGCCAGTAAAGCAAGACCAGCCCGGAGCTATATTTCATGCTGCACTTTAAAACGTCTCTCTAGATTGCTTTGCTTTTGTTTTTTAGATTTCTCTCACTATAATGTTTTAAATTATATGACATACTTAGTTTATTTAAACAAGAATTGTAAGTACAAAATAAAAATAATAAAAAAAAACAAGAATTGTAAGTAGGTAGGTATCTGAAACATCATCATCTGTACATAATGTAAAATATGTTTGTCACAAAAAATCTATTAGTGCGTACCTAAATGTTACAGAAAATTGGAAGAGGAAAAACGTGACAAATGTTAAGCTTACCTGCTACGAGAAACTAACAGTCGGCTTCTCCAATGACCCTATTTTGATTAGAGGCTTTGAGCTTTGGAGATATTAACGGCCTCGCAAAGGTTCACTTGGTGATTAAAAGGGGCGTTAACATCGTAATTCGATTAAAAGATTGATGGCACCGATTTGTTGGGACGCCCTTAAATATTTGTCTCTTTCGCATGTTGGTCAATCTTAATACCTTTGGCTTTACGTCGAAAATCTTTTGCATTTACAACACAACCGACTATTTTTATATCAAAGTATCATTTGACCATGTGAGTTTACATACAAACTTACTTTAGCATTAAAATAAATTAGTTGGTATGTGGGATTCTACCATATATTTTTTTCAAGCTATTTATCCCGTACCTATGTTGCATCTGCCATGTTTTGTCTCTGCATCACCCTAAGGTTGACTGGTAGAAAATACCTCAGGCATTAAGTCCGCCTTTGTACAGTATTTTTTATTTAATTGTATATAAAGAATAAATATTTTTTTCAGGTAAAACAGGAACAACAAAAAATAAACTGCAAGTTTTCTACCGAGTTCTAATGGGTACACGAAAGCACTTCACTTCCATTTTTGCATCCTCTTCTCTCTTGCATTAAATGAAAAAATACTTGTAATACTTTCAGAAGTTACTGCTCCTAATGCATTTTCTGTAGCTCCGTCCTTTTCGCTCTCAAGTAATGAGTGAAGCAGTTGTATCCCAATGTTCGCCTTTTGAACGCTCGTGGTCCTTAGCCTGTAAAATATAGGTCGCAACCGCGGTTAGTTTACTTCATAAAAATCTTATTTCTGTTTCCTCTTATAAGTTTATAAAGTCTTTTGACTTTTGATTTGCATTTATAATTCATCAAAAAGTTGGAGTGGCTTCAGAGGGTAAACCGTTCTGAATAAATCTATTGGGATACCTCTTTAGGTACTCGTACTTACTCGATTTTCACCAGTTTTCGCAGAAGTTTGTAAACTGTTTCGTGGAAAACGAATTTGAAGCTTATGATTTGATCTGATTTTAGAAATTTTGGCATACTAAAAGCCAACCAACCAACGATTATCTATTTTTTTGAAATAGCAGTAACATTGGCTTTACCCTATAATGACGAGTATTATTTCAATATTATTCTTTGATTGCAGGCAAGTCATAGAAAAAATAAACACATTTAAAAGGAAATGATAAAAAATGTCCTTGATCGAATATCGGCAGGTAGCATTAACCAGCTGTCGCTTGACCCTCTTTTCAACTCGCGATTTTTTTTGCGGAGGTGGCTTAATTTGCGAGGGATTAAATATTTTTCAATGCCATGATTTATGACGTCATAATATCCTTTTTTGGTTAGCACAGAAATCTTAACGATTCATCCGAACAGATTTATATGAAGGTGTAGTAAAGTACCGAGCCGGCTAGGTTATCCCCGGGTATTTTCGTTGAGTTATTACGCTAGCTTTGACCAGGATTAGATTAATGCAAACGGAAAGCGGAGACACTATTTCATTTTAAACCACCTGGCAGAGATAGAGTTCATCTCTGCGTTATTATTTTATCTGCGTTTGAAAATTAAGACAAAGACAATGGACCATAATTTTAAAAAATGCGACCAAATATTTATGTTTATGATTGTACATACACAACAAAATTATTCAAAATGCAAATCAGAATGAGAATAAATAAAGCGTATTATTTCGGCGCTTATCTTTGTTTTTGAAACATCTAATTTTAGACGTCAGTCTCATTTTCATGCATCATCCTCGTAACAGGGAGGCGCAGCTTAACATAATTAATCACCCAATTTTCCTCTCTTTTTGACGTTTTTTTTTTGTATTTTCCAATCAGGGTATCTCTTGGATAAACGCACCTGCGGAAGGCTCAAATCGTAACGAATATTGGTAATGAAGAATTATTGAATTTTGGTATCACAACGAAATGAGTTCGCGTTTTAGTAAGAGCGATGCGATGATCTGGCAATCAGATCGAATATCTGGAATGAAGTTTGATTACTGGAAGTGGCCGATAAACATACAGCAAGAACTGCTAAATGATCATCACTTATCCCTTTTTATGGTGCACTTACAAATGAAAAGTCCCCAGTTTACTTAAATGATTGTATTTAGATTAATTAAAAAAGCATGTTTGACGTAGTATTAGACTGTCTGTTCGGTTGGAAAAAGCAATCAAGTTTTAGGGTCGGAAGTTTACGTATTTTTTATAGTTCGTTCTTTTACGGCAGTTTTGGACCGTTTTAGAAACGTCTTTGATTTTGAATAGGTAAACCTCCTGAAGTCAATATCAGTTTGCTAATTATTAGAAACTAGCTTCTGTCCGCGACTTGGACCGCGTGAAATTTCTTGTTAACATAAAATATATCGAATGGTACTCGGCAATAATGTAGCTTCCCATTAGTGAAAGAATTTTCGGAATCGGATCAGTAGTTCCGAAGATTACCGCCTACATACAAACTCACAAATTTTACCTCTTTATAATATTAGTATTGATAATCGATATTAAAGTTAAAGTTATCAAAACCCATTTGTTGAATCGTATAACGCATTAAGCTAATTGCTTTCTTACTGCCTTTATTTATATCACCTCTTACGTTAACATTATTCAAATGAACAGCAAATGCAATAGAGATCACTCACTGCAGCGCTGTTTAGTTGAACATTCAATTTTGCTCCTCGAAGTTCGTGCAGCGCTGGGAATAATTGATTAATGAATGACGTTATGTATGCAACACAGGTGCCAACTATTAGTTTAGGGTCAGATTATCTAAAGGCGAAGTTGAGGCTTGAATAAATTAGATGGTAGTTTGTTGTTCACGGTCAAAATCGAATTAACGATGGCAGCTTTCGCAGCTGTGTCGAAAACAGCTTCTGTTTGAACATCACCCGTATTGTGATGTAATATGAAAGTGAGTTGCATCTGTAGTCTGCGTCGTTTGTCGCAAGAAAATTGAGAGATGAATAGCATCATGCTCTAGAAAATCGGTCCAAATTGGTAAATGACATTAATAGCGCAATCTGGGTCTTTGGTCCATGATGTAACTCTTCTGCCAGATGAGATTCTGCAAAACCTTTCTACCTGACCATTCAAGAGGTTTTATTTGTGTTTGTTTTGTTTGATTTATTTAGTTTTATTTTAATATTTGTGTCGAATATTGTACTGGTACTGGAACTGCCAGTAGGATTTTTTTTTGTTTTTGGTAGCCCAATTCTGGAGGAAGGTTATATGCTATTTATCGTCACGGCACGACCCTTAGGAGCCTTAGGAGAAAACAATCTGAAAGAACGCTAAGCGAAAACGAAATAATAGCGCAGGCGGGAAATAAGACTGTTATTTTAGTATATATTGTGGTGTCTTACGAACTTCCACGTGAACAAAGTCTCGGGCACAAAGTCTCAGAAGCTAGTGTTACTATAAAACTATGTCATAACTTGCCCTTGCAGGCACATTGTTTCTTTTTTGACAAAATAATATTGTGAAAACACAAAGCGGTCTGCCAAGAATACACGTTGAGACGACAAAAAACAAATTAAATCATAGCCTAACGATCTTGGCGTAGAATGTTGTAAGTATCAGTAACTCAGAGATACTGTTTTATACGTCCGTCTGGAAATAAAAACCGTTGATGTGATTAATGAAAGTGCATTAAGATAAAATTTTACTATACTACCCAGCTAAGTTTATCGGTGCGTTTACTTTAATGTTGTCGTTCTCTTAAACGTTTTTCTTTTGTGGTGCTTGTTAAGGGCGAGATTATTGTAACTGAATTGTCGATTACTTTCAGAATGGTGTTCAAATGATGATAATGGCGTAGTTTTCTTTATCAGTGTTTCATTATTTATATAATTAAATTACTAGCAGCGCCCCGCGGTTCCACCTGCAATCCCGTGGGAATATCGGGATAAAAATCCTATGTGTTAATCCAGGTTATAAACTTTCTGTGTGCCAAATTTCATCCAAATCCGTTCAGTAGATTCTGCGTGATAAAGTAACAAACATACAAATACACTCACAAACTTCGCCTTTATAATATTAGTGTGATGTGAAGTGTGATGCTTTATTGTACACCACAAAAATACATAGCAAAAAAATAGATCAAACACTACAAAATAAACAATGGACTTCGCTTGCTGCGATCTCTTTTAGGCAACCTTGGAATAGACAGTGATTTACCTGAACTTGTATTATTTTTTAATTGGTGCGCTAATTGTGGCTACGGCTGTACTAGTTTTTAACATAAAAAAAACTTAATCACTAATATAATTTAAACACTCTGGCCTTTACATTTATTAGGTCTGAAGGAGGAATGACTCTCAGTGCAAAATAGACAAATTAAAATTCATTTATTAAATTTAGGGCTAATTATTCAATCGACAGATATTTGTTTATTCGTGGAATAAAATTGACGTCTGACAGTTTTTGTATGGAAGAACTGTCAAAAATTCAAAATTATTCCCCGGATAAAGTTATCTGTCATTGGAAAAATCAGCCCTTAAACATCTAAACTAATATTATAAAGATATTTTTTTTATCCCGATATTCCTACGGGAAACTTTTGCTGGTGAAATCTCGTAGCACCTAGTAGTTAATAAACATACAAGTAACATGGCATGAAATTCTAATTAACAGAAAACTTAGAAAGATTTAACAGTGGGTCCAAAACTAGGCAAGGCTTGCATCTAAAACCAACAAAAAAAGTTAACACCAACGCAAGAAAAAGGAAAGGAAAAATACTGAAAAGGGAAAATTGTCATAGTAGTCAACGGAATGAAATGAAAAAGTGTACATAACACTGCTTCCATAACTTCTAATACTTCCAGGCCCCTTTTGACAAACTAACAACCTGTCAAACTTCTTCATAACCACGCAACAAAAACGCCAACCAAACTTACGTCGCGTCGAGCATAGTATCAACTTTTCTTCTTACATTAACGCGTATCGCGTTAGCTATCGCTACTTGCGCTTCATTCGTCGAGGCGCCTCCTGACGTCCAAGAGAAACTGATGAGGGTCGCGAGTGTCGGGGACATGCCGCAAGCCCACAAAAGCACGCTGGTGTGAAATGTATACGGGTATAGGAACATAGAACCGTCTGACTTCTTAGACGAGACTGTAGGCATGTAGTTGTAATGTTTGAGAGACTTTTTGGAAAACAAAGGGCTTTTTTGGTTGTCGTGAAAAGACATTGTGGTAGCGCTACGATGAAAATCAAGATCGATTTTGTCTTAATAGGTTCCCAACAAAAAGGAATATGTTACTTAGGTACATTGAATAAAAGTAGGTCAGTCATACCCAGCTTTTAAGCTTTAATTTTTATAGCGACGGCAAAGTTAAAAATCAATTTAACACCAGTTTTTATGTCAAACTTCGAACATTCCATTCTCATTAACAAAGTTGCAGGAAAAGTAAAGTACGACATTTCATAATTGTGCAGTCTGTACTTATTCTATGAAATTGATGCTTTTCATCCTACTTTCTACTAATATTATAAACGCGAAAGTTTGTGAGGATGGATAGGTGTTTGTTACTCTTTCACGCAAAAACTACTTAACGGATTTGGATGAAATTTGGCACACAGATAGTTTATAAGCATAATTAACACATAGGACACTTCATCCCGATATTACCACGGGATCGAAACTTATGCGGGTGAAACCGCGGGGCGCTGCTAGTAATCTATATTTTGTTTATTGAATAACATCACAGATACCTAAACGACCCTTTTCTTTGATGAATGTCGAAAATATTTCTGTAAAGAATGTTAGTATTTCTTCCTTAAAGCGTACCTAAGTATTTGCGTCTATATTTAAACCTAAATTGTTTTAATTAAAGGTCCCAGAAGTATCGGGCCAATTACAGCTTAAATAGGCTTGTCAACTGAAAAAATCTAATTAGTCCGTCAGTTAGATTATCAAAAAATATTTGACGCGCATTTTTTCTTTTGTTATGTAAACCAAAATTGACAAAGATACGAACCTTTTAAAATTCTCAATACGTCACACCTTGGTATAATTATTTTTAGTGAGTTCTGACGTCACGAGCCCCTACTCCCGAGTTTTGATGGTTTTATCTTTGTCAATATTCATTGATTTAAAAAACAAAAAATACGTGTCCATTATTTTCCAATACTCTTACTGACGGACTAAATAAATTTTCAATTTATTGATGGTGGAAATTAGCCTATTAAATCTAGTTTACTTTTGGTACGGCTACTTGTAGTACCTGCCTACTTTTAGTAAAAGCACATATATTTTGTATTAGAAGGTCTAGTGGTGCCCAAAGTCGAGAAATAATGTATGGATTTACGACCAACAATAAATATGATAATTCACCTGTTCGCGCCGCGCCGTTAGTGAGTTTCCACGTGAATAAACATTGTGAATATGAATTTCCCTGGGAATTTTATTTTAGGTAAAGTCTTATTTTGATATATTTTTTCTTGGAACGTAGATAGTTCACTAGCCTTTGAGACTTCAATTTCCATTTTAATGAAGTAGCTTCTATTACAATTTGAAATATCAATGTAGCAATAATGATGCCTTAGCAGTAGTCATGGGATGAAAAGATAATGAACATTCATATATTATCTCCTAACAGTTCATGGCTGCCTAAGCTGCAGAAAAATGGCATTTAATCAATGTCAAATTCAGTATAATTGTAAATGAAGTATCTCCACCCACCAATTCTAAAATGAAAATAAACAACAATAACCTAATCTCCCTTGCATTGAAACTGTCTAAATTCGAGCATCTAATTGGCGTAATCAGCTTCATTCATCATATTGCGCTTAATGCTTTGTGAATGTTGATTAATGACCACTTTAATACGCTCGCCTCGAAAATTCAAATACGCTAACTTTGTTCTAGGCAGACTTTCTGTTGAGTTTGTCCCTAAATTATTTACTTTGCTCAAAATTCGATTATGAACAAGAATATTGCTGATTTCCATGTGATTTCGAGATTATTTTAGTTACTCTGAGAATGTTGTATACCGTTTCGTGAAGCGTAATTTCACAAAATGTTACCTTTTTGCTGTAAAAATGTGTCTGCACACAAAGTCGCAGGAAAAAGACAGTTTCTCAGACACTACACCTTGTCTCTCCTACATTTATTAATCTCGCTACTTAGTAGTTTTTACTTCGTCTGCGTTATTAATTCCGCTCTCATAACGCTGCTACGATAAGCGACATTAGTTACAACTTTTTACCGACGTACGAGCAAAAAAAAGTTGAACGAAAATGTAATGAACTTTGGTATCTGGCCATCATGGTACCTACTGGGGTATCAAAACAAAAAAAAAAGTGTTGGGAACTGCAGCCGTAGTCGGGGTTGACCGCAGTAAACCGAGCAAGCGGAAAGAAATTTTCATTTGATATTCCGTTTTTATGGGGCAACTTGGTTGTTGGACCGCCAACATCGTTAGAGGTCGTGGTGTGTATGAAAGCGGACACTGAATTGACTTGTACTTCCAAGAATTAATTGTGATTGAGTTATTCAGTGATACAGAACCAATTGCTATCATTATTGAGTACCGATTAGAATGCCTTTGTCTCCCTATTGATTGCGGAGAAGGCCCTATTCAGGTGGTTGGTCAATAATGTTGACTATGACAATTAAGGTAGGTACGTTCAATATACATACTTATAAATGACATTTTACATTACGTAATGTAAAAGTAGCTAAATGGATCTCATTAACAAGAGTATTCGTGAACCTTTGACAGTCGTTACGGGTAGTCAGAAGTCCGAAAGTCTGACCACCAGTCTTGCCAAGGGGTGTCGTGTTTGTTCCAGTGGAAGTCAGATAGGCAGTCGTTCCATGTAAAATTCCAGCTGCATTCGGTTTGACTTGCAGCCAGTAACATAGTTGGGAAAAGGCTAGGCAGGCAGATATATTATTCTTATAAATTGCGTTTTACATTACGTATTTATTTATTAAAACTTTATGCACAAGTAAAAACTGTACAAAGGCGGACTTAATGCCTTGGGCATTTTCTGCCAGTCTACCTTAGGGGGATGCAGAAACAATACACAGTAGGTGCAATAACAGAAAACAAATTAGAAAATATTTATTACTAAAATATATGAATACATATGTACATACATACAACAAAATATATAAAAAAAGTTATAATTATATAGAGATAAAAAAGAAAATCTACAACAACTAATTATGAGACGAATCTGCCAACTTCTTGTGTATGGGTTCTCGAGCTTTCACTTTAAGGGCCTATAATACCTCAAATAGCTTAGCATGATCCTCCGTTATGTCGAAAATACTGCAGCATTAATTTTGAAATAAATATATGGTAAAGTTGAGGATTAATCTTAGGTCTTATGTTTGACGAAAACACAATTCCATAAAATTTTCTCGATGGAAAAAAAATCCAAAGTTACCTCCAAACCGAACAAAAACCGCTGGTATTAAAAAATACTTCAAATTAGATCATGGAACTTTGTATACTAACTGAACTAACTTAAAGCAGGTCTTGTGTTTTTATTTTTTATTAATTACCATTATTTTCACCTTAAAAATCAAATACCTAAACTATTGGCGCTGACTGCCGCCTAGCACGGCACTCTGTCTCGCTCTCACCCAGCCCGCGAGCAGTATCATGCGAGCGAGATAAAGAGTGAATTTTTGCTGAGGTAGTTCAGACTCTTAAATGTGAACCGATTGGTTACCATCCTGATATTCTGAGGGAGCGCATTCCAAAGGAAAACCGCCTGGACAAAGAAAGAAGTTTTTATAAAGCCAGAGCGATTCACGTATTGTAAAAGCAACTAAAGTAATCTCATATTAACAAGTAATTGCCAAAGTGAACTACAGCTATCGATCAACGTAATACATTACGTTATCAATAGAGATCCAATTAGGTACAGACGCCAGCAGGTCAACCTACCCCAATCTGTCAAATTTCTTTGATAGATTTTCAACTTTAGCACAAAGGAATAAGGTTCATATTCAATTGGGAAAATCTGACAGATTGGGGTAGCTTGATGTGCTGGCCTCTGTACCTACCTACAAAAAAAAAAATACAATCTCAAAACACTAGTTGGCGTTTGCCCTTTCCTTCAAATACAAAGTTCATTGTACATTTCTTGCTTTAAATTTCATGCATCGCCCACAAACACGCCGCTGCCTTACGGTATTAAGTCCCAGTAATGTTGCAAGATTTCGCTAATGTTGCCGTATTTTGAACACCACATATGTTACGCAATACCATTGTCGCAGGCACGGGACGTATAATATACCTACTTACATAAGTCAGAACGTGAAGGAAACAATTTTGTAAGCTCTGGCTGTGTCAATGTCTCCTTTTAAAAGGTCGGTAGAATTATGTATCTTCCTTTCCTCGTTAAGTACATTTTAGGGCATGTTATTGTTGGCAGGCTTTACTTTCACTAGCAAATTCTCAGGAGAAAACAGGTCTAATGAGGATGTTGTCTATTGACAAGATACTTTGAGAAACCTTCGCAGTTTGTGGCACGTACGTACGCAGAATCAGGAATTTCATCAAAAAACAAATTGGTAAGGCTTGTTTGTGACTTCTGAAAGGCTTTAAGCCGGATTCAAGTCTGGCAAAGCTAGTAAAAAAACCAAGGCTCTTGAATATCTATCTTTTAATGCCGAATGTGAAGACTATTTTGGTCCTTCTACTCTTAACTAATACCACTTATATACATGTTGATGTCGCCTCTCTTAATAAAAACCATTTACTTACAAAGAAAATAGGAGATTCGTTAATAAATTGTAGGTTTCATTACACTCAGATACCCAAGGTACTAGCACGTTGACTTAATTTGTTTGTTTAGTCATACACCCCAAGTTTAATCAGATAAAATGGCTGCCTTTTAATAAATACAAGTATTTTAATACACCAGCTTTAATGAAGATTCCTTCCACTGGTAGTTTTCTCTGAATACTCATCTGAGGTTTTTAAATAGCTTGCTAATACTTTAACCATTGTCTTTTTGTTTTCAAGATCTCCAGTTATGAACTGAAAGTTTAAATATTTTACAGCTTTCCATTTTAGTATTAATTTCAGCATGAGAACAATTTATCTTCAACAAAAGGCCGGCCAATTAAAGCAAAATTATCTTTTAGCTTAAATAGCGCACTGAACTTGCGAATATGCCTGACATTACCATAGAGATGAGACCGCACTTTCGTTGCCACAAAAGTTAGCCGCACCCGCAATAGGGAAGTCGGGTTATTTTTACGAGGTAACTTCGTGTGTGGCTTCCACAATAGCGCCAGTAGCCTCTAATTCATATACCTATCGTTATTTTATAGCTATCGGTTTAATAGTTTTACACAAAGGTTTTTTATTATCTAGAGGCTTGAGTAAGTCAGGGTAGCAGGGACTTTGACACGCAGCTTGTCACCATAGATTTAGTAGCTACATCTGTTTCATACATTTTGGCGTATGAATTGTACTTTTCTATGAAACCTCAGATTTTTTTTATAAGAGGAAAAATTACCACGCTTGGGGGGCTTAGAATCATAAGCTGAATTCATGGTTACAGTTCTGCGTTTTGCTGCCAGTACAGAACAGTTGTTTAACACTTTGTGTCATTGACAATTTTTTTTTTTTTGCATTCAAATACAAAGATTTCTGTGACCGAAAACGCGTCGTTTTACTATCGAATGGTGGCTTCGTTTTGGTAATGCGAAACTGGTCCTATGAAAAGCCTGGAAGTTCTGCTTGCGAATATTCCATGAAGCATTCGGTACTACTAGGGACAAAGAGCACGCATTGGCAAATTTGCTTCATTAGTATAGATGGCGATTCTCAGTAAGTTGTGAAAATATTTGTATGATTTGATGTTAAAGCCTGATAAATCTGAACACTGCACTAGTTCTTAACAATAGTGTGCTCGTGTACTTATATCTGCAATGAAAGTTGGGTGTGCCAGATGAAGTATGAACGTTGAATGAATGCTATGGTAATTTTCTTTGTGCATACATAATAGGAATTGCGTGTGTGTTTATGAAACTTCATGGAGGTTGTAATGACAAAAAGTCGGCACCTACTATACGGTAATGTATGCTTAGGTCGTTTAATTTCAATAAAGTTTTGTAACTGGCACATCTGGTATGTTAGACTCACAATCCAAACGTGATTTTTCTACTTGATTTAGAAGTCTACTACCGGTTTCTTAAGTACAGAATAAAAAGCCATTTAGCATAGCATAACCAGCATATACTGTTGGAATACAAGCCTCCTCCCAGTGAGAGTACCGTAGTGGATATCCTAGAACCAAAAATTCTAAGACATGTGACATCTATCAAAAGCACTAACTTTAGTGTGGTTTGAATAAAGGTTATAACGCCACACAGGAAGGTCCCAAGGTCACCATGAATATTAATATGACAGTTTCCACCTCGGAGAATATTCTGCATTAAAATATATTTTCCCTTCAGCTTTCCTCCCTTATTTTTCTCTCGGCTATTACTTTCTCGTCATCTACTCATACGTTTATACCCAAAAGGGACCCGATATCAATAAAGTTTTTGCTTTTAATATCTACTTGAAAGTGTCGCACTAGTTCGCGCTTGTAACATCTTATTTAAGTTCCCAATGTAGAAATGAGCTTAATTGCTAATTCCTTGGAAATTTTCTAACGAATTTATCCATGCTGGGGGTATTCGCGTGCTAACTTTAGAAATAAAATTAGGCACTTATCCTAACTTTGTGGATATAGTACACGAAGCGGTACTATTAAAAACAACTTTTAATTTGGATTTTGTACCAGATTTTCTATAAATAGTGTTTTTGTAGTATTCACTTCCTCCAAGTCTCCACAATTCAAAATCCGACCCCGTCTGGAGAATATTTCCCTTCAATTAAAACAAGCGCATCACGGGTCAACCGCTAGTCTCCGGGCTATATGGGTCAAGGTAACTGTGCCCCTTATAATCCTATTCAGCGTTCGTGCTCCGGTTGGTCTCGAATCAAACAAAAATGTATCCCCGTTTCAAATACAATAGCAAGGAAATACGGATGCATAACTAATTTGTCCAAGTAGGTATATTTGTAGAGGCATTTTCTATACGAATTTCGGGAGGGTATTACTCCACTGTTTGACATTGTGCATCCAAAGTTAAACATGAAATCGTTTTTTCTTATTATTAATTTTGTCTGTACGGAAACTGAATAGTAAAATAAAAACCCATTAAAAAGTTATAAGCCTTCGTTTTTCTTGCTATTTTTTTAACGTAACTTTGGGTGTAAATAAGTAATAAAAGAACTGTAAAATCTTCAAAACAAAGTCGGTAGGTACCTACACAGCTCAGTTATTGAAAAGTTCAATAAACTTTATTAGTAATTGATTTATGCAGTGTTTTTTTTCATAAAACTCGATTTTCCAAACTTTTCGAATCTTTTTACGCGCTTTTCAGTTCGGAACGGTGCTTGTGTGCGTGAGAACTAGACGTTGTGCGTGTAGACTAGCGTCTAACTGCTCATCACTGATACTGTCTCTGTCGGACACGATGCCAGGTGAGACAGCGTGCTTTTTGGCCATGCTCACCAGTGAGTTCGAGCTCGCGACTAGCCTTAAGATGTGTTTCTGAAGCAACATTACATATTAACGTTATTTGTGTTGTATAGAGATTACTTATAAATTATTGATCAATGGCTACGTTTTTTTTCTCTGTCATCTGTCAGGCAAGATGACACCTCAAAATTTTCCATTTTTTTTTCAATTTTAATGTATTTATTTTGAAACATTCAAGAAAGCTTCAAAAATTCACAAAGAATGTACGCAATATGGACGGAGTGATGGCGTTAAGGAGAAATATCTTGATGCTGCGTGAGTTTGCGTGATCCTTCGCTGCTTTGTCCACAGCGCACAGGATGGATGGAAAGCACCACATGAAATAATGTTTTGCTCCATTGGTGTAATTGCTGTATGGCGTTCCAGTGTGAAGATAAATAAATAAATAAATACATGTTTCTAAAAACTCGTCGAATGCAACAATGGCTGACGTATTTTCATTTCATTTCAGCCCGGAATCACCCACTGTTGGGTATAGGCTTCCCCTTTTTTCTGTAATACTTCCCTGTTCCCTGCGTCCTTCATCCAGGTGTTCTCCGCGACTTGCCGATTTCATCAACCCAACGCGCTTTTGAATGACTGACGTTTAATAATTTGTGTATTCTTGATACCAATATAATAATGAGTAAATTTGTTAAGTTGATAAATAGCACTACATAAAGAATCGTAACGAGTAATGATATGACGTGTAGAAATAGCATTGAAAATGTTAATGACAGGCAAGTGAAAGCTGCTAAGAAAAGCCTCTCCTTAGTTCTTGTCTCAATATTTAGCTAATTAATTCTGTAGGCGTAAGTAAACCTCCTTTGTAAGTGATTTTAAGTACCTCGTTCTGCACACACATCTCAATGCTCAATTCAGTGAAATATCTCTTGAAGGGAAACAATGTTCCTAATACTGTTATGTAGTATATTTTTAATCATTCTGAATTACAGGCTTTTCAAAGCAAGTCTAAACATTGCTTTCGAATATAAGATTTTCTATTGAGTTTTTGTGTTGTTCTTGGGCGCGACTACACATTAATATATCAACACACTGTTCCATGTTTCATCCAAGTCAAGCAAAATCTTTGCTGAAAATGGACAATTGCATAATTCACTGTATTACAATGTCTTACAATATTCAGATCTTGCAAAAACAACGGAAACTCCACTACTTTATGGGCATCAGAAATTAGAGGATATTCCTGATCAGTTAGGAGTGAGCATTACAACGGGCTCTTGATCGAATCACACGGAAACCTAGCCGTAACGCACGGTGTACTAGCGTGCTCGGTTTCGTTGTTTTATTTATGAATAAATCGGAGGTTGGTTAGAGAGTGCCCGCTCGTATGATCGGTCCTAAAATTGAATTATTTCCAGCTCGGCTCCCCTTTCGGGTGATCCCGGAACGTCGAACATAGTATCCTCAATTTGCATAGCTGCGCTGTAACGATGCAACAACGAAAATTTGATTTATTTAGAGGCGAAGCGCATCCTCATGCATTTTCTTTTTTGTTTTTCCGCAACAATTTTAGCCATGGTTAGGTCAGCTGTCTGTAGTTTTTTGTATTTGTGTAACCAAATAGCCCGATGTTGTCTTGTCATGTTCTTGTTGGTTTGTTTTTCAGCTTTAAATTATTTTTAAGCGCCTTTTAAGGTTTGAGCATTTAGCAGATTTCATTATAAACGTTGTACCTTCATAGGCTACCGATAGACTGAGTTTGCTGTGATATTCAATATTGCGAATACAGGTCCAAATTTAGTTTCTTTGATATTATATTATATTCAATATTGATTACTCTTTTCGGTTAACTCAACACTGAGCCGTTCAGCGAAATCAATTTAATATTTCGATAGAAGCAAATCAATTTAAAAAAGGCTTTCAAGGTTGAGGTTTATTTTCTTATAGGTTTGTCATCTTTCTTATACGGTTCTAAACATGTGGTTTTTAAAATTAGACAAGAACTTTATCTTAAATTTGAGGTCTGGTCTCAAAATCAATTATTTTACAATAAAATTTATCATCAAAAGAACTCTTCACCCAATTCTATTTTTTTCTGCAGTAAAATTGGTTCGTAGCTAAATGTATGTCTCTTTAACTTTCGAAATTGGGTTAAGGATAGAATGAAGGTAAGCAACTTACTTGGCGCATAAACACGTTACTTGTGCAGTTAGATTCTGTATTTACGTGAAAATTTCGTTATTATCCGTTACTAGATTTGTTGATTGGAAAAATAGAAAAATCACGTGACTTTTGTCTGCATATATTCAAATTCAAGCAAGTGCTTGTAGGCAGCGACCGTTAAGACCTTGCGATACCATAAATCCTTTTTCAGCTGATCTTGAATCTCTAATGCTGACACGAGTTAGACCTCTGTTTTGTGTGAAAAGAGCACATGCCGCATTAAAAGTCCGGCTGTTTTGAGCTGGGCCTCGACAGTGGAGTGAATGAAGGCGGGGGAGGCTGGTCCGCGCAGCCTCCGAAGCGCCCGGCCGACTGCCAGTCGACGTCGCGCCAAGCGGGAACCACCACGCGCTACCCGCTCATATTACGCTCAACAACTAACCAAATAGTGGCATTTTTATGTGCTAAACTACAACATTGTAAGTAACGTTACCGCATCATCACACGCAAACAAAATTTGGATTCAACCAGTGTCTATCATCAAATCGACCTTTCCAAAAACATCATCAATTCAAACGTTGACGCTGCCGGCGATAGCTTCTTGTATCTTTTTTGTTCGTTAAACGGCAATTACATTCGCTGCCGTGGCGAAATGTGATGTATTCTAAGTACGATTCGTCCGTAGTCACCTGAGATGTCTAGAGGTCGCCGCGTAGACGATGTCAGTGAGCTACATTAATGTGCGCGCCAATCACGTGTATTGTTCGGACTGCCTTGATTTTCTTCGCATTTGAAACATTCAACACCCTTTCTACGAACATCAGATGATGACAGTATTAAAAAAATGCTTCACTATTTCAAAAAAGCGTAGGTGGACTTAGTGATAAATGTACCGTGAAAGTTGGTATTCAGAATACGTACATTTTGTCATGCTTATCTCACAAAGGGGTGGCTTCATCAATTGTTACAAGCTGTTGCTGGGCAGGTTTTTCTAATATTATGAAATGGGTTTTTATTTAGTACCTACCCGGTACATTTTGTAAGGTTTTATGTAGTACATTTTCTGTATTCAATATTTTAAGTCATGAAAGAAAACGAATTGATAAAAATATAGCATAGCAGCCAAAATGTATATACGTTAATTCTAGTAGTTGGCAAGCCGCTGACATTTACTACTCTCTTTGTAGATCGCCTACATATCGAGTGGGATCGCCTGTAAGTCCTTGTTAACTGCCGTAATCCCGTCGTGTAAGCCCGCTCCTAGTTTATATTAGATGCCTTTTGGGCATTCCCAAAACTTTCTTCTTTCAAATGAAAGAGTTATTGATTTAAGTAAAGGTAGACGTGATTGGTTATTGTTTGTTTAAAATATTGTGGAGGTCACGCCTATTCCAATGATGTGTATTGTTCTTTTGTGGTTTAGTTGCTACAACATTGATAATAAGTCTTGTTGGATTTTAGGATTGAAGCATTGGTTTTTACAAATGTATGTTACTAATGTATGACAATGATGAATACATAATAATGATCTTAATACCATTGACAGCTGCGCTCCACACATTATTATTTATAGCCTATCGTTAACCCTGGTTCTCTTCACATTTCTTCATTGCTTTTGCACCAATCGCATCAAGGTCTAACCTTCCTTAAATGTTGGTACTAAAATAGGTACTTGACCTGAAATGGATTCAACGCTCTTATATTACAGCACTTTATCACCGAAATCAGTAATTACAACCTCTAAATTCATTTGATTAAAATGAGCACTTAAATTTTTCAAATTAAAATTCCTCAGTGAACTTAATTTGGCTCGCAAATGTATAACCTCATTTCGTTACCCTCTTCATGGGAGCTTTCGTTGATACGTTTCCGAGGTATAATCTAATGCTGACCCGTCTCAGTCCTTTCATTTTCTAAATTTCGGTGTTAAGTGTGTCTGTGGTTCCGTCAAGGCTTTGCTTAAATCCTTTTTTGCTAGGATTAGGAAAGCGTCCAGCTTTTGACGGTTCATGGGTCAGTAGGGTTTGAAGGTGACACGTGAAATTTATTCATTTTTCTATATGTATACTACTGAAGATGATACTTTTCAGAAAAAATAACTCATGAAGTCATGGAATCCTGTTTCCTTGATTGTTTGCATAGGGATTTTGGACGATAAATTATTATTTCTTGGTTACAAGGCACGAGTGCTGTTATTGTAAAACTTCTACGAATTTCCCCAAAATGTACCTCTTAACAGTTTTGTAGAGCATCATGTTCGGCTCGTTTGCCACAACCAAGTACTATGGCGAAGCGATTAACGTTCGAGAAATCGAAAAGGATTTAGTTAGGGCGAGGGAGCCGTTTGCAGGATTAAATGGGCTTAGTTTGCGAACCAAGAATTGCCAGATAGTTAAAAACAAGGACCATCCTTATATTTCATTTCTATCTCCCAAAAAACTCCACAAATCCATCTAATTAAATTATTATCTTGAGAACTGATCTGTTTTCTCTATTATTACTTTGCAAGAATTGATCCGATTCGTTTTAATTTCGAGAATTCAATCATACCTTTATTTAAACTTGTTTGATGATGAAAATACAACTCATCCATTAATTTATCTTACTACTTTTCACCGGATTAAATTTGGGTTTTGTATAAAACCTACAAGCGTATCAGATGCTAGTGGGTTTCACGATTCGTTAAATAAAATAAGACGTATAATAAAATTGCTTGTTCATTATTTATTGTTCCACGAGGCTATACTTTGATCAGTCGATCCATTAAAACCTTAAAATATACTTAACTAGCGGCCCACCCCGGCTTCGCACGGGTAGATATTGGTATTTAACAAAAAATTTAAAACTTTTAACACTTTCTTCGCAGACTTTTCATGCTTAGAACACTCGATCAAGTCTGCTTTTGACGAAACAAACAATCAAAATCATCCGTTTGGGAGTTATGATGCTGCAACTACCCACACACAGACACATAGATCCACACGTCAAACTTATAACACTCCTCTTTTTGTGTTGGGGCTTAATAAATAAAATAGTATAAAGATAATTTATATAAGAATTAATACCAAGGTACGAATAATGTGGCCTAGTTTGTACCGGCGTTACTATTGCATATTTTGACATGAAAGATTAGTTATTGTGACAAAACTGTAATAGTTAGACATAGTTATCCCGGATTTTTTTGTAGATATTGATGTCCTTTATAAAACTGTAGTACATAACTTTGCTCTATTGTTAGTAGTTTCCGCAGCGTACGCGATATAAGGTTTTATTTGGTATTTTTTCATTTGGGTTACATTGTCGAAGTTTTCATGCGGATCCCTAACATTTTTTAAAATATTCTATAGCCTATGTTCATCATATTGAAAGAATTTTTCCAATTGGTCCAGTAGTTTTAGAGCCTATTTAATTCAAACAAACAAATCTTTCCTCTTTAATTATAATAGTGTAGATTAAATTCTTCATCTGTTCGCTCTTGACCATCATCATCATCAGCCTATTCCAGTCCATTGCTGGGCATAGGCATCTCCAATTGTTGCCACTGCCAGTCCCTCTTATCCATCATTACTAACTAACCAGCTTGCGAAAATCATCGTACCGTCTAGCCTGAAAGCTGCGACACTGTGTTTACCGATTCGCGGTCTTCGTAGAATACGTCTGCCTCTACGGCCATCGGTTTGATGTGTAATATCCGTGACCATCCTTTCAAAGACTTTCTTTGTCAGGTTTTCCACCAACTAACAATCGAATTTCACTTGCTCCTCGTTAATTTCTTAGCTAAATTGTGAAATTTCTTTACTAGCTTTGAAAATTCCACTTATCATGCAATTATTCATATTATTTATTTATTTCTTTAATTAAAACGGTTTAAAACCAATTAAAAGACACAGTTAATAATAAAAAATAATAATAATAATAGCTATTCTGAGTGTTGTCTCAAATATCTCTAGTATATGATGAAACGCATAACTTGCTTCATTGCCTCAATTTTGGTCATGTTATAGTCAATTATTTTGCATGATAACATCCGTAAGGATGGAAAGGCGTTACCCCTGATATCTTTGTCTCGTTATAAGATGCTATGAGTGCTGGTAAAGAATGAAAGAGGCTTCATAAAAACAGAGTCGTTCGTGCTTACTGCGTCTTATATGATAAGATATCTAATACAGTCATCTTAAACATTTACTTATAAAAAAAGTAATCGGGATAATTTAACTTGAGGGAAAAACCTTTCATGTTTAATCTTTGTGTGGCCAGTGAAAACTTCAACAAGAGTGCAGTCTCCTGGGTCATTCAATTTTCATATTTTTACAGCTGATGGTACATTTGCCTAACTGTACCATTGACCATGACCCATTTCCCCTACCGCCTGAGGCGACACCCCGTTTCAATACACGACCGACATAAAGTGACTTTTATGCATTGCTGTAAAAATAAAAGTTCCACCGTATCCGCGTACCTGTAGGCGCTTTATTATTTTTTATGTGTCACAAGTGAGAATGGCCGTTTTAATTCCTACTGTGATATGTACTGTTATTGCTTTTATGGGACATCATGCCCATTGCCAAAATTAATTTTATTTTAAGATTTTTGTTATTTTTCCTAAAATGTTTCATATTATTAAGGGTAATATTACGTTTCCAAAAGGTACAACTTTAATTCATATTTAAGATTGTATGCCTTTTAAGCACACCTAAGTACAACGAAACCCACATTTCAAGGGTAAAACGAATAAAGAATAAACAAAAGCCCTCCCGCATCATTTTCTGTTTCGCGACCCAGAAATAAAGGTACCTCATACTTATGGCCGTATTATGTTTCCATTAGAGCTTGTTGACTTAACCCTCGAAAAACGAACAGTGACTGCGGTTTTTCCGCGTCTCACCGAAGTGGCCCGGGCACGTATCGAGGTTTTACGATGCAAAGGCACGCGGCGTTTCGCTGATTTATTTTCATTATCGTGTTCAGCTGTGCCGGTGGCGATATTTTTCACCGACCCAGATTGGGAGAGGAACCGTGACTGAAATTAATAAAGTGATGTCGTCCCCGATAGTAGCGGACATTTTTGAAAGAAAATTTCATATTCATCGTAAGCGAATCCAGCTGCCGGATCTTTTATTTTCTCCCAATCCTCGTGCCAGGGGAATTCGGCAACGGACAGCTGATGCAAAACCCGGTCGGCTCTGCAGAGATATCTCATTGTATGACAGCAACTGCGAACTGATGACCCACTAACCCAATTCTGGACTGCAGCAGTCAGCGATCTGTATACCTTACTATTTGTTTCGAGTTCTGGCAGTGATTCCCACCCAACTTATACATATTTATGCTATTCTGCAATTCTTAACGGAATTTTGCGGTGTTTTGTAGCAAGTCAATTTTAATTGGGAATATCAAATATTCATCGTTTATTTACTTAGGTTAACCAACAATTGTTTAACCTAAACTTTATTTTTTTCATCGTTTGCTTACCTATTTTTGTGTAAGTTCTCCTACATTTATTTTCTATACCCTTTTGAATAAAAGTGTGTTTTAATATAGAATGCCTACAGGAAAATCAATAATAACACGTAGACCTTCTGAATTTCATTTCACCTAAAGCCTATGCTATTTGCTATTTGCTGGAGTCTTGTAAACATGTTTGTTTCCATAGATATTAATAACAGCATTCAGTCATTATTGTTATGTGGATATTTACATACAGAAAAGGCAAAACAATTTTTCATTCTTGCCTTGTAATGGCTGTCAATTTTTCCTCCAACACTTGACTAAGCTATATACCTGCCTCATTCCTCCAGTAAATTCAAGACTTACGTGCAGACGGGAGCTCAGCTTGCCAGTTTAATTTGGGGAACTTTCTTCTCGCTTACATGGTGTGATTCTTAAAACTAATCAAGATCTACTTTTACCTTTATCATTCTATTAATTATTTTTAATATATTCAGTCAGAGTATATGCACATCATACACGCATGTATTAGTCTCTCGCTTAGTTGATTAGAATCAATGAATATTAAATAGCTATCACTGTGCACAACTTATTTCTATAATAATCGCAATGGATCATATTCATGGAATAACTGATGCAGAATCGAACTATACTGTGGACTTAGACTCTCGTGTTCTGCAATATGAAATTTAGGATCGCAATAAACAAAACGAATATTAGATTCGTTAACCGTTAGTGTACTATCTTCACCGAAATTGTTGTTAGAAGACCTAATAAAATGAGTATAAGGATAATAAAAAAATCATGTTTCCACTCTGCCGTTACTCCCAAGATTCTCTTTAATTGTCATTCAGCAATTGGCATAAGCGCGGCAGTGAAATTTAATGAACCACATTTGGGTCAAGGCTGTCTGTAACAGGAGAACCGACGACACTTCAGTTTGAATTTTGCATCAAGAATTTTGGAATATGGATAATTGCTTTAATTGTAATAGTACAATAGACTATTGTTTTAAACATTCATGAGTTCTCCCAGCAAGTGTACTACACAATTAAATTCACCAACTGGGGTAAATTAGACTTGTCGTATTAGGTTTGTAAGTGTAGTGTTGTCATCCTAAAACGCTATCGTTGGTTTTAGTCGGTTCTATTTTCTCATGTGTTAACACTTCACTGACGGTTCCTAACTTGACTAATTTATAGCTCGGCCTACACTCGCGTAGGCTGGTGTTTTAATTTTTTAATTTTTCCAATTAAAAACGTGCACCACTAGCGAATTCTTTCGCCTGTGCACGACTTGAATATTTTATGCCTGCAGTCTCGCGGGAAATTAATGCTGGGTGCACTAACCCATTGTGCTTAAGATTTTTCTTTGGTACGGTTCGTTAGATTTTTAAAGATGCGTTTTTGAGGTTTGGACTAGATTAATTGAACCTGATTTTGCGGTTCCTTGTAAATGTAAGGTGGTCTACAATAATTAATCTTCATTGTCTAGTTTTTTTGTCAGATTCTTTTATAGATACAGTCTCGTTTGCATTCTTCTTGCCAGATTCTTATAAATGATTTGTGTGATTGTTTTTCAAGCATTTTCAGAACCTCCCTTATATTACCCATAACAACACATACATAGGAAAATAAACGAAACCAATAATTCACAGTGCAAACAAGATTCCAATCTATTTGTAAAGGTTACATGCCCTCGGGAGTGATATCAAATAGGGAATTGGTTTCGTCAGGTACGCCCAGTCGCTAAGACCTAAACTGCGGCTTACCGCTCGCAAGTCGGCCGCCTGAGGGACTCTCGTAACTCCGTAACCTATTATTCCACTATCTCACTTTCAGCGTACGTGAGACCCTTATTTATTGACCGAACCTGATGTAACAACGATTTGCTGCGTAAACTACGTGCTACGCAATCTACTGCTTCCTTCGATACATATTTAAAGGTGACACTATCTTGTTGTTTGTTTGAACGTGTGCTGCATATAATCGTACCTATCGTGACATTTCATTGAACCTTTCGTAGTACGAATACTAGGAGTATTTGCTAGAGCTAATTTAAACATGAACCCTGAATAACATTAGCACTCGGTTAGCTTAATTAATTTCACCGGGTATTTTATTACAGTAAATGCTCATTGCCTTGATTCGTGGAAAACATCAAATAATGTGCCTAACCAAGTCTCAATTTATTTAATTATAGCCACGGTTTTTATTTCCCACCCAAGTTATCCGTGATCGCTTGTAACTGATATTTTTTATTCAATCTTGTGAATTGATGAATAAAAATCTTGAATGTTGTGATTGCGCAATAAATTCATCAACTTTATGAGAAATCGTCAACTTTTATTCTCTTCTTTGCGCGGTTATTCAAGTACTGGCCATCGGAAACCGGATCTGAAATCCGTAACTATTAAGCTCCGGGACTTTGCGACAAGCCTGAACCAAGTCTCAGCTTAAATTCTCATTTGTACAGCTCTTGCTGCGGAATAAATGATTTATATTCCGCACACCTGTATGCTCCACGTAAATAATTGCGAATTGCCACAACGCCCAGTATTTGTAGAATTATTTCTTCTTTATTTGACTTGGTTTCCAGTCTTGGATTTACTTCTCTACTGCCGAGTTTATATAATTTTTATTCCGTGTTGCCTCCAGTATTCTGAAAATAGTTTCTAGATATACTTCAAGAGCTTTAAAGCTGCAACCTTTAACTATTAAGTATAGTAATGGCACCACTTTCAACTTTCTTGTTGAAATAGCTGAATCTAGACGTTTTGATATCGAACCTGAGTGCGGCTTGAAGATAAACTTAGGGAGCGTGCTGGCGAATATTGTTTGCCCTCGAACTGGAACAGGTCTCCGCGGTTACTTCCTGCAGTGGAAAGACAAACTTAAGCCGTTGTGAACATTACATGGAATGCAGTTATTACGTTCTCTATGCAATTTGCAACTACACGAAACTCGGTCTTTGTTTACATCGTTTAAGAAATTTGTTAAACTTCCCCTAGTTCCTTCCTTGTTCCCACTGAAAATTACCTATGTAATCATAACAGTCCAAAAGTTGTTTTTGAAAAGGTCGAGGAAATCCGAATTAAGATTAAGTGATGGAGTCTTGTGAATATTATTGCGAGAATCGTGTTGCATTAAAATGCAGAGCTGGTGAAAGGACTACTCGCAATTGAATTCCTAAGTGAAGTGTTTTAACAAAGAGTGGTAACTATAAACGTATACGTGTGCAAAAGCTGGACGAGTGTTCTGGCTTTTTTGTGCGAATGAGAGGATGCGCGGCTGGCGGTTGCCCGCTCAGCGGAGACGCTAGCGGAGAAGGTTGCGTCGATCGGAAAGGGTGTCGGGCCGCGAGCGCGACGACTGGTGCCCGCACGAGGCGCGCCGGCATGCGCTGACGTGTGCCCGGCGTTGCGCGTGCTGCGGCGCGGCGCGATGCCCCCCTGGGCCTGACATGGAGGAGGGTGGCTACTGGCGGCCATCTTGCTCGACGCTGTCGCTCGCGGAGCACCATGGCAGCGCAACGCACCTGTGTGCGCGCCACGCGCCCCTACCGCGACTCGCACACCGTCATCCCCCCCATGCGCACCATTCGCACGCGCATCAGCACGCACACGCCCACCATCTACAACACGCGCAGCACTCCTCGTGCCCCGTGCACAGCCCGTTCAGACAACCCACGCCGGAGTACTGTGCCGCACATTCACAGGTACTTTTTACTTATTCAGTATGACTTACACCTAATTGAATAAATTTATTTTATGTATGATCAAAGAAAAGTTAATGTATACGTTAGCTAAAAACCGTTCTAAGTTTAAGAATATGCACATAAGGTATTCGCGTACGCTGTCGTGATTGATGAGTTAAAGAACCCATCTAAAGAAGGAAGTGCTGACGAAGTAATCGATGCTATCAGACCTGATAGGTCGTACGCGAAACCGAGTCACGAGGTGACGGCACCTGCACCTAATTTATTACAAGTGGATGCCTTCGACGGCGGAGAGCATATTTTCAATGACACAGATTTGCATCTTGCGATTGCTCTTCTTCGCTCGACGTGAACGATGATGATAAAAATATAAAAAGCCCTATAACAAACACGTGAGGGCAAAATTCTCCCCCTCCTGACGTTAACACCAAATCAAATGATTATGAAACGCCTGTTTAATGGCGATAGATGTTTTCGTTCGTTACAAATACATATTTTATAAGTATTTTTCACGTCCGGCCTTGAAACGGTATTTATTATTGGTTGGTAGTATAGAAACGTGAGAGGAATGTAACACTAGGCAACGGAAATAGGTAGAGCACGAAAAATAGCGAAATAAAAGGAAACCAACCATGTGTCTACATTGACTAATGTACTAATTACTTTTGAACACAAAGTAAACCCAAGCTTATTAGTGGATAATTGTATACTTATTTCGGTGAGACACGCAAGTAATAATAAACTGCTACTCTGAGGAAAGACAACTGAAATATGCTCAAGAGCTTTTCTTCCCAAGTTTAAAACGTGTAGTCAGGTTTCTGGCACAGGCTGATATGTATAACCTACGTTTAATCAGAAAAAATACGTTAACAAAACGATAGATCATGATGACAAACCATATTCCGCGTGAATTTAGAGAGTCGCCTTTGAAGTTAACCGCATTATATCGTTCTAATATAATACCAGAACTGTATCGCAGCTGGTCTTGATTGATGGGGACTTAGTACATATTATAGCGTGATGTGAGGAGATTGATGTATTTAGGTAGCCACTCTGACCGTATGAGGATGGATGGCGTTAACATGGACTTGTAGGCGATAGTTTTATGCTTAAGAGCGTTTACGACGTACGGCATTTCATACAAACTTTCAAGCCCTTGTTTTTCGAAATGTATGAACCGATTTTAATGAAACTTCATACGCATAAGCAGGATACAAAGGTCTATAAAGTTAGTAAAGAACATTTTCGAATGTCTTATTTAAAAAAAAAAAATATCACTGGAAATCTCTTTTCTATGGAAAATTTAAAATCGATCTAATTTGTCTGTAGTGCTATTTTTCGAAAATGTTCTTAACTAACTCTTTAGACATTTGTATCATGTTTATGCGTATGAAGTTTCATTAAAATCGGTTCATTCTTTTCGAAAAACAAGGGCTTGAAAGTTTGTATGAAATGCCGTACGTCGTAAACTCTCTTAAATATAAAATTGTTTCATATTTTTCGTAACGAAAACAGAAGTAATCAACATTTTCCAAAGCTTTTGTTTTTTGTAGGTACTTATTTAAACCTCTTTCAGAAATAGAAAGTTCAAATTTTATTCAGGTCCTTTAAATACTTATTATCTCCAATTACACGTTTCTGATTTTAATACGGCAAGTCGAGTAAAAAGTCCTTTAACGGTGAACTTTAAATGGAATTGGGGGAGGCTTTCATTGAAATCAAACGCATATAAAAAGGGCGTGGAGCTAAAATAATCCTTTTTTAACGTTTGCATAGAAGGGCGTGTGACAATGGCAGCTGTGACATTTAAATTGGTTTTTTAAGAGTACGAACGGAGAAGGCAGCAATTGTTGGTTACGAGACGAAACATATTTAATTCGTAGTTTAATCAATGCAGTCACCAGAATGTAGGGACATTAGACGTATTTTTGACAGATTGAGACTGAGATCAGACTGTTAACGTTCTTGAAATTATGGGAATATTGTTCCCCTGGTACTTATTGACAAGCTACACTGTCCTCCCATACCTAATAACACTGTAATTTGAAAACATTGTAAAATCCAATTATTTTTAAAAGAGTTAGGTTCTTCCCCGCTCTTCTTCATAGGAAACGACCAATTGGAACCCTGCACCTAGCTTCGGAAGTTTCATTAGTAGTAGGCTTATGTGAAATAAAATACTTTGATTCATTTTTTTTAATTTTGAATATTTAATCAGTGAAGATCTAAAGTTTTGTCCAATCCGCTAGTCCTATGGCTCAGGAAGCCTTCAACAAAAGCGGAAGTATTGCAGACGTTAATCAACATAAATGATATTTTATTCACACAGACTCGCCTCTTGTATTCTGTATTCGGTTTCATTAATAATTCTATGGCGTGTTCCAGAAAGTTGCTGGCTAATTTAATGAGTATCCGCTTCTTCATACTGAATAATGGATTAAATGTGTGGCTCATATTTTCCTTGTAGGGGCTGATATTTTTGTGGATTAATTTATTGGAAGATTGGTTCCGTCTTATTGGATATCCGTTTTGGAAATGACTGCCATAAACTAATGTCTGAATTACTCCTTACCTGGGGGTCTAAACCCTAAGCACGTAATCCGTAGTTTGGTCCTAAGTTACGAGCGATTCCTACACCGTATCACCTGCGGACATAAGATTAGTTCGGAGCCCGAACTAAGAATGAATAACAACACAATTTGACCGCTGTTCCTACTCGCGATGTGTTTATGCGCACGCGAAACATTGAATTTGACCCTTATTTTTGACGGATCATTTTCGGACAGGCCCATATTACGTTCGTTGACGGACGTAGAAAGTAGACCTCTGATCTTACGCTCAATCTCGAATCTAAATTCTAGTCTATTTCTAATTTTATAGTTGTAATAGAAAAACCCCGTGAAGATTCCTAGCACAGCTAGTGATTGAATTATCTACAGCTATAATAGTGAAATCTTATTATAATTCTATACCATACTCTCAAACCTCATTACAATAATTGTTATTTGCGACTGTTAGGGCAACGTCCCCAATCGTGGAACACCTGAGTTTATAATAAATGTAACAGCAAAATTTACAATTAATATTACGAGAATCGAAATAATTCTAAAAACAAATGCTCTTGACAACGTAATGATATTTAAAGACAAGAATATTATGGCAAAATATTTCGTTTGCTACTACTACTAATTTCAATTTGGGTTGTAGGTAAGCAAACCTTAATTTAAAAGTAATTGATATGTGCCTTCTTCTGTGTTACAGAAAATAGTATCGGCATAAAGATAATGTAAAATATAGTATATGGCACATATGTTAGCATATAAATATGGATAGATACTCCACCTTACCAAAGCTTAGGTGTAAAGTCTGTGTATCGCGAAGGTGTTTTATCCAGTGTGTTGGATTTGGCTCCCAAAATAGAATCATGGATTGGATTGTTCTTTTTAGTTTCCATTTTTTTTAATTTACGTACCCAGCACAATAACTCAATTATGTAGGTTAACAAACTCAAACTATTTATTTAATTAAACCATTTATACAGGTACTTTTGAATTTCAAATAGTCGGTCAGTTAGTCAGAAAGTTGAAGCTAATTGCCCATTCCAAAACGTAGATCTCTGTAGAGAAGAACGGACAAGACACTCCAAGGACACTCTTTTTAAATCAAGGTATTACAAAATCCTGGGTACATTATTCTTGTTACTTCTATATGTGAGAACAGTGTAAAAAAATCTAATTAAGAAACAATTCAAATGAAACATAAGCTCTAACCTAACCTAACATGAAAATCAGCCATGAATTCGTGACGAGCTCAACCTTATAGATTATTCTCATTTCGCGAATTTGTGTCGTTTTAATACCTTTATTAAATTAATTTTGACCAATTGAATATTTTTGCGTCGTTTCCATATTTTAATCTTCACGGAAACTAATTAGATGGCGGAATGGGTGTCAGAATCTAATATTTTTTTTATAAAATCCCCTCAGAGGCAAGACTTGGAGTATAATTATCCAATTTTTGATCATCAAGAGTATTTATTTCTTAGAATTCATTAAAATAAAGAAGCGGCTATTATTACGGTAAAGGCGCAAGGGCTTTCAGGTTGACGTTATTTAAATGTTGAGGTAGGTGGTAGGTAAAGTTTTCTGATTTCGTAAGGCTTTAAAATACATTTAAATTAATTTCATACTAAACTTTCCTTTCATGTAATAAAATAGCGATGACCAAAATAATACCTAAAATAACTTAGTCACTTGGCATAGGTATATGAATAACATGGAGAAAAGTTTTTTTACGAACTTATTTGTAATCGTGGTCACAAAAGACTAACTAAAATAGACAATGGCCCCGATTCTGTTGTTCACAAAATAAACTAAATTTAAGTTCAGTGTATCTTTTTCTTTCTATTTCATTAAGAAAAGGACAGAAGATAAATATTAGTTTAGTCCTGTCAAATTAGTCAGCACCTGACGTAAATTGACATATTTTTAGTAGCAAATTTTTTAGTCACGTCTAAACTTGTCTATGGATTGTCTAATTTATAGAATCGATGTTACAGAGACTGCTAAATTCTACCCAACAAAGGCCATGACTAATTGAAGTCACAAAATAAACTTATCTACTTCTAAAACTTAAGTCCTTCAAGCGGAACGAGGGTATGTCCTCAACAAAGCAGAAACCCTTCCTTTAGGAATCGCGTAATCTGACAACATGGAATACAATAGCCACAAAGAGGCAGATGAAGGAAGCCTCTAAACGGAGTCAGTCTAGGACGACGGAATTGACAAAGCAGATTTTACCATGCATAAGATCTACGTAGGTACTTACATCTCATGTTATTATCTTTTGTTAAAATATAACTGCCATAACATGTCGTTGTGGGGAATTATTATCACGAATTGTACGTGCAATTTAAGGCTTAATTTTTCGCCATTCGTACTGGTTTAGCGATCTTTGCTTCATCGTGGCAATCGTACCTTTGGGAGCTGTAAAGACTGTTAGTTTTAAGCTTAGCCCTCGTTCTGAGGAAGGGGCCCGTAAAGGCCGAAGTCTGCCGGGGCAGCGGGATTGTCCGAAAGGGTTACCGCTGCCCCAGAACATAAAGGGCTAAGGAAGGAACAAGGGTGGGTTTTAGTCAGTAAGAGTCTGACACTCCCTTCTGCTCCACCCAGAGCGGGAGGGGTCACAAAAAAAAAGCTATCGTTCTGCAGTGAGGTTGAATTTTATTTTATTTTAAATGGCTGTTCATTTTATAATGGCCATCATAATTATCGCTGGTCCTGTAAGCTGAACTCTGATTGAATCAAGGAAATCTGTGTAAATTTTAGAGCAGTTAAAACAATTTCTGTATATGTCAACGGTTTCCAATGTACGGTCAACAAATACACGTGCAATTCCTGTCCTAGGCGAAAATTTAATGTACGAGTAACTGTATGTGCCCTCGCGGGAAATTAAAAATCTGCCCGCAGTCATCACTCAGGCGTATATTTCCTTTATTTTAATGCCCGTTAATCGAATTGTCATAACCAGGTTGCTGGCTAAACTGTACCCAAATTCTAAATGAATTTCAGATGCAAATGTTGAAATTCTGTATGCGACTTATGAGTGAATATCTGAAGATTTTCACTTTAACTTAATATTGGAACAGTTTGAACGAACTATTCCAGAAAAGCTTGTATTTCGCCAGATGTTCGTGTTGCAATTCGTATTGTATGCAAGCTGAAAGAGAAACTGAAATAGAAAATACCTGACATCTTGAAGTCACCGGTACCAATACTCCTATTGATTGCAAAACGATTGTGTAATAGATAGTAGTGCATAGTGAATGCAATTGTACTTATACTTTCCCTGTAGACTACAATCGTATTGTGTTTACCCTTGAAAAGAAACTCTACATACTGATAGTAAGTTTTTACCTACTTTTAAGACACTTTGTATACTATGAGTTAATATTAATTCCACATGCAATGTGGTCACATTAATTTAAAATTCTGCTGTAGCAGTCACAATACTAACTCCTTTAAATTAATTCAAGGGTTACTTAAGTCGCTATCCTGAGTTGTTTAATGAAAATCAGATGTCTTATAATACTTTGATCCTTTTAATCCTTTGCAGTTAAATTACAAATGAATATTTGAAGTACAGATCTGGCTTTTTGGGTTAAACAGACGTTAATGGGGTTAAAAATCTCAGCGAAATGAAATAATGAAACATTGTTTGGACCGATCGGATAATGTTTCTCCTACAACGTCACGACGAACGTCAAGACTGGACATTATGTCCTGGCTTCTCTATGTCTAGTCTTTTGACTAGTCTCATATTCTTTGCTTCATATCTCTTACGCAAATCTTTTTATTGTTAAAATATATCGGCTCTTTGCTCACCTTTAATTGCAAGTCTTTCTAGTACGTGTACGTTCTCTTGTACCTGTGTTGAAATTTTTTCATGATAGGTACTTTACGCGAAAATGGAACCTAAAGATCCTTAGGAAACGGTAACGATAATAATTGTCAAATGACCATATTGAAAACGCTTTTGTCCAGCAATAAAACCGTCTGTACTAAACAAAACGGTTAGGATGAACCCGCTCCAAATAATTTCGGTTAATTAAAGTGACAGCGTTAACTTAAACAGAGAAGGATACAATTTATTAGTCTGATTTCACACTAATAAATTACCCAAAATTATTTATTAAACATCGTTCAGAGGTATGTGTTAAAAGGGCGTTTCTATTGCAAATTATTTTCATGTAATAATTAAGATTATTCGTTGGCATACTCCTATCACTAAAGCTGAGTTAAAAATGACAATAGAAGAAAGAAAACGGCCACATACAATAAAAACTTTTCGCAAATGTGAACCAAATATCACTTTGTGTGATAAATGATGTCATTAAATGTTAAATGGCTTAAAATGTAAAGGTTTTTTTTTTTTTTGGGGGGGGCCTGGTAATCTGTGTGACAGGTTTTTCCTAGTGCAGATACCAGTCTCCCACAAAGGATTTATTAGATGTACTGTCTTCATATTTTTAAGGCGCCTTTGTGGAAGAGAAATAAATGTTTATATTATTATTAAAAAAGGAATTTTACTTTCTGTACGTCTTTTTAAGAACATTCTAGAAAGTGATCATGAAATTTTAGATGGCTGCTGTTCTATTTTTGGACCGTGTAAATTCAGTTTTGTGTAATTTCATTTTGATGTGAAATTCAAAATAGAAACAGTGAATAAACTTCCATTATCTCTTTCTGAAAGAACGTGATTCTCAGAATCATTTTTACAAATTCATTTAGTAATAGCGCCTGTTTGTATATTTTACGAAGAAAAAAGCTTTTTCTTTTGACTCACAGTACCCTTATATATTTTTTTATGCTAAGATCATACTCGGTTTCCGGTACCGGCCCATTTTTGTAAAGGATATTCGCCAAAAAATTAATTTATCTAAGATTTTATAGTAGAAATATTGTAAAGTTAGCGTTACTCTACAATATTTCTACTATTATTACCTACTCTAAAATATTATTACCTACTATACTATTATTACCTACTCTACAAATCCAGTGGCTAACATAGTTTTTTTTTGCCCGGAGAAGTTTCATAAACGCTAACTGAAAAATAACACTTTTAAGGAAAACTGCATTTTACTATATTTTTATTTATTCTACATTTCATATAAATGCATGCTTTATACACAGTTTTTGCATAAGACTATATTTAGAATAGAATAGCTAGAGCTAGGCGTGGACATCTGGGTTTTTCGTAAAGTATTTTTGGAAATCCTATGTAGATAGAAGTATATAGATTACAATAAAACCATGGCATTTTATGTACAAATACAAAAAAAAACTTGTTTTCTTTTTTTGTATTTTATGTAGATATATGAATATGTTATTAAGTTTCGTTTATACATTGTCAAAAGAGTTGTCTCAGTTAAGTACTTCAGTCATCCAAATATATTAAAACAGACCCTAAACCTATAGCTGGGTGGTCCAGATCAATTTCATTGTTTCTAGCCCAATCCAGATAATAAATAACGCTTATTATATGAGCGCAACTTTCAAGTGTTCTTTTACCGTGATAAAAAGAACATGTAATGTTCTTTAATTAAAATAAGGCGGCTGTGAAGTCATAACAGAAGGCCAATTCTCGTAATTTAAAACGTTCAAAATCTAGTCGCAGTCTCATCTCAGCGACAAATGTCAAAATCTTGTCAAAATGTAGGGAAATTATAAGCATTTTTTGACAGATTGAGACTGAGATCAGACTGTGAACGTTCTTAAAATTACGAGAATTGCCCCTCAGATTTTTTTGTATTCCTCCATGTTAATAATATTGATTACACGCTAATACGCAACTTATTTTATTTTCTATAAAAAATATAACTGCATATAATGTATATATGCATATAATAAAGGATATGCATATATACATATACACTACAAACACATGGTGTTAATTATAAGAGGAGTAAGTTTTTCCTTAAGTGTCATTTTTACATCTAACGCCTATGAAACTTCTCCGGACGACAAAAATATGTTAGCCACCCAAATTTGGCAATAGCGATACTTTACAATATTTCTACTATTTTTACTCTGAAATCTGAGATACATATCTTTTGCGCCGGGTCTAGGGTTTTTTGTATGGGATTTGGCAGATCTCCTTTAACAGCTATTTTTCCAAATGTTAGATTTCGTTGACTATCTGAAAAATGCCACGGATAACGTAGAGGGTAAGATTAATAGGGTAATGGTTTGTTTTATTAGACATCTTCAATCTTACTGCATGAAACAGGAATCCTAGTAATAAAACTTACTTAGTTGTACAGAGTAGGTACTACAAAGTCGTACTAGGTAGGCAGCTTACGGATTTTTTTAATTACTTGAACCTTGCTCAATTAGTTCAATCAGCTACACACTTCGTGGGTGACAGTAGCTCGCTCATTGACATTGTATGCACTGATGCTACAACGCGGAATGTTGAGGTGAACCATATCAGTGAGCTCGGCCACCACTCTTTCATTACATGTGAATCTGTTTTTAAGAAGCCCAAGGTCAAACCAAGGGTGGTTGAGTTTCGCTCTCTTTCAGACATTATGCTGGATCACTTTAATAATGATCTGAACATGATACCATGGTCTACTATAGGAGATATGTGTGATGTCGATACCATGGTACATACTTTTAATTCATACATGTTCCAGCTTTTTGATCTTCATGCTCCTATAAAGAAAAAGACCTTCTATAAGCGTCCCACGCCTTGGATCACTGAAAATATTCGTCTGATGTCCAGACTGCGGGATGAAGCTAGGGACAGATGTCGTAAAACTGTAGAACCGCATCATAAGCAGTACTACCTGGATCTTAAGCATGAAACCGCCGCCGCATTAGTGAGGGAAAAGACAGCATACTACACAAAAAACATCAATGATCAAAGTAAGAACCCCAAACTACTGTGGCGTAATTTGAAGTCAGATGTACTTCCGGACCATAATGAAAGGCTACTGCCAAGCCATTTTGACAATCCAGCTAGTATTAATGCGGCTTTTTTAGATGTTCCAGGAAACAGTAATGACAATGTCTCACAAATGGCCGATTTCTATTCTCGCAGGCATGGTCCAGCCGAGTTCTCGCTTACTGCAACCAACCAGGAGACAATCCTGAAGATAGTCAGGAGTCTGCGATCAAACGCTCAGGGTGTTGATGGTATCAGTCTGGAAATGTTAACACTTACATTGCCAACTACCCTGCAAGTCATCACTGATATCATCAACAGGTCAATAGAATCGCGCACTTTCCCTGGCCTCTGGCGATGCGCAATTGTTCGCCCTATCCCTAAAATTAGTGATCCAGCCAATTTGAAAGATCTTAGGCCAATTAGTATACTACCCTGCCTGTCAAAGATTCTGGAGCGTGTAGTGTATCTACAGGTAATTGAATACTTGGAGGCTAATAACATTCTCCCTGAACTCCAGTCAGGTTTCCGTAAGGGAAGAGGCACTGCAACGGCTCTGATAGATGTAGTGGGCAATATCCTGGAGGCACGTGATAGGGGGGAGGGGTCGATCCTGGTCCTGCTGGATTTCTCACGGGCTTTCGACGCTATTAATACCAATCTACTGCTATCCAAGCTAACATACTATGGCTTTGACCGTGACACTGTGGATTGGTTTAATAGCTATTTAACTGGTAGGTCGCAGTATGTGCAGATCCACAGAGAGGACGGTTCGACCATGTCTTCCCCTCCACTCCAGGTGTCTAGGGGAGTCCCGCAGGGTTCAATTTTGGGCCCATTGTTGTACATCCTCTACAGTGCTGATGTTATTGGATCCTTTGTAAACTGTAGGTATCATATGTATGCCGATGATATCCAGTTGTACATATCCTTCAGAGGGGGTGATACAGCATTGGCAGTGCAAAGGATGAATGAGGACCTACATAGGGTGGTGACCTGGTCTGATGAGAACTCTCTGGTTCTAAACCCACTGAAGTCCAAGTTCATGGTGCTGGGTACAAAAAAGCAAGTTGCTGCTATACTGTCTGCCAAACCAGAGATTTTGATCAAAGGGAAGGTAATTGACAGAGTAGAAGAGGCAAATAGTCTGGGTCTTATCCTGGATCAAGAGCTGCGGTTTGAGGCTCATTTAAAAAATGTACTCAGAAGTTGTTTTTATAGGCTTAAGGTATTATATGGTATACGTAATTTTCTTAGCGTACCACTTAGAAAACAACTGGTTGACAGTCTGATCCTATCTAAGCTTAATTACTGTGACACTGTCTATGGGCCCTGCCTGCTTGGTAGGACAGAGAGGTTAATTCAGCGAATCCAGAATGCCAGTGTTCGTTTCTGCATTCATGTCCCTCGCAGGCATCATGTGACGCCATACATAAACCAACTCAAGACACTAAAAATGGCTGCCCGGCGGAAACTTCATTTGGCGAGTTTAATGTTTGGCATCATAACAACCCATAAGCCGCACTATTTATATGAAAAGCTCACCTGGCGACAAGCTCATTACAAATATGGTCTTCGTTCTGTAGTTAGTCCGCTAAACATGACACAACATAAAACCGCGGCTTTCAGAGGTAGCTTCAGGTTTGCGGCCACGCGCTGCTGGAATGACCTTCCACCACCAATGCGAGGCCTAAAAACAATACAGTCATTTAAATTTCAACTTAAGAAGTTATTGTTGCACGTACAGCTCTCTGAACAATAAAGTTTTTATTTCTTTGCTCACCTCATGGGTCATGGCCTCCGGTACTTGGTTTTGGATCTCCAGCAGCACTGTGGCATGGCATCCGGTCCACTGTTTGCTGGGACTACTTCCTCGCAGCGTTTCCCCTGTCCACATTCTTACTATGTTAGCAACCTATTCATTTAAATAAATTTTAATCATAATTATTATTTGTCCATGTTTATTGCTAAATATTTTTAGTGTTTAATCATTCATTTACAATCTGATTTCAATTAAATTCCAATAATCATATCTATTTATTTTATTCAAGTTCTATGTTGTATTTAATTTGTGACTTTACTTTCATTTTCTTTTCATACCTTGCTATTTTTGCTGCTGGAAGTCGCGACGCTACCGTTATGAGGCGTAGTGAGTGGGGCTTCGCCCCTTGGCCGTAGATTGGCATACGGTGGCCCGCTAACACGGGCCTCTCACTGGGTTCGCGTCAATGGCAACTTCCTGTTTTTGGAACTCTAAAGCTCTATAAATAGTGCTTTGGCATGTCGGGTCGCCCCCCAGTTTCCAAGTTTTTGTTTTGTCATTTTTAATGGGTCCATCTCATCTTACACATTCATTCATAAACGCACTGACAGTGACACATAAAGATATTGCATAATTAATATTAACATATCACATTGCATAATTTTGGCCATTTTGTAAATTCTTACATCATAATTTCTTTGGTGCATGTTAGGTTATGTCAAATGAGGACGCTTCGAAATGTTCAATGTTGCCACTACTCTAAAGAGTAAAACATTTTATTGAGGATGATATTCTCATAGCATGTATCTATGTCCTGTTTAGTAAATATTGTATCACTTTTAAATTCAATTAAATAATTTTTCTTTAAGTACGCTGTGCCGGTAAAGTATCCTATTAAGTGTTTGCTGCACCGAACGACGTCATTACGTCGGCGCCGGCTGTCGCTGAAAACCAGCGCTGGGGCTCTGTCTTGCACAGGGTCGCAGCATAATGCTGAGCGATAGCCGTTTTGCGTGGATGTGGCGCATGTTTCCCTCTACCGTCTATTTTATTTTATTTTTAGTATTTTTGTTCTTTTTGCGTCATGTTCACCGCAAATAAACGTATTTTCTTTCTTTCTTTCTTACTAAATATTAACGTCGTATTCGCCTCAATTTATCATCTGCTTCTATTGAATTATATTACCAGAGAGCAAATTGCTTTAATTCCATCGCGTTGATACATATTAGTATTAATTAAGTGTTTGCACTTCAGATAAGCTTTAACCAGTATTCCTACATTTTCAACTATATAATATTTTGTCACAGGATTTCTCCTTTATCATTGGTACGTATAAACTACTCAAAAAAAGGGCCCACCCAAAGTTAACTTAGAATATTCTCCATGAATTACGTAGGCATTTGTGAAGTAAAGAACTAAACTTTGTTCTTTACATGTATATGGATCCTTATCAATGTTTCGAGCGTCAATTTTAGCGTTGGATAGAAGTGGGTCGACAGAAAATGTGAAGTGCTAGAAAAAACACTTGTTGTACGAATTCTTTCACTTGTGCTCTCAGTCCGATTCAAATCTTTAACGTTACCCGTCATGTTCTGTCATAGCTTTTTTTTTTATTTCGGTGTTAATCGTGATTACATGACATGGAAAGCGCAGCAAGAGCATCTGTTGCCATGCTTCGAGAAGGAGGCTCTCAGTGATCCGAAACAATACGTCTCGGTGTGTCGCGAGATTGTAGCTAGGAGGCATGTGTGGAATAGATCGACCAGTAGGCCAATTCTGCTAATTTAAAACGTTCAAAATCTAGTCGCAGTCTCATCTCCGCGACAAACAAATGTCAAAAACTTGTCAAAATGTAAGGAAATTTGAAGTATTTTTGACAGATTGAGACTGAGATCAGAGGGGCAATTCCCGTAATTTTTAAGAACGTTCACAGTCTGATCTCAGTCTCAATCTGTCAAATATACTTAAAATTTCCCTACATTTTGACAAGTTTTTGACATTTGTTTGTCGCCGAGATGAGACTGCGACTAGATTTTGAACATTTAAAATTAGCAGAATTGGCCTTCAGACTGTGAACGTTCTTAAAAATTACTAGAATTGTCCCTCAGATATCACGTAAGTTAATTGATATTATTATCTTGATCATTGCTGATAACTATGGTGTTCTGTATATGTTATATTATGGCCAATATTGCTAATGTTTCAAAATGTGTAGTTTAATATTCCTAGCAGTTATAATGTTGCTGTTATTCTGAGTTATCTTGGATAATGGTCCAATAGAAAGAAGAAATAGTTTTTAAGATAACAATAATTTATGGCAATGTGAGAAATGTTGATAGATTACTTTAAGATTGTTTTGTTTCCAAGGAGTTTCTTGTCCTTCTCCTTGATGACCTAGATTTGGAACGGACGACTAGCTTTCTGATTATTTACTGACAAGCCTAAATTGAAATAAATGCCTAAACGATGATAAACGAGTCCGCGTGTGGAGGAAACAAGGTATAAGTTTTACAGAACCAAGCATCCTTAGAACAGACTGGTTTGGGGGTCAAGTGTTATGGTGTGAATGGGAATAAGCTTGGCAGGCAAAACAGCTGGTAATATTGGATGAGGGTACCTACTGTAACCGCCGCCTGTTACGTTGAGCGGGTAATCGAACCTCATGTCAGCCCATTTTCGCAAAGTGGGCGCCGGTGTTGTTTTAATGCTTGACAATGCTCGCATAGGTACATACGGCACGTGCCACACAAAGTGTACTTCTGAGGTCAATATCAGTTTTGCCTTGGCCAGCTATGAGTCCCGATCTCAACTCCATCGAGCATTTATGGGATCAATTGAAAATAAGCCTTTAAGAAAACTACAGTCATGTTTACAGTCGCTCGTAACAGGAGCTCGTAAACCCGCTAAAACTCTGTTGGGAACAAATTCCGGAACAAAATGTTACCTATCTTATTGAAAGTGTAGCAGATAGGCTCAGAAAGTACATACAGAGCAGAGGAGGCTTCACTCGCTGCTAACCATAACATTTATCATCAAACGGTTACAGGAAATGGGCGATAGACTGTTTATTTTTTAAGTTAATTTGAGTTTATTTCCCTAACAAGTTTTTATTTTTGTGTAAATCGGTCAAAATATACAAATTTTACCATTGGCTATGTTAAAACAAATTTTAGATTCCTACTCTAAACATATCTATTCATAAAAATCACTTAATCATTAATATTTTTAAATAACAGCTTATAAACTGGGTGGGTCCTATTTTCTATTTACCATTTACTGAGTACGTCTTTCATTGACTTGAATGTGCCCTGGCGGCTGAGAGTATGTCATGCTCACTCAAATGTCTCTCTGATGGTGGCGCGTGTGTTGGATCATTTAGCTCCCTTCAAAATGGTTGAGTTGAATGGTGTTAATCCATGAATGTTCGTGAACGGGCGCCGTCAGTAGGGACTGGTCATCTCTTTGCTGCCATGGCTTATTTTAATTTAATTTATATTTGAATTGTTTCTTTTTTTTCTCATCTTTTAATTACGGACGCTTTTAACGTTCTGCATTGTTCTCACATGCATAATTTTTAACATGAATGATGTAACCATGACTTTGTAACAATATTAAATTGATTTAAAACAGTGTCTATGGAGTTTCTTGCCCGTTCTTCTCCATAGGTACCTACGCTTTGGAATGGGCAACTAGCTTCATCTTTCTGACTGACCGACCTCTTGACAGTTCAAAAGTGCCTGTAATTGGTTTACTTGAAATAAATAATAATAATAATAATATTTTTATTTTCTCACCACAATATTACAAAAAACATATTATATGGTATCAGAGTCAGACAACATTTTAATATTGTGGGAGACTGGTGCCTAAACTAGGCTCTAGGCCTGTATTTCAGGACACCAGGTCTCCGCCTTTTTACAATAATATACATTTTATCTTGTTATGTACAGACGCCAGCAGGTCAACCTACCCCAATCCGCCAAATTTCTTTGATAGATTTTCAACTTTAGTACAAAGGAATAAGGTTCATAATCAATCGGGAAAATCTGACAGATTGGGGCAGCCTGATGTGCTGGCCTCTGTACTTGTACACTGACAACCAAACGATGTAAGAACAACATTATAAAAAGAGTGGCTCGAGTGGAAATTTTAGGCTTTAATATAAACTAAGAGTAAACTAAACTTTGTTAATAAGGTTATGTTATGCGTATGTGGAAGGGTGGATGTGTGTGTGTGCTTGAGGGTGTGTGTGTGTGTGTTTGTGTGTGAAGTGGTGTGGGTCCGTGAGAACCAGCGACGTATGGGTGTATGTGTGTGAGGGTGTGTGGGTGTGTTAGTCACTTTTGGGCTTGTGTGACTGATTAGTGATAAATAGCTGATATTACACCATAGAGGTAAGTAGGTTCTCAGTATCATCATAATTTAGTTGTTGTAGTAATGCAGTAACTTGCTTTTTGCACATAGTTTTAGTGAGGTTAACTATCGATGACATCCTGTTAATTTTGTTATATAGAAATGCTTTGAGTTTGAGTTTTTATTGAGTAGTTTATATGGAACGGAACAACTAAGTATCTGCGAAATAGGTATAAATTCAATAAAAAACACTTTATTGTGTGTTTCCTCCATTTGTATTCCAGATTTTGGTCACGATACTGACCTATTTTGTCAGTTATTTACTCCGACCTCATAAAGATATCTCTTCTGTAATTTGTACAATTTTGTGAATACTATTCTTCTGGCGTTAGACAAATAGCAAGATTCTCGCTCCAGTAATTAGTGTCGTGTTTACCGAGACGCAGTTATTTTTCTTCCTTATTTCTAGTTTTCTTTCTTTACTATTTTCACTTTGTTTAATATTTAATTTGTTCCTTGAACTAGAAATGTCTAAATAGACTTTTAGAAGACGGTTTTGACTATTATAACTTGTTTTCATTTTGTCGATGGCTATCGATTTCAGTTTGGGTTTTTAGTTATTTGTGTAGAGGTATTCAAAGTAAAATAGATTCAAAGAAAAATGCAAAACGAACATTAGTATAAAAACCTTTACGTTTAAATCCGACTTCACCACTTTCATGTAAATCTCAAGAGACCTTATGAATACGCGTACCTACTCGTATATGAGACAAAGAATAATATACAGAAAAAGGATCGATGAAGGCAACATGAGACATACGACTAGAAACGAAAGATATGAGGACAATCACATTATTTATAATCAGGCAGACATATGTAGGTAGGTAAGTAGCTACGTCTGGAAACTTCGAGCAATAAATCAATGTCCTAGTTGTTGCCAAACCTTGTATTGTTTTTTTCTAACTTCATTTAATTTGTGATGCTGTCGAATAGAACAACCTTCGTTCGGCTTATGAAAAGCAAAGAGAAGCAAGTTGATAGCTGTACTAAACATGTACGTCATTGAACTCGACCCTCGGCTTCTCTCACCAGCCACCCTGCAAAGATCGTCGCCCAATAATCTTCGCTTTTGCTAATATTCATTGCATTTACGACGCAACTTAAACGCAAAGATCATATATGCAAGAGTAGAATACACATCACGCGGAGAAGATATCAAATTGGTGTATCTCTTGAAAAACAAGCATGGTATAGAGTCCTATATGCATCTACGCGAAACTAAAGCAGAAACGAACTGTTTAACTGTGGTTTTAATCCAAAATTGCACGATCTATTTTCCATCAGCATTCCATTGAACACAGGCACTTTGCTTGATCTTATATTCTCACTTGCGAAAATATCCTGATTCTTAAGGAAACCATATTGAGCTTTTGTTACAAAATGCTCGGAGAGTATTCGAGGTGCGACAGAACCTAACACAAAAATACTATCTAGCATACCAAGAAAATTAAACGCATTATAAATTAACGTAACACGTTGAAAAAATACTCGGTGACAAGTGATATTACAGCTAGCCTGTTAGTAATAGTTTTATACCTTGTTGCTTTTACGAGCATCGCCGCTGGCCTGCTCGCTCGTTATTAAATTATCTGACAACTTGCCAGGTTTATGTACGTTGTCATAACATTAAAGGGCAGCTTTGTGGTCTCAAAAATTTCGTTGCCAATTTACATATTATGTGGGTTCTCAGTACTTCCCTCAAATATGCTGTAGAGCAGCTCTGTGCTCCAGTCTGTCAATTTGTACATCGATTTTGGCAAGCTTGCCTTCCTGCCACGAATGAGAAAACATTGTTTATTTTTGAGCTAAATAAAGAACTGAAGTTAACGTCTAGTGCTCTGTTTACTGGCAAGGCTTTTCAGCTTGTTTCAAGTCTGTAGGTACAGCCTGGTTTTGTCCTACAGAGTTCTTGTTTATTCTTGACTACCTCAAACATTTTCGTTGGTTCCGTTGACTGCCGTCTTCCGAGTTTCGGGTGCTTCTTAGTATTCACAATTAATTCCGTCATCAATCTTTTACCCAACTTCATTTAAAACTCGTCTTTTGCAATTCGTTTAATTTGTAACTTTTCCCACTTGTTATTTAGTGATCTCTGGAGTGTGTGTCTCATTATCTCCAAGATACCGTTCTGTGTATTCTCAATGATTTGCACAATGTTTGTCTATCAGTTTTCCGTTCGATTGAGTTTAAACAGATACATATTGTCTGTCTTTCTACCTACTTGTGCGATGCCCTTGGGCTTTACACTCTCACATTTAATGTCAATATCGTATGAAACTTCGTATCTACGTATACCGTCTTAAACGGGAGTAGCTCGCACTAATAACCTGAGTTTCAAGGGACATTACAGAAACTCCGTGTGGGAAGATATGTTGGACTAATAACTTTCAACTCATCAGTTCTGCATTAGTGCAACACTCAAGTTATTAGTTCTTGAAGTATTCTAGTTTTTTTTTGGGATCTACGTTGAATAGAACTGCAATATAAATAAGGTTCTTATCTTTTTAATTGTAATATTAGAATCCTGCAGCATAACTGCGTAACACGTTTATTATATACTAGCTTTTGCCCGCGACTTCGTCCGCGCGAAATTTTTGTTCCCCCGACCCACCCCGTCGCATCTCATCGCCTGTCTGCGCTATTACTTCGTTTTCGTTTATCTGACTTTTTTTCTTTTTGCTGAACTCTGAACTGTTTAATAGCCTATAGCCTTCCTCGAGAATTGGGCTATCAAATACAAAAAGATTTTTATAAATCCCACCGATACTTCCAGAGATTAGAGCTTTCAAACAAACTTTTCAGCTTTATGTATTCACCCACGTTAATTTGAGGAAAAACTTACTAAACTACTAAAATATATTCCATTACTTTAAGATTAAGACTTACTACATTACTTTAAGAAGCTATTTTAGGTACATCACGCTATGATCAGTAAGAGTGGAACTATAACCTCGCAGAGCTACCGGCGGCAATGCGGATTTATTTTAAAACTATGATATCTCCTAAGATATTCATTGAAATCAATTAAATTGAAAAAAATGGTGTCAAGGGCAATTTTGTTTCTAAATTAAATACTCATGATGAATAACGTATTTATTTGGATAAGGATTATATCATGTTTATAAAAACACCTTCGCAAATAATGCATTATTTTAGAATAAAGGATGTCACCAAAATATGCCAACGAAGTTCCGTGGTACATTTAGTGACAAAGAATAAACTAGATTACACTGAATAATATTGCATTAATATTTTTTCTTATGGATACCCGGGGACGAGAATAAAATAACTTTTAACTTAACAAAAAGTACGCCATTTTGGCACACTTTCATCGACTCAACATTACTTGTTAAAAAAAAAAAACTGTCAAGTTGAGTTGACAGCTGTTTGCTGTCGGCTTCAATCACTGTTGTTTCACATTTATTTCGTTTTGAATATTTATAAATCTAAAAAAAAAACAATCTGAACTCAATAATAACTCGTACCCCGAAACGAACGGAATGATATGTGATAATGTGAATGACATTTACGAAACTGTCAGCTCGAATGTCAACCAAATGTAACGCAATTGTACCTACATGTAAAGTTACTACATATTTTAATTGTGTTACAGGTAATTAGAATAATAAAAAAACATAATTCATTATGCTGTTTAAAAATTATGTAAGGATAAACATACAATTATTTTCGAATTCCTTTATTTTTTTTTTCTCTACGATTTGGTACACGTGTACCTCGAGGTACATGTTTGGGCAAAGTTGTATGGGCTTTTTTTGACCTCCTTTGATTACCATAAAAGAGGTTATAGTGAGTCAATCTTAAAAAAATAGACATGTTGTCGTGGACTTTTTTTTTAACTTTTAGGGGGAATAATTCCGTCATACATTATTTTTGCGTAACTTTAACCGTTTACGCAGCGCACGCAACGGAAGCTCTCGAATATAATATTTTTTTCCCGTTTTTACAACATTTTTCATTGATGCTCCGTTCCTATTGGTCGTAGCGTGATGTTATATAACCTATAGCCTTCCTCGATAAATGAACTATCCAACACAAAAATAAATTTTCAATTCGAACCGGTACTTCCTGAGATTAGCGCGTTCAACCAAACAAACTTTTCAGCTTTATAATATTAGTATAGATATTTATATTGTATTGCCTGTGAAAATTGAGAAAATTCAACAACATTCACTGCGTTATTTAGATGGTCGAGCAAACGAATTGGTGGTTGTGTGTTACGCAATTGGGGCGCTGGGCTCTCATAATTTCGTTCCTATCCTAATCCTGATAACTTTCTCATATTTTTGGTTAACAATGTAATTATTTTTGAAACCGATGGAAAATTTACTGCAGATTAAAATAAAGTCTGACCCTTATTACGATATGAATGAAAATTAATGATCCTTGAACTGCCGGGTGGCAACGGTCATCTATTACTACGATAAGGGTAATATTACAGCTGATGCCTTTAACTTTTTACTTGTGAAAGTAAAACCGAATGATGGATTTGTGGCATAGTAATTCCTTTTTAGTGATTCATTATACTGAGGTAGGCGTGGCAGCATCACGTTTTCCGCATTGCAAGAATTTCTTACGAAGAAATATGAATTAGGTAGGTATGTGATTCGGTTTCAAGCTGCTTGGGTTTATTGATTGGTGTATAAGTTGTTATTTTACCAAATACTCCAAATAAGGAAACAGCCAGAGTAGAGTCTAACTTCTATAAACTTGCCTAAAGTCAAACAAGTAATTGATATTCCTAATAGAAATTAAATTCAACGAGTCCTACCTTCTAGATACAGACGCCAGCACATCAAGATACTACAATCTGTCAAATTTCTTTAATAGATTTGCAACTTTATAGTTAAAGCATAAGGTTCAAGGTTGATTGGGAAAATTTGACAGTTTCGGGTAGCTTCATGTGCTGGCGTCTGTACATAGAACAAGATTCGTAACAAAAGTATGATTAAAGCAACTTCTTTTGATCTCAAAAGGGCTTGGCCACTGATGTAGGCGAACGGCGACAGCTAAGTTATAACTACAATTATTCATAAACTGCGAAAGTATTCTACCTTCAACTTTAGGTAACCGAAGGAGGATAAAGCTTAGAATGCTTGAGAAGAAAACTTTTAATCACTACATTCGTTCGGCTCAATCAGTGCTTGTACAATTTAATTTGATTTATTTTTAGATGGCCGTTGCCATGACAACTGAAGGGCCCAGATCCTGTCTTATTGATTAATTGCTGAACATGTTACCCTTGATAAACGGCTTGTGGATTTCTTCTGTCTTATTTGTTCGTGGTTTTTGCTGTATTCGCTATATTGTTGTATCGGGAATAATCGTGATGTGCTTGATACGGAACTTTTCATGTCGACCAAGATATTTACGATTGATTCAGTAAGCACTCGATTTCGCTTATGATTATTTACCAGTCTCCAGATTGTACGGTTTACCTTCCTATCTATTTTTCCTACTTATTGAAACCTATATTCTTGTAGGTTTTTTTCAATATTATTCCGTATAGTGGTGTTATATGTTTATGGAATCTAGTTATTTGAGTGTTGTTATAGAACTCAAAATGGTATCGGTACGGTACTATTGTACCGATGATGATCGGATTTATGTTATTTTACTGCAGGTTTTTGTTTTAACGTTCGAATTGGGAAAAATAGCCTTTATTCCACATTCACTTAAGTAGGTATTGCTCTGTTCCGCGCACAGGCTAATTTTAAACTGTAATGTTTGAATTCTGTTTAATCAACGCTATCCGTGGATCCGTTCTCATTTATTTGACATTTGATCTGTAGGCCAATTCTGCTAATTTAAAACGTTCAAAATCTATTCGCAGTCTCATCTCGGCGACAAACAAATGTCAAAAACTTGTCAAAATGTAGGGAAATTTGAAGTATTTTTCACAGATTGAGACTGAGATCAGACTGTGAACGTTCTTAAAAATTACGAGCATTGCCCCTCTGATATTCTGTTGGAAATTTACATTTTCAAACTTTCCTCTGAATACGCGGATTTCGGTAAATGAGTAATGATTTTCGGTTTAATGATGTATTTATTGTCCTTGGAAATTGCTGTTTGATGATCACATTGATTTGAAATGATACAGGTGCGTGTCAATACAATTTTATGTAGGTAAATACCTTCCTACGAGCATTTTGAAATGTATTTTTCCTGAATACCTAAAATCTTTATTTGTTTTGTATGCGTTTCATTACCAAACGCTGATAATCACGTCAAGGGATACTCCCATGTATGATGTAAGTTTATCTCGTGTTGATTCTCTGAAACGTGATCAACCAACAAACAAAACGGATTCAACCGGATTAAGAGACAAGAATTTAAACTGTAAGTGCAAACCGACGCTTTATTCCTTTACAAAGCGTGAGAAAGCTCACAACTGCCTTCTTATATAACAGAAATATATCCAAGAAAATAAACCAACGAATTTTAAAAGAGCTTAGTAAAGAAACACTGGTATAAAAGTTACATAAAAATTTAAAAAAAAGTTTAAAATCCTCTCAAAGCTAAATGGAAACGAAAAAGATTGATCGCTCTTTGAATTGAAAACTGAGCGGTATTGTATGCAAGTTGTGTAAATATAGTACGCAATAAAAGAGCAATCTTCCTTTATCTAAAATTCATACAGATTGCGGTAATAAAACTGGCAACATCAATATAACGCTTGATTGTTTCTGATTGCAGGCAGGGTTGGCGACCACTGCAATTATGAGGAATAAATAAAAACACAATAAAATTGTGACCTTATTGGTAATATTCTTCAGAAAGGTCACTCAGCGTGCGTGTATGACCAGATATATGAACGTAAACGAGGCCAAAGGAGTATGTAAGGTTCGTAGCAGGTGGCGTTCTGTATTCTACCCAATGAAACAAAGACGTGACTTTGTGTCATCATCATCATCATTGCAGCCGAAAGACGTCCACTGCTGGAAATAGGCCAAGCACCTCCACATCGACCGGTTCTGTGCTTCTCGGATCCAACGGGTTCTTGAGTACCAGTAGACGTAGTGTTGGAAGGTCCCACATGGTGGACCGACGACCTTGTGAAGACTTTATCTGTGTACTTAAATAAAAATACATCAAGTTATATTATTTGAGAAAGAAAACGCTGAAATAAATGCGATTATGCTGGTGTAGATTAGACAGATAACACCTGTATTTTTTACAAGTAAATAGGTACTAAAAATGTTTTTTTGAATGTAGTCCCTAGATGCTAATCGTTCAAGAAGAGAAAAAAGTAAATGTATTTTACGACAATTCCATAATAAAATAATGAATAATTACAACTTACATAATTTTGATCAAAAAGAACAAAATAGAAATCAAATATGATTTCTATTTTGTTCTTTTTACTAGGGTACCTAAGTATCGTGTTGTAATTGTAACTTTGTTGTGGAGGTCAGATAGAAAATCGGTACTTGTGAAATAGGCACTGGTATTCAGGTGCATTTTGTTAGACTGGAAGACAGTAGGGAAAAGGCAAGGCAGATGATGCCATCATTTAGATTTATAGACGAAATACATAAGCACCTACTAATTAAGTTAATAGAGGAAGCCCAAAGAATCGATGAAAGGTTTTTTTTGAATGATAATATGGCCAAAGTGATTGAGATTACGACTGATAGAGATGTATGGAAGGAGAAAACCTGCTGCGTTAAACTGAAAAAAATTGGGTTAAATAAAACGTTATTCAAATTTATATTCAAGTGAGATGACCCTAATTGTTGGCGCGTTTGATTGCAATGCCGAGTTGCCAACATGTTTGCACCACGTGACGGCCTTAGACGAAATTGGATTAGACAATGCGGACGTTACACACAATACTTTGTTTATTGACTATCAATGTTGTTCAAATAACCCCCAATTATTTACATGACTATGTGAGAGATGGACGTAAGTATTTTTTTTTAATTTATTTTTTTGTTTTGATGAAGCGTTTCTTAAGATATATAATACCAACTTTTAATAAATACATGATAGAGTAAGTCACAGTTGCGCAACAGATTATGTTAATAAAACATGTATCGAATCCTATAACCCAACCAACCCTATATTCTATTACCCTATTGTCTATTGGTCCTTTAAACCAGTTTAATTGCTTACGTTGTATGTAAGAGGCAATATTTGGGTATTTCATATAGCCGTTTAGTACCAACAAAACAACTTAGTCTCCTATATTAACTAAGTAGAAGATTCTAGAAGGTGCTACCGGTACAAAAAGTAGCGCATGTCCTTCCCCATGACACCATCTATGTTCTTGTCAAATTTTATTGTAATCTGTTCAGTGGTTTAGGCATTGAGTTAAATAACTAGAGAAGCATACCTCAATAAAATGTGTCAAAAAAGTGTAACCACTTTTTAAACGCGACGACGTAGCTTTGAAACCACTAAACATTTAAAAGTAAACATAATTATGTCTGTCTCACTTACACACGTCGTAAGAATAATACCGTCTCTTAGATTAGACAAAGACCGCAATATAAACATGCAATGACCGGATGGGGTTGCCTACCCATGTAAAATTTTACCCAACATTTTAACCCATAAAAAACGTTATACGTTAAGTTAAATTATTTTTTAAATATTTGAATTATGTATTTCTTATTGGATGTGTACTAGAAGTTTATAAATAATGAAAATAACTTAGACATTTTCTTTTTCAATATTTTTTCTTTATTATTGATGAAATTGAATGATTTAGTAGCTAGCCAGTCAGTCTCTTTTCCCAGCAATCGGATTATTTCCACCCATTTTTCACGGCGTGATGTATCTTTAGGCATTGCTACGTTGTTATTATTAAAAAAATATTTAAAATCAATTATCCCATAAATTAAAAACTCCCACAAATGTGGGAAACTAAAACTAAGTTTTTAGTGGTAACACTGAACCTAATTTACAAAATCCTACATTTTCTTGCGTTTTTACGTTGATATAAACACAGAGACAATTAATTTACGTGTGAAAAGTAATTCCGGTTAATTTATTATGTTTTTGTGATCTTGAATCGCACTCTTTCGCGATATTTTTTGTCGCATGTCACTCGGTTCACTTCGGTTGGCGTCACACAGAACACTGAATTGACGTTAGCTACGCTGTGGCCATCAGTCTAGTGGCAACGACTTAGTGCGATAATTACTAATCTAGTGTAACATATATATCAATGGGTTTAGGCATGAAAAGGTAACATACAGACAGAGTTACTTTCAAATTTATAATATTAGTATGGATTAGCAATTTGGAAACATATAGGTACAAAAAGTCATTATATTCTAATGATAATATTTCACTAATGATAATATTTCACCCACCAAGAATGGTAAAGTGGAACAAATTTTACATAGACAATTGCTTTACAATAGCCGTGTGTGCAATTTGCATTTCGCATAATGTGCAACGGAAGATGAAAATTCAAATTAATTCATGTAAATGTAGAACAAGAATGTGAGACTTGCATTGGAACTACAATGCGAATCAAATAGGAGTTTGTTTATTAGCTCAATTGTGGCTCAAGACACAATTGAATTTCTATTGTTATAAATCAAATTTTGATTTCAACAGTTGAGCGGGCATTTTTAAACAGTTCTATCTATTTAGCCTGTAATATCAAACTGCTGCGCAAAAGGACGCAATTTACGCTTTGCCATTTTCACACACGTTAGTAGAATTACTGAAGATAATAAATAGAGAAGATTTTAATGTTAATTGGAGACAAACTACATAGATTGTTATCGACCTTCTGACTGTTTTATATTTTACTAGCGACAAGATTTTGCTTTGCACGGGTGCAATGGCGACTTTTCAAAGCATCGAGTTATATTTACCTAAGTTAAATGTTACTATGTTATACACATAGATAAAACTTCCGGAATAAAAGCTTTAAGTACCTAAATGATTGTAAAAACCGAAATCCATTGTACTTTTAGAAAGATCTAAGTGGTTATGTAGACCGATACTAAAAGCGACTTTGTTTTATACTATGTACCTATAGATTCACATTTTATTGTTTGAATCACTCAATTTTATTGTTATTTTCAGGCCCCGTAGACGGACCTTTCCCGTCAAGTCTAAAGAATATGCCATACATGTGCTACCAAGTGCCTGTCAAAGGACCATGTAATTACGAGGAAATTGTCTGGTTCTTCGATATTGTCAGAAGAAAATGTATGAGAATGTTTTACTCAGGTTGTGGAGGCAACGAAAACAAATTTGCCTCTGAACGGTCTTGCGAGTTGACTTGTAAAACAGAAAGACGGCTATAGGGGAAAGTATCTTACTTATTACTATATGCGCTTTTACATTTTTAAACGTGACGATATTATCGTGGACGTCCACGTCCATAAAATGTATGGAAATACGTGCACGTTATAATGTTATCGTGAACGGAAATTTAAAAGCGTTTTCACATATATTTCTATACATTTTACTTCCCTGTGTTATCATGATGTCGTAGACGTCCACGATAATATCGTCACGTTAGAAATGATTAAAACGGCCAATGTCATGGAAAATACTTAAGAGTAGGTACCTCTACAGCAAATATCTTTGGCGCCTACGAATTTCAGTTACAGTACGTATCTTATATTTCAATATTCAAAACAACCCTCAGTCTCATTTATTTAGGCAGTTTTTTTTATTTTGGAGAATGAGGAATTCGGAAAGAAAAAAAATATCCTGTACGTACAATACGCCAAAATTGATTTCGTAGATAAATTATCAATTAAGTGTGCCTGAGATAAATATTTAAAAGTCAAACCATCGTAAAATAATCCTCAAGAAAAAAACGAAACACTTTTATGGTAGGTATGGCTTTTTATATTGTGATACGGGAAGCATTAACACTTAAAATATATATTTTATGACCAAATATTTATGGTAATATAAGCATACTTTATGATTTTCCGACTCTGTTGGGTTTTATCGACGTCATAATAAATATGTGCCTATTAGATAACACGTCTTTCTTTTATTTATGCCCGAGGAAAGTTAGTGAACTAATGAACGGTTCCAATAAACAAAAACGAATCGTTTTGTTTACCAATGGTAGCAGTTTTTATGGTCAAACTGGGCATATACATATATTCTTGAGCTAATTTTACCTGTGATAGTTACTTTCATATGGGAGGGTCTACTATGGAAAGCTATGAGATATTTGCATCATTATTGGTAAAGATACAAGTCTTAATTTTAACCAACAACGGTCCGTAATTTATAGTAGTCGGCCATAAGACACCTCTGAAGAATTAACGACTACTTAGCTATTGACCATTTTCTCGATCAAGAAACGTCACATTGCCGGCGAAAACACTCACTCCACTAGTACGTCGCAGCGACAAGAGTTTTCAAAGAGATTACTCGCTCAGCGACACTCGCTTGGCAGGCAGAACAGTGGCTGTGATATTCACGCTTTGTTCATACGCATACCAGCGAGTAATGGCGCACGCGCTGCTCATTGCTCGCCAATTCGTTTTTCTTTGCTTATCCTGTTAGTTTTCGGCGGTGAGGCAGGAACCTTAGTTAAATAAGCAACAGTATAATATTATACAAAGATCAAACTGTTTTTACATCAAAAGAGACTGAAGCGTAAATACATACCTCCCTACCCAATGTTCTCCAACATAACCAATTAAATACCTATGCCAATAATTTTTTCTCACAATTTACTATCCATCTCGGCTCAGAAGCGGTTACCACCCAACCTTCCCCCATTAATATCTCTCCTTGCCAAATTATTCCAATTAATTTCTATGGAAGTGAACATATCGATGGAAGAACTTTCTATTAGGCTGCAAATATTGGAGCAAATACTAATTAATGAAAGCAAATAATGTGTCAGATTACACAAGTCGTGTATTTACCTATTCGTAACTGATTCAAAATCAGTGAGGGTCTAAGTATACCAGGGATCACCAATTAGTTTCATTGTGGCTTCGTTTAAAAAAATAATAGGTATGACTGTCGCGACCCGTTTAGTATTATTAGCAACCAAGATTAAAAATATCGTTTTATAAGGAACAAACAAAAAAGTAAGTGATGTGAAAACGGTATTTTTTTTTTTACTTTGAACTGTCTGTCTGAAGACAAAAAGCGGGCTAAATTAAACTACTCAACATTTTTATATTTTTCGATTAAGTTTTTGTTATTTTTACTGTTTAAATAATATTAATAATATTTTGAAACTAAAATACGTATTACTTATGTAGGTACCTATAGTTGCTGACCAAAGATACAGATAGGCTTAGTACCTTCATATGTAAAATTTGAACTTTGCTAAAGTTTTTTTTAAAATAAAGGTACCTAAATGTAAATCTAGTGATATATTGTAATGTTCCTTCGCAATATTGCTAAATCCATAATATGACATAGTTAAGGATAAACAGTAGGTATTTAATATTAAGTAATTATTTTCAAATACAAATAACGTCTTTGCACATACATGTATGGGTAGAAAAAAAATTGAATATAATCACAGACCAGTAGGCCAATTCTGCTAATTTAAAACGTTCAAAATCTAGTCACAGTCTCATCTCGGCGACAAACAAATGTCAAAAACTTGTCAAAATGTAGGGAAATTTGAAGTAGGTATTTTTGACAGATTTAGACTGAGATCAGACTGTGAACGTTCTTAAAAATTACGAGAATTGCCCCTCAGTAGGTGTGTCTGTGTACAACGGTAAATAATAGGCTAGTTTCCACCATCAATAAATTGAAAATCTATTTAGTCCGTCAGATAGAGTATTGGAAAATAATGGACACGTATTTTTTGTTTTTGTAAATCAATGAACAGTGACAAAGATAAAACGCATCAAAACTCGAGAGTGGGGGCTCGTTACGTCAGAACGGACTAATAATTATTATACCAAGGTGTGAAGTATTGAGAATTTTAAAAGCGTCGTATCTTCGCCAATTTTAGTTTACGTAACAAAAGAAAAAATACGGGTCAAATATTTTTGATAATCTAACTGACGGACTAATTAGATTTTTTCAGTTGACAAGCCTATTCGGTATCGTCATATTAAACCTACCACATGAAAATAAATCTATAATTCATTATTTATTATTTTATTTTACTTTTTACTAGCGACCCGCCCCGGCTTCGCACGGGTGCAATGCAATTTAATAAATTTAATTAAACAATTAATAATTTTAATTTAATGTTTTTTTTTAACTTGCCGCCAGCCCCTGCCGCCGATACCGCAGCAACCGCTATGTCCCTGCATTTTAAATCTGTATTATCTTCGAAAATATTAATTTAAATAACATGCTGTAAAGGGCCATATTGATCTATATTAAATGCACAATGTATTTAAGGTACTTAATTGGATAAGGATTAATGATGTATTGCTTAAAATCGCTTCGTAAATAAGCCATCATTTCTCGTAAAAATTAAGTTAAAAAAATGGTCCCTAAGAGACAGACATATACCATTGCGGACTTTTTGTAGACCTTTTTAATGTGTACAATACTGTAGTACATTATTTTGATGTATCTCATAGGGTTCAGCCAGCGTTTGCAATGTAAGCGCAAAAAAAGGGTTTATTTACGACATCACATCAGAAACCTCTAGAATTATCAGTGTTTCTCTACTATATTATACATGTATTATACATATAAACCTTCCTCTTGAATCACTTTATCTATTAAAAAAAACCGTATCTATGTAGCGATTAAGGTGAAGAAATGTCAACACACATTATCTGTACCTCATAGGTTAGGAAGAGGTACGTAGCACACCTACCTACATAAGTAATATTCAATTCAATTTCAATATTTTGCTCCATTTCGGGGTTACAAACGCGTAATTTAGTTCAGTATAAAAATACCGAGTCAGTACATTAGCTAACAATATAGGAAGCTTTCTGTACAAAACAATGACTTGACGAAAATCTATTATTTCCCGTTAACAAATGAGGCTCCATGGGAATATTTTGTACCTGTACCTAAAGGGATGCCACACAAACGTGCTTGTTGATGTTAATAACTGTGTTTCAATAATAAATAATGAGAGTTTGAGCTTAAGCAATAACAACAGAAATATCAATTAATCCAGCACCCTGATTCGCAACCATACGACAAGCTATCGTATCGAAAATGACACATTTCAATAACCTGATTTTCTTTTGCCCCCGACAGCAAACAGCTGTCGGGAGAATAGTGGTCGTCTATTTGATTTAAGCTGACAAAATTTTCGGGTTGTAGACTTGTGAACAGCGTTTATAGGACTCCTACGATAACATTGATTGATGTTCGATACGGTACGGAAGCGTATCGAGTGGTTGTGAATAGCTATGCAGATGAATGTTAATTATTTCGATGTTTGGGCGGATACAACACTACAACGCGCCTTGCTCGTGCGCGGGACACGCGCCCCACGCGTCATTTCTACACACAAATTCAATAAAAACGCGTTTCCACGCGTGGTATTTGGCTCAGTTTCCTGCGCTCCGTTGCGTGGCGTGTTGTAGTGCGAGATCTGTCTTACAAGTGAAATTTGAGTCTTAGAAATATTTAGGCAGAAAGAATACGGGGTTAATCGTAATGGCAACATACAACCAAACTGATTATCTTTTTCTGAAAGGCGCCGAAATTAATGGTTGGACCGATATTTAATGTTTATGTTACTTAACATGATTTTATTTGGTTGCTTCATAGGAATTGAAAGGATGAAAAGTAAACCGTGTAATCTTATCAACAAACTCAATTATCGAAAGTGAATTGTCAAAAGTTTCCTGTTTCCATCCATTTACTTTACCCCAACAAACCGTAACGTTATAGCACTCTCCTAAAGCAACAGAATAAGTAAATACATTTGCTAACATTGTGTCCGTTTAGTTCTGGTTGCATGCGTTTACTGCGCCGGTGGGATCGTTTTAATGACTGCATCAGTACGAATTGTACTGACTTGTAGATTTGCGCTATTGCCTTTGTTCCATCTGTTGGATTAGTGTCAGCGACCGCACCCTGGCCATTTACTAAGTGCGTTATCAGCCTCAAGTGTTAACATATTTGCCAGCTAGCGCTATTCTTCTTAGATTTTGGTATCAATTTTATCCAATTAGTTAAAATGACGATAAACATGCGAAGATTGAAAAATGGATGTATCAGATTGATAGATTTTTAAATATTGAAATCATTTTCGTCAGTTCCAAAACTGACACTAAATTGATTGGGTCATCTCCAAAGAGAGTATAAATAAAATTGACAATGTCAAATGTTGGACGAATAAAAGTGCTTCAGATTGAATTTATTAAATTATATCCCGGATACGGGCTGATAACTCGATATTATAATGGATTGTTATATTATACTAGCTGACCCGGCAGACTTCGTACTGCCTCAATCGATAAATAAAAGACAGTTGACTCTACATTTTATTTAGAAAACGTTTGTATGGGAAATAGAAAAGGGCTGTTTTTAGGGTTTCCCCGGGAATTATTCCTTTTTTCTCACCTTTTAAACCTTCCCTAGACCTCCACGAACATTTCAAGACCAAGATAAGATAAATCCGTTCAGCCGTTCTCGAGTTTTAGCGAGACCAACGAACAGCAATTCATTTTTATATATATATATAAAAGACAATTGACTCTACATTTTATTTAGAAAACGTTTGTATGGGAAATAGAAAAGGGCTGTTTTTAGGGTTTTCCCGGGAATTATTCGATTTTTCTAACCTTTTAAACCTTCTCTAGACCTCCACGAACATTTCAAGACCAAGATAAGATAAATCCGTTCAGCCGTTCTCACAAAATTTCATACAAATCGGTCCAGCCGTTTCGGAGGAGTATGGTAACTAACACTGTGACACGAGAATTTTATATATTAGATAGATTTTAGTTGAGGAATGGAACCTCCACATTTTCTTCGAAGTAAGGAAAGGCGGATGGAAGACGAGTAGGAATGTTCTGATTTTTTTTGAGGGTTCGTGTTCAGCGTTTAGACGATTGGATTGATTTATTAAGCGTCATTTTACATCTGGTCTTATTTACTGATAGCACTGTATTTTGAGTTTCTTTTCATCTCAATTTAGTTTTATTATTCAAAGAATAGTGAACAATTTCTTGTATTAATTTCAAATCCAAATTCCAAATTCGAGATCTAAAGGCGATATTATGAAACCAAATAAATCCTTTGAAATATTAATTAACTTCAACCACAAGAACACACAGAGTATGGAACTCAAACACCAACTCGATATTTAAGAGTCCCTATCAATTTCGCGGTCTAAAAACGGAAAATTCAATGTTTTCCAGCGCAAATTTCTCAATAACCTTAAGTTAACTAGTTTTTTTTTAATACATTGTTATTTATCAACTATTTATCTAGTAAGTGTACAAATTTAAATTTTGATAACTACTTAACATAAATTACAAAAAATAAAAATCTAACACATGTTTTTACGTAAGCACAAAACACCATGTTTTTCAATTGCTTTCTTAGCTTACCGGTAGCAAATAAGTCCACAATTTTTTTTTAAAGTTTAATGAATTTAGTACTTGTAAAAAAATGTTGATCACGCTCAAAAAACCCAATAAAATCATGTGCAAAACCGTTGTCTACGCGTAAGAATTTATTGAAAATGAGTGTTAAATATTTTAAAATTTGAGGTATTTTATCTACCAAAATCAATGTTTATATTTTTATTTTGACTACTTATTTAATTGCAGTAAAATATCTAAATAATGCCTTATAAACTTAAACTCGTTCATTCGTGTACTAAAATTTAAATTCGTAGACTTACTACATAAATAGGTGATAAATAACTGTGTATTTAAAAAAACAGCTAGATAACTTAAGATTGTTGAGAAAATTGCGCTAAAAAAATTGATTTTCGGTTTTTACATCGCGAAATTGATAGGGACTCTTAAGTAAACGTATGAACTGAATCGTACGTCGTTCCCGATCCTATCGACTTTACAACTTTCCACTCAGGAGTATTCTTGTTGCCATCAGTCTGTAAAGTTGGAAGTTACACGCAGTAAGCTTGTACATGTTGCAAACTTTGTAATGTTACGTTGTAGGTAACACAAGGTGTGTTTTTAAGTAATTCAACAAACATATCAGGTGTGTGGTTTTGTGGATTATACCTATTCAAATCTCGGCTTATGTGAAGTAAGTACCACAACATTAATAAAAAAGTCATTGACTTTTACCCTTTTAATGTCCTCTGAAATCGAATTCATATATTGCCGAATAATTATTTGAGAATTCTCCATATTCCTCGTAGCTCACCCACGCGAGTGTCCAGCTACGATAAAGTTCGACGGGCTCAAAAACTAGCTCAACTGCGGACACCAGTTTTCATGCGGATGAAACACGTGCCTCGGCACAGGGGAGGTTAAAATTTCTGCCATATTTACTACCGAACACCTAGTGTGATATAAATTGTCTACCTAAAGGTAAAATTACTAATCTCAAGAAATATGATTGTAGAGAGATTTTGTGTTCCCATTAATATTTTAATAAAATAAAATCTTCTACACTTATATAAATTAAATGCTGGGTCGATTAGGTTATTTTTTTAATGTTTTTAATAGTCTAAATAAGGTTTTTAAGAAAAGAAAAATTGGAAATATTGCCTGGAACATATGAAAATTCGGAAAAAGTTGACCTCTAACAAAACTTATTGAAAGGATAAGACAACGAATGTCCAGTCAGTTAGTGCTTTAATACAATAGAAAATCCATCCACACGAATAAAACACATTTCACGAAGCACACTAATTATCTCACGGCATCTGTAAATAACCCTCTTAAACAACCTAGCAGAGTTGCGAGCAATGTCAACACGAAAGTAATTTGATTCAGTTCCGAGTACAACACGGGACATGCAACATCGTACACATTATCTCAGAGACGCTCATAACGAATTTCGTCTAGATTTTCAGAGTTTAATGCTAGTTTGTGTTGCAACGATAAAATGTTGGTGCAGATGAATTAAGAATTAAAGTGGTGAAACTCGGTTTGTTGTAGCTTTTTGTTAGTGGTTTGTGTTTCAACGAAAAAGGAACTTAGAGAGAATTTGATGATACAATTGTAACGGTTGTGGTTACACGTTACACCCTACAGAGAGATGCTCCAGTAAACTGCGGCAGTAGGGTGTGGTCGTGAAGCTATGTCGCAAACCATGCTTCACCTCCTATCCTGCCCTACGTGTCCCAAAACATGCAGTCAACGTGACCTCTGCGCTGCCACCGACGGACGCTGTGGAAGTGGCGAAGTTTTGGGCTAACAAGATCTAAAATACAGTCGTACCCGCCACACAATGAAGAAGAAGTGGAGACATTTTAGCGAGTAGTTCATTATTTTATTAATGAACTACTCTAGCTTGTATAAAAATATCAGATTTATTTTTATAATACTCTTAACTCTAATTTGGCTTCTAGAACTGATTCTAGCAGAACAATATTTTTAACATTTTTGCTTTTCATTTGCTATCTGTGCCTCATGTAATTCTCTTCTGTAGACCGTTTCAGTTTCTGCTGTGTAGACAATAAATTAGTTTTCCGTACTTAATAATGTCTATGGTCATAATTATTAGGTGCGACAGATATTCTCGGTTGACGATTTAATGTGGTGATTGTTGATTTAATTTGGTTTATGATTTCATTATAATGGCAATATTTAGATATATAATAAAGTTAAAGGACATTTTAGTTATAGACCGTTTATGAAGTGTTTATGAATATAAAATTTTATTGACGGTTTTATAGGCTTATTGAGCATTTTAACTAATTAATGCCTTACCTTTTATAAGCTGTTTTATGACTAAGACCGTTAGTATTGAACTAAGGTAACACTACAAAAAACTTTGATTTTATTTTGGCAAAATGTGGCGTTTGTGGTCGGGGTTTGAAAAAAAATTTGTGATTATATAAATCTTAGGCTTAACAAAACCCTAAATTATTTGAACTTTATGCATGAACCTAAATTATTCGAACTTCAGGCCTAAATTATATGCCTTGAAACAAAAAAAAACCTGTGGGGTTGCAGGAACGAAAGTCAAAATGAAAATCCAAGATGTTGGCTGCGAATATTGTAAAATTTTCATTTCGTCCTTACTATCGGCTTCAGCACCCTCAAAAACCATGAAAAGTAGATATCTCTGACTCTTGTCTATTATATTATATGTAGGTAATAAAAATTCGCATAACGCTTTTTCGCTTTTTTTACGTGACGATTTCTCCCATTTTACTCCTACCGCAAGCTCCGTTAAAGAACTTCATTCCAATAACTAACTTATTTATGTCAAACTCACTTATCTACGCAGTGAAGACTATTCCTGTCAGCCCTACTTTTGCTTATATCTAAATAGAGTGTAAAGTTACTAGTTGTTAGTCTCCTCGACGATGACCTGTTTACACAAAATATCTGGAGCCAGACGTCAATAGTTAGGTATACAGTACCTACTTATTCAATACTCGTCTCCTTCAACACGGTGTTATTCAAAACAGACACGTTTTGCTTAAACACTAAAATAGCATCTTAGCTTCCAAAATTGACACGAACGGGTAAGTACGATATAAAAATAACTGGCATATATCTTAAGAAATTGTGCCACAAAATGATTAATATTGATTACTCCACAAAATGATTAATATGATACCACTTGATTAATATTATTTTCCCTACAAAATTAACGTATCTGGACAATTTCATGCTCATCATCATCTGCCAAGCCTTTTCCCAACTATTTTGGGGTCGGCTTTCAGTCAAAAATAAACCGATTCATATGAACATTTTTATGCGCCACTTGCAATGCATAAATTGGTAGGTACGTAATGTGAAATACTACGTGTGTCCCAATTACGTAATGCGTCGAACAATAAATCAACAATCAGAAAAAAGACATATAGAAATTCACATATCGAAGCTGCTGACAATTACAAAATGTTTATTTTGTTATGTTCCTCTCAAAGTACCTGCCATTTTATCTCCTCACAACCCTTGATTGACTAGTAGAAAATGGCCGCCTTTGTACCTTATTTGGGTGCAAAAAGTTTAAATACATACTTAAATGTACTGTGTTCATTGTTTATCCTTTCATTAATTAACGTATAGTTTAAACAAAAAGGAAAGAAAAGTTATAGCACCCCGGGCTTCGCCACGTAATGAGAACATGAGTATAAAGAGCTCCGGTCGAGTTTGATGAAACTAGTCTGGCAAATCCCAAATACATAAATAAATAATACATGAACATGTCCCTCGAGCTTTATTACAAAAATAGTGGGTTAATGACAATCTTCAACTCAAAAGATGTAACTCAATGATCCGCTTGAAGCTTTTCGCAGAAAAACTTCGTCCAAACAGAGAGACAGTGCTCAAGGGACTTGCAGTTTTGCTAAAGTTAAATACAGGACCGTTGTCTGTAGAAATGTTCAACATTTGTATTTACAAGAACTAATGAACATGTCTCTATCCTGTTTGCAAATAAAATATTTTTGGATCATTGAGTTGTGATGCTTTAGTTTCAGAGTGCAAGCAAACAGATCTCTAAGTAACATGGATTGAAGTGATTATACCGGCCATTTTGGCCTCGTGGTCATCCTTTGTGGTTTCCAACGGAAGGCGTGTCACTCCTTGATTGCATGGGCTTAAGTTGCTACTTAAAATATATTGTTTGCATAAAAAATTGGTTGCTTTTCTTCGACGTGTCCTGACTGCTGGTGATAGCGACCACATACGACAAGTCGCCAAATTAAGCGGTCTTCCGCAGTGTAGACTTCTTGGTTTTACCTTCAAAAGCCTTCTTAATCGCGTCTGACCATCTGCCGGTATGTTTCCGTCGAATGCCTCGAGAAGAAAGAAAGAATTTAAAAAATGTTTTACATTATAAAATACTTTCTTTTGCCCGTGGTTCGCCCGCGTGGATGTCGGAAATTATTCCCTTAAGCCGTGAAGAAGTAACTCACGGACAGAGTTTCTTTCGCATTACTCATATTAGTATGCATAGTATGGATGAGCACGACCCAGTATCATGAGCCTATGTAGGTAGCTACACAATAGGAATGTGAACATTTGGAATCATGAATTCTTCGGAGCATATATTCCGCATTTCCTATTCATTTTACTCCTACTGCGTGGGTAGTTAGGTCGTCGGTCATCTCCCCTACTTCTACTATATTATTCGAGATATCCTGTTCGTTAAAATAATAGCCACCTTTTATCCAATAAACAAAATATTAATTAATTTCTTGCGTTTAATCACGCCCAGGTTATATTGTAAATGGCTTACGCGGTGTAGTTAAAATTTAATAAACCATGTCCTACGTATCGTTAACGTTGTTTCCTGCGACAGACGTGGCGCGCGTGTCGTGAGCTTCTAGGGTTATTAATTTATTTTCATACATTTTCCATCTCGAGTATGTAGGTAATTGGACGATATGGCTTCTAATCAAATAACTTATGCATAAGCGTTAGAGAGTATCGTATAGATTTATCCTACCTTTTCGTCGTATTTTTATATTAACATCACCTAAATTTGCTAAATTTCCACCTGTCACATGAGTGACAACATATTTTTTCCTGTTTAAATACCAATAAATCAATCAACAGAAATATTACACATTTACCTTTTTATCAATCCCACAAATACCCCAATACGAATGCTTACCCGAAAATATCAGGGCTATAAATAACGACTAATCGTTTGTTAAGTCCCCCGGCAAATACACGTAGCATTCACTTCCGTAGCACTCGATTTATCTCCGAGGCAAATTCCATAGAATCACTGCTTCCGCACTACCATTTAGTAGACACCTTCGCTTCGTACAGAATGTCACACTCTCCCGCTCAAAGATTTATTACTATACAATTTCCTGCTCACACTTCGGAAGTGCAAGAGGATGTTCAAATATTGGAATCTAATGGAATCGGATCTATCAGCACCATACGTCGACGGATTCCGTCTATTGTCAAGATAAATTTCACTTTTATCGTGTGGTAGATTTATTGTGGGATCCTATTTTAGGAGTCCGTCTCTTGAGAGTTTTGTCTTCATGTGTTTGTTGGAATTGACAACATTAATTCTTTGTTGAAAGCGACATCTTGCTTTGAGTATTAGTACCTACTATCGGGAACCTACACACGAGTATTTGCCAAACTTATCGATTGTCTCAAGATATCTAGTTCGGGTTCCTTGAATGTAAATCTAAGAAGCAATTTCCTTTATTTTTCTAATACGGATAGTCTGTTCGGGATCTCCGCACTTATATCAGCAAGGTATTTGTGTTTGTATTCTTGGGTATAAGCAAAGAGCACTGAGCCAAGAACCATTTTTATCTTATAAACAAATCTTTGGCATGTTTGCCAGAAACGACTGGTATTTTATATAGGTTTGATCGGGGATGTGATCCTAGGTAATCCTTAAATTTTTACTTAGAAATAAAACTGAAACTGACAATTAGGGATCTTGTGTTTTATAGGTATCACTTTGTCCTCAATTGTTCTGCGTCATGCAATAAACTTTATTGATACTTCAGAGTTTATAGCATTCTAATCTGTCTAGGTAAATCGCAGTTAAGACATCGTATAAATACTAAAACGTAACACACAATCCAAACCCAATTTCCACAGACTTTTATTTTAGTTGGGTATACTTAGCGTCGGTTTTCATTTAATACTTTCATTGTTAGATCACGACGCCTCGTACCGCTTTAAAATTTATCACGTGGAACTTTGTAAATTAATCCATAAACGTCTAAAATATAATCGTTCCCGTGCAGCGATTTAGCTGGTAGTTTAATGAATCCGCGAGGGGGCGCTGACTCCGCCGTGACTCTGTGACCCAATTCTGTGCTCATTAACGTGTGGCCACGTTGCACCGGACACCACAATGCAATGGTTTACTTATTCAGCGCACGGAGGGTTTTTTAGATGCAAAGCGCAACATTCCACGGAAGTGACTGCAGTCAGACACGAATTTTTCATATCGGATTCGAATACAACATAGGTACTGCTGTTGGGAAAATGAGAGATTTTTGGAAACGCGAAAAATAGCCTTATATATTGCGAGCTTGCCAGCTCTGTCTACATAATATAAAATTCTCTTCAGCAAACCAGACGCCGCAGCGAACATAGTCAAGTCCCAGATAAACTGTGTGATTAATCTCTGTGCTAAGACAAGGATTAGGTACTTAAAGTGATTTTGTAATCTGGAGACAAACATCAAAGTGGGAGTCTTCTAGACCACTTTAGTGCTTTATGAACTTGACTTTTGTTTACGAATTGAAACAAAGCCTTTTAAATATGTCGAATGTATGTATGTGAATATTTAAAAATGATGTATGCTTTATTGAACTCCGCCGATGGCCTTGAGTTACCATGTTATTAAAATTAGCCGTCTAACATAAAACAGCACCGTCCCGGACCGTGAATGTTATCACTACAACCTGTAAGCCTTTGCTGCAGACCATAGGCCTCTACATAATTTCTAATAGATGTTAGGTGAATATTACAGCCGTACCCGTAACTGAAACCCAAAACAGTTAAGGAAAATATCGTGAGGAAACTGGCTAGTCCTAGAACCAAAATATCGAAGACATGATTGTGACATCTACCAACCCGCACTGGGCCCGCGTGGCGGATTACGGCCCACTCCCTCCCACAGAGGAGGCCTGTGTCCCAGCAGTGGGAACATTATAGGCTGATTATTGATTTTGCTACCCGTAACTAAGGTAATAGCAATATCAACCTACCCACATATTAAATATATCTGCATACATACGTCTCTTCGCTGGGTCAAAAGGTGGAGTAGCCAAAGTTTTGCATAGGACCGTACGACCGAGAGTTTGTCAGGGATTCAAAAATCAATAATGATACTGCAAACATATGTGCTGCTAGAATGCTTGGCCAAGTTTAATTAGATATTAATTAGGAAATTCTGAGAAATCTTCGTGCGTAGGTGCTCTATTGTAATTGGTTGCGTGGGCAACAATTGATGTGGCTGACTGGCTGTATACCACAATATTTGCCATAAATCAGAAGTGCCTTGTATTTAGCAGTGGCTGAAGTAATAGATAGGTTTAGGTACTGTAACACACGTGTCCAGTTATACATAAATAGCTACGTTTGTGTAAATATCTAACATAAAAAGCGGCTCGTAATAGCGGTTGCCATCTGTCGACAGGGCAAATTCCAGATTTTTAAAAATCTAAATACACTGACATTTATTTAGGCACTTAACGTGGGCTGTTACTTTGTGAAAACGCTTGTATATGTATAATCGCCTTAGTGTAAGATATATTCTGTGTAACAATTGCCAGCTTATTCTTCCTTCCCGTTCCACTTGTATCTATTAATGATAGATCGCTTGATACGAGTACTGAGGCTTGTTACAGATACAATGTATGCTTATCAAGACAATACAACAGAAGGCCAATCCCCGTAATTAAAAACGTTCAAAATCTAGTCGCAATCTCATCTCAGCGACAATTAATGTCAAAACTTGTCAAAATGTATGGAAATTAGAGGTATATTTGACAGATTGACACAGATTAGACTGTGAACGTTATTAAGGCTGTGTCCCCAGTAGGCAAACTGTTAGCAGCCGACTGAGTTTGCGGCGTATCGGTTTAGTACGCCCTTCCATATATTTGAAATGGAGTGTCCACAGTTTGCTAGTTTTGAGCTCACTTTACGTTCACTTCACTCACTTTACTCACTCAGTCGGCTGCTAACAGTTTGCCTACTCCACACAGCCTAAAATTACGAGTAATGCCCCTTAGATATCATCTCAATTTATACATAAATTTTATAATTTACTTAATTAATGTATATACAGGGTTATTTGAAAAACACCAGCAACCTCTTAAGAAGTCATTGTACTCATCGTTATGAACAACTTTTGCTATGGGACCAAACCTGAAATAGCGAAATAAAAATCAGCTATTCCCTACATTTATCTTCGTCTATCTCGTCAAAATGTAGGGAACAGCTGATTTTTTTTGGCGCTGTGTCATCGCGCTTCTCTTTCTTTTCTATGCAGTCCGACAGTCACCGCGCTTAGGTGGTCTAGAATCATCAGTTTTTCGCTTCCATGTCCCGGTAGGGTTATTAAAAAAAGTTTTACTAACCTAATTCTTCCCCAATTTTAATTTTAAATGTTAAAAATTGATTGTATCGTTTTTTCTGTGCCCTACAAGGTTCTTAGCTTTTAGCCATTGTAAGAGCTTTAAACAAGAACAGGATCTCCTGTCTCTCTACCCAGCTGAGCCGCTAGGTTCGCACCAGATAAATTGACCACTTCACTCTTACCACTTTCTTCTCGAACTTGGCACTCCAGCGTCACTTTAGAATGCAAATAAAGATATGCATATAAATGAATAAATTCATCCATACTACGCGTCACTTACTTTTTATAGAAACAAAGCAAAAATAGACACCACAAAACTAGTTTGGTCGTATTCTCTACCGTAATCTCCACTCAACTAACTTGGTACACCACTAATCCTCAAATAAATTACACCGCTCGCTCTGTAGTACTGAACATTTAGTGTCTGTATTCCCGGCAATACGAGTACATTCTATGAAGACGCCTGATATTATATGATACAGTAAAGTCTCTAGCCAATAAGATCTTATGGGTAATTCCCATCGAGCATTTTGTATCTATATGGTACTTTAAAAAAATGGTCTATAGAGATACTTTATTTTGTGTCTGGAACCAGGGCATTAGGTCAAGAAGAATGTGAATTTTATTTGCTCTATGCTGCGCTGTGTTGCAGGGATTGGAAATAATAGACCTTTTTGAAGAATAACTAAGTGCCTTTCAATATTAAAATCATTGAAAGACTTGAATAAAAGACCAATGCAATGTAATATTTCCAAACACTTTATCTAGCCTATTTTTCGCACTCCTTTTTTGACACATTTTATAGCATGGCAAAGCATAATTAGCCTATAATGTTCCCACTGCTGAGACACAGGCCTCCTCTCTTCCAGAGGGAGTGGGCTTATAATCCACCACGGGGGCCCAATGCGGTTTCGTAGATGACAGAGGTCACATGTCTTTGAATGTTTGGTTCTAGAACATGCCGGCTTCGTCACGATGTTTTCCTTCACCGTTTTGAGAAGTGTGGTGATGAAATAAATGACACAATGTACCTGCCTGGTTTCGAATCCTCTACTTACCTACGACACGTAAGTCCCCCCCCCCCCCATTATCACCAGACCACCACTGCTCTCTTTAAATAGTTGCTTCTGTAGGAGTCAAGCTCGTCCCTACTTCTTAGTTTTTAAAATGATTATATATCTGCTATACCTAACATTTGCATCTTCCAAAATTACGCACATTTGTCTACGAGAACAACACATTGTTCCCAGTACATAAAAGGAGAAAAATGTAACATAATATTTTATTATTTGTTTCAGGTAATGGCGCGTGTAAAGTCTCACTTGCTGTTATTTATGTACGTATTGGTTGCTTCATTTCCTGCTAGGAAACCAGCTGTATGAATAATACTTTTGTTTCTGTCTTGATAATACTTTTTAGGGCTTTGTACCCAGAGGGTGCCAACGGGACCACATTATTGTGACTCCACTGTCCGTCCATTGGTCTGTCACAGGGTTGTACAGATGCCAGCACATCAAGCTGCCCGAAACTGTAAAATTTTCCCAATCAGCTTTGAACCTAATGCTTTAGCGATAAAGTTGAAAATCTATTAAAGAAATTTGACAGATTTTAGTAGCTTGATGTGCTGGCGTCTGTACCTTTTGAACCGTAATAGCTAGAAAGAAAGAAAAGTTGATTTGACCCAGGCAAGTAATGCACACAATATTCATAGAAAAGCAAAAAAAAATATTAAAACAGTATTAAAAACATACATATCGCAGCCAACTGGTTAAATTAGCCGTTTAGTTAACCGCCTGGCCTTTCGAAGTAGCGCTCGTCTCGCTTCGCTCTCGGCTCGCACGCGGTTGATCACAGTTCTAACCTAACCTAACCCATTTGGTCGAGGTGCCCTGGCTTAGTTGAAATAAATGAATGAAAAAGCGTTTATTCGTGGTGACAACTTATTACTATCAGTTTTAGTTCTGCCAAACTGCACTGCAACCAATTTGACTCGCGCGTGATTGGTTACAGTTCCAACCTAAACTATTATTGAATATCATTCAGGCGGTTAGTTGAACGGCTGTGGTGTGCGGTGTTGGATCATTCGGTTCCCTTCAAAATGGTTGAGCTGGATGGTGCTGATCCATGCGTCATGTTCGTGAACGGGCGCTGTCAGTTGAGACTGGTCATCTCTTAGCTGCCAGGGCTTCTTTTTTAATCTTATAACTATTTTGAATTGTTTCTTCATAACATTGTTCTCACATATAGAAGCAACAAGAATACTGTACTCAGGATTTTGTAATATCTTAATTTAAAAGAGTGTCCTTGGAGTTTCTTGCCCGTTCTTCTCCAAGAGATCTACGCTTTGGAAGCTTCAACTTTCTGACTAACTGACCGACTAGTTAATTTTGACAATTCAAAAGTGCCTGGAAATGGTTTAATTGAAATAAATGCTTTGAGTTTGAGTTTGAGTTTTGGCTGCCGTATATTTAAAAGGCAGTCGGCTGCGAAATACTCACAAATTTTCACAACAAATAATAAAAATAAGATAAAGTTAAAAATTGGGGGTAATAATTAGAGATGCACCGAAATTCGTTTCACATTCGGTGTTACCGAAGTTCGGCAGCTTTTACCGAACTTCGTCTTCGGCCGAATTTCGATAAGATCTGCCGAATGTCGGCCGAAATTCGGTAGCTTAAATTTATTTAAATAAGAAATGAAAAAGTGAAAAGAAATTTATTTTAAAATGAAATCTAAATCAAATGATGATTTGTAAGTAAATAGGTAACGTGGATGTTCGTTTTCCGTAGAAAAGAAAGAACATCACGTATCAAAAATTAATATGATTTATTAAAATTATCAATTGTAATATTATTATCTATCAGCAAGGTAAGATAACATTCTGGGTGACCGCAAGTGGCGAGCGGCAGGCGCGCGTGAGTTAAATTACAAGCGACGACGAGGAACGAACACCATCTGACCAGCCAGAAGTGAGCTATCAATAGGGGCAATCCCTAACATCAAATGGAATGACAGCTCACTTCACCTGAGTTTTCACGGTGAGATTTTTACAGAATAGCGCTGCTGTTCATTGAGCAAAAGCTCGCGAAATGTAACCGAAGTTCGGCCGAACTTCGGCTTCGGTACATATTTAAACCGAACATTCGGCTGAATTCGACATTCGGCAGGACCCACATTCGGTGCATCACTAGTAATAATCCCCATAAGAGAAACGTGTTATTTAATGTGTAGTGTGACATATTGTACGGTGGCACGGAACCCTTCGTGTCCGACTTGCCCATGACCGTTTTTATGAATAAAAGAGATGTAATATAAACGTGTTACGTCTGTATTCCCGGAAGGGTACACATTGTCGATGACAGTACCTTTTCAGTCCCATGTAAAGAAGGGGGAACGTGTTGCTATTTTTCAAACACGATGCCCCAAATCTCGAAGCGGGCACAGAAGAAAAATATTGCAAACTCACAAGTAGGACCCTCACAGTTACTAAATTCCCGATTCTTTGCCTTTCTCATTCAGTTTACCCTAGGCTCTTTCTTGAGTCGTGATCTCTAGAAATAATATGTATACTCCTACTGGATTCCTAATAATGTTATTATAACCCTCAACAATAACCTTTTAACTATCCTCCATGTCAAAGACAATCTCTGTTTTTATGTCAGTAGCAGTTAAATAACAAATCTTATTCATAACGTTGTCATAACACGTTATCCGTACTTATAAACTTGGCTCTTATGTTACACAGACTTATTTTGTGTCTGCGCCCACACATATTACTTTTCGGGTAAGTATCTTAAGTATTTGTTTAATGACATGGTAAGAGAACGGTAGCGGTTCTGTAAATTGGTAGGTAGCTAAATACTATTAATAAATAATTGGATAAAATATGTTATGTTAGCTTCGCCCACCCTTGGGTCGAAAATTATCCGACTGGAACGTGTTAGCGGGATAAAAGTTCCAATCCAGGTCATGGTTTATCCGTGTGCCAAATTTCATGTGTTTCACGTTTGTTTCCGTGTGCCAAATCCGTTCAGCCGTCCAGACGTCAAAAGATTAAAGACAAAGAGACAGAGTTATTCGCATTTATGATATTAGTATAGTTTGGATTGTATCCTTAAATTCAGTATCAGGTGTAGATATGGCACATTGAATTTAAGAAAGAGACTCACTTCCGTAGTGACAAACAACGGTCATCAAATCAGAACTTTTTCTAAAACTCATTAGTGCAATATTAACGGCCGCGTACCTACTATATCTGATTAGTATTGTTGATGGTTTCTTCCGTACATCAATATCAATTAAATTTAATAAAATGTGAATGTAAGGTCTTAACTCAGATGTCATAGAAGATGTTGGCGCCGTCTTGCCATGATGAGTCGGTCTTCATTTGCTTTGAAACTTATGTTGTTCTCCTCGAAGTTTTGTTTGTGTTTGTCTAAGTTCGGTGGTCTCATTATTATGTGAAAGTTATTATCCTTCACCTTCAGATATATTTATAGAGGCACGAGTTGAACACTTAGGTACCTACTATAACCAAACGTACTTACTTACGCTTATAAGTATCGGTCCTACTTATGTAGGTACATAGGTAGGTACTTTAAGCGCTACGAGCCCTTACAGTATCGAGATTATGAATAAAAGGCGTCTCTATTTACATTAATCTATCAAGCTAATTATTTCTATAATTGCATCTTTTGATTTTATATCTATGCGTCCGCTGTCAGCTCTTCGATCCGAGGTGCAATTCTCGTAATTTTAAGAACGTTCACAGTCTATTCTCAGTCTCAATCTGTCAAAAATACTTCCAATATCCTTACATTTTGACAAGTTAAAGGTACGATAAAGCCATACAGACTAAACCCTCTACAGTACCTACTAGGTATGTATAGTTGCAAAGGCTAACAATGAAATTCAAACCAGTGTTAGACTTCTAGCTAGGGACAATAAAACGAGAAACCTTAAAAACGTACAAAAATCGAAAATATTTTTCATTCCTTTTCATACTTTAGGAACTCCTTTTAAATGTAAACTTTTAGGTTGCAATAACACTATAATAAAATTCGAAGAAATAATTCGACTCATGAATCATTAAATTAATCTATTTGATGGCCTACCTTTTAAGCACATTCAATAGTAAATAGAAATTAATTTGTAGAATGTCGACAGCCGATGTATACAGATTCTATAAATCATAGATAGCCCAAAAACTGAAGGACTAAAAGATTATCTCAGCGAATTTAGTTTGTTCAAGCCTTTTACTCTCGGTACACAAAATTACAGTTTAGTTTCAATTCAATTTAACCTTTGGCACCTACCTATCTAATATTGCGAGCTTTTATTCGTTGATCGGATTGACATATGTGGGACGTATTACAGCTAAATCGGACTAATTTCCAACGGACCGATTTCGTGTAAATGCATGTTTACCGAGTTTGTCTTGGTTCCCTATTTGATCACTGAAATTAATACAAACATCAATGTTACTGCCGTCGGCCATAATTATCTGTATGGTTTTCATTTCACAAAATATAATTATGAAACATCATTATGATGAACTGCAGAAATTAAAATTATAGATCATACCTACTTATCATCGAATAAATTCGATTACACCGAAAGATCTTATTTTTATCACAAAATTATATCACTGAATTGAGACGGTTTCCAATCAAATGATATAATCGGAATAAATGTAAAAGAACTCGTTTAAACTCCAACCCATCGATTGCGTAATGCTAGGTATTTGTTAAACTTGTCCCACTTAATCAGGCTTCCAAAAAGTTCTAAGTAAGTTGTAAAAGTGGGAAAAACAAATTAACTTAAGGTAGAAAAGTTTTTGGGTCTTACGCGCACAATAACTGTATTTCAAAGTGAATGGTTATGCAAAGTAGGGAGTGTGTTCGACGTATCGATTTGCCAAGTCACGAATTCTGGATAGCTAGAAACATGCTTTTAGGAAGTTTGCATTGAGGAGAAAAACCTTTGAAGAGCAGAAAATTTTAATAAAATAATTATGCTCAATGTAAAACATCGTCTGAATTAAACCGTGTTGTGACGAAAACTTTAATCTGGAACTAATAATCCAAGCTTATTGGGAATCGAATGCAACGAAAATAGCGAAGTTTAAATCGAACTCAGAACTATAAAATGCAAAGCACATTCAAAATTGAATTTCCGCTCACATGTTCTTTTAACAAACTAATGTTTCTTGCTGCAACGTTTAATAAGCAAGTCTTGTGCCGACGGGCCGCCCTCATTAATAATTCGGGTCCAGCGCCCTCGGTTCTGTTACGTTCCAGTTTTCAGCAACAGTAAACGTCAAATTTCCTTTAATAGTAAGAAAATTAAATACGTAAATTGGAACGAACTATGAAAACGATTTTTTGTTGGCTAACGTCGCTTTGACATCGCTTTGTCAATTAATCGTTTTGGTAATTGAACCGTTGCCGTTGTTCAATTAACTGCTTTTTTTTGGTACCTAAGTAAGACTGTAAAACTACAGCCTTTGTCATAAAATAAATACAATATCTTTTTCGAGTGTATGTCTCTACAATTTAAATTAACTGGCGTTTTCTGCATTTCAAAGTTTATTTGACATTTTGATACGGTCATATTATCTGGACGCAAAACAAGCTCCAACGAAGCTAAAATTTTGGCCGGCCCTTATCTCGGCGTTTAAAATTAAAATTTATGAAGTAACCCGAAATATTGTAGTCGTCTTTGCTATATAAAATGTAATTTGTTTGAGAGTATTCGGATTGTCGTTTGAAAGGAAAACTCAAGCGCAACGCTGTTAGCCGCTTTTCATTGTAGAGTAATTTAACCCTTTGTGATTTCTACAATGTAGATACCTACCTACTTACAACGGGGCGTTTTAATTCGTACATCAAATATTTCTATTAGATAAAAATAAAAACAGTTGACCTTAACTCTGTCGGGGATAGTTACCTACCAATTGCATGTGTTCGACTTATTACGATGGTTATCCAGGCTTAGAATATGGACCTACAAATGATGGCCTAAAGGCGATCCAAATAATTCCCACAATTTCAATCAATAACAAAAATGCGTGGGTAACAATTACAAATTATTCGTGAGGTTAAATTCCGGACCCGAATTCAATTTACGAAAAGGCAAAGCGTTAAACATCGAATAAATTATGTTTAAAGCCAACCGAAGAAGAGAGAATTGTTGCGGCTTCCATTGTTTACGCGACCTGATTTTTTCTCCTTTCCAAATAAAACTGTTGCGTCCAGGCCTTACAAGTGTTTTCTTCGTGAACACTACTGAATTTTATTGTCCTTAGTATCTCGTTTGCAATGTTTATGATATCGTGAGCTGGAATTGCAATCGCTTTGAATTCGTTTTGCACTTAGCTGCTGCAGAGCTTTTCATTAGAGATATTGCGCTTTAGACTGAAGTAATCTTGAGGATTAGTTGTTCTTTCTTCTGCCAGTACCTAGCCGTAGTTGGATTTGTTATTTTGTTACTTACTTGTTTATTGTTTTACAGTTTTAAGTTTTTGTCAGCGAACATGGAAAGTTCAATTATTATCAAATTGAGTAATATTATTTAGTCGTGTACAAACTGAGTCAATCTACCTAGCTATTTCCCAACTCTGACGAGGTCAGCTTCCAGTCTAACCGGATGCACCTAAATATTAGTATATTTAAAGTCGTGTTCAATACTAATCAATCCACCTAGCCTTTTCCCAACTATGTTGGGGTCGGCTTCCAATCTAACGGATGCAGCTGAATACCAATAATTTACATGGAGCGACTGCCTATCCGACCTCCAAGACACACTTACCGGACAACACGATACTTACCCCTCCTCAAGACTGGTTGTCAGACTTTTGGGCTTCTGACTACCCGTAACGACAGTCAAAGATCTACGAATGTCAGCTGGGACGAACCGCTTAAGAGCCTACACTAACTACCTCTGCTAAAATTCACTCTTTATCTCGGTCGCACGATACTGCTCGCGGACTGAGTGAGAGCGAGACAGAGTGCGGTGCTAGGCGGCAGGCAGCGCCAATAGTTTAGGTATTTGCTTTTTACGGTGAAAATAATGGTAATTAAAAAAAAGTAAATAACATAAGACCTGCTTTAGTTAGTTCGGTTAGTGACCTGCTTTAGTTAGTTCGGTTAGTATGCAAAGTTTCATGATCTAATTTGAAGTATTTTTTGAATACCAGCGGTTTATTGTCCGGTTTGGAGGTAACTTTGGAATTTTTTTCTATCGAGAAAATTTTATGAAATCGTGTTTTCATAAGACCTAGCATTAATCCTCAACTTTACCATATATTTATTTCAAAATTAATGCTGCAGTATTTTCGACATAACGAAGGATCATGCTAAGCCATTTGAGGTAGTATAGGCCCTTAACGTGTTCCCGAGGCACGGAGGGGTCTTGGATGGTCGCCCATCCACGAGTCGACCACGGCAAGCGTAGCTTAACCTTCGGTCAACCCGCGCGGCTGTTATTATTTAGGCTCGAGCCCCTAAAAAAAATTATTCATTAAAAACACGTTATATAAAATTGCCGCTTGCTATGTGCCGTGTTTGTAATTGTATTATTGTACGAAAACTCTTTCCAACAGTTTGACTTCTGACTGCTCGAAGTTATGAACAGCTAACCTTATACGTGTTTCTTTTACGACCTCCACTGCAGTAGAATGGTCGCCAGGGAAAAGTCCACTCTCGCGGTAACAAATAAAATAGTTCTCAAGGATGCAGTGGTGTAACAGTAAAAGTGGCCGTTCCAAACAATTTATTTCGAAAAATATTGTAAACACTCATGCCTTAAATGTAAACTACTACACAGAACTGCTCTCCTGGTAGATTGTCGTGTGAATGTTCTGGTTTTATTAATTTACAAAACTATTTATTTGTCAGTTCTCGCCTCAAATATTTACGGATCGTTTCATTTCCTTTGGTTTCGACTATAACTCTGAACTGCACTGCACTTGCTTGCATTCAAACTAGAAGCAACAACTGCATAAGTACGGAGCAAGCTGGAAGTTCTACGAATATATTATATGAAGTCAATTGTTCCTGGATACATTCAAGTAATTGAATATTAACATGGATGTGCCTCGAATTCGACATAAGTGACTTTTCTCTTATTATCCGTTATTAGTCCCTTAATTTCCGAACATACAAGCAACGTTATGTCCTTTATTACTCTCAACCAGCTCTTATTAGTCGTAAAATTATATTGTGTGGCGAAATACATTCAGTCTCAGAGGTGACGTTAGACCATAGAATAGAATACTCTTTATTATAACACCTTACAAATCCATACTTATAATATAATAAATGCGAAAGTGTGTCTGTCTGTCTGTCACCTCTTCACGCTTAAACCCATGAACCGATTTTGATGAAATTTGGTATAGTTTGAGTCCCGGGAAAGTACATACGATAGTTTTTATCCCGATATTCCCACGGGATCGACACTTATCCGGGTGAAACCGCGGGGCGGGGGAGTTACAGATATAAATGTAGAAATTTTACATAGGGTGACACAATCGGCGGTCTTATCACCAACAACCGTAATGTGTTTCTTGATATTATAATATCTGGCTAAAATCTATCCTTCCGGTCGGCTTTATTGCATCGCGATTGTGATACAAGCGTGATGATGCTTTTGCAACTTTGCAGGTTTTTTTCGTATCGAGAATCAGAAAATGTTGTGAAATGTTTAATTTCTTACACATACTTATAACATCGCGTTCTTTTTGAAATAAATACTTATATATTTTTAAATAGGTGCATTGCTTATTTCACCTCAACTTGTTGGTAACCTAATATGTTTCTTTTTTTGGCCATAGGTTAAGGAACTAGCTATGTTTCCTGTACAGAGACTACACATACATTATTTACATTCACTTGATTTTCCTGAAAGGGTAAGTCAATTATTGTGCCTTTGAGGCTCTTAGTTAGTTGGTAATTATATTTCAGATCAACATAATTATTATATAATCGACCTCGTAATTACTCTACTACTCAAAGGTTAAATGTCACTTGCACGTTGTAAAGCGACACGGTCTACATGCCTAACCTTAGGGAAGTTTCAAAGCATCTACAATGTTGAAACGTCGTCGCGTCGCCGTCGCTAGCAAAATCTAAAAAGAAATGCGAGTTCGAGTAACAGCTTCAGACTTGAAACAACCCGATTTCTCTAGCACGAATTTTTAGTACAGCCTGACAAAAATTAACAATAATCTGGTCTCTAAACGGTTGCGGTTTCGATGGTAATAACCGCTCTGCTACAGTTAGCCGGCTGCCGAACTTGTGTCATTGTGAATCAGGAATGATGGAAACTACAACCTCTTAAAGAGTCTAGGTCGACTTAACCTGTAGCTCTCTATATTTAGCCTTCAGCTTAATGACTTAATAAAGGCCAAGCAAACAGACCGACAGCAATATTAATTAAGATCGTTACTTGAAACTGGTTTTTCCTAACAAAAAATGCCTTTTTTCGGTCCATCTGCTGCTACACGCCAAACGTCATTAATCCCGAGCAATTGCTCATATTTTACCACGTTATATCACCGAAAATATTAAACGCGAGAGATCTGAAACAGATGGCCAGCATCATCCACAAACGACTAGAGACAAACTGAATTATAACAAGTGGAACAGTTAACTTGCTTTGTAAACGAACGTTAATTAATAACTTTGCAGTCCTTTCCCCGTTTGTGGGACGACTGTTTTTCTTTGTTTTATAGTTATCAGCTCTTTTCGTGTTTACTTTGTGTTTAAATTGTTTCGCGCCTTTATTTGAGTAGGTACTTGCTCACAATTCTCACGGGTCTTTGGAATTCAGGATAGTGAAGGTTCTTTACAAAATATGATTGGGTCGATTCTAATTGCTGCTTCCTAGAACTCGAATAATATAATTTCAGTAGAGCTGTCATGTCAATGTCACAATTTCTGCCCCAGAAATAATGTAATTTTATTTTTACCTCAATTTTAATGTATTTTGCTTTTAATATTTTAATTGTACCTACCGAAACTATCGATTGTATAACCGAAACTTTGTTTTGCGTACTTATTAAATTATTCACTTGCCCAAAAACACGTGACATTCAAATTAACCCTGTTTGGATATTAAAATTGTACCCAATGATTAATTCCGGAATGTTCAACATATAACTCCCATACATTCAGTATAACTCCAATACATTTTGTCATAAAAAGCAGCAACATCAAATAAAATACTTTAATATCACCGTGTACAACACGACGGTCTAATTCCAAATGACAGTAACCGTACGCCCAAAGCGTGGTATTGGAAGGAAACTAATAAAAAATAACGCCATATGGACGGTAACAACAGCCAACGTTTTCGTGCCCTGTGTAGTCTTTTAACAATAATATTTTGGAACATATGGGGTACAACCACAAGCTTTTTCCTCTAGGGAACACAACGTAAGTGTGATAAAACCACCTAAAATCCTTGCAATTTCCAACAATGCAATTTGAACCTTACGAAATAAAACATTAAGTTCAGTAACAGAAAGCTTTCCAACATAAGTAGCAGCCGCTTTGTACTTGTAAGTCTATCGAAGAATGTAGTGACCTGTTTACAAAATACTCAAGACACAATACATCCTCTCCTTCATTCCTGTAGGTATATCTTTACTGAATTGAAACGTTGTCAAGTACCCACCTAACTACATACCTAATAAATGTAGATAATTATCTACTTATTTACTGACTGTTCAAAAAATAACTGTACCTACCAGTCAAGTGCCTCTGCATGTTAGAGAAATGTGTTTTACAAGGTTTTATGTATGTGGGAATAAAAGGGAAAAAGATAATGAATATGTTAGATTGGTTTATTCTTCTAAATATAAACATATAAAAATACATCTTTATGACCTAGTACCCAGCCAGACAATGCTGGACGATACACTATGATGGGTGCAGATTGATAACCATTGAGGACCAACGGCTTCGGAAAGCACGTAAAGCTTGTTCGCGTTAGTTAAAAACCACGTCTTTTCGTTATTCAAATAAGCCAACTGTTATTCTACCATTTTAAATACATTCCACGTCATCCCAAACTTACGTCTTTGGCATAGGTACGTCATCTGTCTCACTGTCACATTTAGCCTCTTTATTTATTTATAAACTTCTCGCACACAAAAATGGTACAAAGGCGGACACAGGACACAGAAGTTACACACACACACACACAAGCCATGCATTCATCAACGTTCCATTCCTACATATATGCAGAAAAATTCATGAGAATCTTGGGAAATTGTAAACGGACCCATCAAATTATTTAGATATTAGACGTGTAAAGTTATTTTTTATAGAAATATACCGTCTTTACCATTTCGATCTGCTATTGGCTGAACAAGCTGTAATACGACGCCCTCATAACGAGGAATGCCTCGAAGATTGCAAGCACGCAGCAATAGATTGCTTTCCGTTTCCGTAGAAGATTGTGATTGAAAATCAATCTTAGTAACATGTAGGCAGGCATTGCGGTCTAGATCGAAATTCGCGTAATGTCTCGATTTTTACGGCTTTACTCGTGTTCATGTTTTGGAATTTCCTGAATAATTTTCCTGATAAGTTTCGGACATAAAATTAATTTGAAACTGCAAGGTAGAGAATCAAATTAAGTTTCGACGAGCGGAGTCTCCTAACACAGGCTTATCTGCTTAAAAGGAGGCTCCAATCACTAGTTGAAAGAAAGAAAAAGTATTTATTGCAACTCGTACAGGAAGATCAAAAACTAAAGTAAACACAGTCATAAATAAAAAAACAAAATTATATTTAAAAAAGTAAAGTAAAAAGTTAAGGTTTACTTGTTAAAATACAAGTACACACGGCTACACATCAAGCTATACATTTCCAGTTTTAGCTGACCTCGTATTTTATAGGTTTTTCGTACAATCAAAAGTCAGCTTATTACTGGTTTTTTATAGCTTGATGTGTAGCCGTGCGTACAACAAAAAATTAATTATAGATTATCCATTACACTTAATTTTATTAAATTTAAATAGCAAGGTGCAAATGAGATTTGTTCACTGATTCCATTAGTATTCACTAGCAATAAACTCAGAGTAAGCACTTTCTGCAAGTATACATTTCCATATTATTATCATTTTAAAATTCGTATCTGACGAAAACGTGATTCCGAAATGAGATCCCTGCTTTTTATCTTGCCCATTTGAATTTCCTATCAGCTTATTTGCGAAACAGTGGTCTCAAGTTCTGCCAATGGTATCGTTAAAGTCTCCATCAGACATAAAGGTTTATATCTAGCTAGTAATTAAATGAATTATTTTGTCGGCCGAGGTCGCGTCTGTACAAAAGAGACTACCAGCCTCCTTGATACCACTAATTAGACAAACCTAGTGGTAAACAAAGCCTCTCCGGCTTTAGGCCTTAATGGAATCTGTGAAATGGCACGTTCCCGACGCCATTTTAACAAATAATAATGGGCTGGTGCCCGATGAACCTGCAATTTGTATAACCTTGCAATTTCCAAACCTGAAATGTACCTACTGATAATAATAGGAGTCCTTTTATTACAAAGGATTTGATAAATGTTTTACAGTTCGTGTCTACAAGACCATTTCTTGGTCGGAAATCGTCGGAATTGCGAATGTTTTTGATGAATCATCATCTGCCTAGCCTTTTCCCAACTATGTTGGGGTCAGCTTCCAGTCTAACCGGATGCAGCTGAATACCAGTATTTTACATGGAGCGATTGCCTATCTGACCCCCACAACCCAGTTACTGGGTAATACGATACCCCTTGGTAAGATTGTTTGTCAGACTTTCGGGCTTCTGATTACCCATAACGACTGTCAAAGATCCACAAATGACAGCCGGTACCAATGTGCTTTCCGAGGCACGGAGGGGTCTCGGTATGTAAAGATGGTCACCCATCCACAGACAAACCGGGGCAAGCGTAGCTTAACCTGATCGATCGACCTGTGTGGCTGTTATTATTTAGCTAGGGGCCCCTGTGATGAATGTTTTTCATGAATATAAAAATCGGCGGGTTGCACTCCGGGAGTGCCGGCAGAAGTGAAAACTTAAATATTAATGTTCTGCATTTTTGATATTTTGGAATGGTTAGAGAATAATTTTGTACGAATTGCTTTCGTTATCAGTATAAAAGTATTATTATTTATGTGGTAGGATACAATATTTATTCATTGCGCTATCGTACACAAACATGACAATTATCGAACATTCGCGCAAGCGCCTTGCGCCGCCTGCCCTCTCTCCATCCGTCTTACGAATTCTCGATCAGGTCACGTGTCCTGACGCGAGTTTAGAGATTTTTACCCATTCCAAAAAAAATACGCAGCGCCGCTAAAGTAGTTTTCACTTCAACATTCGCGCAAGCGCCTTGCGCCGCCTGCCCTCTCTCCATCCGTCTTACGAATTCTCGATCAGGTCACGTGTCCTGACGCGAGTTCAGAGATTTTTACCCATTCCAAAAAAACTACGCAGCGCCGCTAAAGAAGTTTTCACTTCAAAAAATATTAAAATAAAGAACAAAACATTAAACAATAATTTATGTACAGACGCCAGCACATTAAGCTATCCGAAACTGTCAAATTTTCCCAGCCAACTTTGAACCTTATACTTTAGCAATAAAGATGAAAATCTATTAAAGAAATTTGACAGATTGTAGTAGCTTGATGTGCTGGCGTCTGTACAATAGTAGAACTAAAGAGGTAAAAAAGTCAAAGAAAGAAGGATGATGATAAATTAAATAAGGTACGGTAACTTTGAAAATAACTCAGTAAAATATATCTTAGTATTATTTCCAAATTAAGAACCTCTTTTTTTAAATTGAAGGAAAAGAAGGAAAGTACCTTAACTATCTAAATGTACCTAATTTTTATTTATATTGTTCTTCCTCAAAGTTTAACATCATTAAAAGTTTCCCGGAGTTTCGATTGCGGCTGTACTCTCTCGGTTTTTCTTTTAGTACAAGAAAATGGTATTTGTATACAATGAATTATGTTCGTTATTTAAGTCCGTTATATTACTAATATTCTGTAAAATAAAAAAAGCACTTCCTGTCTCCTTAAACATCATCATTATATTTTCTTTGTTCGTGTTTCATTTTTATTATTATATGTATAAATTTATTTAGATTAGTATAATATACTTTATGTATTTATTGTATTATGTAAATGGTACACCACAGACTACCTACAGTATTTGTGTCTCCTTCCCCTTTTTAATCCATCCAAAGGTTGTCTTTATAATATCGCTCTTAGCGATAAGACCGCCCATTGTGTCACCCTTTGTAAAATTTCTATATTTATGTCTGTAATTTATATGGTGTAACATAATAAATATTATTCTATTCTATAAAAACTGCCATATTATTGTGAAATAGTAAAAATGTAGTAGGGAGGATTAATTATGCCGATATTCCGCTGTTGCAATGCATTCGCATGCTTCATTACATACATACATGAGTGAAAAACTCTTAAAACTCTCGAGGGTGCTTTAAAGCTTTTCTAGCAATCATTTTAATTGTATGTTGCTGTTCTGTATTCTGTCTACTTTTACTTTTATTAAAAATGGCTTCTGCCCGCGACTTCGTCTGCGTGAAATGTTCCCCCGGCCGGCCCAACCCGTCGCATCGCATCGCCCGTCCGTGTTATTACTTCGTTTTCGCTTAGCGTTCTTTTTGCTCGGCTCCTAAGGGTCTTAGCGTGATGTCAAATAGCCTATAGGCTTTCTTAAGAAATGGTCCCACTGATAGTTCCAGCGATTAGCGTGTTCAAACTCTTCAGCTTTATTACCAGTATTATAGCATAGATATAGATAATGACTGAATATTTATTCGAATCAGGGCGTGTCTCTTCCAATTCGTTAAGTCAGGTAAAAGAGTTTCGCTAAACGCAGCATTTTCTCGGCTCGTCTTCGTAAAAACACGAGAATTTGTCTACTGGCGAACCTTTTATTTACTATCTCATTGAGAGTTCAATACAAAGGGATTACTTGATAATGCTAGATTAAACTTAACTCTTAAGGAAAGGGAATTACAAGAGATTTGAAAACGAGTTTTTTTTTCACGTTACGCAGGTATCAAAGTTTTAGTTTAAGTAATATATTAGTCATAGTAAGTAGTAAAATGATTTATGGTACGCAGAATATTTATGTATGTGCTCAAAAAGCTTGTCTGTTAGTAACCCTACCTATCTTGTAAATATATTTACCTTGCTAGGTAACAATGACAAAGAAGTTAAATACAATTGCTTTAGGTATGATTTGGTCACCGCAAATGTCTGTCCCACTGGGTAGTCTCTCGAACTCTAATCGCCAATCAGCGTCTTAGTAGTCCGGTAATCGTTGCTTATTATGAGATCTTCAGCCTTGAGTAACTGTAGCAACATTGTGCCAAATGACATCATTGTATATAGAATTTATATGGCCATTAAGACCCTTGCCAACCCCGTAGCAATACCTTAGAATTAATAATTCCGTTGTATTGTCAACATAACATGTTTATGGGTAATAATGTAAAAGCATATCTCCTCTTTGTAATAAAAGTGACTTAAAAAGACGATCAGACAGACGATTTACGCGTTACAATTCTTTAATATAAGAACCAAAATCGTGTTAACCTTAAAATACACACTACGTTATTGAGGCTCGATTTTAAATATTTTGAAATAACGAAAATTCCACTTCGCCTTATTGAAGACATACCTCAGATTCAGATATTGAAATTTCGTGTTCAAACCGGAGAGAAATCAGCGAAGTATTTGAAGAATCCCTCAGTGAGTAATAACTGAGTGAATGATTAATGACTCTCGCTCGGGGGGCGTCAAAATGTTCCCCTGTCCCTTCACTGTTCCGACACTCGTTCCTTTATGTTATGACTTTATGGTCACTAAGCGCCATTGTTGGTGTTCGACTATTTTTAAAAGATTGTAAATGTGACGTAAGATATCACTTCCCGAAAGACTCCACCCTAAACATTTTCTCTCTTCATCTACAAAATTTGAAAATTATTATATCTTCACAGAGGATTTTCACCTCGTCAATCTTAATATTATAGGCCTTAAAACGAGTAGTTTCATAATTGCGCGCCCGTGATTTTATGAAGTTCATAATTACAGAGGTGAACTACCTTCATGAAAGGCCCTCGTAAAATTAATAAGGGTAATGAAGGTTTCACTCATAATTTTTTAGGCCAAAACGTGTGGAGTCAAAAAATAGGATACGTGAGAAAACTCGTACGTTACACAAAAATGTGTTACGTTTTCGCTGATTTGGACTTACTCCAAGTTCTGGCAGAAAACCTTGTAAATAACGTGCAATGCCGAGTAAAATATTGCAGACATCGGACCCAAGAGTCCTTGAAGGCCTATTTCAACCGCTACATCTTAAAGGCAACAGCAATGTTACCTTTGAGTGTTCCCGCAGCATCGGTAAATATTTGCAGTTTCAACTTGGTATGTTTATTTAACGTCTAGGTACAGACGCCAGCACATCAAGGTACTACAATCTGTAATTTTTTTTTTGATAGATTTTCAACGTTATAGCTAAAACATAAGGTTCAAAGTTGATTGCGAAAATTTTACAGTTTCGCGTAGCTTGATGTACTGGCGTCTTTCCATGTAAATTAGCTTGTATGATGTTCTTGAGAGGCACTCTTATCTTTTAGTAGGTATTTGCGAAAAGGTAACAAATCGGTTTCAGTTGAACACTTCTCAAAAGTTCAATGTTGTATACAGCTGCATAATTTCCAAACAGTTAATTCAGTAACATGGACCGATATCCAAACTACAGTAAACTGCATTAGTCTGAGCGTAATCTGTTAATCTGCAGTTCGCCCCGACTGCACATGGTGCATGATCCACAACTCCAACTACTAAGTAATGCAGGTCTTTAAATTTAAATCCATCCTGAACTAGCGCCAACTTAAACTGTTTGAACTGATTCGAAAAGTTTCGCGCTAGTCGACGTCCGAAGTCTTCGCTTATTCTGTTATATACATTGTAAGGTACGGTCTTCGAATGAAGTTTTGGCAAACGAATAGACGAACTACCTGAACTTATTCGTCAACAACTTTTGCATTTTGAGAAAACTTCCGGATGCCATTGTCGATATTGACAGCCGATTTCCATTGGAAATGCTCACAAATATTAAGAGGATTATAAATGGAGGAGTAGCAAAAATAAATGAACCAATGCGACTAGTAATTACACTGAACAAGCAAAATAGAACAATAAAAGTACACCAAATTCAAAGAACGGCTAATAGTTTTGGGTTTTTGTTTGATACTGGCCTCGTAACCTACTGTTAAACCTTGTGTAAAATACTGGTATTCAGCTGCATCCGGTTAGACTGGAAGCCGACCCCAACATAGTTGGGAAAAGGCTAGGCAGATGATGACTGGCCTCGTAACCTAATTCTAGTCCCGCTGCATACGGTATTTTGTACAAAACATTACAAATCTCCACTCGCACTAGCCACAAAGATAAATACTCGAACATCGAACAGTCAACACATTTTTAATGGAAACCTGTTGGTTTATTCCGGGCGATGTAATATTCAGCTGTGGTAAATGGGTTTGCTATGTAAATGAAGAACGAAACAAATTGAATACATTTCATCTTTGAACATAAATTATTCTATTAGAAAAAACTCTTTAAAATGCAAAATTAGTTTAGATTTGAATCTGAATAATGCTTGCTATACTCGTCTTTGATACTCCAACGCTAAAATAAGTAATGGCAACATTCTAAAAATATTTAATGCCAAGAATTGCAGTTCAGCATTGTAGGCTTAGCTTGTTTTCCTCCCGAGCAAAAAGAAAGACATTTTACAAAATAGCAAACGTTTTAAAATGCCCGCATATTGCACATTTTACTAACCCACAAGTACTCGACATGGTACGGTGCTGGGTTCTTCCGCCACAACTGATTTTTGTACTAACAATTTTAAAGAAAATGCACAATTGTTTTCTCTTTTAAAACAAGCAGGAGTTAAGTGACAACTGCTTTCATGTTGCATGAACAAATACTTGTCTGTTTTGTCTTGGTTGACAGGTACTTTGAATATAAAATCCTTTTCACAAGGTTAAACAAAACAAGTACCTACCTATCTTTGTATGATCTAAATACATACAACTACATTCAAAGATTAAGCGAAATTTGCATATATACACAATATATGCAATGTACGCTGTATTTGGAAACTAGAACATACACAAACACGATGTTAGGCATTGTTTCAACTATTTGAGCATTATGTTCTCAGATAGACTAAATTGATATAAATACTCTGCTATATTCTGCGCTATTGTTAGCCATATTCAAATCAGTGTTTTAGTGTCTATTGTATTACATCGTTCAAAATTTGTACAGTATAACGATAATAGAACTTCAAATATCGTTATACTGGCAATATTCATTCCAGTAGTACTTCGACTCACTGCAACTTGACCATTCTAATCGATTCTACACCAAATTGATTCTTGAAGAACGGTGCCGGTGTAGACTAATATTACTACGCCCCTACTTTAGCTGCTTTCAAACATTCCGCTTCAAATCGACCCTGGCGCAATCATCGAACCGGTGAAGCTTCCCTTACCAGCTTCATTATGAAACCCCATCCTTTCAGAGTAATATTGACGAAATCACTTCAAGAGCGATAATTTTAACCGGCAATGAGCTATCTCTCTAAAAATTAACGTATTACGACACCGTTCTCAATCTACCCTTCAATTCCCTTAATTCTGAAATCTCAACGCAAACAGGTGAAGGGGGATTTAATGAATTATTCTTTCCTTTTTATTCTCTGGCCGAGGGAAACTGGGTCAAGGTGCATGACAAATTATATCACGGTACAGAGCTCCCGGGCTGTGCAAATAAGTAAAGCCTTTTTCCAAATGTTACGCTTTTTGCTGATGTATATGTATATATATGTTTCACTGCTGGTTTTGCTGACTGAGAAAGATGAAAATTTATGTGAGTCTACACAAATTTTGTCTTTGACCTCTTCTGTGTTCTGCTTTGTATCTTCGCTGTCGTTTTTGTATTTTGTGTCATTATTTTTTAGATGATTGTTCCTTTATAAAAGCGAACTTGTTTAGTCTAGTATTGTATCATTCTTCTGGTCTTTGTCCTATAATCTTGTTTATCTAGCGGAGCTAAATAAATAAGTACTTACACCTCTTCTCCTTATGACTTCATTACCAAAATAGAACATGAATGTCAGGCTTTTCCGATACGGACAAAATTACCAGCCCACTCCAAATAGCATCCACAAGGCAATAACTGACAGTCTGGTATCGAACCGCTCAATCTGAAGTGTCGGTTGTTGTACGACGAAATAGTACCGCAAATTGGGAGTCACGAACCGAAGTGAGGACATCAAATTAGAAGGAATATCTGAATGCAACAGTTTCATGGCGGATTGGTTAAAGGTCGGGATATTCCACGTGAAATTAAGTAACATTTATATTCAAATGAAGCTTGATTGGCTATTGTGTGACAGAGAAAGAATCTGAGGGAAATGTTGTAAATATAAAGTATTTCTTTTTAAGCATGTTAAAATGGTACTGATGCCGCAATTAACGTGGCCACTTTCTGGGTTCAAACTATATAAAAAATAACAACGAGGAAGAGTACCATCGACACGAAAATAAGAAGAAGAAGCATATTAAATATAAAAAAAATAAAATTAAATAAAATTCATTTAATTCAGGCAAAACCCATATTACACACAATAAAAACTAAAAAAAAAAAATTAAAACAAATTTCAATGCCTACACATAAAATAAATTAATTAATACAAATAAAAAGGTCGCAGAATTAAAATTAAAATAAAATGTCAATGCAATTAAAATAAACGAAAATTAAAAGATACAAATTGTCGATGTCACAAAATAGTTTGAATTCATGATATTAGCCGAAGTTGGTAGAAGCATGTGGTACACAAACTTAAAGTTACCATTGTCGAATCAACCCACCTGCTAAAGCTGATATCTGTAAAATCCCTCTTTGCTTATATCGCAGATAAAAATTACTCGCTTCCACCTAATTACGGTATAAAAATTAGAATTCAAGTTCTTCCTTCCATGTTAATCTATCCATCTCTTCCAATCCAAGGTATGATTAATGGTCACATTATACCCTCGCACGTATGTGGATCTTTAACAATTACCCCTCGCGGTTGACTAACGATAATTGCGGGTAATACTTAATCTTCGGTATCATTATCTTTGAGCCTTTACTGTTCAGGGAGCGTGATCATATTCATACTGTTGATCTATATTTTAATATCGAAAGCACATACAGGTTGTTTTACTGCCGAATTTGAGCTTCTGAAGAATAAATTGTTTAATATTTTCAATGGCAAAATATGCTATAGACAAGCGGGCGTGTTTATTTTCCTTATTTCTTTTGATGAAAGAAGTGCATTGTTAGACTGCTGTAAGGGATTTCTGCATAAATAAACATTTCCTTACCTTCTTTTCTGTTCCATGTTTATTCCTATTTTGTTTGTTTCTGAGCTATTAAAAAAATACTAAAACAGTACTAGATTTACTGAGGTTAGAAAGCTACTAGACAAGAATCTTGCGATGAATAGTGGCTTTTTATGTAGCAGTTACAGTCCATCCACTTGGTTCCAATCGCCTTCACACTGCTACAACAAATCTAAACTTGAAAATTATGGCTTTATCCTCAAGTCCCCAATGACCGTTGCTCATAGCGATAATATTTTCATTTAAGAGCCAATAAACTTGATTGGGAAAATGATCGATTTCCACCAGCGAACCTATGGAACTACGTACACATATAGGCTATTTATCAGTATGTAATAGGCGTAGAAAAATCCTGACATTTTGGTCAATGTCCCAACATTAATAAAAAGTGATCGAAGGCCGATAGCGGTGACACCTGTCAAGGCGACCTTCATACTTGACAATGGACGTTTTTCACGTTATTGCGGGAAATAAAAAAGAGGACGAGAATAGTTTTTTTTTCTCCAAAAAGATGGAAGGCACCCTGTTATGTAAAGGCTATTTAAAGCCAAAATGGATGTGACGGAAGTTGCCCAAAAAGCACGTAAAAAAATAATTTCGTTTTATTGAAGCGTTTATGTTCTTTTATTAGGTAATGATTAACAAAAAAAACACTGTCAAAACGAAGTGCATCCTTTTCCTTCGACGGTAGCTCTTAGAATATTCTCGTGTTATATACTGAAAGTAACAACTGCACTGCTATAATGTATCAATATACATCCTACTAATATTATAAATGCGAAAGTTTGTATGTATGGATGTATGGATGTTTGTTACTCTTTCACGTGAAAACTACTGAACGGATTTTGATGAAACTTTACAGTAATATAGCTTATACATCAGAATAACACATAGGATACTTTTTATCCCGATATTCCCACGGGATCGAAACTTACGCGGGTGAAACCGCGGGGCGCAGCTAGTATTTTATAAGTACGCTCTTTACATTCCATTTTCTTTGTCATTTTTGCACTTCAATATAGTGGCTTACAACGCGCAGCTGATGTTAAAATTTCCGATTTAGTAAAATAAGACATGCTGCAACTTTATACGCTAGTAACGAAAGCAACCTTACAAAGAAACATCTTTAGATCTCTCTCTGATCTATTGCCAACCTTGTAGCAGCTCATATGGCGTTCAAGGATATCAAGTGCTTTAAATCGCGTTTCAGAAAAATCCCTTTGAAGAACACGAAGGAAATGATCTTTGTGATGGCAAACGAGGACTGCTTTAAAAAAGCGGAGTTGTTTTTTTTTCACGGTGCTCTTTTGCACAGTGAAGATCGAAATGTAAAAGTGAAAATATATTTTAGCGTGGAATACTGTTTTCATCGCCTCGGTGAGTTTCTTTTTGTGGTTGTATATATAATATTGATATCTTATACTACACAGTATGAACAGGTTACAACATATCTGTCTAAGACAACATATGTGTAGTTGACGTGATGTATTTTGATAATATGCAAGTTCCTGACATAGGGACGTACTGTAACGACATTCGAGTTCCATACGAGCCCGTTAGCAGTAAATATACACTCGGAAGAAGATGTAAGCACACGAGATGCAATAATGGGGGACCCTTCTCAAACAACTTGGGTCTCCTTTGGGATTATTGTTTCTCCTTTTGCACCACTGCGATAATGCGTTTCCGGGGCTTTCAGATAGTGTTTATTTGTTTTCATGGCCTGGTCTGTTTCAAAGTATCGTTGGGGATTTTAATCCTTTATGGAATATTTTCTTTACGCTTCTTAAATGTATCTATTCTGTAGTACCTTAATGCTAGTTATTTGTCTTGTCTGTTTCAAAATCTTAACGTCAGCAACATTTTCTCGGATATGGGTAGTTTGGCAAAATTAAAAAGTTATCTTGTTGCTGCAGATATAGATTTAGCTAAGACAATTTTCATAATGCCAGCATTTGGATGGATGTTTTCTTAACCTTGCTTGTTAGAATCGAATTGTGTTCAGTTTAGTCTGATTTTCAATGTAGGTGTAATCGGTATTTGTGAATCGAAGTTTAAATTGCCTAATCACACACACTAAACAAACAGGATTCAGACCCTTTTCAACATCATCATCACATCTCACTTAACTTTTGAACCTCATCTTCTTATTACTTGCATGTTTTCTTAACACGTTGGTGACGTCTTAACACAGAACTAACTTAAATTAAACTCTTCCTCCTTAAGTTTTCTAGATTAACAAAGTTTCGTCAAGTCACTTGGGAAGCCGTTTTTGAATACAAATGTACTTCCGTTCCTAGTGAAAATACTGGTTTCATTATAAAAACATGTTGAAATACAAATCGCCGCAAATCCCATATGTGTATAATTTTAGATGTGTAGTTTTATCCCCAGCGAAGGTTATCGCTTAAATTCGCTTATTAAAATGCAGCAAAGCGCTGTACGTGTCGCATTTTATACGCTTGAAGCTTTACGTGATCCACTTTTCACTTGTTTCGAGGTTCGCGTTTACTGAACATACAATGTGAGCGAAATCGGAAAGTAACTTTCAATCAGACCACATTGTTTGTTGTTTAGACTTTCATGGCTTCCGAAATGTACGGTTCTGCATTTAATTCTACTGTTTTTTTTTTTACGTTTTACAAAGAAACGTTCAGACAGTGTTCGCATTCACCACAATTGTCCCATTTTCTTAATCGGTCCTTTAAATCGTCCCTTGAAGTAATTCTGCACGTGACAGGACTTTCATATAATTTAAATTAATGTAATCCCATTTCGAGTTGAATTCTGAATAATTTGGATTTAATCAGAAGGCCAATTCGCGTAATTACAAACGTGCAATATCTAGTCGCAATCTTATCTCATCTACAATCAATGTCAAAAATGTAGGGATTTTAAAGGTATTTTTGACGGATTGCGACAAAGATCAGACTGTGAACGTTATTAAAATTACGAGGATTGCCCCTCTGATTTAGTCTTCTCAATTAGTGAATAATTCAAAAATATACATTTTGTAAATAAATACCTATTAGATATTATTCTATGTTATTTGTGATTCTTTTTTTCTGTTTGCACCTTTATGCGAGTGTAAGTTTTGATTAAAATTATTCTAATCATGATCTAGGGGCTTGGGGCTAAGTAATAACAGCCTCACGGGTTCATCGATCAGGTTAAGCTACGTTTCCCGCGGTTGGTCCGTGGATGGGTGACCATCTTTACACGCCAAGACCACTCCGTGCCTCGGAAAGCACGTTAAGCCCTTGGTCCTGGCTGTCATTTATGGATCTTTGACTCTGTGGAGGTCAGATAGACAGTTGATCTACGTAAAATACTGGTATTGAGCTGCATCCGGTTATACTGGAAGCCGACCCCAAAATAGGTTGGGAAAAGGCTAGGCAGATGATGTTATTTGTGAATCAAGGAATCATTTGCATACCACGCAGCTACATTTCGACATTTTGTCACCATTCGTAGCGCAGTTGCTACGACTTGCTACGAGCCTACGACATAGCTACGACACGCTACGACAGTAATGGGAACAAGCAAGATGATTGAACGGTTACGCAGCATCGTTGAATATAGAACACGCAATATTCCGGAGAGATAAAAAGTTAAGCGGCGTATTGATCAATAGAAGATGACAATGTATTTTCTCTTAACTTGATTTGTAGAAGAAACTTAGTATTTGGAACTTGTACGAGTATTAAATTAGATTTTCGAGCCCGACAGTATATTACATGTGACTCACCGCAATACTTGACAGTTACTGTTTTAGTTCTGAACTAATGAGATTTTCGTTTAAATCCCTTGGGTCGTACCCCAGCAAACGAAGTTTCATAGCTTCTAATATCTATAAATGTGCTAACATCATTAGTTCTGTAATTTAATTTCCGAGTTTATATAATTCATAAGCTGTTTCTACCTGAGCAGGCAGCTGATCCGGACGGAAAGCAGATTTTGCTTTAATATTGGAAGGTAATACGATTTAAAACCAGTCATAGTGACACAGAAATAAGGTCTAAAATATATCGAAATTGAAATTACACTCAAATATATGAAATACAAAATATCATAGATTCGAAAACCAATTTCATCTTGTCAGTATCGCACAGACATTAGGTACTGCCATAGCTCTAATCCCCGAAAACGCGCTTGCTCCAAACCCTAAGTATTAAGAAACTTCGGTATAATATTTACGAAAGAAGAAATTATTTTACATAAAATGTAATATCGTATTTAGCTATGTACACTGCTAACTTTTCGCTGACTAATTTAAATATTCGTCTACGTATCCCAGAGGAAATAACGAACGCTTTCACACTATTCGTCATAAATAAAAATGTAAAACATTTTGCTTCTGATAGTATTTGATACATACTTCTATTTTTTTCTTTCTTTCTCTTGTGTGCACCTTTATGCAAATGTAAGTTTTGATTATAATTATTCTAATCGAGGTGCTTGCGGCTAAGTAATAATAGCCTCACGGGTCCATCGATCAGAATAAGCTACGCTTACCGCGGTTGATCCGTGGATGGGTGACCATATTTGCATGCCAAGACCACTCCGTGCCTCGGATAACGCGTTAAGAAGTTGGTCACGGCTATCATTCGTGGATCTTTGACAGTCGTTACGGGTCGTCAGAAACCCGAAAGTGTGACAACCAGTCGTAAGAGGTATCGCATTGCCCAGTAACTGGGTTATGGAGGTCAGATAGGCAGTCGCTCCATGTAAAGTACTCAGCTGCTTTCGATTAGATTGGAAGCCGACCCCAATATACTTGGAAAAAGGCTTGGCAGATTGTTTTTTTTTTTTTCATTGAGAATGTTTTTTATTTTTATCGTAGGAGGAATCATTCAATTGCTAGAACTATCAGCATCTCGGCGAATACCTAAGTTAAAAATATGATTTACTTATTTTACTTTGCAAAAAAAAAATATACTAGGGATATCTTACTGCACAGAGAAATATTTTCAATATTTGAATATCAAAAATGACGGCAGCGGCGTAATACAAAAAGTCAGTCGGCAGTTACTGGTGTTTTTCGGCCATTTTTACTTATTGGAGCTTAATTTGATTGTCAATTTATCATTGCTTTTATTGTGTTATGAGAATTGGAATGAAGTCATAGTTTTTATGTATGTAATGTAATATGTTTTATGTTTGTATGTCATGTACTTTCGGTTAGTTATTTCAATAGGTATTTCAATTTATGTTACGTTGTTTTAAAATTAGGGGTGCCAACATCTTGGTGTATTTGTAAACAGAAATCCAATTTATCGGCACCAATACTGAATTTTTGATTAAGTATTTAGGTGTAAACTAATTTACAGGTTTTTTTTTTTCAATATTAATTACTCTTTGCTAGTAGGTACCTAAGGATTTTTTTTTTTTTTTTGTGGATGGGAAATCATCCAATGACCCCTCCCGCTCTGGGTGGAGCAGAAGGGAGTGTCAGACTCTTACTGACTAAAACCCACCCGTGTTCCTTCCTTAGCCCTTTGTGTTCCGGGGTAGCGGTAACCCTTTCGGACAATCCCGCTGCCCCGGCAGGCTTCGGCCCTTTCGGGCCCCTTCCTTGCTGCTGACATCTCTTTGAGGCGCGCGTGGAACACGTACGCGCCGTCCGGCACGGGCCTGGTCCTGATCGGACGGAGAGTTACCCATTACTCTCCGCCCGCAGGCCCGCGCCTACGGTGGCCGGGAGTCGTCTCGCGGCTCCCGACGCCCGGGGCGTCTCCCGCGGCGGCTGGGACGTGAGGCCCTCTCCCTCAGCCGTCCCGCCACCTCCTTCGCTAGCATGACTGCTTCGCAGAAGGAGGTGACTGCCTCCCACTCCCTCTCGCCCCGGACCATGGCTTGAACCAGGGCCGGGCGCGAGAGGTCGCCGCCGCTGCCGATCGCCTCTGCGAGAACACGGCGGTGCTCCGCCCAATTGGGGCATACCGCCACCGTATGCTCCACCGTGTCCTCCGGGCGACCCTCGCAGTGGTGACACCCGGGCGTTTCCTCCCGCCCGATGATGTGCAGGTACCTCCCGAAACACCCGTGTCCGGTGAGGACCTGCGTCAGGCGGTAGGTGAGGGCGCCGTGGCGCCTCTCTAGCCACGGATTAATGTTGAAAAAGATGATGTGACATTATTTTCCAAAGGCCATGCTGAAACGACATTTGACCATTTATCAGCATAATGATTGATAAACTTTTATGCCGATAATTGGATTTATCTAATTTCAATAACTAATTTGAACTTTTTAAGATCAACACTAAAGTTGCAGACTTACGCCTCAAATTAAAATAATAAAAAACCACCAGAGAAAGAAATAAAAGTTGTTTCGGACATCAAATAAAAAATACTACACTGATTATGAACTGGAAAATATATTCAATGATGAATAGGATTTTTTATTATCCTTGAATGTTCCATTGAAAGGCAAAAACCTTCCCTACTCTCTTTCCACCTCTATCCAGAGCTGCCAAGTTGTTCATAATTATTAGTGCCTTAACTAAGTATCTTTAAAGGTTACTAAAAATGTTCCTACTACTATGCCATTACCTAGATATAAGTTAGATCTATTTTAGGAAATAAGTGTAGGTAATAGGGAATTGAAACCTCGATATATTTGGTGACTGTATTATTTCAATTTTATATTTTTTGATTCAACATTTATAAATATTATTTTTGAAAAGGCTCACAATGGGCCTTATTAGAAGGCTAAAAGTCACCCAAAGGGCAATGGAGAGAGCTATGTTTGGAGTTTCCCTGCGTGGTCGAATCAGAAATGAAGAGATCCGCAGGATAACCAACGTAACCGACATAGCCCGAAGAATTGCAAAACTTAAGTGGCAGTGGGCAGGTCACATTGCTCGCAGAACAGATGGACGGTGGGGCCGAAAGATTCTGGAGTGGCGACCTCGTACCGGAAGACGTAGCGTTAGAAGGCCTCCCACAAGGTGCGAGAAGCACAGAAACGGTCGAAGTGGAGGTGCTTGGGGAAGGCCTATGTCCAGCAGTGGACGTCTTTTGGCTTAAATTATGGTGATGAATAACAATTATAAAAAGCATTATTTTCATATTTTTTTAATGTTTTTATTTGCCCATAGTCTTAAGTGCTGATATTCAGTAATTTAGTGCCAATAACTGGCAACAATAAATAGCCAATAATAATTGAAGGTAGGTTCAATTTTAATTGTGGTTTAAATGCTATTTCATAAGCTGCAAAATTCGATAAAATATTTTAAATATTAAACATAGTTAAACAAGAAGTCTTATGGATACATAAATTTAGGGAATAATATAGTTTTATCCATAAAAACAAATAATTGAAATTAAAGAACTTCTTCAAGTGCTGATAATTAGGTCTGTGCCCTATTTCTAATATCTTTACTTTTTATCAGTGTTGTCCTCTTCGTTTATATGCCTCCTACGTTTAATCTTGAGTTAAGATATAAGTTCAAAAGAAGGAATTGTGGCGTAAAAACATTACGGCTTCACCTCTAACAACAGACGCTTCTAACTGGCTGTAACTACCTAACAGTTAGTAGTTAAACCAATTGTCTCCTCTACACTTTTGTACCCTTTGGTCTCTCCAACGCCGAACGTCTATTTCCTGTTAGCGATTGCCACTTGGTAGTCAACAATCACATTAAATGGGCTGTTTTTATGGCAGGCTTGTGTTCAGCTTATCATTCAGTGCAGCTAATGTTGGCTCCAGCGTCGTAAATGACGGTCACAATATTTATTTTTATTATGATTACGATTGGTTGCGCATTTTGGTGTGAACATCTGTTTTGATTTATGTGGCTTGGATGAATTTTTTGTAACATTATATCATTGCGAGTTTCTTCTTCGTACCACTCTTATCGGATCGATCGGTGGCCCTCATGGTCTAGGGGCTAATGTGATTTGCTTCACAATTTCTCGCCACCTACTCCGATTTCTGGTACTGCGAGTTTAAATGCAGCGAGAATATAGGGCGGGTTGATTATCGTGTTACTAATCAATGGACAACGTATTAATTAACATCATTATGATTTTATTAAGTGTATGTTTCAGAGTTATTATAGTGCCGCTAAGGAATCCTAATATTAAACTACATTAGTAGCATAATCAGCATATAATGTTCCCACAGGCTTCCTGTTTGTGAGAGAGAGCGGTTCGTAAACCAACATGCGGGCCCAGTGCCATTTGGTAGATGTCACATGTCTTCGGATTTATGGTTTTAGGACATGTCTTCTCAAGATGTTTTCCTTTATCGTCACGCAATATGTACCTAGTAACATTAAAGATAGTGATGTCAGGCATATTAAAGAAACTTTAAACCTCATACAGCTGCTACGCCCGTTATAATAATAAAGAACATCCTAGGCTACAAGTAAAGTTATCGCATTTCCTTTAGTTCACTTTCCCAACTTTACTATGAAAAGCAATCCTTGTTTTAGATTTATTCTTGAACTTTCGCTTAGAACAAAATAGTGGTACAAGGAAATCTTAAGGCCAATTCTCGTAATTTAAAACGTTCAAAATCTAGTCGCATTCTTATCTCAGTAACAATCAATGTCAAAAACTTGTGGAAATTAGAGGTATGTTTGACAGATTGAGACTGAGATCAGACTGTGAACGTTCTTATAATTACGAGAATTGCCCCTCTTATATTATTTCAGTATAATTGACTCGAGTGTATCTGACACAGTTAATTGAATACTGAATTGGTTCTTAGAGTAACGTCGAATGCAAGTGCTATATAACCCAATATAACTATGGAAATGCCAATACTATAATCATATAGATTTCTATTATCGGAAACCCTGCTGATATATTGTTATAACAGAGCTCTCTGTGACGTAGCTCGTCAGCGGAAATACCAGCACAACTATGTATATCTGCAGCTACGTGACGTTGCTCTGTGCCGGTTTAAATTGCCAGAATTCTGCAATAAGTTCAGTCACGAGTAGAAGAAAAAGTAACAGACGTGTATGCACTGAGACTCTGGGTAATATATTCAGGTCTATGTAAGCATATTACTTTAACTAACGCCTGGTAACATGCCAAAACCAGTTTGAATAAAGACAAAGCCTAGAAGCCTTAAGTCTTGCTTAACATACTAGCACATCAAAAGCTATATTTATCTGAGTAAAAGGGTCGTCTATGGCAATTATTTTAGTCGAATACATTCCCGTACAATAGGTAATCATAATCAGCATATTGGGACTCAGTGCTAGTCCACAGACCTCCTCTCTGTGAAAGGGAGTGGGCCGTAATTACACCTCGCGGGCCCAGTGCGGATTGGAATTCAAATCCACAATACCAAACATTTGTACTTCCTATTTCTATTCAGCTTATATCATTCAATCAGTTACCCGATAGTATATGACAATGAATTTAGACCGAAGCGCTCACCGATGTTTCCAGCGCCCTAATCCGGCTGTCATGCATCAGAATCGAATAGAAATCGGATTATAACATAGTACCAATTGTTGGAAACATATGGAAAATGAATGCAATCGAACCGCTGTATAATTCCAATATTGGCAAGGATAAAAGTTGTATCGAAACATGCTTTTCGGTATATTCTCCGTTTTGTTGACAAATTAATATTGTGAAAAATTTTAGATTTAAAGGAAATTCGTTTTCTTTTAAATCCAAAATTCTTCACGATTTTCGATAAATCAGGGTTCTTCGGAAATGGATGGACCTACCTGTTTTCATGACTTCTATCGCATTTTGTTGAACGATTTTCGTAAATTTTCTCTGGTATTTATGTGTGTATTTTCATTGTTGCAGGTAAAAACACACCTGGTTAGAAACTTTAGCTGCTAAGGTTGGGCATACACTTACGAAATATGTCGCCCAAATTATTGTATTTGAAGAAGATAAAATTAATCTGCTCATTTGGTAATTTTCGAATTATGAGACTGATATTTTAAGTAGGCTTTTGTGTAAAGCATTAAATGCGATCAATGACTAATTTATAACTGAAAAAAAAAAATCCAATTTCTCATACAAATTGGATTTTTTTTTTTCAGTAAAACTGTAAGTACTTAAACTTTACTTCTAGGAGCAATCTCTCAACTAAGATAAAACTAGTCTATGTTTAACCCTTAGCAAATAAAAAGAAACGAACTGTTTGCACCACAACTAGTTAGCATGAATTCTGGTATTGACAGCAAACCTATGAAAGCTCTCGGTCACTGCAACTTAATATTCACCGAGAAAAATATTATTTAAGTACAGCGTATACTAAATAGATCAACGATTCGCTAAAATTTTATATTAGACTACTTAGTAGAAAATGTAGTTCTTTGCCCTTATGTTTATTTAAAAAAAAAACCATATTATGTGAAAAATAAAGTACCTATTATGTTGACGAAGAACATAATAAAATTTTCTGTCTATTCTTTATTAAACAAAAGTTCAAAACTTACATAGGTCTTTCATGCACAGCGTATCCAACATTATTTAACATTTCTTCGTTCTTAAAAATTCTACTGTGTGTAAACAGTGAAGTGGAACAATGAGCCGAGCCAAAAAGGAAGCACACTTGTTTTTCGTAGCATCGTAGCCGCGTAGCATTGTTATAGACTACGGCGTAGCACTTCCATACGCCTAATGGCCTTTACACACTGGTTCGCTCACGGGGGCTAATTCCGTCGGTTTTGATGCCAACATTTAGCTTTACGATTATTCTATTTAGCTTACTGACTACCCAAAGCGCTATTAATTCAGCCATGGTAAAGGTCTCTACAGAATTATAAGTACCTAATGGTTCCGTCCGCTGTTTTGCAGTTGAGTTTGTAGCTTCTCGTGCCATAACTATGGCTCGTGCTACTTGATAACCCGCGGGGGCACACAAACTGCATGCAAAGTGTCAAATGACAAATAAAGTGGCACGAGACGCCCCCGGCACCACTCTCGGTTCCGGCCGAGTCTACAATGTGTAGACCCCATAAGTACGCCTTAATTTTACACAGTAACACAGACACAAATATTCCCTTTGAAATCCTATTCCATTTCATTTTATATTCGGCCGTAGGTATTCTGTTTTCATACTTTAGTTAATTATTAAGTTTAATTTTCATGGGAACTGTTACTACGTAATTCAGTGTTAATTTCACATTCCTTTTGGTTAATTAATTATCATCACACGTCTCTCGATGAAATGTTTGTGTTGGGTAATTATGTGGAGTACAATATTAACCTCTCTACATAGAAGAGAACATTGCTTCCCTATAAATTCACGGCTGAGGTCATTGACTTGCTTAAGCTACTAAGAATTTTCAATCCCATCTGAGGTAATTGGCATATTTGCCAACCTACATAATAAAAACCCTTTTTCGTGTATTCAGGTACTTTTACTTGGGAACATATTGACCGTCCACTGTTTCAGGCCTTTCAAGGGTAGAAAAATAGTTGCAAACTCAATTTAACCGTTAACCTCAAAATGCCACTACAAAATACGAATCGAGAACACCAGGTAAAAAGATAAAAGAGTGCTATACAATCAATTAGTTGTTCAAGTGCTTCTGTTACGGTTTATTTCTTTTTAAGCTCTTTACCTGTCTCAAGTGTATTACAGTTTCGAGTTAGTCTAGAAAACGAAGACTTTATTTTATTCTTCTTCTTCGTCGTATCGATGGTACGACATTGAATTAGGATTTTTCGGGCCAAAACTTCGCCACCGCCGCCACATCGTCGGTGACAGCGCAGAGGTCACTATGGCTGCATTTTTTAAGGCAAAGAGGGCAGTATAAGAGGTAGGACATAGTTTGCGGCACAGCCACACATCCACACTCTGCTGCAAACAATCCTTATTTCATTAGAAACGTGGGATGGGACTTATATTTTCTCTGAACAAGAATTAAAGGGAGAATAGAATTCAAAACAAGTTTATGTTCTCGCGGGAACATGCAATAGAAACTGATTTAAAAGTGTCCCAGGGTTCTTCTTAAAACTTGGTAATGTTCCGACAATCCGAAATTTCTTTTGGTACAGAAAGTTGATAATTGTGTTATCATAATTTTATACGTCGAATCTGGTTGGATGTATACCTAGTATGATGTTATCAAATCATTAGTAGCAGCCTAGCAGATACTATCAAGTAACGAAAAAATCGAGTGCTTATAGGAATGTAAAATCATGAAAACGCTCATCTTTATAACTCTTCGAGTATCGCTTGAAACGTATCTATGTGTGCATACACACGAGCGGCACGCGTCGACGATAAGAGGCAACTGCAACCGTCGACGCGTGTCGGTGACAGCTGTTAACTCGTGTCGGCAACAGCCGTCAACGCGTGTCGGCGGCTGTCACCGACAACATGCCGCTCTTGTATTTGAGCACCGTACTCAAATATACGAGTGACGCGTTGACGGCTGTCGCCGACACGCGTCGACGGTTACGGTTGCCATTGTCGTCGAAGCGTGTCGCTCGTGTGCATGCACACTTATAGATATACTTTTTATCTTAAAAGACGTAGAATATAATAGATTATTGTAGCTACAACAAATTAAATTGGTCGAAACTAAAAAAGTAAGTGTCTCCACAACGTTATCGCTCTCAAGCATCACTGCTATTCAGATATCGACATACCTAGTCTTGCCATAAATATTGTCACGATGAAAAAAAATTTTTTTTAATTGCAAATAATATTTATTACTTTTACAGTGTGTTAATTTAATATATAAATATAAAACTATTTAATATATAAAAAGCTTATTCGAAGTAGTCTCCATTGGTTGCAATACAGTCCTTTAAACGTTGAGGCCAGTTATCAATAGAAGCACGCACTCTTTCTATGGGAAAATTCTTCACTGCCAATCTGTTGTTTTAGGGATTGTTTTAGGGACTCCAAATTATCATGGCATTTAGAGCAAACCGTACTCTCTAAAACTGACCATAAATCATAATCCAGCGGATTAAGATCGGGACTAGACGACGGCCAGTCTTCAGCTCTGATGAAGTCTGAAACGTTCACTTCTAACCAAGACTGCATGGACCAAGCTTTAAGACCCGGCGCCGAGTCTTGTTGGAAGGACCATACTTGGTTATTGAACATAGTGTTGTTAAGGGGCTTAACTACCTTCTCAAGAAAGGTATGCTGATACACTTGTGCCGATGTTTTGATACCTTTTTCACAAAAATATGGCTCAGTCACTCCTTCATAGCTAACACCCCACCAAACCATCACTGAAGTCGGATAATGCCCACGTTGCACTCTGTTGACTAATTGGGAAGCGTCCTTAGAGCTTTGACCATAAATACGGTCGTTTTGTTTGTTAAAATATTGCTCAGTTGTAAAGATTTTCTCATCCGTAAACAAAAATTTTCTGTGACCTCCCTTTGCGTACCGCTTCAGTAGTTGTTTCGATTTTACCATCCTATTCTTTTTTAATTTATCAGTTAAAAAATGACCAGTGCGTCTCTTATAGGCTGCAAGTCCTAAGTCATCTTTTAAAATACGCGACATGGTTCTGGGTGCTATCTTCATCTCCCGAGATAAAATCTTTTGCTTTCGGATAGGATTTCTTCGAATTCTTTCCCTTACTGCTTTGACCACCTTTTTCGTACGAACACTACGTGGACGGCCAGATCTTTTTCTGTCACAAACAGAGGAGGTCTCATTGTACCTATTGATAGCCCGGTACACAAACATTTGATTAATACCAAGCGTATGGAGAGTTTTAAAAATTGCATTTGGCTCCATACCAACTTTGTGTAATGCAATCACAGCGATTCCGTTCTCTTTATCACCCCACTCCATTTTAATATCGCAAAATATTGTACAACTAGCTTTTGCCAGCGACTTCGTCCGCGTGGAATAATGACTTCCGGAAATTGAGGCACTAACTCTCATAGAGTTTAACCGATGTGCTCTTTCTTCTGCCGATTGTTGAGAACGCGTATTTCTCATGCAACGCGTTTTTCAAGACAATAGCGGGCGGACGCCGGCGTCCGCTTGGGGCTTGAATAACTAAAAATATATAACTACGTCTAATATATAAAATAATATATAATAAAACCTACTTCACTTAAAACTAAATACCTATAACTACTATAATTAATAATACCTATACCTATAATTAATAAAAGTACCTACGCTTTTACCTACTTAATATTAAAAAAAACTGAACATAAATTAACCAAAACTTACCTACTACTTACTAACTACTACTAACCTATTACTACTTCACCTAAAAAGAAATCCTGTTTTCCCAACATTTCCCTTCACTGCTCTGCTCCTATTGATCGTAGCGTGATGAAAAGTATACTATAACCTGCCCAGGAGTATGAAGAACAATTGTACCAAGTTTCGTTGAAATCCGTCGAGTGGTTTTTGTTTCTATAACGAACATACAGACAGACAGACAGACAGACAAAAATTTTACTGATTGCATTTTTGGCGTCAGTAACGATCACTAATCACCCGATGATAGTTATTTTGGAAATATATTTCATGTACAGAATTGACCTCTCTACAGATTTATTATAAGTATAGATAGATGTATTGGCGCCAAAATTAGAAAACTCAATGAACAATCGTATAAAAATGATAGATTCCAAATTCAAATGTAGTAATATCTTTCTTATTTTTAATTTTAACAGTATTTATGGCCAGACTAAGTATTTTTGGAATTCCTCTGTATTTTATAAATGTCAGTGCAAATAAGCGTTCACTTTTGAACCCACTAACTTACTATTCCGTAAGGCTATTATCGTGATATTTCCCCAGTACATACACAGCATCTAGTTTACATACCACACATAACTACACAATAGTTGAGGTTACGAATTAATTTACATATTGCATTCTAAACACGATGCGACCGCAAATATTACGTATATCTGCGCAAATATTTGCACTAGAGATATCCCACAAGTTTTCTCGCTCGACTCATATTTGCTTGCTGTAGTCGACTCGCTAAAAATGTATAAATTGAGGCATAGAGAGATATGTAGCGTTGCGGGTAAAATGTTACAGTTTCACGGAAAGAGGAACCAATATTAACTCATGTCTACCTGAAGACGTAGTCACGGAGGCATCTTTCTAAACCGAGCGTACCTCGTAAAATATTTGAGACGAAAAGCTTGAGGTTATATTTATTTCCTTCGAGTAAAGTATGAACCTTCAAAGAAACACTTTAAAACTATGCTCCCGTCAGAGTAGTATCAACTTCATGCTTATTTTTTTTTTATAATATCTCGAATAAAATGTATTATAATCAAGACATTTCTATTCAGGACCATAATGAAGCCGTCTCTCCCTTATTTAAATTGACTTTACAATCTTTCTTGAGCACCATCAATGAATAACGGGGGTCACTCGAGCAGAATGTCAAGCATCCCTAATCCACACAATGCAGGCATTATTAAAATATTAACTAGTATATCAAGTGAGTGTTATGTCCCGACCGGGAAACAAAGGGTCAAAGTTGTAATATAAAGATATTTTATAAGGGTTGAACTTCGCTAATAAAGTGTGAACATGCATTTGTGGGTAAGGCGGTCAATAAAAACTTACGAATAAGTAGGTTATTTTATTTTTATTCGTTATTTTTAGCTGAAAAGGGTATTTTCTCATACCTAGACCATTGTAATAAATAATTTTGAGGAAGTTATGCGAATTATAGTCAAAGATTTCTTGGCATATATTAAATAAAGAAATAAAGAAAGAAAAAGTATTTATTGCGACTCGTACAGGAGGATCACAAACTAAATTAAACACAGTCTAAATTAAAATACCAAAATAAAAACTAAAAAAAAATTAAAAAAGTAACAAAAAGAAAAATGAATCAAAAAGTCCTATACGAGGCCAAAAGGCTCCTATCTCAGCATGATGCTGCGATATTTAAAAATAAATATCGCAGCGCTGGTATTCTGATAGGGCCCGCTGTGGTGTCACGGGCAGTTACGGAAATAAAAAAATAATAAAAGAAATAAAAAAAATAACATAGATTACGTAAAATATTATCAAATAAAATATATCCGCGCCAGACGTAACATCATTACTTGTCTATGCCTTGAGTGTCATAAAGATGTCATAGACTATAGACACTCTGTGGCATTAGTGTGACAAGCAAAGGGTCGCGGGCGCCGACCTTTTGTTGAAAATTAATAAATTATCACTTTACGGCTGCTAAATCAATAACATATTGCGTAAAAATTACAAGAATAAAAATTGGTAATCATTTTAGTTTAGAAATTGTTAACGTTTTCAGAATAATTCCAAGGAAAATATGTAAAGATTTCAGCGTCCTCCACTCACTACTTTACGTAGAAGTCGCGCTCCATCGAACACTGAAAGCGTTGAAACAATTTCAAACATTTTGCTCTCTGGTAAAGTGGAATAGCTAGCTGAACTTAGCATGATAGTCAAATACGAGAGTGAAATTACAATACTTATTAAACGAAAGCGTTCAACCAGCCACTGTGAAATTTCATTTGGACCAATTATTAACCGTTTTAGACAAACGTAGCAATGCTAGTGCAGCCGTATTTGGCGTAGCACAAATTAGAACATTTAGTCTAGTTGAATTTTATCATCGACTTATGCAGATGCGGCAATTTGACGGGGCAAAATCTTCGTAATTTTTTACCTAATGATATTATTAGTCTTTATGAAATGCAGTGCTTGTTACCCGTACTTAAAAAAATATATCTTTAGGTTGCCGTAAGTTTAAAATAGTTAAAACCAAGGTTACTTATAATCCCTCTCATTTTCCTACGCTACAAATGCTACGACCCATATCTACTTCCCACCTGTTACCTTAAATAACAATTATTCAAGCATTCAATTCTTAGCCAATACTTCAATAGGATTCTCGCATGAGTGTTAATTTAAGGGAGTTTATTTTTTGCATATTGTAATCAATTTTAATACCTATGTAAACTGACAAACAGCCTCCGCGCCCCGTTAGCAGTACTCTGTTATAATACATAGCCCACGTTCGCCCGTTTTGGGAAAAGTAAACAAAGTTATGCACACATAAAGAATAGAATACTCTTTATTATGTACTTACACCATATAAATTACAGACATACATATAGAAATGAAAAAGACTTTTTAGGCTAATAACGATTGCAATCGTACGATAAGTATCGTGTATTGCTTGTGAGAAGGGTCAATAAAATAATTCAGTATTCACTTCACGTGATTTTAATTTTGTTACGATTTAAACAATCCACGAGCAAAATACAGTGTGGCACATCGACACGCAACGTGTTTATTTATTCCGGTCCGATTCCCTGAACTGATCCTCTGCTAGATAGTTTATCATGGTTTCACGTTACATGATTCTGGACCCGCCTGTGATGAAATTTTAAGTCAATTACTCGTATTAAAAAAAAAAAAATCCGTGAAGGTTTTGCACTTTTCTATGAAAAAATAGTTTTATTTTTTTAAACCGACTAAAAATTCTACGCTTGCGTCTAGAATCATGTACTTATTCATGGTTACAGTTTGTGAGTAGATGTCTCATGCTACCTGTAAATATTTTGTTTTCGTTTCACATTCCAAGATTTAAGAAAGTATGGTTGCCCTAAACAAGACTAGATAGCAGCGTTTTGCCTAGCACACCAAATACTAGGCGGTCTTGGTACAAAACCATTAGGCAGAGTTTTTGTTGAAGGCTCGCTGGGAATATATCGTTAGCCTCCGACACTATAATAAAATGATAAATAGCTTAAGCTTAGACGGCTAAGCTAGGCTGTGATTCAGATTGCAAACGAGATAGTACGTATACATATTAAACTTGACTTTATGTCAGATGAATGTACTAAATTTTGAGTTTGAAGAACCATAGTATGTAGGTATGTTTCTCAATTCCACGATTTCGCTGCAACTTTAATAATCTTCTTTATCATTGCAGTGTAGAAAATTCTCCGGTTTTTCAGCTAGCTTGCTTTGCGCAACTAACACTTAGAAAATCCGATTTTGTTGAATTCCTGTAGTATTAAGAAATCCAATACCTAGTTTTATTGCGAAGCAGCTATGAAAAGGATTCTAAAAGACTTTTGGTCCGCACATTGAAATACTTTTTACCATTGCTAGGACATTGCCATTCATTTGAAGGTACATTTAAAATACTTTTTCAAAAATTAACATTTTAGCAGACCTCATCCTCAGAAGGCCGCGACGTTAAACTGACACGTTCTCCTTGAGTTCTAGTTAACGAGTTTTCCTGTCCTCATATTTAATATTCATGGATGGTTCCTAGGCGGCTGCCGTACCTAGTTCCTTCAGCCGGAGGAAACTCCGCGCCTTAATTTTTCCATGAATTCTTGATACGCAAGTTAGGTACTTTCGCCCAGAACTTCTTACTAAGTCTTCGAATGTGCTTCTGAGTGTGTATTTTAGTTAGTACTGACACTTTGTCTGCGGTTTATGTGCAAACTAAAATGAAGTAAATCCATGTGCTCAACAATTCGTTCGTTCTTAAATTGTCTTCATACGAATCTGAGCTCTCTATAAAATTGTACTTAAAAGCTAAGCGTCGGTGGAGCTCGCATTAAAATCCAATGCTTTTCGAGTTTATCCCGAAGAGATGAACGTCTTCCCGGATTTTTATAGATTTATTGGCAACATTGTCAATGCTTATTTATAAGGATAAGCGAATTACTGACAGACAGGCTTTGTTCTTTTAATCAAATATTGCAAAAACTATAATTATGTGGGCGTTTGTTATATATATTTTTCAACGTATTGATATGCAAAGTTACGTCTTTAGCTCTTGCTTTTTCTGTTAGGCAATACACAACTAAATTGTATTTTGTTGGAGCATTATTTGCGTTAATAATCACTATCTAAGCTTATGTGAAAGAGGTAAATTACAGTTTATTCAAATACCCACCCAGCTAGGAGGTTATATTTAACAAGTAAAACTTTGATTTCTAGAAAAAAATAAACTATAATTCACAAACATTTGTCTTTTCAGCTATTAACAATTTAAGTACCACGAAGTGCATTTGACGGTTCACCTCGCTGCACTGTCGTCACCGCGCGACGCTGGCATAATATTCGACATCGGCTCAGTTGCCAAAGAGAAAAAAAAAACTATTTCATTACATTTACTTGTCAGTACGTGGACAAAGTGCATCCTGTCAACTTTGGAAACAGAAATGCAATTAATTGGAAACCATGTCATATTGCTTTCGAGTCTCCATCCTTTCCCACTGAGGGTTGAAAACACAACTATACAAACAAACAGCAAATGAAATCTCTGATCTTTCCGACGTTGACGTATATAGGTGTATCCCTAAACACACTAGTGTCGTATATCTATCTAATATATCAAATGTATCCGATATTAAATCTACCAATGACGTGACTCGATGCGAGGATACAGACTTTACCTGACTTAGCCTCAAGATAACGTGTTATTTGTTTGTCTTATAAAATATTAGACATGTATTTTCCTTGTGAACACGAGGAAAACAAACTGACACTATCTACAAAGTAGATTATAGTAACAATATTTGACAGTTAACGAAGGCTTTTCAATTAAATAATTCCGTGTTTAAAATTATGCGCATTATTAACCACTTCAATTTAATTGGGCTGACCGCAGTTGTTCGTCGGAACGAATTTTCGGGCTGCAAAATGTCTGACTTACCTGCGGTATTTTATAATAAAGTTAAATCCGAGGGACTCCCAGCACCCGCAGCGGCCAGCAAAAGAGGCATTGATGGAGGAACGCGTAAATGTGGGCCGAGGCGAAGCCGAGGCACACATACCTACTTTAAGTCCATCAATGCCTAGTTGTGGCCAAGGTTTATATAGTACTTTTCTCAAATAATGCGCGGAAATTAAAACTAAGTAGTACAGTCGAGTTCATTAATATATTGGCAGTGAAAAAGTTTCAAAATAACATAAGCGTTAAAATGATGATCATTTAAAGGTTATAATATTTTGAAACTTTAAATGTATGTTAACATTTTATTTATGTCTAAGTTTGTATAAGTAGAACTATATAATCATTTGAACGCTTATAATATTTTGAAAATTTGTCACTGGCAATATATTAATGAACTCGACTGCCTAGGCAGAACTTTTTATTTGAAAATACAATTACTTTTAAAAAATCAATGACGCACAACAATAATTTTACCCGCGTTAAAGTGTTCATTTTTTTTTTTTCAATTAACAGCTTTCTATTTGCAAGCCAGTTCGAATTTTAAATAAAACCTTTGATAAGTTACCTCCTTGGTTGTCATGTTTCGGAGTTAGAGATCGTTCCACTTTTAAGGGCCTATACTAACTCAAATGGCTTAGCATGATCCTCCGTTATGTCGAAAATACTGCAGCTGTAATTTTGAAATAAATATATGGTAAAGTTGAGGATTAATGCTAGGTCTTATGTTAGACGAAAACACGATTTCATAAAATTTTCTCGATCGAAAAAAATTCCAAAGTTACCTCCAACCCGAACAATAAACCGCTGGTATTAAAAAAATATTTCAAATTAGATCATGAAACTTTGTGTACGAACCGAACTCTTATGTTATTTACTTTTTTTTTAATTACCATTATTTTCACCGTAAAAAGCAAATACCTAAACTATTGGCGCTGCCTGCCGCCTAACACCGCACTCTGTCTCGCTCTCACTCAGTCCGCGAGCAGTATCGTGCGAGCGGGATAGTGAGTGAATTTTAGCTGAGGTAGTGTAGGCTCTTAAATTACACGACAGATATGAGTTTACTACTTATGTAATTTATTTGGCCGCTAAACCACGACAGTGATGGATTTTCATACAATTTTTTGCCGGCTGCCCCTCGCATGTAATTGTCCAGTTCAGCCATTTCGATTTATCTCGAAGACGGTTGTCAAAATAATGCTCAAATTTCCAAGTATGTTTGAGAAAAAAAGCCTTAAACACCCAATTACCCTTAAACAAACAATTCAAATTTGGTTTTCACTATAAATAATTTTCGACGCAACGAATATTTCTGAACGCAAAAATAAAGGAAGAGGCGAAAGTTATTTATTTCTATGTCTGTCTCTCTTTTACAATTAATTTAGAAGTATGCGTTCTCAAGCTTCATTATAACAGTACCTACACATACTCTTATATCGATCGAAAACCGCGACATGAATTTCCGAGGGCTTACCCGACTTAGTAGGTAGGAAGGTACCAAGGTGACGTGTTATTATTTTCGTCGTGTATCACCTTTTGTCTCCTTCCGCTTCAAGAATCTTGTTGAATTTTTGGAAGATCCGTCGTATCAGATTATGTAGGTATTTGATATACTGATGTATCCCTTTTTTTCTATTTGACTTGTAGTCGAACAAAAGAATTTATTACTTTTTTTGTTTCAAAGGGATTTACACGTAATATATCTAAACATGGTGGGACAGTTACGAGTACCTACAACCCAAACATATAAAATATTGAAAGATCTTTATTTTTTATCCCTATCTTATTGAATATCCAACTTTTTTTTATATTTTCTTTGTCACTATATCGAAACCTAAATTTAATGGTTGGTTATTTAGTTCGTCAGCTGCTGAAGTTTCAGACCCGCTTCTATAAGAAAAGCACACCGCAAAGTGGCATCTAATGCCGCAAGGTAAGCTCAAGTCACGTTTAAAATATTTCCGATATGGGTTAGTAGTAGCTGAAGATGCAAGCGTGCAGTTGACGTCAAATATTAGATACTTACCATGCAGTTTTGAAAACTTCATAGTACAAAAGTAGTAGTGGTTTTAAGGGGTTTTTAACCAACTTCAAAAAGAGGAGGTTATCAATTCGGTTGTATTTTTTTTTTTTTTTTATGTTTGTTACCTCAGTACGCCGTCATTTATGAACCGATTTGGATTTTTTTTTTTTTATTTGAAAGGATATGCTTCCAGATTGGTCCCATTTTTGTCGAAATCCAGTTCTGATGATGGGATCCATGAGGAATTGAGGGAACTCCTCAAATATTATAGGCATACATATAGCAATTTTGGTATTTTCATCAACATGTCAAGCATTTGCATTCAAAAAGTATAATTTGGTGAAGTAGAACTGATGAAGGAGACCACAGATAGCCACAGGAACTCTTCAATGATAATAAGTATTTCACGGGTGGCGATAAGATATCTCGATTAAGATAGTTAAGCGACTATGACGAAGCAAATTTAAATAAATGTTTCTGACGAAAATGGTACCATCAAACCGATCTGATGATGAAGCTGGAAGGTAGGTACCGGAACTTCGTAATAAAACCATGTATTCTAGCCGTGTTTGGGCTAATTGGAATTGTCATGAGATGCACTCTGACTATAAAATGTAAAAAATAACTTTTTAACAAAAAAAAACAACCGACTTCAAAAAAAATTTTTGAAGTCGGTTGTTTTTTTTTTTTTTAAGTCGGTTGTTTTTTTTTTTTTGTTAAAAAGTTTTTTATTGTAATGCAGTGATCGGAAGCGGTTTCTGTATTATGTAAACGAATGACCTTTTCGAATCATCCAATAAGTAGGTATTTCAAATCAAAGCTAATACGTTCTAATTTAGTGCTTGGCCAGAGGGGCAGCGAGGGCGTGGGACGGGCGCGGCGCGGCGTACTCAAACATAAGAACTTCATTTGCATGTCCATAGTAGGCACGCGGGCTGTGGTGAACGACGCGGGCTGCTCGGCGAAGGGAGCGCGGCCAACTCACGCCATAACTCGTACATACTAGTGGCCGAAGTGGGTGTGCGGGCGGCCCACGCGGGGACCGGGGTTCTCAAACTAGTTCGAGCTTTTTTCTAAAAAAAATAAAGCTTCATCATATTATATTTTGACAAATACTGGACACGACAACAGGCAGAACGCAGCTGCGCTCGACTGCGGACAGTGCGGACGGGCAGATCGCGCGCATTCCCGCACCCGCGCCGCTCCCCGCCCCGCGCTGCCAGTCTGGCCAAGCTCTTACTGAAGTATAGATTAATAATCTATACTAATATTATAAAGCTGAAGAGTTTGTTTGTTTGTTTGTTTGTTTGAACGCGATAATCTCAGGAACTACTGGTCCGATTTGAAAAACTCTTTCAGTGTTAGATAGCCCATTCATTGAGGAAGGCTATATGCTATATATCATCACGCTAAAACCAATAGGAGCGGAGCACCAATGAAGAATGTTTCAAAATCGGGGTTTTTTTTTTTCCTATTGAGAGCGTGTGCGTACGCGCAGCGGAATGTTGTTGAATTCAAAGATTTTAATTATGCAGATATTTAGTGTATGACGTCGTATAATTGTGTATGGTAAAAAAAAAATTGTGCACGCAACCATTGTGGAGAAATTCACCAAAAACTGATTCCGCTGGGCGAACGTTGTCCTGGCGGAATTTTTTTTAATCCATAGACTTTAGAAGAAAAGAGATGTGTCCAAAAATTAGTGTGTATTTGTGTGTAATTGTGTATGTATGAATAAAACTAGTGCATGCATAAACTTCGGAGAAATTCAAGTTTCCGCTACGCGAACGTTTGGCCATTAGCTAGTTTTCATATAAAGCGCTTACGTTATACTGTAAATTTTGGGATGTTACCTAAATATATTGCACGGCCGCTTTTTGGTAGCCATCCGAACTTGGTCGGGTTATGTAGGTTTTCGATGCTTCGTCAGTATTATAATTGTTTTTCTTTAATTACTGAATTTAATGACATGAAATTTTGCATGTGAATAGTTGAATGAATACACTAATTATTGGCATACATTTTACCATGCAATTCCTTCAGAACGTCGTGATATTTGACTGCTTTGTAAACAGTGATCTGTTCATGGTAAATTTGTCCTATAACTCTTTAATTACTAACGGAACATCATTGATACTTGGCAACATGTTGCAGACACTTACAAGGTTTGTATAAACGTGAAAATCTAGACCCCAAAGTGCATACTTTAAGAACTAAGACCTAATAAGCGTATTTTACGTTTATATTTTTATCTTTTAAGCCCTACGATTTTTTCTAAATCTGTTTTTTAAACAAATATAAACAAATTCAAAACAACGTATGTAAAAATCTACGGCTCTCTATGTAAGCGCTTTATATGTAAACTAGCTAATGGCCAAACGTTCGCGTAGCGGAAACTTGAATTTCTCCGAAGTTTATGCATGCACTAGTTTTATTCATACATACACAATTACACACAAATACACACTAATTTTTGGACACATCTCTTTTCTTCTAAAGTCTATGGATTCAAAAAAGTTCCGCCAGGACAACGTTCGCCCAGCGGAATCAGTTTTTGGTGAATTTCTCCACAATGGTTGCGTGCACAAATTTTTTTTTACCATACACAATTATACGACGTCATACACTAAATATCTGCATAATTAAAATCTTTAAATTCAACAACATTCCGCTGCGCGTACGCACACATTGAGAGCTTCCGCTGCGTGCGCTGCGTAAACGGTTAAAGTTTCGCAAAAATCACATATGACAGAATTATTCCCCTTTAAAAGCTTTAAAAAAAAGTCCGTGACAGCCTTAGGTCGCATATATAAAAATATTTTTGCGTTTGATAGCCCAGTTCTTGAGGAAGGCTATATTCTATTAAACTTGACGCTAGGACCCTTAGGAGTTGAGCAAAAAGAAAAAAAGTCTGAAGTTTTCGCCAAGCGAAAACGAAGTAATAGCGCAAAAGTAAAAGCGCAGGCCGGCGACACGTTGCGACGGGGTGGGTCGGGGAAACAAAAAAAATTTACGCGGACGAAGTCGCGGGCAGAAGCTAGTGCTAATATAAAGCTACTTTCAAACTTACTAAGGGTCCGTTTGATTTTGACAAAAAAACATTTTCAAAGCAGAAATTTTTATAGTAGTAATGGGTAAGGGCAGCGGGATTGTCCGAAAGGGTTACCGCTACCCCGGAACACAAAGGGCTAAGGAAGGAACACGGGTGGGTTTTAGTCAGTAAGAGTCTGACACTCCCTTCTGCTCCACCCAGAGCGGGAGGGGTCATTTGATGATTTCCCATCCACAAAAAGAAAAAAAATGGGTAAGTGATAGTATAAATGATTTTATTTCTATAAGTATGTTCATCGAATCACTTTTCCACGACAATCATAATTTTAAAACTAGATGAAGTGGGCGTTTCCTAGCCGACTACTATGTGAAGAAAGGCCGAAACAAACTCAGAGTAGATACTGGTCTGATATGATCTGCGACTGAACGTCTTGAACTAGTCCCTGAGGCTAAGATTTGCATTTCCAATACATAGTTGCTATACCCAAGGGTGTGATCACAGTTGATAAGGTCGTGAAAGTAACGCGACATCTTGCAACTCTGTTATCGATCACACTAAGTAACTTGCAAGTTCAAGTCCCCTGAATATAAGACAGAACGTTGTGAAAAGTTTTTGTTATGAAATGTTGGATATCTTAAATTATGAATATTATGTTGGTATCGTCATAGCTGTTTTACCCAAAGAGGTAGGTTCAGGTTCAGATTCAGATTCATTTATTTGCAAAAACATGGTGTCATAGGTGTGAGTATAGGTAACCACACAGGTTACGATATAAGCCCTATGCAATAGGGGTCAATATTATTATGCGGGCTCAAGGAATCTGAACTCGGTATTAATACTTACTGAAAAATTTCTCATACAAAAACTCGATAACACTATCCGTTCTGTTGATTAAACTCAAGAACCTTCGCTCAGCAGACGTCCATTAGACTATGAAGCAGATATTATGAATACCCTCTTATTAAATTAGTCCTTATTTTGGACATTTCGCAATTCCCTCTGGTTTAGTTAGAAGCAATTTAGGGATTCGATGTATCAAGTTTCGAGACTTCAGGATTAGCATGTGTAACGATTGCGTATTGATAACATAATTCTACGATTCCCGGTAAGTCTGACAGGATTTTGTGGTTAGAACAATTATTATTGGTGTCTTCAGACATATGGTTGGAATGTTTATTCTGTAAAGGGGATCGAAATAGGACACTGTATACTTAGATTTTGACAAGGAGGGAGGGGTAGTGAAGGAGCCCGTGGCTAAATAGTAACAGCCGCACAGCCGTGCTATTCTCTAAGGATACAGCCTTGCGGGCAGCGCTGTCGCGGTGGGTTTGACAGTTGCGACAGCGCTGTCCGCAAGGCTGTATCCTTAGAGAATAGCTCCCCAGGTCGATCGATCAGGTTAAACTACGCTTGCCGCGGTTGGTCTGTGGATGGGTAACCATCTTTACATACTGACTCCGTGTCTCGGAAAGCACGTTATGCCGTTGGTCCCGGCTGTCAATCGTGGATCTTTGACAGTCGTTACGGGTCGTCAGAAATCTGAAAGTCTGACAACCAGTCTCAACGAAGGGGTATCGTATTACCCAATAACTGGGTTGTGGAAGTCAGATAGGCAGGCGCTCCATGTAAAATACTGGTATTCAGTTGTATCCGGTTAGACTGGAAGCCGACCCCAACATAGTTGGAAAAAGGCTAGGCAGATGACTTAGATTTTGACAACTCAAGTTTTGACAATTGGGCATTGTCTAAAATTTCTAACCATTAGATTTTATTTTATTTTTTGAAAATTTAGAGCATTTTGAGAAACCAATTTGAATATTTTGATGATTAGCTCAATAGTTATGTAATAAAAATATATTTAAATACTTAAAATTCGTAAGGCAGGTGACGTCATCAGTGGCACAAAACATTAAGTGCCGTTGCCTCACTAGTACATAATTAAAAATTTAAATGTCAACACAACGTCACATCTGTTAGTATCAATAGACGTCATACATAATCGAATCCTATCATCGTACTATTTACAAATAAACAAACCGTATGTGCCGATCCTCCTTTACGGAAAATGCTTTTTGAAGGTGTAAGACTACGTCACTAACAATCGACGCAACGACATTAGGTATTTATTGTTCGTTTTCCTGAACTACAAATGACCACAACGAGCGATACTTTTGTTAAAGCTGACTCCCGAAGCCTGCCTAAAGTTGAGATCGTTATGATATTAGAGTACTAGCTTTTGCCAGCGACTTCGTCCGCGTGGAATAATGACTTCCGGAAATTGAGGCACTAACTCTCATAGAGTTTAACCGATGTGATCTTTCTTCTGCCGATTCTTGAGAACGCGTATTTCTCATTCAACGCGTTTTTCAAGACAATAGCGGGCGGACGCCGGCGTCTGCTTGGGGCTTGAATAACTAAAAATATATAACTACGTCTAATATATAAAATAATATATAATAAAACCTACTTCACTTAAAACTAAATACCTATAACTACTATAATTAATAATACCTATACCTACCTATAATTAATAAAAGTACCTACGCTTTTACCTACTTAATATTAAAAAAACTGAACATAAATTAACCAAAACTTACCTACTACTAACTAACTACTACTAACCTATTACTACTTCACCTAAAAAGAAATCCTGTTTTCCCAACATTTCCCTTCACTGCTCTGCTCCTATTAATCGTAGCGTGATGAAAAGTATACTATAACCTGCCCAGGAGTATGAAGAACAATTGTACCAAGTTTCGTTGAAATCCGTCGAGTGGTTTTTGTTTCTATAACGAACATACAGACAGACAGACAAACAGACAACAATTTTACTGATTGCATTTTTGGCGTCAGTATCGATCACTAATCACCCGCTGATAGTTATTTTGGAAATATATTTCATGTACAGAATTGACCTCTCTACAGATTTATTATAAGTAGGGGGAAGTCCCCTAGTGGCGGACATCTAAGGTTTTTAGAAAATTAAATTAAAACTACTTCGAGAAATTTGCATTTATTTATGAATTAGTTGAATGAACAAAATATAAAATCAAAATCAACTAACAAAAATACAACTTCTACGTAAAAATATCCAAGAACGTTAAAAAAGTTTTGGTAAAAAAAAATTAAATCTTTGACATTGGTACCTAGTACCGGACGGGTTTAATATTCAAACCCCAAGCGTTGGAAATTCTTAAAACATCGTGCATGTGTCACATCTAAAGGTATCTCCCCATTCCGGAACGTCTGCACATGGTTCATGAGCTCATTCTTGGCAGCTGGAGCAATGAATCCAGTCCTCGTCATGGTCTTCTGAACACACTAAATAAGTAGTTTTTTTTTTCCATATTAGATACTTTACAGTTAATGGCTCCTTTTTCTTAATGTTATACCCACTTTTTTCTTTGGCTTTCACACCTTTGGTTTGTTTTCCCTTTTTTCTATGTCCGGTGTTAAGGGACATCTTTGTGTCCGGAAGTCGGGGACAGGGAATGTCCAAAATTAGGTATTTCATACTAAAACCGTTAAAGTAACTATTACAAAGTTTCACAATTTAAGAATTATAATGTGAACACTGTCTTTCTTAACAAATAACAAAAACAATTAACACAAAACCATAGCAGTAATACTCACTTGAAATTTACATGACGCATCGCTGTGCCGCCAAAAACAACAATCAACCGCTCCCACCGCGACTGTGCGCCTCACTGGCAAACCGCGTCACGTGATCCTATATAGCTATGTTCCCCCGCACCCCTTTTTTTTTTTTTTTTTTTTTGTGGATGGGAAATCATCCAATGACCCCTCCCGCTCTGGGTGGAGCAGAAGGGAGTGTCAGACTCTTACTGACTAAAACCCACCCGTGTTCCTTCCTTAGCCCTTTGTGTTCCGGGGTAGCGGTAACCCTTTCGGACAATCCCGCTGCCCCGGCAGGCTTCGGCCCTTTCGGGCCCCTTCCTTATGCTGACATCTCTTTGAGGCGCGCGTGGAACACGTACGCGCCGTCCGGCACGGGCCTGGTCCTGATCGGACGGAGAGTTACCCATTACTCTCCGCCCGCAGGCCCGCGCCTACGGTGGCCGGGAGTCGTCTCGCGGCTCCCGACGCCCGGGGCGTCTCCCGCGGCGGCTGGGACGTGAGGCCCTCTCCCTCAGCCGTCCCGCCACCTCCTTCGCTAGCATGACTGCTTCGCAGAAGGAGGTGACTGCCTCCCACTCCCTCTCGCCCCGGACCATGGCTTGAACCAGGGCCGGGCGCGAGAGGTCGCCGCCGCTGCCGATCGCCTCTGCGAGAACACGGCGGTGCTCCGCCCAATTGGGGCATACCGCCACCGTATGCTCCACCGTGTCCTCCGGGCGACCCTCGCAGTGGTGACACCCGGGCGTATCCTCCCGCCCGATAATGTGCAGGTACCTCCCGAAACACCCGTGTCCGGTGAGGACCTGCGTCAGGCGGTAGGTGAGGGCGCCGTGGCGCCTCTCTAGCCACTCCTCAAAGACGCGGCGTGCCCTGCCTGCCCGCAAGGGGCGCTCGACGGTGGATGCCATCATGCGCGTGAGGGCCCTCACGACGGGGGACGCGGTGTCCCGGGGTGGGGTGGTCGTGGCGGTGTCACTCGACATCGCCAACGCTTTTAACACCCTGCCCTGGAGTTGCATTGGGGAGGCGCTCCGGTATCACCGGGTGCCGACCTACCTCCGTCGAGTAGTCGGGGCGTATCTGACGGACAGAGCCGTCATCTACCCCGGTCGCAACGGGGAATGGAACCGGCGAGAGATGTCGTGCGGTGTCCCACAGGGATCGGTTCTGGGGCCGCTCCTGTGGGACATCGGTTACGACTGGGTGCTGCGGGCCGATCTCCCTGATGGAGTCAGCGTGGTTTGCTACGCTGACGACACGCTAGTCCTGGCGCAGGGGAGGTCGCATCAGGCGGCGGCCGACGCGATGACACGCGGGGTTGCGATAGTCGTGGAGAGGATCCGGCAGTTGGGTCTCGAGGTGGCATTGCACAAGTCCGAGGCCATGTCTTTTCATGGGCCTCGGAATGGGCCGCCTTCGGGATCCCAACTAACGGTAGGAGGGGTTCACATCGGCGTCGAGACAACGATGAGGTACCTGGGTCTCGTCCTCGACAGCCGGTGGAACTTCGTCGAGCATTTTCGACGTTTGGCTCCCAAATTGGAACGGGCCGGGGCCGCCTTCAAGCGGCTCTTGCCCAACCTGAGGGGGCCAAACGCCTCCTGCCGGAGGCTTTACGCGGGGGTCGTGCGGTCCATGGCCCTATACGGGGCCCCGGTGTGGGCGCGTTCACTGCGGCGGCGAGCCGCCCATTACCTGAACGCGCCCCAGAAGGTGGTAGCCGTAAGGCTAATCCGGGGGTACCGCACGATCTCGGGCGAGGCGGCAAGCCTCCTTGCCGGACTGCCGCCGTGGGATCTGGAGGCGATAGTCCTCGCGCGCCTGTACGAGTGGCGCGCGGAGGCACTACGCCGGGGGGAAACTCCGCTTCCGCGGCAAATCGCAGCGGAGCGGACCGACCTCCGGCGCGATCTCATGGCGGCATGGAAAGAGCGACTGTCGCAACCCCCGCACCCCTTTCATCGATATTTGAATAGATCAAGTTGTGGTTTATCAAGATAATACGAGTGTCCGACGCTAGGTGCCGTCCGGCGTTACGGGACTTCCCCCTATAGATATTTCTACTAGCAGGCATCATAGTGTAGTGAGATTTCACAAGATTATGAGGTAAGTCGCAGGAATAATATATTGTAAAAAAATTAAACTGTAATTATGTTTATATGTTTGACATTTACATTATAATTTGACACTTGACAGATTCTAGAGTCTAGACAATACTTGCCACTTACTTTTTATTATCTGAGGTAACGATACAAAACTGATCAGCCAAAGCTGACGTAATTTGAAGGGCAAAGAAGGTCAATCTTATTTTATCATAAATATCAATAAAATATGAATATTTTTCATGATTAATTAGTCCGTAATGATCAGTAACGCTATTCCTCGAAATGGTTTTCCAATTCAATTTTGTAAGCCTTAAAGTCAAGAAACGTTTGATTGTTGAAACATTGAGCCATTTCATGATACAAAATTCACATACGAAATATGGCAACAAAACATTGTTTTTATACTCCCTTTAATCACATTATGTTTGCCTAACACGCTAATCCACCAGATGGATTTAAAAAAAAATCTTTTTACATTTGATAGGCTAATCTACTTGATGAATACTATAGGATATTTAACATCACGTTGAGACCAAAAGGAGCCGAGCAAAAAGAAAAAAAAGTGAGAATGAACGGGGCGTTTTATAAAAATACGCCTGCTATTTTAGTATACGCATTGTGTATCTTACGACTTCCACGCGAACGAAGTCGTGGGCAGAAGCTAGTTAAAAATATATTTTATACCTTAAAACTTTCACACATTCAAGTAGTCTGAACTCTGACACATAATCCCGATTAAATATGTACTTAACTTACGGTTTCATCAAAATAGTTCAGTTCACATCATACTACGATCAACTGAAACCACAAGCAGCATTATTATTGAATTATTAAAACATTAATCTCCGAAACTGTTGAACCGATTTTAATTAAACTCACAGTAAACATTAACCTGTGGTCACACTATTTGTAATTTGATCCATACACCTAATTACAAGAAAACCAATTTCAAGTTCCATTAAAATTTCAATCTTGTAAGGGTTTTTCGGGTCATTCATTCTTAACTCCCTATTGAACCCAAGAGTTAAAAGCGTCTTTAGAAGCTATGTGGATCCTTTTATGAAGGTCAGGTGTTCAATTTATTTTTACGCCAAATAACGTGAATGGTAATTTCGGGATGAACGAAAATTTCAGATAACTTTACTTGTAATAAATTACAATTTCGGTGTATTTTCTGCTATACTTGTCTGATCTTGGCAGGTTCTCTTATGATAGTAAGACAACAACAATACCACGTTCATATTACACACAATATCATTTAACTCGTGTGTCAGTAACTTACTCTACTTGAAAATTAACGTCACTCACACACTCCTATAACTAACATAGTACGATACTCCAAAGTGGGTAAGTACAATGCCTTCACAAAGACGGTAATCGTGAACTAAGACACCTATTAGAATACTCAGCACTTCGCACTCGTATGAACGCTACGTTAGGTTGAGGGGCGAGCCTCGCTTTCTTGCGACGTACATTCGCATATCAAGAATTATGTGCAGTCGCCGTTGCGTATTATTCATGCGTAGTGATGGGAATACGTCGACGGAAATATGACGGTTTTTTTTTTTTGCTCAAAACTTAATGAAAAAAAATTTGGTTAGTTTTTAATGACAAAGTATTTTCAGTAATAAAAAAAAAACTTTCGTTTAAAAAGAGAAATAACATATTTAATAAGATTCCCCTTGCCTACCCTAGACGCTAATTACAAAATACAAGACACCGAGCTCTACCGACTATTCTCCTTCCGGAACTACCAATTATTGCGCCTTTAGATGCAGTAACAACAAAGTCACTGACGAGCGAGTTCATTTAACTTAAATTAACCTTAATTATACCGCTATTGGCAAGATGCTTGCCAAATTTCCAAGTTAATGTTTCGCAAAAATATGCTGTCTGGAGATGACAACAAAAGTTTATCTTTTTGTACCTAGCTTGGACTGCAGTTTGATAATGGCAACGAACTCTTAATTAAACTCCGTGATGAAGAAGTCACGGTATAAAATACACAGTGGTTAATTATTTTCTACCAATATTTCTCTCTTCTTTTAATATAAATTCTCGTGTTAATTTGCCCTTTAATTAAACTTTTGTATACTATTTTAATAACTCCGTGTTTACATTAAAAAATATCATAATGTATAAAATTAAGTAAACAACTAAATTACTCATCCTGTTTACGTATTACTGTTAAATGTAAAATTATTTCCCGTGCACAACGTATTCGCAGTAACCACATATTAAAATGAAATTTAAACGAAAGCTTCAAAAGGGGAATGATAAATCATTTAATTCACGAAATGCTCGAGTTAATTATTTGGCAATGATTTTATTGAACTTGTGATGACTTTTATTGAACTTTCACTCACTTAGTTAAAACTCAAGTGAGTGAAAGTGTTATTTTAGTATCATAGGCTAAAGCATATACTAAAATAACACTTTCACGTTAATTCAGTGTATGTATTTACTAGCAATTTTAATTGTATTACTTATTTATCATTTAACTGTCGATGATGAACCTACCTACCAGCTGTTAGCTGAAAAAGTACGCAACAATCCTACCAATAAATTATCGATATCCATAACTACACATCACTACTGCTACATCCCATCAATTGCAGAGTTACTTATCATCGCTCGTATTCAAATCCAACAATATCACTAGGTTTATACTTGTTTTTGTAAATCAAAATAAGAAAAAAATATTGGGTAAATATTGGGACAGCATACCTACGTGCGGGTAATGACTGCCAACCCAAGTCTCCCCTTAATTTAATCATATTCAAGTTATTTAGATAGACCCAAAAGCCTTAATACAATAAGTTATAAGAAAATAGAAAATAGTTCTCGTCATTCCAAATAAATTAGAACACCTTCATTATCAACTCTAACTGAACACTAAAATTAATCTCCACAACATAAAGGGTATTAAAACTAAAATTTAATACTGTTTAGTGTAAGTTTATATTGGGGCATTAGAGATAAACTTCAGCCATAGGTAGACAATTGTAGTAATCGCGCGGCCATAATTAGAGGGCCCTGGGAATCAAAATTACAAAGGCGTTTGGCGCGAATCTCGCATCCGAGATGAGACCGCAAGGGTCGGTACATATGGTGATTACGAATGAGTCTGGTACACGAATGATGTCGCATTAAGCTCGGAGGCAGCCGCGGGAATTGTTCCCCTGTTCGATGAAGTACAAATAAAGGCATGGTAGAAGGCTCAGAATACATTTTGTTACTGTGTGTAACTCCAACTAAGCATTATAACATGTTAAGGAGCGTGCTTCCCATGAATATTGATCATGTGTCGTTCACCGCCTGGCTTTTTGGGCAATTGCAACATAAATATGAAACGAGAAAAACTCTCCTAGCTTTCTGCTGACTGGTGATTAATTCAGGAGGTAATTTCCATTTAAAAGGTTACTTCCACTTCCTACCTGACTATCAAACATGATAAAATGTTTTAAAAAAAGCTGAATTCGCCAAACATTTTGAACCCACGCATAGACTACGAGACATTATGCGGGCTAAGTCCTCAGTCCTACATTACCTCGTTTCGTTGAATCTCGCACCCGTCACAAGGGAACGAAACGAGTTCTAGTGTCCTAGAGAGGACATCTTTCTGCAAGGTAAGGTAATGTTCAGACGCAACTTGTGTCCGACAATTACTCAAGGTGTCAGGAACTTTATTTGCTGTGACCTAAACTTACCGTTTCTGCAAGTTGGAGAAAGACTGTGCAATCCTTGCTTGGGTAGATTTTTGAAAGTGTCGGTTGACTATATTATGGCACAGATAACATTAATGGCAAGCAAATAAGAATCTCATGAAAGAACGTGTCAGTTTTTATAAAGAATGAAGCAAGCAGATAATATTTTCTATTATAAAATAATGAAAATTGAAGAGGAATGTAACGAAAAATCACTTTAATTATTTCGTTGTTTTGCTTGTATTTACTGTAAATTGCTTGGCGTTTTCGATACGATAGTTTATCTCGGGTGAAGTTTGTTTTGGCATACTAATTGGACGGAAATTGGGCCCTAGTTACGTGTGCCATCATCGTTTCACACGTAGGAAATAGTTTGTTAGCTCAGGTAACGTTATTTTCGTTGCTGAAGCTGTTGTGTGCTGTGTTGCTGTCGTCATCTTTATTTAGATTGGCTCTGGTTATCATTCTGACCCTACCCTTGTTTCTGAGCTGTACGTAAGTTGTTTTGAAAGTTCAAGAAAACAATCCTTCCTATTTGAATCTATGAATACAAATTTTCTAGTAACATACATTAATTTTGCCTTTTACATTGTCATCAGCAAAATTGCTGTTACTAAGTTTCAAAATGTATCTACAAAGTTGTACTTTCGGCTTAAATAAGGTATAATAAAGTCGTTACCCGTTAGTTATGTATATCTACACAGAAAGGGGAACCAAAATTTCGCAAAATGTTTTCCAAAGAAATCGTTGCTTTAATGAAATCGCCTACAGAGGTCGAATGAGCATTTTCTTGAATGCCAAAGAGAAACCTGATACCACACATTGCTTGACTAAACTAATATTCATTCGTTGGCAAACCCGTTCAGAATCTAACATTTTTCAACGGAATTTCATTCACTCTCTAGTGACACTCACGACTGTCGGTTCCAACTTTTAGATACGACCATTCGTCTACTTCGCTTGGGACCTGACTACGGGTCGAACGGAATTCAAAGTATGCAAATTTTCCGATTGTCAATTCCTCTCGCGTGTTTTTCATTCCCCAATATTCGTCAGCATTCCAATCGTATTCACAAATTTTTCTCCGCCTTTCGTCAACAAATTCTAACCTTCCTTTAAAATGTTCAAGTGAATGTATCCTCTACCCTTAGAATTTAGGGTAGAGGATACATTCATTGCATAAAATATGTTCTCAAGGGTACCGCCACATTCTTCAAGGCTTTTCTACTTTTCATTATTACTATCATATTTTACAACCTGAGTTTCCTAACGCCTTATTATTCTTTGACTTTTTTACCCGACTACGGCGAAGCAAAAAGGAGGGTTATGATTTTACTTACGACTTTGCTTGCATAGACCCGATAATTAGGAATAATTTCTATAAAATCACGCCTCAGGTTTGAGCCAAACATATAGATAGATAAAACGTTTATTCAGTGCAACAAAAGACACAATACAGGTAGGTACTTAAAAAATAAACATCGAAGAAGGTGAAAGAAAAAAAAATTAAAAATATAAATTGACCCAAATATAAATTGATTAAAAATATAATAGACACCTCAACATCTATTACGGTCTCGATCACTCCTGGGCGGTGTGTGTCTCATGGTTGCACTAAATGGGAGTCCAGCTCAGCATATGCCAGGTACAATACCTGACGCTGGTATTCTGCTGCATCCCGTTAGTGACACACGGATGTCGAGAAGACACATCTGAGTTCCAACAAAATGGTACCTACATAGTGCGGCGCGTCATAATATAAAGGTGGTAAGTACTCACATCTTAATTGACTTGCTTTTAAAACCGACAGAAAGAAAGATTTTGAAATTTTAAACTTAATAAATACTTGTGTAGTGGCTACTGGATTACTTGATTATCACAGACTCACAGTATAGGTAATAATATGTTATTTAATGAATCAATGACTAGTTTGTGTTTTTAAGCGTGTATGTGTACGAGTTTACATGTATGTTGTAGTATATGTGTGTATAAGTTTGGTATATTACCTAGGTCCCTGTAAAACAATAAAACCTAAACAAAAAAAAAAAATTAAGCGGCTCTGTAAATACATTATTTATCTTAATAGTGGTCAGGTTAGCGCACCTGTTAATATTTACACACCTTTTCGTTTAATGGACCGTTTGAAGTGTCAGAATAAATAATACTAGCCAGTTGGGTATCAGTCGCGCCTTTGCCGATAGTTGTGCTCCGAATAATTGTAACGATTAGAAGGCTGGAGTGAGGTGTTACATTATTTGTGAATTGCCGTGTTTATCAATTTTTATTTATACGGGTTTTTTATACTTTGTTCTCATAAAACATTATAAACCTACGATTAATTATTCCTTACTGACCCTAGCTTCAGTCTCACACTTTATAAAAACCAGATTCGAAACGTAGGCCGTTTTCATCAGTTTTAGCACTATCAGAACTTTAGAAAATATGTATTATACCAAAGTTAACATGGTCCATCTGCGCTTGTTTTGCATATAAATCGAGTTGAGTGATAAATTTGGCGAATAGTTCGACGGGCGGACAGTTAGGGTCTTTCCAACTTGCCCATGTGACAGACTAATCGATTAGGAAACTTGGTGCATTTTTCTATCAGCACCGAAACGATTTTTATTCACTTAACTTTTGAAATTGATTTAAGGAACATCGTGTCGAGGTCTTGAAAAATAGTGCTCCGATATACTTTTGTAATAGTTTTTCGCTTTCCTAGCTGGACTTACGCTTATGCTGTGGTTTTACTAAGTTTCTAACTAAAACAGTTGTTCGTCTAGACGTCTACATACCTATGATCGTTAAAGGTGTTCACCGGGTATAATATTATTATCGCTCTAATTAAATAATTTCGACAACAAAGCAACGTCTTCTTTTACTTGCCCGCATCTACAAAGCATTGTATATATTTTGATAATAACTACTAGGGACCTTTTTCCACTAGCTGATTTCATTAATTAAATTTACCCGGCGACTCCACACCGTCATATCTTTCTCCCAACAAAGGACAGGCTACCATTATTATGTAAAATTTTATTAGGTACATATTTGCACGGAGTTTTACATTATTCTATCTTTTTAACATTTTAAATTCTAATTCTATGTCTGGTATTTAATTTTGAAACATTCCAGAATATTTCTTATGAAGCATATACCATCGAGAAATGTCGAAGAATTATATTTTAAGGGCGGTTATATTAACGACGGCAACTAAATTAAGAAAATATTTGGGACGAGCTTCATTTCCTATCTCGTTACACGCATACCACATTTCGAGTAGCCATATTGAATGGAACTTTCATATTTGTACCACATGTCTGGAACGAAAACATTATATTTTGGTCGCAAAATATATTTTGTACACGTACCTACGCATACGGGGATGTTTGTTGTTTATTAGAAAACGCTCGTGTTCCACAGATATAGATTTTTATTTCTACTGTGAAAATGTTACCTTTTACCCTCATAATTTAAAAGAGCAAACCCTTATCAAAGAACTGAATGTGAACATATTTTATCGAAACAAAAATTGTTTAATCATTATTTATTCACGTCATAAAGTTTTTCATTTTGTGAAAGCAAGCTTTTATCTTGGCGTGCTTTGATTAACTTCGTTTTTTATTGTCGGCTTATTTCCAATCAATACTAAAACTTCATACCTAGCTACAATTTATTGCTGAGTTCATGTTGGCTCTAATATGTGTTTGGTGAATTTTCAGCTGAGTACATTCTTTGAACATCAAATCAAACAAGATACTATAATTTCTCACTTTTAATACTATGTTTTCCAGTTGTGAATAGTGTCCATAGTGGCATCTTTCTTGTCTTCAACTCAAACTCAGTTAATGACGCTGTGCCGTTTTCCATTGTGACATTGTAAATAATATAAAAGCTTAGGTACAAAGTTTTTCCTGCAATCCGATTTCATTTGTGAAAACAGATTTTTAGGGTCAACCTTCCAAATAATAATTTGAACAAATATAGTCCGTATCTATACATATAATAAAATCGTAGGAAAGTCAAAACTGTACATTGAATATTTTTTAAAAAGAATACTTGGGGCGTGATCTACAATCGATATCGAAGCCAAAAATATAGTTTTTAGAATTTTTGTCTGTTTGTCTGTTTGTCTGTTTGTCTGTCCGGGATAAACTCAAAAAGTACTGCATGGATTTACTTCAAATTTTGCATGAATATTACTAAGAGGTCAGGTCAACATATAGGCTAAATATTATCACGCTATCACCTACGGGGGTGGAGCTGTGAATCTTTATTTTTCTTACGCATTCTGTGACAGCGTGTAATCTAACGACGCATATTTAAATGTTGTTTTTGAGTAAGCCATGCTATTATCTAGCTTTACACTATAAAAACTACGCCATTTAAGTAACTTGGGTAGAGAAATATAATTTAATGAATGTTAGTAGTATAAAGACAATTTTAAAACAGCGCCATCTATGAGATTTCATAAAAATCAAATCAAGTTACATGTTAACATTTTTTGGAAATTAATAATTTAAATTTGATCATGTTGGCGAGGTAAGTAGTTAGTTATTCTTAAAATTCATAGATGGTGATGTGCATTTTTTTCATAAAAGTTGTATAGTTCGTTTTGACAAATTCAAGTTCCAACAAAACCCTCAAAATCTTGAGCAGAGTTGAGGAAGACAATTAAAAAAAAATGCGGTATTAAGTATTACAAAAAAGTTATGTTCATTGATGATGATCATTTCATTTCATGACACCCTCGCGGAGGCTAGCGTCAGTGACAGTCCCAGCCGCATGCGTCATCTGTTTGCCGTCATCTTGGTGTTTTGTGGAGTTGCGAACCCGGTAGCTTTGTGGGAGAAGTATTGCCATCATCTGTCTGAAGATTTTCTACGAGCTTTGAGGCGTGCTACTGGAGACGAAGTCGAAGTAACTGATGAACACGTGCTGAACACCTGTCTCAGTTCACTTCAAGATGTGGTAATTTCTATCGGCGGCAATCCACTGATCGAATATGGGTTACCAGCTCCCCAATCACTGTATCAAGACCGTGGAAATCGGGAGTATAACGCTGAGACAAATTACGATCCGGGCGAAATGACCACCATACGAAATGACCATGTCGCTTTGTTCTCTTCAGAGCAAAAACTTTATGACACCGTTCTTGAAAGCGTTGGGCAAAACCTGGGTAAAATGTTTTTCTTGGATGCTCCTGGTGGAATTTGTTACCACTGGCATACTTGCAGAGGTCAGGAGGCAAGGCAAAATTGCTATTGCTGTAGCGCCGTCGGGAATCGCTACCACACTGCTTCCGAGTGGCAAGACAGCACATGCCATGTTTAGAATTCCCATCGATTTAGAGAGCGGAAACGCCCGTTTTGTGGTGTGTCACGTAACAGTGATAAGGGACACGTGCTCAAGGATTGCTCTCTGATGGTATGGAATGAGTGTACGATGGCCAATAGGAAGGCAGTTGAGCCCGTGGACAGAATCCTGCAGGACATCCGCAGGAACGAACATTTGATGGGTGGTGTCACAGTTCTGTTCAGTGGTGATTTTCGGCAAACGCTTCCCGTGGTAACGCGGGGCTCGAGGGCTGACGAGGTGAATGCTTCGTTGAAACGATCTTCGTTGTGGTCACGTTGCGCTTGACCATTAATATGAAAGCTCGGCTCGGCGGCAATGCACGTGCTCAAGAATTCTCCGACGTCTTTCTAAGTCTTGGCGAAGGCACTCTACGAGAAGAGATAGGTGGACAAGTGGTGCTTCCAGAGTCTCTCGGTAGAGTGGTATCCAGCTTAGAAGAACTAATTCGCTGTGTGTACGGGGACATCAGTCGAATACCGCACCAGCAGAATTCTTGGGTGTGTGAGCGGGCCATTTTGATGCCCAAAAATGTTCAGGCTGCAGCAATTAACGAATGCATTCTCTTGGAAATTGAGGGGAATAAAGTGGTCTACACCTCGATAAACACTCTTGTCGAGCAAGATGACGCCACACATTATCCCGTGGTATTTCTGAGCTCCCTGTCAGCAAGTGGACTTCCAGAGCATACCATCAAGCTGAAGGTCGGTGTTCCGATTATGCTTCTTCGGAATCTATCTCCTCCGAAGTTGTGTAACCCGCCTTAAAGTCATCTCGCTCCACAGCCACACCATTGAGGCGGAAATTCTTACGGGTTGTGGCGTCGGCGAGGCAGTATTTATACCACGCATTCAATAAGTCGCAGGGGCAGATACTGAGGGCAGCGGGTGTCGACCTCAGGACGAGTTGCTTCTCACAAGGGCAACTGTACGTCGCTTGCTCCCGCGTCACCAGTCCTGACTCTCTTTACATTTTGGCTCCTGGCAGCATAACTACCAACGTAGTTTATAGAGAACTTTGTACGTATTTTTACTCTTTTGTGTCCTGGAATGTATTCCTGCATTATTTTCTCTATTTCCTTCAGTCACATCTTATGACTGAACTCAGCAGGATTGCCATATAACTCTCTTCACTTGCAAAAAAAAACTTATATTTTAATGCTATTTTAAAAGTTGTGTACTTATAATGCTATAGCGACACTGGCATCTTAGGTATTTTTGGTGCTGTAGAGCCTTCACGCAGACGACGTCACGGGCAGCAGCTAGTATTTTTATAAAATGGGACTTTTGGTCGCGTCGTTCAGTCTATTCCATTCTGGTACCTACATCATAAATTTGTGTTAGAATTAATAAACTATTTTGTTGAGACAGCGATTTATTTTCCATTTTATTCATACTATAGAATAATAAATTCATCTAACTTAAAGCACCTGCTATAAGCCTTATTTACAATTAAGGTTTGTAATAACTTTATTTGCATACATTTCCAATTTATGTTTCAATACTGTTAAAGCTGCAATAAGCTTGCTGTCTTTATATTAATAAATTCGGGGCTTACCCATAATGATTCATGTAATTTCAACTAACTTCTATTTATCTTAGTGCTGATTTTTCCAACGCCAGATAATGTTATCCGTGGAAGCATTTTCAATTTTTGACGGTTCTTCCATACAGAATCTGTCAGACGTCAATTTTATTCCACAAAGTATTATCTTTCGATTGAAAAATCAACCCTAAAAACAATTCGCTTTTTGTATCAGTTTCTGCACACACATGAATAAATTATTTCAGAGTCGAATGTCGGGCCCAGCGCCAACAATTGACTTTCCGTCGGTGAGGCTTTTAAGGAACAATCGTGGGGATTAGCCCGTGCTTCACCCGCACTAATGTTAATGGTTTCCTATTTACGACTATATATACGCCTTTTCTGGGTGTGCCTTCATGGATTACCAACTTGTGTGGTGCGATTTTATCTTTCCCTCCCTAATTGCGAGAAAATCCGACTTCTATTTTGGCTTGTCAGGCGTTTCTTTTGTTGGTAGAATAGTTTTTCCAGATTACTTTTGGCTTGCCATCGGGTCATGTCTGTTTATTGGACACACTTGTTTGTCTGGATCAGAAAGTATTTCAGTAATGGTCTAGATCGTTTTGAATACCAAACCCAGGCAAAGGATATCTTCTCACCTTTTAAACTACACACATCAAAAGTGTCTAGGGCTCAACATATATTTTTGCAATAACTTTTCTCCTGATTGATGTTAATTAAAATTTTCTTTAAGGATTCATCAAATAAAGTGTTTTCGTTTGTCACAGTAACGATAAACCAAGTCACCTTTGCATTAATAAAGAAATTTGCCATTTTCCTAATAAAGGGATTTTTGACATTTGAACCACTAACACAAAAGTTCGAAAAAAAGACTGAAATAACAGTTTTCTCTAAAATTTTATTGGGTAACTTAAACAATTAATAATCCGTGTTTCTACCGCGAACACTAACAACACAAGAACATCGGTTTGGCATACTCAAAATGAGTTCATCCAAATCACGCTGTGGAATGGCCGCCCATGTTCGTTGCAACAACAAAAAAAGGTCTTCTTGCGACTGGATACCCTCCATATTCGGCAGAGCTCTTCTCTGTAGCATATCCCATGCATGCTCAATCGGGTTCAAGTCTGGCGACTGAGCAGGCCAGGCCAGGACATTGATGTTAGCTGCGGCGAGAGTCTGTCTTACAACTCTTGCGGTGTGCGGTCGTGCATTATCATGCATTAACTGAAATAAGGGACCGATTTGCACTTGTAGAGGAACGATGACGTCTGATACAATCGTCTCAGCATAAATTTGAGCGTTGAGGTTGCCTCTGATCCAAATCAACTCAGTTCTTCCGCCGATCCAAATACCCGCCCATACCATGATGGTTCCACCACTATAAGGATGGACTTCCTGGCAGGATTTTAATCGCTGTTGGCGTCCAGGGGTTCTCCAGTGTCGTATACGTCTTGTATCCGGTCTCATACCAAAACGAGACTCATCAGAAAAGCACACGAAACGCCATTGTTCTTCTGCCCAATTTCTGTGTTCAAGAGCCCATTGATATCGAATCCTACGATTGTGCATTGCTATAGGTGGTACCCGTAGCGGTCTTCGGGAATGAAGGTTCACTTCATGCAAGCGGTTTCTGACTGTTTGGTCGCTAATTAAGTTCCCTGAAGAGTGATGAAGCCTCACGGCTAACATCATGGCGGTTATTGTTGGAGCTCTTCGAGTTAAGATTTGAATGTATCGGTCTTGTCTCCGTGTGGTGCAGCGATACCGTCCTCCATGGCGCTCAGCCACGGTACCAGTGCTTCGGTAACGTGTCCAAAGTCGACTGATAACACTCTGACTTGTATTCAGAGCTAAAGCCACAGTACGTTGCCGGGAACCAGCTTCTATCATTCCCACGGCTCTGAGCATTTCTTCCCTGCTTAAATGACGTCGCCGCTCCATAATAACGTTGGTTTTAATCAGTAGTAGGGAAACAGTAGCACTATGTCTTCAATGCGTTGTATGTTTTTATAGGGAAAATATTGACAGCTGATTTTCATCTTTTACTCGAATTTGATTCACAGTTCCTGATTCAAATTATGAAATGCACCAAAAAGGATCCATATTAATTCATAAAATCATAAATTTATTACAAAGCCACATCTCAATCTCAAGAAATCCGCATAAAAATGCTTGATCCCTAGACACTTTTGATGTGTGTACTTTACTGATTAAATCTTTAAGTTTTAATACGTTTTCCTAATTTAAGCTTTTACCTGAATAGGGTACCTTAATCTTATAATCCTGTTAGACCTTTGGTAACCCCATATAACTTTAGGTAGAAGATTTGTAGGTACTATACACAAATGTTCTACTTACAAGTAATGTTCTTCACGTCATCTAATTTAAAACATGGTTTCACGTGTCTTTGTTTAAGATTTCGTGTAATAAGTGACCGAATTGAAATAAGCAAACATGTCTGTTTACACTCCTGGTGACAGAATCCAAGCGAGTTTATAATAGGTTACCTACCATTTTTCATAAAGCAAACATGAAATGGCTACGGTCGGGAAAATAAATTGGTGTTTATTTTTAGAAGTAAAATTAGAACGCGATAATATTTTTCTTTTTTTTATTAATAATTGTTTGTTTTTTAAATACATTATTTTTATTTTGTGTTCTTGGCATTGTGTGATAAAACCATAAGCAAACCTTCCAACCAGATGTAATGACAAAATGTAACGAATTATTAAGTTCAAAATTATCTCATATTCGTTTTCCGTTCAACAATTATTTAGATATTATTGTGTAAAAAAATTCTGAAAAAGGAAGTTCCTTCCGAGAACTACGGGACTTGTGAATCTATCGATGCTGAAGTTATGTTGAAGTAGTCACTAGCTTACTGCGTCTTCTAGTCCTTCTAACTAGAATCAATACCAGGGTAATCTTTGCCAGATGACCTTGTTTAGTGGTGAAGATTTACGGACCATATATTAAGGTATAATTGTGAAGTTCTCAGCTTTTTTCAATTCAAGGAAATATAGGTCAAATAAATCTGGCACTAAGAATTTCTTTCGACGTCTATGTTAAACAACCCTGGATTTATGAAGGTTTCATATGAAAGCTGTCACTATTGTACATAAAATATGGTTCAGAATTGTTTGGTGGCTGAAAATATTGGGTGTCGATGTCGGCAGGATGAGACATATTGAGGAGTGCGTTACAACCACGGTCTTTAGAGAAATAGACCGCTTATGAATTATTCAAATATTGCTTCCGGCATCTAGGGTCCACCGTAAATGTAAATTGATGTCCCTTGTGGAAACCTTGTTGGGATAAAAAAGTCGATTAAGGGTTAAAGAAAATCCGAAGAAGTTTTTGATAATCTACACAAAATATTATTTGTCCCAGAGAAATGCAACGAGAGAGATAGGTAGTAAGACCTACAACGTTAATTCGATAAAATCTACTCTTATAAAACCTCTTGACATAGCAACAAATACCTAAAAAGGAAGCTAATTAGCGTAATTACTGCAGCTCAGTCATAAGTTCATAACACATGCTGATTACAATTCGCGGATCCAAAGGAATGTTAACAAAGAATAGATGTGATTATTTCATTTGCCAGGAACTTATTCCGGTAATTTATGAAGCAGATGTTGCATTGTTTGCGTTGTAGAACGTAAGTTTGTTTTGTTCTATTTTTCAGCTTAAAAACATTGTTACTTAACAGCTTCATAATGTATACTCAGTTTGTGTTTCATAAATTAAAAAGACAGTTTTAGTATTTTTCCCTACCTATAGTTTTTTTTTAAATTTCATTTGTGCTTATAACATAAGAGACGAATCCTTCTACATTCTTAAAGGTCCATAAGATTAAGATAAATTATACATTATTCCAGATGTGTATTCATCGTATATTTCCTTCTTTTTCCACTAAGCTGCATAAAGTACCTAGTACAGATCGAAAAGTCACTGAAGCGGATGACTTGGCCCGTCAGGAGCCCATCAGAGCAAATATTTAATTCTTCGCTTGCGTTACGTTTCCTTTTTGCGATGAAGTTTTCTCTTTTTCCTTTCGATTTTAATTTAGTACTAGAAGATTATTGTGCAAAAGATTGTTTTAACTTAGGTCAGTTACCGCTTCTTCTTTATTCTATTGCAGCAATTTGCAAAAGAAAATTAACTGCAGTTCAAAATCGATTACATCCCGTTTTCTCCAAAGCGTATCATCTATTGTTTGTGGATATTGAATGAAAAATTTAACGAATCGACCGCTTCTCCAGAGAGAACTATCGTTTTCCAATACTATAAAATTTGAACAAACTTTGGTCCGCCACGCCTCGCTCATTGAGTTAAATCTTTTGTTCCTTTGTTGGTCGATAGCACATTTCGCTTAACTTTATTTCTTAAGTACTCTCTATATGATTTCCAATTTCTTCGCAGATGTTTATTATGATAAGGCTTCAATGGCTATTACCAACTTATTTTCCTCGTGCTTGTTTCGTCTCCTTTGTTGTTTTGTATCGTACTATATTGCTTTCTATTTTTGCTGTCTTTAATTAAATGCATTCGAATTGTCAATTGGTGAAATTCTGATATCAACATTCGACTCTTTTAACAGGAAATTCTAATCAAATCAACGTACATTTCGGAAGGAATAGGAATTTCAAAACTATCTATTCGTCCAAAAATGTTTTCGAATATAATATATTTATTTTGAGATATTTCTATAAAATCGAAAATAATCATCACGATTTCAGTTCTTGTAATTTAAATAAGGAAACATAAACACAGTTTTAATCAAACTCGGTGAAGCACTGGGTAATTTTGATGCTTCATTTCTACTATCACTGTCATATCGTCGTTATGTTATTTTCTACTTATGAGATTCATTTTATCTTGTATGTCAATCATGGGTTGCTTATCATCATAATATTCTTGTTTAAAACTACATTCCAGTTTCACTAGCGGTAGGATATCATATAGTAATTGCAACGTCACCGTTGTCTATCGTTGAGGTTTCCGGGTAGCACGGTGAATGCTTGATATCTGCAGTATGCATGTTTTAAATAACTCGATCGTCTCCAGTATGAACTATTTTAGATAGGACGATAGTTATATTTCCTGGGGAGGAGTGAATATTGTTGTTATTTAGATAAATGAAAACAAGAAACCTGGGTACCGGAAACTAGATAAAAGTCTTATGTTATTGTTGAAAATTTACCGATCTTTATCTTCCAGTCACCTCTAAAGTCATAAAAAGCTTTCAAAGGTCACCATCAAAAGCTTGAATCCACGTAGATAAAGTATAATACAGTTTTCATAAATTCCATTATATAGATACTGCATCTTATTCATAACTTGCATTGTGCAAGCGCCGTAACAGCTTGCTTTAGTGGTTTATAACCTCAAATATTACATGTACTAATCTCTTTGACGCTGTCAGCTGATTTTACGAGCTGGCAAATCATAGCTCTCTGAATGAAATACTTTCAATAATGAAATTCCTCTAGGCGCCCTATTTTGTTAGGCAGCTTGGCTCCGTGCCATTCCGTCAGTTTTGGCCCAGTCTCCCGTTCCCTAGGAAATTAAACTGCAAAAACTAACTTGTCAGGAATATATTGCGTCTGCTACATAGTATCAAGTGCTGAAGCGGCGACGTCATAGCCAAGTGGTTTCCGTAAGAATAAAAGATGGACTAGATCCAAGTTACGAGATGTGATCATGCATAGTCTTTGCTCATTACCTACCTAGTTTACGAGATTTCTCTAAATTAAGTAACGAGATTTGCTTTTTTTGCTAGGAATCCTAAAGTTTAAAGTAAAATTTTTAAAATCCATAGAAGTGGGTAATTTAAATTTAACACATGGGTGATAAACTCATTTCAATTGAAAATGTTAAACAATGTTTGGTAGGTAGGTAACCATTTGCTTCCTCTTGTTACATTGTTAAACTGTTACCAGTAGGAGCTTACCCAACCACAAAATGTTGTTTAACGACAGCAAGGTGAGTACATACACACATCAAAAGTGTCTAGGGATCAAGCATTTTTATGCGGATTTCTTGAGATTGAGATGTGGCTTTGTAATAAATTTATGATTTTATAAATTTATATGGATCCTTTTTGGTGCATTTCATAATTTGAATCAGGAACTGTGAATCAAATTCGAGTAAAAGATGAAAATCAGCTGTCAATATTTTCCCTATAAAAACATACAACGCATTGAAGACATTATTAGTGCTACTGTTTCCCTACTACTGATTAAAACCAACGTTATTATGGAGCGGCGACGTCATTTAAGCAGGGAAGAAATGCTCAGAGCCGTGGGAATGATAGAAGCTGGTTCCCGGCAACGTAATGTGGCTTTAGCTCTGAATACAAGTCAGAGTGTTATCAGTCGACTTTGGACACGTTACCGAAGCACTGGTACCGTGGCTGAGCGCCATGGAGGACGGTATCGCTGCACCACACGGAGACAAGACCGATACATTCAAATCTTAACTCGAAGAGCTCCAACAATAACCGCCATGATGTTAGCCGTGAGGCTTCATCACTCTTCAGGGAACTTAATTAGCGACCAAACAGTCAGAAACCGCTTGCATGAAGTGAACCTTCATTCCCGAAGACCGCTACGGGTACCACCTATAGCAATGCACAATCGTAGGATTCGATATCAATGGGCTCTTGAACACAGAAATTGGGCAGAAGAACAATGGCGTTTCGTGTGCTTTTCTGATGAGTCTCGTTTTGGTATGAGACCGGATACAAGACGTATACGACACTGGAGAACCCCTGGACGCCAACAGCGATTAAAATCCTGCCAGGAAGTCCATCCTTATAGTGGTGGAACCATCATGGTATGGGCGGGTATTTGGATCGGCGGAAGAACTGAGTTGATTTGGATCAGAGGCAACCTCAACGCTCAAATTTATGCTGAGACGATTGTATCAGACGTCATCGTTCCTCTACAAGTGCAAATCGGTCCCTTATTTCAGTTAATGCATGATAATGCACGACCGCACACCGCAAGAGTTGTAAGACAGACTCTCGCCGCAGCTAACATCAATGTCCTGCCCTGGCCTGCTCAGTCGCCAGACTTGAACCCGATTGAGCATGCATGGGATATGCTACAGAGAAGAGCTCTGCCGAATATGGAGGGTATCCAGTCGCAAGAAGACCTTTTTTTGTTGTTGCAACGAACATGGGCGGCCATTCCACAGCGTGATTTGGATGAACTCATTTTGAGTATGCCAAACCGATGTTCTTGTGTTGTTAGTGTTCGCGGTAGAAACACGGATTATTAATTGTTTAAGTTACCCAATAAAATTTTAGAGAAAACTGTTATTTCAGTCTTTTTTTCGAACTTTTGTGTTAGTGGTTCAAATGTCAAAAATCCCTTTATTAGGAAAATGGCAAATTTCTTTATTAATGCAAAGGTGACTTGGTTTATCGTTACTGTGACAAACGAAAACACTTTATTTGATGAATCCTTAAAGAAAATTTTAATTAATATCAATCAGGAGAAAAGTTATTGCAAAAATATATGTTGATCCCTAGACACTTTTGATGTGTGTATCTACTTTGGTAAAATTACCCTGAATAATGTAATTCTGTTCTACTCGTACAAAATTCGAAGTGTTATTGCTTTATTGAGGTGGATACTGAACCAATAAGAGCGCAGGTGCGGTTCGTCGAATAGGCTCCACTGTAATTATTTGCAGAAGTATTTATTTAACATAATTATGATTACCGCAATACTGTTTTCGTTTAATATTGTTGAATGCCACATAATTCTGATAGCGAGGACTATTTAATGTTACCACAGAACCGAGAACTCAGGGATATTTCAGTATAAGATATTACAATTTTCTATTAGTTTGAAACAAGGATAATATTTTCAATCCGAAGAATTGTTTGCTTTACAGTCCATTATTGTTGTGTTAATGGAAGACTTATCAAAACGAAACTTTATAATTAAATCTAAAGTGAAAGGAAGTTGTTCAGTATTCAATATAAATAAGTAGAGTTTAAGATTATATGGCTACAAAGTGGGTAATGAATGAGATGAGGGCTGATAGATATACTATAGATACAGAAGAAAATTATATGCTGCTCTGACAGATGTATTGGCATAAGGCTGAAGGATGACGATGACGATCGTGCTGCAATTTGAAGAAAGTCACAATAATCGAGAGCAGCGGTAGCCCAGTGGTATCGGCCGCGACTTACAGCGTTGTAGGACGTAGATACGAACCCAGACAGGCGCTTTACTTTGTGAAAATTATTTCATCACCACTGCTCTCAAAACGGTGAAGGAAAATATCGTGAGGAAACCGGCATATCCCAGAACCAAAAACTCGAAAACACGTGGCAACTACAAACCCGCACTGGGCCCGTATGGTAGATTACGACCCACCCCCTCTCACAGAGAGGAGGCCTGTGTGCCAGCATTGGGAACATTATTGGTTGAGGATGTATGTATGACGGTTTTCTGTGACAACAGCTTCGAATGTTAAAACTAACTATGACTGATGTCTCACGAAAGATCTACGCTAAATAAGAAAATGTCCCGCACTAAACTCATTTATTTGCCTTATTTTCAAAGAATGCTTAGCGCTTAACGTATTGAACGCAAAACAATTTTGCTGGGTGAAACCTACATATTGTTATTAAGTTTTGTTAGGTATTATTACTGTATTTACGCACATCGCTGTAATTAGATATGTTATCTTGCTTGAATTTATGCTATACGATAATAATTGAAGTGTGTACGGTTAGAATATAAGTTAATTGTTTATTCTAAACTAGCGGCCTGTCCCGGCTTCGCACGGGTGGACATTTATTTTTTCAACATTTTATTTTTTTCTTGTAATTTAAAAGGCCTATATTAAATCAGTGATAATGTAGCATTCAAATAGTGAAAGAATTTTTAAAATCGGTCCAGTGCTTTTTGAGCCAATTCGTTACAAACATACATACAAATCTTTCCTCTTTTTAATATTAGTATGGAAGTATAGATGTATCTTTAATCTTTTCAAAGTTATATAAAAAGCTACAGAGATTTAAGTACATACAAACACTGGTTAATGTCGATAAAATATTCTTAATTAAATTGAGTTATTTAAGTGTTTTCCATTTGATTCTCATTTCTCCATCAGACTCAACTCCAATTTGTTTAATTGCCCAACTAACATTTTGGTGTTAATAATAAGTGCTACGTGAGCTGTTTAAGAGAATTTTACGAACCTAAGGTTCTATACAGGCACTAAAATTTGGTGATATAGCGCGCTTTAACTGTCTTATAACCCTGATTTGGGCCCACGATTTTAGAGCTTATAGTGACATAATAGTTATAGAGTAGTGTTAGATCAGTGACAATAAAGAGCTACAATAGTGCCATTGAAGCAGTGCTTACCACTTCAAGTGTATTGTAAGCTATACTCAGGTTACAACTGCAAGCTAAAGTAGTAATATAGTTATGAAATCTACTCTAATAACTTTTTTAGTAACATATTAGTGCTTCTTCGATACAATATATACCTTGAGAATATATTGTAGGTATTTAGTAGCAATGATCATCACCCAAAGCGCCAACCTTTTCACCTCTTTTCATATATTTTGTGCTTTTGTTACCGTCAACAGCGTTAAAATATTTAGCAGTACAGATTTAATGATATAGCCTAGTTTATAGTATTTGTAAGTGACTTTATGTTTAATAAAACAGGTAGTCAATGTATTTTAGATTAGGTACTAGGTGTTATAATTATTAAAACTCACTGCTATGGTAAGTTTTCTGTAACAATGTATATATGTTTTCATCTCAATTTTGATACGCCTCAAAAATAAACTGCTTTTGATGATATTATATAGAAAAAAAATACTGCCTCAGTTATTTTTTTGTTTCAATTATGGTGAATAATAGTTTCTGGTACTGTCTATAGGTATGTTAATGGAAAACTGACAATAATATAGTAAATAAGTGGAGCAATAATGATTAGAAAAAGTTTTTTTCTTTTAAATTTTTATACTAAGTATTTATTTAATGGCGTCAATATCTAAATTACTTAAGGATCCTGATAACTCTGTTATTCCTAACGTAGTGCTTAAAGAGTGATTGTTAGCACTTCTATGCCATTTGCAGTTCTACAATATGGTTTTAAAAGTGAAAAAATAACAACTTTATAGGTTCAGTTTGCATAATGGTTCTATGTGAAGATGTAAACTAAATATTTTCAGGGTTCTGTTATTGTTTTAATAAAACCTTTACGTAAAACATATTTGAATGAATAAATCAAATAATTAATGTCTATTATTTATAATAATTATGCAAAATGGAAAAGCCTGTGTGTGTGTATTTTTTATTTGTTTTGAATGTTATGCGTTGTCTTTACTATAATAGTTACTGAACTTTTTTTGTATTTTTTAAACTAACTTTTAGAAGCTTCTATAATTATATTATTTATTTTAGATAGTTAAAAGTGAAAGTTATAGGTATCAATGAGGATTTTAGAACTACCATCGTTTTTATTAACCTGAATCAGTTCAATGAGCAAAATTCAACGATCATGGTGGTCGATGAGTTTTTGCTATTTAGGTGATATAAAATTCTATAACTCTATGTAAAGTAATAATTAAGAGTTATAATCTATGCACATATTGTTTGCCGCCATATAGAAGTATTTCTAAAAACCATTGTATTGACTAAGATTGACCAGTAACCCCATTATATAATCATTAGTTATTTAAAGGTAGTTTCTGACTCTTGCACCATCTAGCTCTACAGGATTTATAATGAACACTTTTATGACACTAATAGCTCTCTTGCTAACTCTTAGGGCTCGATAGAACTCGTTAAGTGGTACAAAGTATTTCAGTGACTCTATTTAAGGACATCAGCTGTTAATAAGTGTTAGTAGACACCTTACAATTACTTACAGTGTTTTACGTTTCTTAAAGCTGTTATGGTAAGCCTTAAGGTGTTACAAAGCATCTAACTAAATGTGTTCAAAGACATCAGCCGTTAGTAAGAGTTAGTAGACACTTTACAATAGCTTTCAGTGTTTAACGCTTCATAAAGTTATAAGAGAGAGCTATACAATGTTTCCTACCAACTCCATGCTACCGCCTTAAGTTATATTTTTTTTCTTTTTAACTGTTATTCCTCTTGAAGGTTTAATTATTTATCCTTAACACCACAGTAGAATCTAATGTCACTATCGGAGCTCTTATCTAACATTTATAATACTATGAGAGCTAAAAAAAGGTTGCCCTTAGCGCCTAAATGTTTGTTGGGTGACTTCGCTTAACAAAGTAACGGACCTACCGAAATTTTGCACTGGTTTGAAAAAAAAAATTCTGAAACAAAGCTACTGTAGCAACGCTTCCTGTTGTCGACCAGAATTTGTATGAGCATTTTGTTTTAGTATTCGAGCTGCATGTCCAACAGAAAATAAACCTCTTAGTTTTATGCAAAACGTTTTGTTTTAAACTACAATAAAATACAAAATGCTCTCATTGATATGTACAAACCCAACATATGTGTCGTTTATCAAAAACAATTTCGTGACACATATAGTGAAATACACCGATACTTATTATTTTTTAAGCCATAAATCGTGCATACAAATAATCTCGAAATCAGCTGTTATATTCCGGCAATATTTTGCAGTTCTCTCCGTATATCTGACGTATTTCAAATCGCCGCGTCTGTGGGCCAAGTTAAACACGTAATGATCCACATTTTGGCGCGAAGCGATAAATTCGATGGTTTTGGGTGCAATGCGGCTGCCAGATTGGGAATGTTCTTTTTTCAATTCACTGCATTCTTTCAGCGAAAATAATCGGAAATTCAGTATACATAGACAGTGTTGAATTGTTTTTTAAGCTTTCTGTACGAAACTTGTCGAACCAAGAGAATAATAATTTCGAAATTGTCTTTAGAAACATAATTAAGTTTCATAACATGCCCCACGGACCCACTACATTCACATGAGAAAGGTAGGATGAAATTTTCTGGAAACAAGAAAATCTTTCCATGCATAAAATGTCCATATAAGACAACGTCGCAATGTTATCTAAACAGAAACTCCTTTTGGCTACCATCGGTTCTATTCATCATACAAAAGTTGAAACATTCATGAAACGTAAAACATTTCTGGACAAGGTAATATTTTATCTTATGCGACACAGCTACATTTGAGCCAGCATCAGAATCTTTTAGCTGTATCTTGATGTGTATAATGTAATGTATTGTTCTGCCTATGAACACTACAAGCATTACATGTAACGCTCGGACTGGCGCTCGCGCTGAGCTATCGATTTTAGCGCGACACAAAAGCTTTTGCAGTCGAACACATACAGGATTCGCGTTGAGTTTGTATTCCGTCCACACTATACGCATTACATTAAACGAAACATTACACATGTCTGGTCCCGGCTTTAGGTACATAATATTCAAATTCTTATTTTACTTATCTGCAAAGTGGTTTCGCTTCCAACTTTTGTTTTAACTTGTCCCCTTAAAATTATTTCAATTTTGTAGAAAGTTGCATCATCCCAACTTTGTGTTTCATTATCAGAAGCCTTGCATTACGAAATTGTTTCAGCAAAACTGTACCATCGTCTGACCTAACGTTATATTATAGTTTCCATGTAAAATAGAACAAACTACGTTACAACGTATTCAGTTTCAAACTATAACAAGTTTATAAAATAACTTTCTACTTCCTCTTTTCTAATATCTATTTTGTATTCCCTTCACGTTACCGTGGTACGCCAAAGCTTACCGTTGAAAGTCGATGTAGATTCGATTACTCGTTTTCCGAATACACGAAAAATCTTGACATATTATATTCACGGCAGCTCTAAGTTCTTCGGAGGTGTTCGTGCGACAAATAGAAATGTGAGGACTCCTTTCATCAGCGGCGTGACACCGCCGTCTTTTTTTTTTTTTTTTTTTTTTTTTGTGGATGGGAAATCATCCAATGACCCCTCCCGCTCTGGGTGGAGCAGAAGGGAGTGTCAGACTCTTACTGACTAAAACCCACCCGTGTTCCTTCCTTAGCCCTTTGTGTTCCGGGGTAGCGGTAACCCTTTCGGACAATCCCGCTGCCCCGGTGACACCGCCGTCTCAAAGCTGCTTTGACTATAAAATATTTCTTATTGTGCTTACGTTTTACTTTAGTACAAATCTGAGGATGTCAGCCTTTGTGATTTACTCAGTCGAGCGAAAAAGGCAAGTGTTGCGATGGTTGTTTTAACCAAAAGGAAGCTTCATTTTTGATTCTACAATTTGAAAAGAAAAAACAAATATTGTCAGCGATTCTTCCCTCTCCAAACCCTCCATTTATTGTGGCGTTAGACAGAAGACGTCGCATTTTAATGATAAAGAAACAATTTTGTACAAAATTTGTTGTGGGCAGGTATATCTAAATACGTCTCACAAAGCTTTTGTTATGTTCAAATATTTTTCTGACAGAGACGAATGCTTAGGTTTACTTACCTTGCAGCAACCGAATGGCTGACTGTTATTTTAAACAAATCATTCTTCCGAATTTCAGCTTCAAATTCGGAGCAGTTCGAAAATTGGCTCCCAACTAGGTTCGGTTGGGGCTTTAATGAAAATAAATGAAGGCATTTTCCCAACAAATCGATATTCAGAAAGCACCCACAAACATTTTGCTCTATTTACGTGGCAAATAGATTTTGTGACCGGACCCACCAGTTCGTTGAATACTCTCTTTCTGATGCTCTTTATTGCTTCCGATGTCACATGACCGCTCTGGTTTCATTCTACGATTGGACAAGGACAAGTACCTCCTTCGAAGAAGGACTTGTAGCTAGTCTATTATTACGTGAGTGTTTGTACATTCTAGGAAAACTTCCAACATCAAATTAGCACGTAACCACAACAAAGATCCTTGAGGCTATGCTCTAAAGAGCACTGCAATTAATCGGTTATGCTAATCGCGAACACCAAGGACTTGATTGTATTATTCGCAAATCCTGATTGGAGAAATAATTCGATGTGTTTATATGGAAATTACTGGCATACAAAGCTCTTTGCACGAGATCAACAATAACTTTGTATTTACATTTTTAAATGAAAAGATTCTCGTTCTGTTAGCAAACATTTTATTAGAAAAACAAAATGAAACATGGAAGTAAAGCGTTGTTTTCAATTTCTAACTTTACCGAATTGTGGTTCGAGACTAGAATCAGAGATGCGTTGATTTATTTTAATTTCACGGTCCGAATACAAAAAGCCGTGTGTAGCGGCGCAACACGAACTCTCGACGTCAGTACCACAAGTTATATGCGCGCCTAGAATATTGTATGAGAATGGAAGACATGTTACATCTTTCTGCCATTTCAGAACATCTTGGTTGTAATATTTTTGAACATGGAGCTCTGACGTTAAGCAATTATTCACAAATAATTGACTTCTGCAATTCTGCGATCTCAAGTCACATTCAAGTTACACAACATAGGATTGCATAAGTTGTGTTATATTGTCAGGAATGTTCTTATTAAATTTCTTAACATGAGTTGTCGTTGTTTTAAATGTCCTTTGCTTCAAGACATTTACAATCTATGTAGTTTAGGCTTTTGACTACCTATTTGTTGCGTATTTCCATCGTCATTGTGCTAAAATTCGCCTACCTACTTCATTATAATAAAAGAAAAGTAAACTTCCAACAATCAAGTATAACGCCAAATACGTGTAGGTATCTCTCACGAGACCTTCATACTTGAAGTCTCCCCACAATAACCTTGTCCTTTATTCGTCTTAAAAATACCAAGTCCCACTCTCTAAACGTTACATCCATAAAATGAAGAGGCTCATGATGCGAATAAAGGTTTTCATAAAGAAAAAGAAACGTGCCGATTTCCGGCCACGGTAACTTTTGACAGCTGTTGATATGGGATTAGGAGCTACTGGGCATGACACGCACGGAAATTGGATGATCATAAATATTCAACCCTTCATTTAGTAGTAGATAATAGACGGACATGTGTGTGACATAGGACATCATGAGGCACAATATCTAAGTGAAATCGGGGAAAGAATCCAGAATTTTCGGTTCTTCGTAAACACTGCGGTTAGTGATTTTGCGTCAATTGGAAAGGGTTCTATTGTCTCCCCACTCTTTTGCAACTGATTCATTCACAGAACAGATAAAAGATCTGTTCTGTGGATTCATTTGTTAAATAATTATGATGAATAAGTTATCCAAGAAGACCCACTCACCTAAAAATGTTGTTACTTTTGAAATAAATCTCTTCCAGTGCATAACAATTATATATATACCGGGAAGAAAATTAATTATTCAAAAGACTTTTTAGCTTCTCATTAGACTTAACACTTTTGTTATAAATTATTCATTCAATTAATAAATACACCTTCATTTGACTGGTTTAAAGTTTGACATTTTAATACTTTTCAGGATTCATGAGGTAGATTTAACTCTGACAATGCCGCAGATATAAGTTTTTAACCATTTTTATTTCGTTCGACCTTATCTTCGGAAGTGTGATGATTGTGATGAAACTGCAATTGGTTTTTCCACTAGGCATTTCTGAGTAACAGCCCGAAGTCAGAATGTTTACAGGCAAATGGCAATAGGCTTGCTCCCTGGTGAAATGTGGAAGTACTACAAGTACACCTTTACCTAATCCTTCAGGGAAAGAGGCATGATATTATGTTTTGTTATGTATTTCCTTGCGTATCTACACTGGTCTTCATGAATGTAGTTCCTTATGGTGTTTCACTCGTATTCATTCATGTAGTTCCTGCTGTAGCTTCACTGGTCTTCATAAAACACAAAAATCTTAGAAACTGTACACTCTTCCGAGGAAAATTAACTCTAACGTACACCACGTTACAATTGATCGTCTTACGTTAATCTTAGTCTTCCTCAACACTTTTCCTCACCATTATTTGCAATAATAAATTATTTTTATTTAAGCGCTCGTAAACCTTCTCCGGCGATATATTACCGACATTAAACGAGACTTCCGAGTTATTTATCGATCTCGTTCGGCATCGTTTGGCTTAATTAATATTTGTATTAATATATTATGTTGTTGTTGCTGGTAATTCAGATAATGATCAGCTTAGAGAATTGCAAATTTGAACCAATTTTGTAAGTATATTACTACTGTTTAGTTTTGAAATCTACGAGAAAGTGAATTTTTTTTGAAAAATTTGATAATAAAAACAGTCTCCATGAAATTCTCCACATATTCATGACCAAACTTCATCATCAGCCTACAACAGTCCAAATTACCAAACTTAAGTTAGCAAATATGTGTAAGTAAGTAAACATCCAATATTTTAGACTTAAAGTTAAGGAATCAATGGTGATTTATGTGTTTCGTTATTGTAGATCGCCAGTCGATCGCTCTTTCGGAAACTCCCTTCATTATCTCAGCTTGAGTGTACTACTTTGAAGGCCTTTAGACAACTTGGTCAATAAATCTAGTTTGGCCATTTCCATAGAATTATTATTCATTGCGACCTAGTATCATGTAACTTGCTCAATTCGAGGCCGGAACGTTTGTACTTTGGTCTTGTTTAGGTCCATGTGTGAGCTCAATAGATTCGTCCCTGCAGTGCGATTCTGTAACCATCTCACCGTGAAAACTTAGATGAAGTGAGCGTGGAGTGAGCTGTCAGTGTCATCCTGATGCTAGGGATTGATACTCTTGACAACTCACTTTAAGCTCACTTCGCCTAACTTTTCACGGTGAGATTTTTACAGAATCTATCGGCTGCGGCAGGACCTTTTACAATTAACACACCCATCATTATTTCATCTTTTGTACTTCACGGGTAGTATTCCGCAAAAATCAATTTAAAATACAACAAAACTAAAAATTGAAGAGTTTGTTCCTTTGTTGCGACGGCGTTTGAGTGAAATGGAACATTCAATATCCGTTCAAAGAAATCGGTTCACACTTATTTGTGTATCACAGGAACGACGGAATTAATGAACCCATAGTGAAGCTTCATGCCGCTGGCTATGAATGTGCTGCAACGACAAAAAAATCTCTGTCGTTTTTGTATTTTTTTACAATCAACTCTTTGTGTACTAGAGCTTAAATGAATTTCGTCAACGTTATTTAATCTATATAGTTTTAAATTAAAATTGTAGTTTCAATGCGGTTACCGCTTTCGGATTTGTGGAAAAGAAAATATAGCGGTGAAAGTGATAAAGCGCTTTCAATATTAACCGTTTTGCAGCCCGCATCTGTGCTTTTCGTTTTGTCTGAGGGATTTCTCGATTTGAATTGTTGATTCTTTTCGCTTTCCAGCTATTTGCTATAATGTTTTACGACTGTTTTAATATTTTGATTCAGTCTTTTGCACATTGCACTTTTCCTCATAATGGGATATATTTTCTCCACAGTAATGAAAATAGCTTAGGTGCTCGATCGTAATACTTTTCATCTCGAAAGACCTAACTTTGTTACATGTTTTAAACACGTTGTATCTAAGTGAAAGTTGGGAACAAACGTGATTTCATGGAGCTGGAATGTCGAAGCACCCTCGAGGTAGCGACGAACACTCAAATTACATTGATGCCAGCATGCCTTTAAAGGCCTCGTTATATTAGCAATTTTTTCCATGCTTGTGGCTTAAAGAAAGGTTTTAAGATGAAACCAACGACGCTATTAAAATGTTATTATGATTTTGTGTGGTATTTGCCCGAAAACATTATGTTAGAAATTTATTAAGAGCAAAGCCAGTATTATGTAATGATCAGGGCGCTTTACTTTGTGTATATAATTTCATCACCATTGCTCTCAAAACAGTGAAGGAAAACATCGTGAGGAAACGGGCATGTCCTAGAAACCAACAAAAAAAAAAAGTTCGAAGACATGTGATATCTACCAACCCGCACGTGCTAGACTATAGCCCACTCCCTCTCGAAGAGAGGAGGCCTATGTCCCAGCAGTGGGAACAATGGAGGCTGATTATGCAGAATTATGAAATACTAGCGGCCCGTCCCGGCTTCGCACGGGTGGGAAAAAAAAAGAAAAAAAAAGCCTATATTAATCAGTGATAATGTAGCATTCAAATGGTGAAAGAATTTTTAAAATCGGTCCAGTACTTTTTGAGCCAATTCGTTACAAACATACATACAAATCTTTCCTCTTTATAATATTAGTATAGATATAGACTAGACCACTTCGCCCGCGACTTCGTCCGCGTGGATTTCGTACTTTACCCCTATGATCTTTAACACCCCCTCTGCCCCTTTAAAGGTTAGTTTGGAAAGTGAATAAACTTCAACTAAACAGGGTTCTATTTGTAATGAGCTCTATTAAAATGAGTAAAAATTTTTACTACTATCATTCACTGGTTATAATTATCAAAATGAGCGTAATTTTTATCACGATTCCATTACTTTGTCTCAACTTTTTTAAAATTTATACACTAAGCTAAGTTCGTGGCGCCTTTGTTCTTATCATTTCTTCTAAAATGATTTAAGAAAGTGAAATTGAGCCGCGAAGTTGACATTTTAAGGCTCTCAAGGTAACAGCGAACGAGACAGGAACTGTGTCCAAGATGAAGTGCGTAGAATCTATATTTTATATGAAACTGCTTTTATCTTTCTCCTCGACCAGAAAAAAGTAGCAGATAAAACTGATACATTTTTTTTTCTAGAAATGTAACGACGTCTTTAAGTCCTAATGTTTCGAGAAAATTTACTTACCCAAGCGTTTTGTCATACGTAATACTTAAATATTGAATTACGTCTTGCATAAAAAAGTTTTTCATGTTACAATAAACGTATATTCAACAAAATGTTCCCAAAAATCACATTCCCTTAAAATATCCCTAAATACCATTCAACCTTACGGAATAAATCAGTAAAATACCTCACAATGCATATTATTATTACCATCTAAGAACACTGTCATACCGTTATACATAATATTACACAGGATTACAAGCTCTGTGGGATTACTCTGGAAGTAATTAGTTGGACAGTTCGCCCGCTTGGCGTGGACACGGCAGGCGTTTGCAGCTGAAATTAGTTAAAATTAAGGACAGGAGGGGAGCGAAATTTTTCCACCCGGGTTACACGCGCCTCGGCGTTGGATGTGACGCTTCTGTTCCGTTTAGTTTTCTGCTCGTTTACGTTTTCAAATGTTTTTGTTTAGTCCATTTTTGCCAAAATGTAGGTTTTGGTGAGGGCTTTCTACTTTTTTCGCTTGTGTATCTACTGTTGTAAAACTTTTACCTAAGCCTCTATTTTTATATTCTTTAAGATGACACTCTTCTGCCTGTCTGGGAACGAGATTTATTATCAAAATCCTAAATTAATGAATTCCTGAGGCGCAGTATCGATAATTCATTATGTCCTGTCTTTTTTTAAAAACTCCTTGGGTTTAATAAAATTTTCCGGGTGCTTGTTGCATGTCGATATTAGTAATCAACTTGAAGTGACGCCTAACACTTCTAACATGTCCAAAGTTCGTCGCGAGCTGGGAGAGATTTGATTAGCCGGACTAAGGCCCCGACAGAATTCGATTAAAACAGACAGTGCCGCCTAAAGTTTGGACCTTCATAAATCGGTTACCCACTGGTACAGTTCATAAAAACTTTCACGTAACATTAGGCGTGAAATAAAACAATATTCCTGTTAATTTCGACCTTTACAATGATTTCCTGTCTGGGTGACCCACAAATTAGGGTGTCGGGTTTATAAAGTGTCGGATTAATAAAGTGTCGGGTATACTTAAAAAAACCTTACTCTGCACTTAACAACTGTCACAACGCTTAGTTATCTTGTTTGCTCAACGTCCGTGTGTCACTGCAGGGATCCAGCAGAATATCAGCGTCAGGTACATTTGCCTGACACATGCTGAGCTGGACTCCCATTTGGTGCAACCTTGAGACGCACACCGCACTGTGTCTGTTTCGTTATTAATTTTATTTTAAGTTTTAAGTTTTAATGTTATTTTAAGTGTTAGTCATAGTGTCATTTTTATTTCTATAAGCATGTTTTTCATTTTGTTTTTATAATGGCACCTGGTTTTTTTTTTTGTTTAGATATATTATCACCTAGTGTTGAACTTCTGTGTGTTGTGCTGACTTTTGTGTGCGCCAAATAAATGGTTTATCTATCTATCTATCTATCGAAATTAATAATAATAAGTATTGTGAGGTATTTTCTTTTACAGTCGTAAGGTTGAATGGTGTTTAGGGTTATTTTAAGAGAATGTGATTTTTGGAGATATTTTGGTGAATCTAAATTTATTGTAACATGAAAACCTTTTTTTTGTGAGACGCAATTCAATATTTAAATAGTACTTATGACAAAACGCGTGGGTAAGTTCATTTTCTCGAAACATTAGGTCTCAAAGTCATTAACAATGATTTCCTTTTTTTGACGATGATTTTCTATATGGGTGAACGTTGAAACTTTGTAAACATTTAGCTTCCAAACTGGGTTTGTACATATAGCACCGTCAAAAACCTTATGAACCGGTATTAATGGTGCGGCCTTTACAGTGCAACGGATGTTCCCTTAGTAAAAGTTTTGATGAAATTATGGAAGTGGTCTGAACACAATAGTAGTCTGTATCCGTTTCTCTCTTTTTAAATGAACTTTTAGTTCATATTATAATATTCGTTATTGATGCATTAAACTTTTTGCCATTCTTCAATACTTGGTACGCTATTGTTGATATAGCATCTTCATCAGCCTTCTCTATTCATGACCAGTCCTATAAAGCTAAACAAAAATTTTTTCAACATCCTGAAAGCCGAAATGAATTTCATTTATTTTTTATACTAGCTGCGCCCCGCGGTTTCACCCGCGTAAGTTTTGATCCCGTGGGAATATCGGGATAAAAAGTATCCTATGTGTTATTCTGATGTATAAGCTATATTACTGTAAAGTTTCATCAAAATCCGTTCAGTAGTTTTCGCGTGAAAGAGTAACAAACATCCATACATCCATACATACAAACTTTCGCATTTATAATATTAGTAGGATTAATACGCGCCCTAAGACAACATTTTAGGTCAGTTTTTCTGAAACCATTCCTTTTATTGTACCTACCTAGTCAAGGACTTTTTGGCTTAGGCCAAGTTAATGAAATGGAATTTTCTTTGTTACCGCACTGAATTAAATGTTGTAATCCTCGTAAATATTGGTCTCGAAAATGTTACTACAACGTAAATTAATGTTCTAACAGTTCATTCTTAGTGTAAATAGTAGAAAATAACTATATTAAAACTACAAAGAACTATAATTGGTTTAAATTGCTAGATTATTGACTACCTATTATTTGCTATACTTATCAAGGGCATATACTCATAAATCATAATACTTGAACCCTCCTATCTTGCTTGCTTACAGGGTCACATTCTGCAAATCCATTTTGTTTTAGGGAGTTTTTAAATTGATTATAGAGATGTATCCCCATCAAAACTTTCTTCTTTGATCGATTTCATAGTTAAGCCTTCATTTTCTTTTGATTTGTCGAAGGACAACAGAGCATACGCATTTATGTGGACACGAACATAGCTGTGTAGTTTCGTTTGTTTGCATTATTATCCTATTGCCTTTATATTAATTCAAATTAAAGTTGACGCAGCACGTCTCCTTCCTTGTTCTACATCTCTATCAGTCAGATTCTCATTCATCCTCTTTTCGCCGTATGGCATATTTTAAGCAATCGATCAATTTTCTTCGTTTCCTTTGTCTTCTCCTACTCTACTTTGGTATTTGTCTAATAATTATCACACTATATTGCATTGTCATTGGCATATTTTAGATACCTATACAGGGTTATTTGTAAAACACCAGCAACCACTTAAGAGGTCATTGTACTCATCATTATGAACAACTTTTACTATGGGACCAAACCTGAAATCGCGAACAAAAAAATCAGCTGTTCCCTACATTTTGACGAGATAAACGAAGATAAATGTAGGGAACAGCTGATTTTTATTTCGAGATTTCAGGTTTTGGTCCATAGTAAAAGTTGTTCATAATGATGAGTACAATGACCTCTTAAGAGGTTGCTGGCGTTTTACAAATAACCCTGTATACACCCATATATTGGCCCAGATTCTGTTGTTCACAAACAAAATTAAATTTAAGTTAAGTGCATCTTTTTCTCTCTATTTTATTATGAAAAGGACAGAAGATAAACATTAGTTTAGTCCTGTCAAATTAGATAATCCATAGACAAGTTAAGACGTGATTAAAAAATTGGCTACTAAAAATACGTCAATTTACGTCAGGCGCTGACTAATTTGGCAGAACTAAACTAATATTTATCTTCTGTCCTTATCATAATGAAATAGCAAAAAAAAGATGCACTGAACTTAAATTTAGTTTAGTTTGTGAACAATAGAATCGGGGCCATTGCCAATCACTTTAGTTTTCTTACTACGACCTTATTTGTTAAGTCTCCTAGCTACATTGTCTGATCCCATATACCTACACTTATACTGTTTTCTTATTATAATGAACACTATAAATACCTTTTTAACCTTCGACCTGTTATTCAAATGCCAGTGTTAAGGTCGATCAACAATCTTATTCGTGCATCACAATATAAATAGATAGGTATCAGTCCTAAACTCAGGAATCATTTAAGCGTCACCTATCTCCTCTCCTAAATCTATTTCATCGTCCATTTTATGGCCCTTCTTTTACAGAAGCACCCTATAAAATTATGCCGCTCAAATTTTTTATAACAAACTTTGATATGAACTTTTCACAATAAAATATTACTTGGTGACAGTGGATACCATTTTCCTCTTGCGGGATGAAATGGGATGATATTAAATCCACTCTCAACTTATTATAGTAAGCGTGACGAAGACTTTTGCGAAGGACTGCTATTATACGCCAATTTGTGGAGGATGGATAATGATGAACGATTGATACTTATGACACTACCCCCACTGCTTTAACGTACAAATATTGTAGGAACGTACGAGTGAAGGCAATTATTCATATCGCTCTTACAGGTCAAGCCAGGCTCAATTCGCTTCACAAATGGATTACACGTCAGAATCCTAAGATTGATCAGCCCAAAAGGCAATCCATTCAATATGGCCTGTGCATGAGCAGAAGCGTAACGTTACAAGTTCACAAGGCTGGACTACAACTTTATTATGCCAAAGGTCACGCATGTCTGAAATGGCTTTGAATATCTAATCTCATCTTCACTGTCGTATACCACCCACACAATTCTCAGATTGAACAGAGGGGCAATTCTCGTAATTTTAAGAACGTTCTGATCTCAGTCTCAATCTGTCAAAAATGCCTCTAATTTCCCTACATGTTGACAAGATTTTGACATTTGTTTGTCGCTGAGACGAGATTGCGACTAGATTTTAAACATTTTAAATTACGAGAATTGGCCTACAGATGACTGTAGAACTAGACATCATAATACATCATTGCTCTACTTAAATTTCAAAGAAAGAAAAATGGCCTTCTAAACTTTATCAAGAAATCGTATTACCTTCACATATCGAACTATATTTCTTAACACATTTATCTTGAAAATATAGCCCATATTTCTCAACGAAATCGTTTCAACACTTGATAACAGTTTTACTCAGAATCGATCATTTTCCGATAGAGGAACGGCGGCATTAAGATGTTCTAAACCTTTCTATTTTTCAACGACGCCCGTTTCAAATGGTTTATATTTCAAGTAGAAAATACAATTATTCTTCGGTACACTGTGTGGAGAAAATACACACATCAAAAGTGTCTAGGGATCAACATATATTTTTGCAATAACTTTTCTCCTGATTGATATTAATTAAAATTTTCTTTAAGGATTCATCAAATAAAGTGTTTTCGTTTGTCACAGTAACGATAAACCAAGTCACCTTTGCATTAATAAAGAAATTTACCATTTTCCTAATAAAGGGATTTTTGACATTTGAACCACTAACACAAAAGTTCGAAAAAAAGACTGAAATAACAGTTTTCTCTAAAATTTTATTGGGTAACTTAAACAATTAATAATCCGTGTTTCTACCGCGAACACTAACAACACAAGAACATCGGTTTGGCATACTCAAAATGAGTTCATCCAAATCACGCTGTGGAATGGCCGCCCATGTTCGTTGCAACAACAAAAAAAGGTCTTCTTGCGACTGGATACCCTCCATATTCGGCAGAGCTCTTCTCTGTAGCATATCCCATGCATGCTCAATCGGGTTCAAGTCTGGCGACTGAGCAGGCCAGGCCAGGACATTGATGTTAGCTGCGGCGAGAGTCTGTCTTACAACTCTTGCGGTGTGCGGTCGTGCATTATCATGCATTAACTGAAATAAGGGACCGATTTGCACTTGTAGAGGAACGATGACGTCTGATACAATCGTCTCAGCATAAATTTGAGCGTTGAGGTTGCCTCTGATCCAAATCAACTCAGTTCTTCCGCCGATCCAAATACCCGCCCATACCATGATGGTTCCACCACTATAAGGATGGACTTCCTGGCAGGATTGTAATCGCTGTTGGCGTCCAGGGGTTCTCCAGTGTCGTATACGTCTTGTATCCGGTCTCATACCAAAACGAGACTCATCAGAAAAGCACACGAAACGCCATTGTTCTTCTGCCCAATTTCTGTGTTCAAGAGCCCATTGATATCGAATCCTACGATTGTGCATTGCTATAGGTGGTACCCGTAGCGGTCTTCGGGAATGAAGGTTCACTTCATGCAAGCGGTTTCTGACTGTTTGGTCGCTAATTAAGTTCCCTGAAGAGTGATGAAGCTTCACGGCTAACATCATGGCGGTTATTGTTGGAGCTCTTCGAGTTAAGATTTGAATGTATCGGTCTTGTCTCCGTGTGGTGCAGCGATACCGTCCTCCATGGCGCTCAGCCACGGTACCAGTGCTTCGGTAACGTGTCCAAAGTCGACTGATAACACTCTGACTTGTATTCAGAGCTAAAGCCACAGTACGTTGCCGGGAACCAGCTTCTATCATTCCCACGGCTCTGAGCATTTCTTCCCTGCTTAAATGACGTCGCCGCTCCATAATAACGTTGGTTTTAATCAGTAGTAGGGAAACAGTAGCACTAATAATGTCTTCAATGCGTTGTATGTTTTTATAGGGAAAATATTGACAGCTGATTTTCATCTTTTACTCGAATTTGATTCACAGTTCCTGATTCAAATTATGAAATGCACCAAAAAGGATCCATATAAATTTATAAAATCATAAATTTATTACAAAGCCACATCTCAATCTCAAGAAATCCGCATAAAAATGCTTGATCCCTAGACACTTTTGATGTGTGTATTATATCTGACACCTAATGTTTTACGGGATAGAATAAATCCCTAGAGCGAGAAGGGTAGAAATGGTTTTTAAACTTTAAATAATGTAAAACATACATAAGTCATAAGCACACGATGTAACTGACATGTCTAGAGGGCAAAAATTCTTTTAAATGTAAAATAAAATTCACAATTCTCTGCCTTACTTAAAATAAAAACAAAAAAAAAACAACCATTGAATGTTCAGTGTCTTTAAAAATTGTATTATTTTACATTGACAATGACTTCGCTACGTTAAAGCAAGTGATATATTGTATCAAAGTAACTTAATAAAAATAAATCTTGTAGTCTAAATATTTTACAGAATTTGTTATTGAAATGAAACAATATCAGAGTACCTATCATTGTTTGAAATCTCAATAATTTCACCTCACGAAATATCGCATACCGATGAGCTATAAAAGCGTCGGCCGCAACATAAATGGCACTTAGATAAGAGCAAACGACACTTACGCTGCAATTCAACGCTTAATACGTTCCATATCAATTGTTATTGAAAATACTCTCCATTTGATATAGATTTGGAATGCTCAAAAATTTTTGACATTGTCTTTACATTTTGTATCGCATAAATGCCTTTGGCATTTATTTTGTCGATAAAAAGCTCTACAAGGGCATACACGACGTGACATCTGAGTATGATAAAGAATGCATGTTAAATGAGAGAATAAGAAAAAAAAGAGTACATAGGTATGTTCTATGTTATGGGTTTGGTTTCCGCACTTAGTCCTTCAGTTGGACCATTGTGCGTGCAGTACATAGGTATTTAGAAGAAAAACTCTATATTATACTGATGAATCAAAGGAAGCGGATTACTAGAGCATCTATTTATTACCACATTATTATGGGCGACTTGCAAGAGATTGTAAAACCATTCTCATAAAAAGCAAATTATTTCTGTAGGTATGTCTCTGTCTGTGTGTTAGTATGTGAAATATAAGATTGACGTGTAAAAGTGTCTGTACAAACCTACTTACAGAAAATAAATCATTTATCATTTGATTTAGCTGTACCTATCCGATTTCCGTGATTTCTATGTGTGATTTGACTGCACGTACCTATCCGATTTCTCTCGATCCGACTGGATGCGGAAGGCCGAGGACAGGGTGTTGTGGCGCAGCCTGGGAGAGGCCTATGTCCAGCGGTGGACTGCGATAGGCTGAGTTGATGACCTATCCGATTTCCGTGAATTCTAATTCCTACCTAGATCTAGACCACTGGTTAGGTTTGATTGCATTTGCACCTGGAAAAGCGCAGTGTGATAGCACAGCAATGTCATATAAATAAATAGAAATATGGCATCTTATAATATTTGGCTCAATAATCTTCGGTAAGCATAGAATTGCTAAAATAACATTCTTCGAATATGAAAATAATTCTTATAGAAATAGTTCACTAAAATACATCAAAGTGCCACCATTCTCCTTCAAAAAGCTTTCAACAAGGTCGATAACGATTTCATATTGCTCTTATTACGGATATTTTGTTGCATTGAAAGGGATATTCGACATTCCGATTTACAAATTCACCTAGGCAAACGATTTCCCGGACCGGTCCGTTTTCTATTGTACCGTGAATATTTTATCTTCTCTGTTCGTAGTAGCAAGTTGACTTGTAATTTTAAACATGTTCCTAACTATCAGGGCCTTTCAGAAAATCGTTACATAGGTATCTGTACTTCATAATGGTTCCGTTCGAATAGATTACAAAGAGGAATACATAAATGTAAGAAAACTGGAATGTTGCATATAAAGGGTGTCTCAGAATGTTTTTCGTTTTTAGATGTTAAATAAAAAACAACAATATCAATTAATACTCGTTTTATTTATTGTTAAATTAAAGAGCAGTTCTTAAAGTTTATATTTTAAAAACAACCGTTTGCAAATGTGCACCATTCACTTGATCACACTCATTTAACCTGGAGCTATAATTTTCAATCACTCGCTGGAGCATCGCGCTTGGAATAGAGTTGATTTCTTCAGTGATACTTTGCTTCAAAACATTCAGGTTGGGTAGCAATGGATTGTAAACTTTACTTTTTAGGTAGCCCCATAGGAAATTCAAGTGACCGTTGATGTGAAAATTTGATTCGTCGGAGAACCAGATGTTATTGAAACTCCTAAAACGGTTTTTCATTGTCCTACAGAATTCGACTCGTTTATCAAGATCATCAGGCTTCATTTCTTGAACAATAACAATTTTATAGGGGTGAAAATGTAAGGTGTTCGAAATAATGCGATGAACCGTAGATTTGTTCAAATTAAGAGAAGCTGCGCGCAATCTCAACGACTGTCGTGGGTCGTCCATAACAGACTGGCGAACGCGGTCGACGTTCATGCACGGTCTTGATGTCCTTTTGCGCCCAGACGATTTGTCCGGCATTGTATTCCAAGTCTCTTCAAACTTGCACATACAATGCTTAATTAAATTGGCACTTGGCACATATTTTAAGCTTGTTAAATTAAAATGTGTCCTGTAGAGACGACGAACAATAGTGTAGGAATCGTTGTTTTTATAAAACGCTCGCACGCAAAACGCGCGCTGCGGTACCATGAAACGATCCATAGCTACTAAACTTAATAAGCCGGCCAAGCGTTTGAGACCACTCCCTTCCCCCTGCTACCTGCGGTTGGCGCGTATTGGTCAATTCAAAAACGAAAAACATTCTGAGACACCTTTTATTATAATCAGCCTATAATGTTCCCACTGCTGGAACACAGGCCTCCTCTTTTTGAGAGGGAGTGGGCTGTAATTTGTTGGTAATGTCACATGTCTTCGAGTTTTTTGGTTCTAGGACATAATGGTTTACTCACGATGTTTTCTTTCACCGCTTTGAGAGCAGTGGTGATGAAATGCAAACAAAGTAAAGCGCCTGCCTGGTTCGAACCCACGACCTTCAACTCGTAAGTCCGGTGCCGTTACCACTGGGCCACCACTACAGTGCTGAAATGTTGCATATAAAAATTATTTTCGATAAAAACAGAATAGTTTTGAATAAATTCTCGTAAAATATCTACATAGACCATATACCTTCATAAATCTTTTTTTTTACTTCCATATTCCGAATTTTTGTTCGGCTGTTGGGTTTTAGTGGTTTTGAGTTCTGTAAAATGCATGATTGATGTTAGTTCGGCTTTACGGGTGTAAACTTTCAGCCGAAAACTAATTTAATTTGTTGAGAGCGAAATATTAATGGAGTTGGATAAACATTTATATGTTACAATAAAATTAGAGGCCAGGAAAGAGCTTACGATTTTACAGACCTTAGGTCCTTTTATCAGTTCAGAGATCGATACAGCCAAAACTTTGTTAATTTTTCATCATCGTTTCAGCCGAAAAATGTCTACTCTTGGACATAAGCCTCGACCAAGCAACGCCACTTTGGCCAGTTTTGTACTTCTCGCATCCAACGGATCACCAGCTCATCGGTCCACCTTATGGGAGGCCTTCCAACGCTTCGCCTTCCGGTACGCGTTCGTCACTCCAGAACCTTTCGGCCCCATCGGCCATCTGTTCTGCGGGCAATGTGCCCTAACGACTGCCTCTTAAGTTTGGCAATTCTTTGGGCTATATCGGTTACCTTGTTTCTCCTACGGATAATAAAAAGAAATCATCCCAAACCAGTAACTGCTGGTTTCTTAAAACAACACGTATTTTGCGTTTCTGTGTAATGTCCTCACTGGCCAAGTTGAGTTGTAAGACACGAGTGCTAGTTTAACTAAATGGTCTGTATGGCAACATATTATTCTTTCCACATAAATCATTGCGTCTATTGAATATCTCGATGTACCCTCCGAACCTCTGATAACTGATATCATTCACGTATTGTGCGGTCTGTCAAAGGAGTCCCTCGTACGTACGGACAATAATTTAAGAGCGTCCCATTCAATTTCTCCTGCCATTGTCTGTATGTAGGTCAGTTTAGCTAGTTTGATGTGTATTCACTGAAGTGTATTTTGTGGCACTTCTCTGGCTGTCTACTCTGAGTTTGGTTTTTGACACCCCTTTGTGTTTCGATGAGGGAATTTATAATAGAACTGTTTCATTACCTTCAATTGGCTTATCATCATTTGCTAAGCATTTCCCCAACTGTTGGAGTCGGCTTCCAGTCTAACCGGATACAGCTAAATCCCCTGACTTCCATAACCCAACAACAAGTTAACCTTTTAATGGCCATTGAGGCTAAATAGCGAGTAGATTTCAAACAAATCTACTTGAGCAGTTTACACCAACTGAATTGAGACTTTCTTATCATTGTCAAGAAAAGCTTTGAATTTTGGTTCGGATAAATTAAAACGTGCATTGCCATTGAATTACATGTTTGTCCCACAAATATATGCCCAGACAACGTTACAGAACGCCACAGTCGATCACCACGTGCCAATTATCTTATGATCCATTTTCTGGATAGATAAACCGAGATATCTAATCGAATGTCTATCACAAATACAGTGGATTAACACTTGATGTACTCCGCTTATGCAACTTAAACCTGTATTTCATCCCCGTTGATAGGTACGGTTGTAACTATAGACGTTTCCAGAACATTACATGCGTGGCAGCGCCTCCATCTAATATACCCCTGTTACGAGATAGTGATAAATTGACTAAATTTGTTTAAGAAACTCGTGAGGAGCGGGGAAATAAACTACCGACATTATACGTTTTTGTTTGACACCTAAAACCGGTAACGTTAGTTCCGGCCCTTCGCTGTTTTTCCTTTATTAAGTTAAGGTGTTTTGTAGTGTCCGAACGGGGTAAAAGGTGGAAGTGATGTTTTTTATACGACAGTTTCAAAACAGTGACAAAAGGACTTGTAATTTCTTGTGTAGAAAACGCAAAAATCTTCGTCTGTTACTCCAAGGCCAATAATAATATGTCAATATATTACGAATAAAAATATATTCATATTGTTTACCTTCGTTAATTAAAAAAGACGTAGGTAGGCACATTTTATGCCAGCCCGCATAAGTCGGTTTCGCTACGTGAAATTTTAAACCTATGGAAAAGTTTGACTTCGCCAGCTCTCTTAACTTTTCCCACCAACTAAATAAGACCACCCTTTGTGTACATGACCTAATTAAAGTTTCCTTAAGACTAATTTTCTGCCGAATTATTAAAACTTAACAAAACTTCATAATTGAAATTCCGGAGCGTCTTATGAATCTCTCGTCTTAGAAATCTTTTTAGCGATCTTTCTGTCTGAGCCAGTTTCCTAAGAAAACTTGTAAACAGACCTAATTATTTTCGGCTTTTTAAAGGTGCTGAGATAAGGGACACAAAATAATATTATATTCTGCTTTGGAGAGGTTCGTGATTAAATGGCGGTTAATTATTTTCCTTAGTATAAAATTATTGAACCCGTGTCGGATTTATCAAAGGCTCTGAAGATAGTGGCCGAAACAAGTCTGGAGGATACTTAAGAAGTTAACGAGCGATCACATCAGTAGGTATTACTTAGTACGTAGATAAGTACCTACTTAGATATACCATTAAGAATAAGTATGTAGAACAAAATTTCAAAATGCTACGTGGCTCCGATGCTTATAATGGGTCTGATAGTGAATCAATTTAATAGATATGTGCCTAAACACTATCTCATGCATATAATAATGTCTTATCACTACAAGTCTCTCGTTCAGGCACTGCTTCACTTTCAATTATTTCCCGCCATTACTGGTGGTGATAAGCCAGTGCAGTGATATAATCAGCTGAAATACGGGATCAACAAGATTCTACAGGTAGGCACTTATTTCGCCACTTTCGTGCATCATCAATCTTCATTTATATGCTTACGTTTACCCATGACCTTTTTGGCCATAATTAAGATCAGAATAAGTATCTACCTACCTTATTTTTCTGTCATCAAAACATGCAGTCACTACCAAATCACTTCATTCAATAATTTGAGTTAGTACCTATCTACATAACTGAATAAAACAATTTCTCAAGTCCCTTTCTTTCTCATAAGCTTCATTCGCGCCACATAGCAATGTTCCAAGTCATAAATCTCCGACGTAGCGCTATTAGTCACGTCATATTCCGATGTTGCCGAAAGCCCCTCCCTTCGGCAAACAAATGAGGCGTTTAGGAAGATAGAATATCTAGTAGTGATAGGTCTAATTAAGTAACCGTGAAATGAAGACTCCTTTAAGAAACTAAGTTACCTGATTTTGTTATCTAAAACCGGTCTTTGAATATTTAAGTAGATACTTGTAGAGAATAGGTTTTTCGAATAAACTTAGACTTGGTAGTCTGTCTTTGAAAAAAAGTCGAACTGTGCACTTAGCACTTGCTTGCAAAAGTGCTAGTCGACGTAAAAAAAAACATTTCTTTTCGTTCAACCCAAAAGCTGTAAAAAGTACGATCGCATTAGTTGAGAAAAGTTGGCGATTGGGGACACTAAATCTCTTAGGTTTATACTGATCGAAACTCCTTGCAAGTTGAGCTTTACTCACAGGACAGCGAAAAAATGTAATATTTGGAATAATGTTTCTAAGACGCGCAAATTCAATATAAAAGTTTTGAGACTTTATGAATGATAAATGATTTTATTTTAGTAAGTTGGTTTGCACAAAAACTTATACGTCAATCAATTTTAAAAACTAGATCAATTCAGCGTTTCCTATCTGACTAGTCTGAGAAGAAAGGCCGAAACAAACTTAGAGGTCACAGTTTCTTTTAAAGTCCAGACATAATCTTGATCACATCATGTGTAAACCATGTAGATCGATGTCTGAGATGGTCTTTTGAGGAAAGAACCAAACAGATTGAGTGGACCTGTCCAGTCAGTGCACACATTTCTCAGAAATCGTGCAGCTCAACTCAAAACCTATGGAGCTCAACGATTCAACGAACTATACCAAATAAAGGACATTTGGGTAGGCCACATAAATTACTCAAACTGCCAGACCATGACAAAAACATAGAGAAAAAAAAAAAAAGCCTCACATAGTCTTCACATTCACAATAATTAAAATAATATTTATAATACTTTACGAAGTAAGCAATTATCATTGTAAATATAAAATTCATTAATGTCAATATGAATATAAAAATAAAACATTCAATAAGTATGTAAAAATTGAAAGCAGCTCAATTCCAAGCTTTTTTGTCCTCAATATAATCTTTAGCGGTATAAAAGGCTTTCTGGCACAACTTAAGTTTAATCAATTATTTGAATTTATTAAGGCTCTTAGGGCTGATCTTTCAATCATCTGATAAGTATATTCGAGGAATCATTTTTAAATTTTTACAGATGTTTCATACAAAAACTGTCAAACGTCAATTTTATTCCTCGAATAAAAGTTATCTGGCGATGGAAATGTCAGCCCTTAAACGTGTGTTAAGATCTTCAACGTGGCTTGGAAGTTTATTATAAAAGCGTATACATTGGCATGAACGAGCCACCTATTTTCCTGAGCCTTGTTGTAGATTTTTGTTTGTTCCTAGTATTTATATTATGGATATTACTGTATTTTAAACAATTTTATATCTTTATGGTCATATAAAAAAAATCATAAATATACTGAGAAGGCACAGTCATTACATTAATCTCTTTTAATTTGTCTCTGAGAGAGTGTCTCGGACTTAATTTATAAATTGATCGAACAGCTCGCTTCTGCAAAACAAAGATAGTCTGAATATCGGCTACACACATAAATGCTAAGCTTTATGCCCTTCATCTAGTCTACATAGTTTCAAAATTAAAGTAGATGATCCTAGAATTATAAAACAACTGTTTTCCCTCTAGGGAAAGGTTCGCCCATTTACATTTTACAACGAGTGGGGGGATTGTAATTGATAGTCCCGAAAATCAGCGATTAAGGCCTCTGTTTAAATTCATTTTCAGCGGAAAGCGAGGTGGATTTCACCGAACGCACCCGATTTCCCTGTGGGGAGCCTTTTTACAACGCGACTTTTGAACTACAAACAGTAGCATTTTAACTCTGAAGTGTCCCCGCTGCGTGGCAAGATTATTTCAAGTGCCGATCTTTTCGTTTAATATTTTATGTGACTAAATTAACTGTCAGAAGATTTTATTGTAAAATGTATTACAAGAAATCTATACATATACTAATAATAAAGCTGGAAAGTTTGTTTGTTTGAACGCGCTTATCTCTGGAACTGCCACTCGGATTTGAAAAAATATTTTTGCATTTGATAGCCTAATTCTTGAGGAAGGCTATAATCTATTTATTTTATCACGCTACGACCGTAAGGAGCCTAGCAAAAAGAAAAGTCAGAAAGAACGCTAAGTGAAAACGAAGTAAAAGCGCGGGCAGGCGATGCTGTGTGACGAGGTAGGTCGGGGGAATAAGAAATGTCACGCGGACGAAGTCGCGGGCGGAAGCTAATCCTACTATAATAATCCTACTAATATTATAAATGCGAAAGTTTGTGAGGATGGATTGATGGATGTTTGTTACTCTTTCACGCAAAAACTACTGAACGGATTTGGATGAAACTTTACTTTAACTTTGATAGCTTATACATCATAATAACACATAGGATACTTTTTATCCCGATATTCCCACGGGATCGACACTTATGCGGGTGAAACCGCGGGGCGCTGCTAGTATTACTATAATTACGTTATATTTATTCGGTTTTTAACAAAGATCACTTGTTTTCGGCCTTACATTAAATCTTCGCCTTTATGCAAGCAATGTTGTCAACTACGAGTACTGCCTAGTTACATGTCTCTAAAATTCTCTATAAAAAAAAAATAAGAAGGTTAAGCTACTGACATATTATGTAGGTAAACGTGTAAGCAGGATTAGAATTTTATTAGCTTACTAACTGCCCAACAATTGTTATGGTAATCAGGCCATTATCTTCCAAATGGTCCCTTCAAAAGTGCTCACTAACAACAACAAAAAAAGAATACGATTTTGTTACTTTTTCTTTTCATGGCCAAAGTATATACATCTGTTTCATTCCCAATTCTATCTTTAACACAGACAATTATGTACCGCAATCGGAACAAACAACTAAGTTACGATCGAACTTAAACAGCTCACTCAGAAACTTGTAACGTGAAAACTTTTATGGAATAGATAGTGTCTTTGTGTATAGTGCCGATAAATTAATGCTATCTTGTAGATGCTGTGTAGTGGACTGACCACAGGTAGTTTCACACAGCTGATGTGTGTTGCCAGTATTGAAAACTATTTACCTTGAACTGGTACTTTTCTTCAGGTCAAATAAGAGACCATAACATCAACCAACTCTTCGTGAAATACGACTTTGTAGTACTATTTGTAGGTGAAAAAAACGCGTCCGGTCGGACAAAGTTTCTCACGCGATACTCGCACGCCCCAAACATATTAATTATTACTCATACATAAAAGAAAGAGAGTGAGAGGAAATCGCATGGAGGGGATATAACGCTTTTTCCTAACATGACGATTTCTACCCTTCAACTCCTACCACAAGCCGCATTAAGGAATTTCGTTCCGAAAAAACTCTTTACCTTTGTGCATGTATGCCTTTAGCAGCTTTCACTTAAAACTCACTTCATCGTGCCTTAAAACCCAAAAAATCAAGCAAAGTTTTCCTGTTTTGAAGTCACAAATACGTTTTCGCTTAAAAAATGCTAACAAAAATTACGTTTCATAAAAGAACATGAGTGCTACTCAGCTTTCATCACTAATTACCTACCCACACAACAGTTGCCCTCAAGCTTTAACTTTTGCTAATTAAACGACATAACATGTTGTTTAAAAGGGTTCGCAGTCGACCTTTCTATTCCCCAAAGCTTAGGTATCCTTAGAAAGCGGTGAACGATCACAATAATGGCTGTCCAAATACAGTGCGTTTTTGACACCTTAATGTCAAATACTGGTGAAAATGACAGATTTTCACGTCGACCACCGGTCTTTTACGAAACCGTAGCCTTACTCTAATTAGTAACACATTATTTTTTATCACATCTATTGAAAAATAACTACTGTATTCTTCGTAAACAGGGACTAAAATAGCTCTTTAATCCCTAGGAACTAAAAGTGATTTGAATTTGGAATGTGGATATTGTTAGTAAAAGTTCCAATCGCTAAAGAGATCAATCACGAACATTGTTTGAACAAGTAACAGGCTGTGTGATAAAAAACGCGTGAAAAGCATTCTGCTGTTGTTCGTAATTGTTTATTCAAAATTGTATGTTAATAAATAAACATACTATTCTTATTAATAAGTTATACTTACTTATTTTTACTCATAAAAGGTGATAAAAAGTAGTGTCCACCTTGGGGGCAACACTATTTTAAGCTCAAGTGACGTACTTTGAATCCCTCGCAGCGTTCAGGGTTCAAAGAAATATTCTCGCCTTCAAAATAGTTGTTTTGCTCCCTTGGCAAACAATCTAGTAAAATAACCTCTGCATTGCCATGGTCAGTCGTCAAACTTTATGAAAATGTTTATTATCTCTATAAATAATTATTTCTACGTTGGCAACACCAAGAGACTACCGCCTGAAACAAACTGCACGATTGGTTTACGATTATAATGGAATCCCTTGACCTTTATATTTAGTGGCCTTTGGTACTAAGAGCCCTTAACTGTATTTGAACAACCGGATAGAGGTCGCCACTAAACGTAGCCGTTAGGATACTCAAAATGTATTAATTTTCGGAACCCTTTTTATCAGTGACTAGCTTCTGTCCGCGACTTCGTCCGCGTAAATTTTTTTTGTTTCCCCGACCCGCCCCGTCGCAACGTTTCGCCGGCCTGCGCTATTACTTCGTTTTCGCTTGGCGAAAACTTCAGACTTTTTTTGTTTTTGCTCAACTCCTAAGGGTCCTAGCGTCACGTTTAATAGAATATAGCCTTCTTCAAGAACTGGGCTATCAAACGCAAAAATATTTTTATATATGCGACCAATACTTCCAGAGATTTAGAGCTTTCAAACCGTGTTTCAAACAAACAAACTCTTCAGCTTTATTATTAGTATTATTTTAAAACTATGATATCTCCTAAGATATACATTCAAATCAAATGATGTCAGAGGCAATTTTGTTGTGATGAATAACGTATTTATTTGGATAAGGATTAATACCATATTTATAAAAACACCTTAGCAAATAATGCATTATTTTAGAACAAATTTGGTTAGGATAAAAGAGGTTATAGTGAGCTAACCTTAAAAGATAGACATATGCTGTCGCGGACTTTTTTTTTTTACTTTTAAAGGGGAACAATTCTGTCATATATGATTTTTGCGAAACTTTAACCGTTTACGCAGCGCACGCAGCGGAAGCTCTCAATAGGAAAAAAAATCCCCCGATTTTGAAACATTCTTCATTGGTGCTCCGCTCCTATTGGTTTTAGCGTGATGATATATAGCCTATAGCCTTCCTCGATGAATGGGCTATCTAACACTGAAAGAGTTTTTCAAATCGGACCAGTAGTTCCTGAGATTAGCGCGTTCAAACAAACAAACAAACAAACTCTTCAGCTTTATAATATTAGTATAGATAATATTATGAATACTACATCTTGCGCTAAATGTACGATAACGTCTGCTGCTGAGTCTATCTAGCCTATAAACATCTACAACGGATGATCTGAAGACGACATTGGGGTAATCACTACCTATTTATTAAAACATAGTGTGTCACAAAGCTTAGTATAAAGTAACCATGTTAATCCGAAAAGAAAGAAAAAAAAGTATCGAGAGCGCACAGTCGAGTTGGAATTTTAAATTCCAATTCGATTGTCTTGGTATTTAATAAAGTTGAAACCATTTCGGAATGCGCTGAAATGTTTAGCGTTTTTGTAAAACGCTAAAACGTTAATGTACAAGTATCAATGTAGGATACATATCTACTTTTTTGCTGAATGGGTCCGCTCTTGACCTCGATCACACCTGATGGAAAGCGATGGATGAGGTCTATGATGGAACGAGCGTGCCCAGAAGATGCCCAAGGCACTGGGACTCCCACGCATCGACGAAACACAGCAGGCTGCTTGCCGCCGGACTTCGGTGGGAGGGTGGTCACAAACCAGGCAGGCGTTAGCCCTACCACCGCAAGGGCAGAATTGGCCAGTCAAATAAGGTGTTGGGTGTGACTGTCCAGGATCTGCCGAGCTCTCGGTTGTTGAGTAACTGGCGGAACAAACTGCGCTACACGAGGAGGCTTCTTCATGCATCCCAATCGTATCTTTACTCCAATCGAAGTATTGTTTCCGTATCTTTTTGGATTATGTCTGTGTAGTGTTGATGAGTCATAAACATATCATAACATAACATCACGCCTTTAATCCCAGAAGGGTTAAGCAGAGGTGTACCTATATTACACCCACATTTCACCAGTTATGTTTAAGTTATGTTATCAACCGGGCACAAGTCCAGACTCTGAGCTGCTACTGAGAAATTCCAGTTAGAAAAACACAATAACAATCGACCCAATAAAATGGGTATCGAACCCAGGACGTCATGACAACCTCGTCATGTCATCCTTTTGAGAAGCAATATGTGTTGGCCTTAGAGAAAGTACAAAAATCTTTTCTCAGATATCTTTACAAGCACATGTACGGGTTTTATCCCTTCATGTATCCCACTAAATTTCTGTTGGGTTGCTTAAGTTTCAACTCTCTAGAAGTAAGACGGTTGCGGGATCAGATGACTGTAATATTTAAAATTATTAGAGGGATTATCGATGATCCTGATCTGCACAATGAAATCTGCAATCTATTTGTCCCAGACAATTACTGTCGTGGCAGAAAACACCGGTTACTGGCTGTTCCAAGTAGTCGTACACACTCCAATTGCAACTATTCCTCGAACAGTAGCCACTATTAATGCTCTCCTGCACTCAAACACAAGTCTTGATAATGTAGGACCTTGGTGGATTAAATTCGATATGTTGAGCTTTTTGGCAGAATTGCCAAATATGGGTGACCCGTAACATGTTAATAATATCGGACATCGCACCACGTGTATTCAAGTGTTCCGTAGCGGTTGTATTTCCGTCACAATTCGGAACGAAAAACAAACAATAAATAGCCCTCTTATTACCTTTATTGCCAACATAATTTTCCGCTAACTCACCCCATTTGTGGGGCGCCAAATTGAGACCAAGTTGGAGTGCCAAGCTAGCAATGTTAGTTACTTTCACTTTTTGAAAAAAGGCGGAAAATTGGTTTTTGACTTCCACAATTTGTGATGTTACAAGTTAGGCTTAATAGGCTTGTCAACTGAAAAAGTCTAATTAGTCCGTCAGTTAGATTATCAAAAAATATTTGACCCGTATTTTTTTCTTTTGTTACGTAGGTAAAACAAAATTGACGAAGATACGACGCTTTTAAAATTCTCAATACACACCTTGGTATAATTTTTAGTGCGTTCTGACGTCACGAGCCCCCACTCACGAGTTTTGATGCGTTTTATCTTTGTCAATATTCATTGATTTACAAAAACAAAAAATACGTGTCCATTATTTTCCAATACTCTAACTGACGGACTAAATAGAATTTCAATTTATTGATGGTGGAAACTAGCCTATTATGTATTTTAGTTGTTCAGTTAACCAAACAGATTTCTATACACACCACAAGGTCTTGATAGTTATGTCAGCTCAATAAACAACTCATCTCATTTTAGTATTCCAGGCAGGCCTAGCCCGACAAATAATAAATAGAAAAGTTTTGCAGACATTTACGAGTAGGTACGTTTACACCACTAGTGTGAGATTTGTAGAATTCATTGAATCGTCAAGTTGGTCAAACTTCGCTATGACCGCACCCGCACCTTTCAGAATATTTAAACGTGTTAGGAAATCTGTTTTACGGTCAGTTAAAACCAGAGCGTCCTAAAGGTTCCAAGGTCACATTAAAAATTAAGATGTCGGTCTTCTAGTACCAACCTCGATCTTCTGAAATTCTTATTTTCTATCTCAATGCCCAAAATGTTAGGAAACGACGACGAGGCGTTAAATTCGTTTGAGCCTTTCAAAGAAATTAAAATGTACGAGCCACGAACATATCATTTATCACAAAATGCATTATAAATTGGCAAACTCAACGGCATGCCTTCCCGAACAAAGTTTCAATGTAAAACCAGCATTCCTCTATTATGCAAGTAGTGAGGTTTTACAATCTACAAAATTAGCATAGTTTCAGAATATCCGAAACTTCCTCACTTGCCTCATCAATTACATGAGTTGGACAGAAGCAGTTTGCGGGCTGCCAGTTTCTTTGTTTCCGTCAACTGTACCCTTTGTTATTTCACCGCCCCTTTTATACTATTTATGGGTAATATGTCACGGGACGTTCGCCACAGTGGATTACCTACCCTCACTGAAGTGGACGTTTGCTTAAGGTGCCACTTGTCGATATTTTTTCTGTAAAAATTTCGGGAGAGTATCACTCCACTGTTTGAAATTGTGCATCCAAAGTTAAACATGATATCATTTTGACTTATTATTAATTGTGTCTGTACGTAAGCAATAGTAAAATAAAAAAGCCAATTAAAAGTTATGAGCCAACAAAGATTCGTTTTTCTTGCTATTTTTAAAGTAACTTTGGGTGTAAATCTATACTAATCTATACTATATTAATATTATAAAGAGGAAAGATTTGTTTGTAACGAATTGGCTCAAAAAGTACTGGACCGATTTTAAAAATTCTTTCACCATTCGAATGCTACATTATTACTGATCAATATAGACTTTTTTAATTGCAAGAAGAAAATAAAATATTTAAAAAATAAATGTCCACCCGTGCGAAGCCGGGACATGCCGCTAGTAAGTAATAAAAGAACTGTAAAATCTTCAAAACTAAGTCCTTACCGACAAAGCTCAACTATTGAAGAGTTGAATAAACTTTATTGGTAATTGATTTATGCAGTGATTTTTCATAAAACTCGATTTTTCAAAGCACTTTTAGAATTTTTTTATGCGCCTTTCAGTTCGCAACGGTGTTTCTCTGCGTTAGAACTAGACTCGTGCGTGTAGATTAGCGTCTAACTGTTCATCACTGATACTAGCGCTGTCGAACACGAAGCCAGGCGAGACAGCGTGCTTTTTGGCCATGACCACCAGTGAGTTCGAGCTCGCGACTAGTTTACTCTTAATGCTCAACTCTTTACCTTTTCAACGCTAAATTAATATCAATTTCAACAAATCCGTGTTGTTTTACTACCATGGGTAAATATATAAAAGTAAATTATATTGCCCCATTTTCATAAGCTTCATAACGCTTATTTGATGCTATATGTTTAGGATTTAACAGTACGGAATATTCTTCTTATATTTTATGACATGGTTGTTTCTTTTTGTTAATGTTTCTTGTTTCTTTTTAATAGTATGCAAACTTCTACGACTATTAAAAAGAAACTATAACAAAAGATCCAGGGTCCGATCCCCAGATGCCTTGCAATATTTACTTGGTTTATTTTTGCATCACCCTCAACCCTTATAAAGTTAGACCATAAAAAGAACCTTTTGCAGAAAAACGTGAAACGATTAAAACATTAATTGCTTTTCTCCCAAACTTCGTAATTCTACTAACGTTATCAAAGATTTAAGTCCAAAGTTGAGAAGCTGTAGGTAATAAGGTTGAAATTAGGTCTCGATAGACATGTGTGAACGTGTTCTCTTGACTGAATCCAAGATCGACGGGCGAATGGAGCAAGACTCAACAGCTCGTCGATGGGTAGAAATAGCGGGTACGTGATCGAGAGCCTGTTCCGTTACTAGAAGACTCGATGGAGCAATTTGGAACGAATCGAGAGCGATTTTACCACGCTTTACCCTAGTCTACTTTACATTTTTATTTACCTACGGGAAATAACTGTGTACTAAAATGTCAATCCCGACCTGTAGGTTGTGACCCCATTTAGATTTGGATCTCTAGTGAACCGTAGTTAAACTTGATGTATGGTTATTTGGCGATGGTTATGGTTTTGGAGAATAGGAGAAAATCTGTTAAACTGTTTCATTGCATTATAGCTTTATGACACTTAAAGGTACCTACTACGCTTTGGAATGGGCAACTAGCTTCATTTTTTCTGACTGACCGACTTCTTGACAATTCAAAAGTGCCTGTAAATGGTTTAATTGAAATAAATGCTTTGAGTTTGAATTTGACTCGACTTGCTCGAACTTAAGAAATGTGCTTGATACTAAAAACCTCATAAAACAAAAGGAAAACTAAGCTTATTAATCTTATACACATTGTAAACAATGTCGGTTTTTGAGGCCATTTTGAGGATATAGACAGGCGTTCTTTGTCTTATCGCACAAAGCCTGTCTCTAATAAATTGCCAAAACCTTAAGATAATGTTTTCAAATTAACTCCTATTACAACCACAAACGACTCTTGAAAGGTCCTCGTGGCACGAGGTCGTTTCACCCTTTCAAGGATAAACATAAGAACTTCTCAGTAATCTAGGATAAGACGTGAATATTTATGAATGTTATTATTTGGTGGGTAGACAAAAGAAACTTAGAGATAGTCAAAGCTTAATTAATTTAAATTGTTGGGTTGGTCTCAACTTAAGTAATGTACCTGTTTATTTTTCTTTAATATAGGTACCACAAAACTTTACTAGTCTACAAAATTGTTTAATTGTATGAAAAATTGCGTAACACAGAAATTAAAAATATGTTTGAGTTACAATATTGTAGACATGTCACTAGGTATCTAATATATAAAATTCTCGTTTCACAGTGTTAGTTACCATACTCACGGCCATACTCCTCCGAAACTGCTGGATCGATTTGTATGAAATTTTGTGTGCATATCGGGTAGGTCTGAGAATCGGCTACTATCAATTTTTTTTTTTTTTGCAAAACGACGTTTGCGGGGTCATGTAGTAATTTGTATATTTGTAAGGTTTTTACAATTGTGTGGCTCAAATTTTGTGGTACCTACACGTACACACGGCTACACATCAAGCTATACATTTCCAGTTTTAGCTGACCTCGCACTGTATAGGTTTTTGGTACAATCAAAAGTCAGCTTATACTGGTTATGTATAGCTTGATGTGTAGCCGTGCGTACCTACTTATAAGACTTACAAATTTGTAAATTATAATTGTGAAATTTTGTGGTAATAGGGTCTAAGTCCTCGGTGTTTTATTTAGGCTGCCAGTTTTAATAAGCTTAAGTAGTGTTGCTAAATTTATGGGACGACAGATGTGCACAGATGTCAAATTACTATCATACCGTATAATGGTAAGTTTTTCAAAAAGTTTGTCCTTTTCTTTCAAAATTGCCACCGCTTCAATTTGTATCGATACATATTTCTAAAAGCTGACTGACAAGCACTTGATCTATTACAATAGTGAAGTACCTCCATCCATCATTCCGTCGAAAATGCCTTTTATTTAGCATAGAATGTCCACGGAGGAATAAGGCGAGTCTTTCTTTTCTTTTTTTTTTTGCAGGCTAAGGAATAGGACTACTTGAGATAAAATAGTAATTTATCTTTTTTCTTTTCTTTTAAAACGCGATGGTAATTGCCTCTCGGATACAATTGACGAGTACAAACCGATTCTTTTGTTTACTCTCTGGATATTCAAAATAATCAACAACGTTTTAACCAATTTTAACTTTGACAGATTAATGTGTTCGTAATATCTACGTGTCGTTCGGGAAAATGGATAACTGTAAATTGCACGATGCAATCATAAGTTAATTGGACCAATGTTTTGTAATTAAGCTGTCGTTTGTCATATTGTTAAATTGCCTTTTCATTTCACTTTACGTAACCCTCTGACCGCCACGGTCGGGTATAGCCGACAAATGAAAACGTGTCCAACACGTCACCGTCGGCTAGTGCCGACAAGAAAACACCATGTTTTAAGTACAAAATAAATAAACTAAATTCAGTTTTCTGTGTTTATTTATTTATTTCAGGCATCAAGGCCTATACAAACACATACACTTAAAACATGGTGTTTTCTTGTCGGCATTAGCTGACGGTAGCGTGTTGGGCACGTTTTCATTTGTCGGCTATACCTGATCGTGGCGGTCAATGAGTTAAGGATCAGAGTCAAAGTCAAAAATGTTTATTGTGAGACAGTGGTTAAAGAGTTGTTAATGCAAATAAATAAATCTATCTATCTATGTATCTAATGATTTATTTTGGTGTGCGTTAGCACTGCTCCACCATGTTAGGCATACAATAGATTGATTGAACAAAATTGTTATCTTATACCTAAGTTTATGTGATATTTATATTAATTCAAAATAGACATTTTAATTGAAATAGTAACATATTTTGCATCAGAACAAAAGCAGTTTGGCCCTAACTCATCACGAATCTGTTGGATAAAAATTCATGTACTGTATAATATGGTCTATTTACCAAAAAGTCATTTAATTTTTTCTTAAAAAATTTAATGTTTTCAATTTCTCTTATTTGCTTAGGAAGCTTATCATAAATTCGTGAAGACATTCCGAAAAAACTTTTAGAAAGTAGGGCTGTTTTTTTTTTAAATACTTATTTGTTATTTTGTCGGCATGTCGACGGGAGTGCAAGTTACCAAACTTTTCCTTATTGGTTTTTACAAAAATAGCGACCACATAAATGGGGAGTCACATTAATAATCTGCAATGGTTTTTAAAATCTCGATGGATTTCATCATCATCATTCACCTACCCTTACCCCAATTTATTTGGGGTCGGCGCAACATATCTTTTTCTTCCATATTTCTCTATTTGTCATCCATCTCGGTCTCGGCCATTCCTTCAATTTAATATAAAATTGAGAAACCTTGGTTTTCTAAAAACTATATAAGCACAGAAATATATTCCGATTATGAAAATCCGAAATCCGTTTCCAATAACGTTACGGCGCTGATACAAAAGCGTGCACTTCACGTATTACAGACAGCCATTGTGGCGTTGCGTTTTCAGCTTGTATTTGTTGTGGCATCGTGCACAGAGGAACAAATGATGAAGCCTGCATTGTGCTCCTTGTATGAGAGGCAATCTGCACTAAACATTACCCAGAACATAGATGCGAGCGTGATCAGACCAGCAGTGATAGCGTTTCGATGAACTTTAAAGGAGAGTGATTAAAAATATATAAAAGATTCTTGGTTGCATTATTATTTTTTTAGTTTATTTCTATTGTGTGTTAGATAATAGCTGTGCCCGCGACTCTGCACTCATCTATTGTCTTCCTGGAATAGTAATTTGATGTGTACCGGAATACATTGTGGGTTTATTTATATACGTGAACGGAAAGAATTAGTAGGAAATGTGCATTCAAAACTGGGAAGATAAACTTCGTTAGGAAACCTTGCCGGTTTCCTAACGACCTAGAACCAAAAATTTGATGACATGTGACATCTACCAACCCGCACTGGGCCCGCGTGGTGGATTACTGCCCACTCCCTCTGACAGAGAGGCGTCCTGTGTTCTAGCAGTGGGAACATTACAGGCTGATTATGTGTATTTAAGTCTGCCAGCATTTAGGTCAGTCTGGGAAAAACCGACCACAAAAAAGATTTATATTTTTGATATGATGGGCTGGATCAGTGGACTTTTCTTGCCTTCTTCGCAAAACACTGATGACTAAGCTTAGAAGAGATTAATGCATTTGTAGAAATGTGTGGTCTTGCTATTGTTGTTTACTAGTTGGCATAATGTTAAAGCATGATTCTGATATCACAGATATTGTATCTCTGTCAGCTCAAATGTTCACTGTCGCAAATTCAAATTTACTCGTACTCCACACAATATTGTCTCGTCCACTTAAAATTATATGCTTGGAGGTGCAAGCAGCCTGCTACGATGATTGTACATTAATGAGGACATGCAAACGTGTGCAAATGCCTGGAATATGTCCATAGTCCATACACTTAGTTACGTACAATATTTGAAATGAAACTTGAGCGTTAAATATGGAACTGTTCCCGAGAATAATGCACATATTACATTAATATATTGACGTGTTAATTGATTACTGTTTCCTCATTTGATAGAATTGCTTGTGTTGCTCATCTTCTTGTATTTACACGATCGAAAACCTACCTAGACACGTCTTTTAAAAAAGAAATCAGCAACATAATACAAGGTATAGCTTTGAAAATTTCATCAGTACTTTGTTTAGCAGTTGTTAAACGACGTTATGGAACATTTGTGGTATACGATAAAAGTTTTAAATATGCTTTAATGGTACATTTGTATTATGGGACGCTTAACGACCTAGTTTCATCTGATAATGCATTTTGATATACCGTGGAACACACGCACACATTGCGCATGGAATTACATGTATAGTAAAGATTCATGCATGTACCGTCGAAACGAAAGAAGAGAAGAAAAATATCATGTTTCTAATAAACTGTCTTTATACTGAGTCTATATAGATTTTACATGCCCTTCCAACTAACAAACAATAGTCAGAGTTAAGATGAATTGATACAGAATAAGAAATCCTTAATACAGATTTATGAAGCAACCCTAATCCTCCAAACATCAAGGCCGTATTGAAAAAAAACCTTCATTACAGTCACTATTGGGACGATCCCTCATTTTTCAAAAAGCTATTTTTTCTTCCAATCGTCTTTGCTTACGGGGATCAGCGGGGTTCCTGAGATCAATAGATAAGTATGTAAGTAATAAAGGAGGGAATGAGGAAGGAGTATTTGCCATTCTTATACCTATCGAATATACATTTCTTACAAAAACGCAGTCAATTTACCTCATAGGGGCGGACTTGTTTGAGGAACAAAGTGCGGAGTTTCTCTTGGTGTTCGTGGTATATGGGTTTGATATGTTCCCTTTGCTTCTTTGAAATTAATAGCGTTCCATTTGAATGGGCTATGATTTTGAATAATAACCACAACACTGAATGTTGATATCATACCTATCTGTATCGTACCGTACTGTAAGTACACGTGGGCACGTGTCGAGAGCTCATAATAAACCACATCGTTCAAGATTGAAGTTAGTAGCGTAGTTTCCGAAAATGCACGACAGATGTGTGCATAATCCTGCAAGATTTTCAACTTGGCGATAAAAGAGACCTCCCATAAGCATTAACTTTAAATTCTGGGATACATCGTGCACGTTAAAACGGCAAGAAATAAAACATTTTTTTATGTTAACACGTCCCCCTTTTCAGTTGCAAAAAACAAACTTTTGGCATAAAACGAGATCGCGATTCTTTCAAGGCAACATAAAGCATAACTTCTCACGTCCATATGATTGCATCATCTACTTGGGAACATGTTTTTCTCCCTAACGATGCTTATTCAGCATAGTTATTCTTTTATATAAGAAAGGTACTTACTTCAAGATTCTTGTTTGAAGATTGTCGAGAAAACGTCGTGAAACTTATTTCTTTTTCTGATAAAAGTGGAAACTAAATATATGAATTGACTGCCACATTGGTCTAGTGGTCGCAAGCGTTACTCTTGAGCATGAGGTCTTAGGTTTGATTCCCGGTTCGGGCAAAGTGTTACTGGGGTTTTCTATCTTGAATTTCTCCGTCCTGGAGTCATGATTTGTGCACGGTTGATGGCTAAAGGCTCGCCCCCTATTACATGGGACTTAAAACATAACTGGCGAAATGTGGGTGTGACAGATACACCACTGCCTAACCGTTCGGGGAAACAAGGCGTGATATTAAGTTATGTAAATATATAAACAGGTAGATTTGGAACTCGTGTGAGTTGCCCTAATAAAACAATCGTTAGTGTTTACATTTTTCTTCTTTGTAAATAAATATACTTACTTAATGCTATTATTTAGGTATATGATTATATACAACGTGTCCCAAAATTCAACCATAAGCGGGGACACCGAGGGTGGACTTGATCATGGACTACATAAGAAAAAAAAAATCTAAATTTTTTTGGTAATTACAAAGTGGACTGAAATTATAAAACTTTGAAAATTGTAAGGAAAACATTTTTTTTTTATTGATTCTGTGAGTAAAAACTACAGGCATTTTGGGATTTGGGTTATGGTGGATAGCAGTGCTACTTAGGTTGCCGATACAAAAAAAAAAACAGAAATATTTGAAAAATTGTGGTCATGGTAGTTAAAAATATCTTAAGGGGATTTTAATGTATTTTTATAATAGTTATGAGCAGGTCCACCCTCTGGTGCTCGTTTATCGTTGAATTTTGGGACACTTTGTATATGTTTATTATGCGCACAGCCAAAGTGCGGAACTCTCTGCCGGCATCTGTGTTCACTCCCACATTTAACCCGTCTGCCTTCAAATCAAGAGTGAACAGGCATCTTCTGGGCACGCTCGTTCCATCATAGACCTCATCCATCGCTCTCCATCAAGCGTGGTTTAGGTCAATAGCAGGCCCAATTAGCAATTCAGAAATCAGTATCTTAAAGAAGTAACAACACAACGTGACTTTAAGACCTATTTATGTACGCGCAATATTTCAAAATGCTTAAGATTGTATTGATTCATAAGATGAGCTTCTCAATAAGGCTGACTTTATTAAAAAAAAAAAAAACTGGCTAAGTGCGAGTCGGACTCGTGCACTGAGGATTTCGTACAAATTTGTAGGCATGTAAATAGTTTATCACTGGATTTTTTTTTTTTTTTTGTAATGTAACTACTACGGTTTTCGGATTTTTCCCTTTTACTTGTGCTACATGACATTGCTTCTTGCCAAATTTCATGATTCTAGGTCAAAGGGAAGTAACCGGTAAAAAAAAATCTACAAATTTACGGTGTTGATTCCGGGACAAAAACGCCCTTATCTTTTTATTGAGCCGACGTAGAAGTTTGATTTTTTCACTGCTTAAAGGGATTGCAGCCCCTGAGTATTTGACATTAATTCCTATAACTTGATAACTTCACGCGTTCGTGAGAAAAAGGGTCTTGACCGATGGACAGACAGACGGACAAGGAAGTGATCTTATAAGGCTTCCGTTTTTCCTTTTGAGGTACGGAACCCTAAAAACTACTAAAGAATAGTCTAGAAAACGCCGGAGTAACTAAATAAAATGAAAACGAAATACATTTTGCTAAAAGCGAAAGCTTTGATCTATAAAGATATTCTTAATTCAATTCAAGAAATAATACGGGCGGATTATTCCCTTAGAACTATTTCCAATATAGCTTCGTGATCTGCCAATCACGGACAGTACCTATTGCGAACTATATATCGGTATGTATGCATTACCTATAAGAGGCCTGTAAACGGGCTACAAAAATTGCATCTTGTTGGCAATTTGTTGACCGATATAGCTCAGTATATTTGCAACTTATATAGGTACCCTTGCTGCAATTTAATCGTGCAATACATTGCCGAGTGTAATCCAGCAAGATTCTGCAACTGGATTGCTGAGGAATTGTTTTTGTACACGCGGAGCTATATTGAGGCTAGATCTGACGCCTATTCGTTCATTGCATGAAACTTCACGGCAATTACGGCCCAAGCATCCTTCTTAAGGTTACGATCTTTATACGCACTAGCTTCTACATCCCGTAATTCAGGACGTACATGGATTTCGTTGATAAAGTTCAAAATCATTTCGTTTGGCCATTCGGCCATAACGAACAGAATCAAATCAGCAACAGATACAAAACAATTTCACTAATCGCAGAACACGTGGTGAATAGGTTGAAAACAATCATAACCATTTCACTTTACCGTTTAAAACAGAAAAGTTCATCATAAAATATCTTACTTTTAAATGATGATTAAACCCCTAAAATACATTAAAGTTAAGAGCTTCGTAATAAAGTATCTACTAAATTATTGATAACGGCGGTGCGTAAACGTAGACTGGAATGTAACCTATATCAAATTTACATTTCACGATAATAGGCGCCCGTCACCCCATATTTTTCTCCCATTCACGTTCGCGGAACCGTTCTAAAACCCGTTTAAAACAATACCGCCCATTACCGCCCAATACAATCAATTTACCCTCAATATCCAAGTACCTAAATAACATCAATTAAAGGCGTGTTAGAATTTATTGGAGTTACTCTTGCTGCTATTAATAATGTCGATCTAGTTAGCCAGACCTTTAGCCGGCGAAAGGGAAACTCAGCGTGGTCCGGCCTTTGTGTTGTTGCAACTCAGAATTTATTCATTTAGATCGTTGATACGAAGCAACAGATATCAGAGGGGCAATTCTCGTAATTTTAAAAACGTTCACAGTCTGATCTCAGTCTCAATCTGTCAAAAATACCTTTATTTTCCCTACATTTTGACAAGATTTTGACATTTGTCTGTCGCTGAGATGAGACTGTGACTGGATTTTGAACGTTTTAAATTACGAGAATTGACCTTCTGATTTGTGTAAGCTATTGCTCAGAAATAAAAAGGGTTCGTAATAAAAAACTAAACGCATTATTTAAACACATACATATTTATTACCTTTTCCACAATATCTGTAAAAACACTCTTATATCTCCGAAACAAATAAATCCTGTACTTACTTGCTAAGATTTAGATTTAAAATGCAACAACTTGTTACCGCTGATACTGAAGCTTTTTGAACGTGTTCACTGCTTGGCGTCTCGCACAAGAAGGCCGGCTGTCAGTTGTCTCCCATCGAGGATGATAGTGAATGCAATCATAAACGAATAATTGATTGGGTGAGATACGAATATTAGTCGTATTAATAAGTAAGGTTACTAGATGCAAGCTAACCGCTAGCTATTAGCTAATTGGAGTCTTGTTCTACTTAATTGTGATTGTAACGAAACCACGTCATGTACACAAAGGGCTCTTAGGGCTGACTTATAGAGAGATGAAAATTATCGCGAGCAATTTGCAGTTTCTAAAGAATTATTTCATATTGCGCTTCTATTTTTCCTATTGTTGTTGATAAAATCGGAGAGCTCTATTGGGGCTATCTACAACAATCGTATTTAAAAACATAATAAGTAAATAATGTTCATACTTTCCTCATATCGGTACCATTAGGCACTCCAAAATAAGCTTTTATAGACTCGCGTGCGAACCTCGAGTCTCAAGAGGCTTAGTAACAAGACTCAGAAAACGAGGCTATACAATTTAAGTGTGGCCCGCCCAACGAGTCGGGCACGTGTTATCAATATTCCTTACAATTCTGATATTTAATATCGATAAATAGAACTCTAGCCCCGATAATTTTCGTGTTCGGGTCGTTAAGTTACATGGCCATTAAAACGAGGAGTGGACCTCTGTTAAAGTGAAGGGTGAATACACCTTCAGTCATATGTACCTATAAGGCTTTAAAAGGCAAGGAGCTTCCATGCCACGGGTGGGGATGTAAAGCAGTAAAATTACCACGGTAAAAACCGTTTTTTACCGTAATTTACCGTAAATTTCGGTAAATTACGTTAAAAAACGTAAAAATCGTAGTTTTACGTTCTACAAACATAAATACGGTAATGAATGAGTGTGTTTGTAGGTATGTATCTTACTCTTTCACTATGTATATGAATATGAATTATAACCACGTCATCGATTTAATAATATACTTATGTAGGTATGTTATGTGCAAAGGCCAGTAAAAATTAAAATTTTAGTTTTTTAGAAAATTATATTATTATTATTATTTAGTATTATACTAACTACAGTTCTCAGAATCAAAATACGTATACTGGTAAATGGGATAGAATAATCTATCGCATTTTGCCGTACAACTTGACGGAGCGCACTTGTCAGCAACGTCGCATTTTGATTTTGTAACACAACGCGCGCGTGATTTAAAATAAATTAAAATTTAGAATGTTATGGCACCGGTAATTTTACCGTAATTTATATAAATTACGGTAAAATTACGTATTTTACCAGCGTTTTCGGTAAAATTACGTAATTTTGCAACCGTAACCACGGGTTAGACATAAATGTACCTATTATACCTATAGAATTTGAGGTTTATTTAGAAACTAGCTGCACCCCGCGGTTTTACTCGCACAGCTCTCGATGCCGTGGGCATACCGGGAAAAATCCCAAACCAGTTCATGGTATACCCATGTGCCAAATTTCATCCAAATTCGTTAAGCCTCTTTAGCGAGAAAGCGTAACAAACAAAGATACAAAAAATCAAATCTTTTCGCTTTATAATATTAGTTTAGATATATGTATTTCGAAAACTGATACGTATGCATAATTTTAACTAGATTAGTAATTGTTTCTAAAGTGCTTTGGCAAAATCCAGTATCTGCCTACTGATAATATCTTACCGAGCTCCTCATTCCCAAAAACATTTACAAACTAATTTATTCTCGTCTTCTCAAAACTAACATTGTTATCAACCTGAACCTAACCTGAACAAGACTACAGAAAACGGGCTATGATAGAATCACAAATAGGCTCTCTGTGCTTTGAAGTTACGCTCCAATCAACCATTCGATATCGTCCACGCCACGCTTTGGGCAATGCGAACATGTTCGCTGGATATTGCCTCATCTTGCGTTTACATATTTATTGAGAATATGGTAATGGAGTTGCTCTGGATAGCTGGATAGCTATGTCTCCATTTACTAGTCCTGGAACTAGTTGGTTCCTTTTGGTCACACGTGATACACAGGGTGTCCCTGAAAGTATGGATCAAATCGAATAGTGGCGTGGGCAAGATCATTTCCAAATTTTTTAACCCTGAGAATTTCGATGAATTTTTTTACGGTTCAAAAATTTTGACCAATTTTTGTTTTTTTGTTTTAATCACTTCGCTTAGTGCTCAAAGAAAAAAAATATTAAAAAAATATCAAGGCTATCATCTAAAAAAATTAAATTGACAGTCCTGTAGATTTTTTTAATGATAAAAATCATTAAAAAAATCTACAGGGCTGTCAATTCTTTGAGCATTATGCGAAGTAATTAAAAAAAACTAAAATTGGTCATAACTTTTGAACTGTAAAAAAAATCACTGACATTCTCAGGGTTAAAAAGTTTGGAAATGACCTTGCCCACGCCCCTATTCGATTTGATCCATACCTCCAGAGACACCCTGTATAACACAAACGCCTTGTTTTACCGAATGGTTGGGCATAGTTGTACAGACACCAGCATACATAACATAATATACCCTCGTCAGCACATCAAGCTACTTCAATCTGTCAAATTTCTTTAATAGATTTTCAACTATATCGCTAAAGTATTAGGTTCAAAGTTGATTGGGAAAATTTTACAGTTTTGGGTAGCTTGATGTGCTGGCGTCTGTATCTAAAGAACACCGACATTTTGCCAGTTATATTTAAGTCCCACGTAGGTAATAGAGAGCAAACCTAGTGTCATCAACCACAAGAATAACACGTGTTACGTAAGAATCCCAAAGAGACCTACAGTGCAGCAGTTGTCTCGTGTAAAGTTCTACCCTGATGAACTATCAACTTAACAAGAAATCTACTATTGTAGGTATACTCACAAGCTCCTAAACGCACCTAAGTCTGCCTTTCAGCTTCCTGTCACCAAACCAATGAGCCGAAAGAAGTTAACACCTGTTAAGTAAGTCATTGCGCTGTAACTAAATAGATTCTGTTAGGCGTTGCTTCCAAACTGCAAATACTATAAATAGGTACTGAAAAGATTTACTCGGTCCAACTATTAAAAACGTGAAAATGAGTAAATCAACATACTATATATACTTTCTCACTCAAGACGGAAACAAATAAAACAAAAGAACCCTCTTCATAAAAGAATTCATTAGTAAATTCCTTCGTATTGTGGAGCGCCAATCTATCGGCGTATTTCAACTTAATGATACAGCAAAATGTTTCAAAGTATGGAGACCCATTAAAAGAGAGATTTATTTACTTTAAAACCTTCTAGAAAATTCTTCTGGGTTCCTGTAATGAGTACCAGGAAAGCGGGGACGTCTACTATCATCGTGAATCGGAAGGCAAAGGAAACGGCCTGAGAGAGCCAATAGTCTTCGTAAATTGTTGCCAAGGAGATTCAAGAAATACTGACTGTTGAATTTATTGAACGAAATGTTTTTATAAGAAAATAAAAGTACAATGAAATTGTAATAAGATATTTTTATTAAAATGTAATTCAAACACGAATTGGATAACGATGGTTATTGAAATAAGAACCGTTTTAGAAATCTTGAATGTCTCAATTTCAATATCAATCTGAGTAATAATTTGTTTTTTTTTACAGAACAATTACTATAAAGATATTATTTTCATAATACGATTACAAACACGCTACACCACGGACACTATGGTAGCCATTGATGACACCTCACATTTCTTAGTGCCCTAACATGGACTTCATAGCAGAGGGGCAATTCTCGTAGTTTTAAGAACGTTCACGTTCTGATCTCAGTCTCAATCTGTCAAAAAATACTTCTGATTTCCCTACATTTTGAAATTTATTTGTTGCAGAGATGAGACTTTTTTTTTGTGGATGGGAAATCATCAAATGACCCCTCCCGCTCTGGGTGGAGCAGAAGGGAGTGTCAGACTCTTACTGACTAAAACCCACCCGTGTTCCTTCCTTAGGCCTTTGTGTTCCGGGGTAGCGGTAACCCTTTCGGACAATCCCGCTGCCCCGGCAGGCTTCGGCCCTTTCGGGCCCCTTCCTTGTAACACTGACATCTCTTTGAGACTGCGACTAGATTTTGAAAGTTTTAAATTACGAGAATTGGCCTTCTGATATTATTGTAAGATATTGGCGTATTTTAGAAGAAATCCTCTCTGAATCATGAGGATGTTAACGATTACCTATATCGTTGGCTAAACCTACCGTTAAAATTTTTCCTTATAACTTCTTGAAATTATACGGTATCCGAAGCCATTAATTTAATACCGTCTTTACCTGCATAGTCCCGGGAAGCTAATTTATTATCCTCACATAATAATTTACTTTCATTAGTTTCCAGCGATTGCCTACACCCCTTCGTATATAAATCTATTTTATAAGGTCAAATGTAAGAATTTAACAGATAACCCTGTATGCAGCGATCTCTTTTTGGAAGGGCGAAAAATGCTAAATTGAAAAATAAGGGGGGAAATTGTCTTAGGTATACTTATAATATTATGTAAATCCGTTGACATGATAAAATGGCGGTTTAGACGTTGCTTTGATGTTCCTACATAATTTTATATTAAATGTTCTACTTTGTATTTTACTCGACTTTTTCTGGGGTTCAACATGATTCATTCTCCAGTAAGTAACTAAACAGTTCGAGGGTTGAGGCTTTACTTTGCATACAAAAGGTTAATCTGTTGTGTGTGTGTGTGTTGTTGTGTATTTCTGCCCGTCTTGCAGCTTTAAGTCAGGGAAAATTATAATAACAGTATCGTATGACTACTGCGAGATTTTCATTGTCTTATTTAACAAGAACATGTTTTCTTTTTGTTTCAGGTAAAATGTCCCAAAAATCCAGTGAAAATGGTAAGAAGATCGATCTTTTCATATTGAACAAAATGTGAAAACTGTGCAAAAGGTCCAGTATTGTGTTTAAAATTTTTACTTCTACCATATTCTAACCACTTTTACATGACTTATAAATAATCTGAAACCAAAACCGGTGTACAACGCCACCTATGAATTTTGCGTTACATCTTCACCCCGCATAACAGCGCCACCTAGACGGTTTACTCGCAAACAGCAGCAATGAAACAACAGCGACATCTTTTGGGTGTATCCAAACAGTTGTGTAAGGGTTGTTTACTCCTACTCTGCCTGTAGGGTGGATGGGTGGGGTAGGTTGAGCGAGTATTATTTAGAAGTATCGGTAGATGGCGCCTGAATGTACTTGAGCATTTGATAGCACTTTATTATATAATGGTGCCTCCACCAATTTTCGTCCAAGTGTAAGTCAAACTTACAGGTTTTTAATAAAAGTATATTGGAACGTTCGTAGTTTGTATGATTAAAGCGAGTGTAGAAGCTTCTGGTTATTTATGTAGGTATATCTAGCAACTATTAACTCGTGATTCATGTAATTTAATAGTCATCTTAAGATTGAATTAGTATCCTTATTCTTTACAAGTTTTAATATAATTCCTAAGTTCAAAACACAATTACTTATACATATCATCGAGACTTATCAAGTATTGCGATGCAAAAGCAATAGGAGATTTATGTACTTGTGGCTAACAAAACCGCTGACCTGCCGTTTGCAAATGACAACGCATTTCCACGTCGATGCCAGATACTTTATCCTTACCAAGTTTTATAGGTTTGTTCTACTCTTGCTTTTATTTCTTGTCAATGTTACGCATATATCATGCATTCGTTTTGTTGGACTACAAAGGTTTGCGGACTTCGCGGATGAATAAAAAATAGGCTTTCTTTTTAGGTAAGTACCTATCAAATTCACTTTCGAACCCCCTACTTGTTGCAGCTTTTAAATTGTAGAAGTTCATTACGTTGGATTATCAAAAAAGAAATGAGAATCTTGTCTCACGTAATGTTACAATACTTTACAATAAAATTCTTGATCCCATCATCTATGGTTCCATTCTGCGAGATTATAGTAAACTGACAAAACACAACCCCTCACAAGATCTCTACGTGGCAAGAATAAAAGTAGTGAAGTAACACCCGCAGACCCAGTCGTAAATAACTTTGCTTACTTATGCATCCTTTATTTTCTCCATTTTGGTATGAGATGATACGGACTCCTTGTAAGCCCGATTAGTATATGCTATCATCATAAAATATTTATATCTTGTCATATCGATACTTAAGAATATATTCCTGCATTTTATGATCTAACACGCGTATCTTGATAATAATGTCAAACTGCGTACTGTTGAAGTTTATATGATGAAATCGATAAGAACATCTAAATGAAAAACAAATATTAAAAATATGGAAATGAAACTCCATTTCCCATCTGTTGTTCTTAGCACCGACGTGCCAATTTGACTTCTCATCGATCCTCAAACATGTCACAAAGTTACCAAAATATATTAACCTGTAGACATTTCCTTGGAGGAAAAAGAAAACATTAAACTGCCGTATTTTCTCTATATTATGACGAAGCCAATGAAAGGTAGGTCGATGTTGGCGCGAGAAACAAAGTTTTATCAAGTGTAAAGAGTTCGTCGAGACACTCTGTGTAATAAGATACGAATTTATGGCAAATTTATATCTTTGTTATTCCGAAAAAATACTTTATCATGGGAGATTTACGCTTGTATCCCTGTTTTATGTCAACGTTTATTTGAACATATTCAAAACATTACATGTTCGAAGATCTCTACGTGTACTTTGCAGACAACCTCATCAAGGTAGCTATATTCTCCAGTAACTTATCCTATCTTACTTTGGTAGTAGGTCACATAAAATTTTGGTGAAATACGAATACCAGGTACAATAAAACCGGCATATAAAGATATAACTGTATAAACCTTGAAGTAAGGGATTAAATGATTGCAATAAAACAGTGAAGAAAATGAAATTTAAGAATAATTTCAAAAGGCGCATAAACGAAGTCCAATACAGACACTAATTGTGACCCAAGAGCCATTCTCAAAGAAAGCAAGTCGAAGAAAATATCTATCAGCTAAACTCATCATTATTTCACTGATGGAACAAAAACAATTTACTAAGCCAGCAAATTCGTTGATTACCAATTCTTCTGTTTCAAAGTAATTTGAATGCAACAAGGCGTCGCGGTAAGACTTTATCAGTTCTTATTAACTTAGCATTCTTCACTCATTCACTTTCATATTAAACTTAGCTTTGAAGTTTTGAGAACTATTTGAGTTTCGATTTTAGGTTATTGTTTTCATGTTATCTTTACGGAATCTATTTAGCTCTTCATTACAATTGCAAATTGTCTATCGCTGTAAGGATTAATTTCCTAACTTTTTGGATGAGATTCGGTGTAATTTGTAATTAAGCTTACCGATGCTATTAACAAAGTACAAAATAAAAACGGAAGTGTTAAAGCACTCCTCGTAAAAGCAACGAAGCCGAAATTGTCAGCTAAAACACTATAAATTCTTCAGTTTATTACTGGACTCGGCATTACTCAACTGAAGTATCACAAGATGTATTAAAACTTCCAGACAACGTGTTTTATAAGCACTTTTAAAAATTTTTTGAGTCTTAGAACTGCCATGTCCCTAACCTCTTAGCATCATCAACACATACTTCATCTATGAATCTTGACACTGGCTTAACTCGTTCCAACATGGTCTGTCGCAGGTTCTTAAGCACGTTCCCAGCTACCACGATCGCTTCACTACTTAAAGAATCGATATCGGTCCCTTGTCCCTACTCTCTTGAATATTCTCAATGTCTCGAGAAGTCTGCGTCAGGAGCTAAACTTTCTTAATTAGTTAGACGGATTTTAATAGGGTCAACCGTTAGTTTAGATTTGTTCACAACAGAAAATTGTTTTTTAACAACGCTGTTTCATAAACTAATACCGGACTTATGTAATGGACTAGTTAGCGTATATAATACCTTGTTATGTTATCGTATAAGTTTATAATATTATAGGAGAGGGCACTGGGTCGTGTAACATAACCTGTGTTAACCGCCTAGTACAAATTTTAGGGACTTCACCTAATTTGTATTCACTTTCTTATGTAATAAAAATTTACTATTCTACTCATGTTTACAATATCTTATGTTAGTTGGATGACCTGAAACCAAATATGAAAATTATTGCAGAAAAGTAGTGATAAGTACCTAACCTTTTGTGCCGTTTTAGGTTTTCCATGCAGTTTCCTTTGAAAAACACAACATTTAGGTAAGCAAAGGCACTTAAAAAATAAGATGGAAAAATACAATCAAACTTTATGAAATTTTAAAATAAACCACTTCAATCTTAGTTAGGAGTTCTTCAGTAGCTTTCGTAATGAGTCCTCTAGTAAAGTTCTAGTCTCAAAGTCTATGTTAATCATAATATTTCAGTCAAGTTGAAAAGTAATACACCGTTTTTATTAATTAAAACTAAGCTACGTGTTTGTTGGTAAGTCTTTATACATTATAACTCTAGAAGTTCATAAAAGCGACACTACAATATTATTAGAATATGATGAGTAGGCAAGAAGAATTTAAGGACCTTCCTTTCCTTTGATTTGATACAGAAAATGTTGATTTAACAGAAAGTCAAGAAATTCAGTAATTTTGCTCCTAAATTAATTATGTCGCCTCTTCTCTCAGTTGTCCCATTTTATTTGTTTAACTCCTGCTTGAAGATTTTGATTTATGTATCATCCTTAAAGGTTATGTCGCCATGGTTGTTAATAGCTTACTTGCCTACACGATGTAAGCCGCTAGATGTTGCATGAAATATTTACGGCACGTGCCGACGAACATGCGTTACGTGACAATAAATTTGTATCGCACATGTTTTATTTAACGCGTAGAACTCGTACCTATTGTTGAATTTCATTTACAAGTTCTTGCTTCCCGGAATTATTAATTAGCGAACTTTGGCTTTAGTGCACAAGCAGAGATGTTATTAAGTCCTGTAGTATTGTCCAACTTGCGGTGACTACTAGAACTAACGACTGAAACTTTAGAAATGGTTGTAAAATTATAGACACTCAGGTTTTCGTATATTAAATCAAGACTCTCGGGTGCCATTGTGTTCCGCCTTTTGTCTGACGTTCAGCATTTTAAAACGATCCTCTTCTGTCTTTTTATATTAGTTTCTGAGTTGACACAATGAGTTATTACGGTCACTTAATTAATCATTGCCTTTGGGACTTCTTTCTTTTTAATGTAATTTGCTGGATTATTTATTTCTCAAGAGTTGCCATTATAGGTATAATTAATGGGTCAAAAAAAACTATGTGTGTTTTGTATTCTATTTGTATCTGTAGCTATACTTGCCTACTTCACGATGACGCCAATAAACTAGTGGCAAGTCTAGCAACCGTGCATCGTATGACAAATGATATTGCTTTGTGGGCACGGCTACAGTTGGAATGCAATATTGTTCTCTCTCTCGTTAAGAGTTCCTGACATTTCTGTTGTGTTGGTCTGTAGGTGGTGTTCTGTATAAAAATAAACGTCGCATTTAAGCTCCAAGTTTAAACCTACTGTTACTATTAGGGATCCTTGTAATTGCTGCTTTTAAGCAATTTTAAATTGTTTGAGCATTATAGCATATTTGTCGTTCTTCATTCATAATATACAGGGTGATTGGAAGATGGGTGCAAAGCTTTAAGGCGAAGATAGTCAGACAATTTAGAACCATTTAAGCCATGGTTGTCTTAGACGAAATCTTACCAATTTTTTTTTACCTAATTTTTATGTCTAATGACACAGAGGCTTAAAACATGTTTTGCTAGATTGCTTACACATTAATAAAAGAAAATAAAAATGAATTCATTTATCATTCAATTTGGTCATAAATAAGCAGTTTAGGTAAAAATTTTGGGAATTTTAGAAAAACAACAAAAATTAGGCAAAAAAAATTAATAAGACATCGTCTAAGACTACCATGGTTTAAATGGTTCTAAATTGTTTGTATTGTTTTCGCCTCTAAGCTTTGCACCCATCTTTCAATCATCCTGTACATTATGCCATCATTACATGACTTTCCAAAGATTCAAGGATAACGAAAGCTTAGCCAACAAAATTATTCTTCCATTTTCGTACTTTTCACAAGATGGCTTTAAGACCCATTTTATTATCCCTCATCCTAACTAGAAAAGTTTTCCAACCACAAATGAAAATGTCTTGTTATATCTTAATTATACTTAAGTTATATTCATGTTCTCTGGAATAACAACTAAACTTAAAGATGACTTCTATTAGTCCACAGTTAATTGAGGCGTACCTCAGGGGACCATACTAGGCTCCAACAACTTTCATACTATATATTTCTCAAAGAATTTTACACACACTTAAAATGTCAAGCGAAAGAAGATAGCAGTGACTACTGAGGTTTTCGATTATAGTTTCGACAGAACTCGTTATTGCACGGATGTGAAAAATAGTGGGAAAGTCTTCCTGCATTATTTACTTATTCTTCATGGAAGTTGACGGCTCCTAGATGTAAAAACAATTTTACTAACGTTTCTAAGTACATATCTCTTCTTCCCCTAAACAGTTGACAGTTAAATCAGTCTTCCGGAAATAGGGTAACTCAACAAAGACATAAACAGTCGCCGTATTCTTTTAAGGAATGCGCGACAGCACTATCCATGTAACAAATACAAGACATGTTTCTAAGAAAGGCATTCTCGTTGAACCAATTGCAGGTTCGTTCCCGTCGTGCTTGTTTGACGTTAACAGACTGCAAAGATTAAACGTGTCCCGTTTTCTCGATGCAAAGAAAACAGTGCAGTGTCGGTGCATGGACGGGAATATTACATAGCGTAGTGAAGGATGATTTTTTACTTGCTATTGTAATTTTGGATCGGGTTGATTATACTTACTCATATCCTAGTACTCAGAAGAGCAGTGATGACCCAGTGAAACGGCTGTTACTAACGAGTTGTAGATCATAGGATCGAACCCAGACCGCCGCTTTACTTTGTGCAAATCATTTCATCACCACTGCTTTCAAAACGGTGAAGGAAAACGCCATATACTGGCACTACAAATTCGAAGGCATGTGACATCTACCAACCTGCACTGGACCCGCGTAGTGGATTACGGCCCACTCTCTCTGACAACAGAGAGGAGGCCTGTGTCCCAGCAGTGAGAACATTATAGGTTGATTATGCATATTCTAATTAGAATTTTCAGCTGATCGGTAGGCAATATTGATTCATTAAAGGCAAACGAAATGATAAAACTGAACTCTGAAAATTAAAAAGATGTTTTGTTCTCTCGACCTACCCCGTCGCATCGCATCACCAACCTTAACACTTCGTTTTCAGCGTTCTTTCTGGCTTTTTTCTTTTTTCTCGGCGCTTAAGGGTCATGGCGTGATGTTCAATAGCCTTATAGCCTTCCTCAAGAATTGGGCTATCAAATGCAAAAAGATTTTTTTCAAATCTAACTGGTAGTTCCAGAGATTACACCCCCTACATACAAACAAACAAATTTTACCTCTTTATAATATTAATGTAGGAGTTATAACTTGCCTTACGTGGTACACGTTCTTGTTTTGTCTAGTTATATATACAGGGTTATTTGTAAAACACCAGTAACCTCTTAAGAAGTCATTGTACTCATCATTTTGAACCACTTTTACTATGGGACCAAACCTGAAATCGCGAAAAAAAAATCAGCTGTTCCCTACATTTTGACGAGTTACACGAACATCAATGTAGGGAACAACTGATTTTTTTTTTTTGAGGTTGCTGGTGTTTTACAAATAACCCTGTATAATCCTGATATATAGATATATTCCTGTTTGTGGTGGTTATCTATTCATTTCATTCATGCGGCAAAAGGTAAAGCGAGGTTATGTTAGCTGAAAGGGACCTGTACTCAGCAGATTAGATGTCAGAGGCTGTTAATGACGATTTGAGCGATTAGACTGACGAGCATTTTGTAATGAGTGTGAACAGCAAAATTTTGTGTTGACTTCTTAAGATTAACCTTGCTTACTTCTTTAGTATGTATTTTGCTTTACTTTTTCATCGGATGTAGTAGGTGTATTTATTCAGAATGTATTTTACTGCGCTACAGGAACATTTACATTTACTTGTTTACATATAGAATCCATAACGTCATCAATTTTCGGTTCTTTTTTCGTAGTCAAGTACTCCTCTGCTCTTCTTTGTTTAGAAGTTCATCTTTACAATATTAATATCAGAAGGCCAATTGTCGTAATTTAAAACGTTCAAAATCTAGTCGCGGTCTTATCTCGGCGACACAGAAACGTCAAAAACTTGTCAAAATGTAAATAAATTAGGTGTAGGTATTTTTGACAGATTGAAATTGATATCAGACTGTGAACGTTCTTAAAAATACGAGAATAGCCCCCCTGGTGTCTCCAATAACGAGTACAGAAGCTATGTCGTGTTAAAGTTTGTAAGTTTACTCCAACTTAAGACCAAGTCCACACTGCACTTTACTATATTTAGTTACTAGCGACCCGCCCCGGCTTCGCACGGGTGCAATATAGATACTAACTGCAGGTATTTCAAGAATGCCAGCACGCGCCGCCGCGGCCGGTACCGCAGCAACCGCTATGTCCCTGCATTTTAAATCTGTAATATCTTCGAAAATATTCATTTAAATTACATGCTGTAAAGGGCCATATTTATCTATATTAAATGCACAATGTATTTAAGGTACTTAATTGGATAAGGATTAATGCTGTATTGCTTAAAATCGCTTCGTAAATAAGCCATTCTTTCTCGTAAAAAGTAAAGGATAAAAAATGATTATTGTGGGTTATCCCTAAGAGATAGACATATACCATCGCGGACTTTTTTGTAGACCTTTTTAAGGTGTACAATATTGTAGTACATTATTTTGACCTACCTCGTAGGGTTCAGCCAGCGTTTGAAAAGTAAGCGCAAAAAATGCGTTTATTTACGACATCACATGCATGCATGTATTATATATATAAACCTTCCTCTTGAATCACTCTATCTATTAAAAAAAACCGCATCAAAATCCGTTGCGTAGTTTTAAAGATCTAAGCGTTCAAAGGGACAGAGAAAGCGACTTTGTTTTATACTAAGTATGTAGTGATACTATGTAGTGATTTCGTCATCTACTCTTACTAGTGAAGTGGTATAGATTTTATTGGAGACATTGGCCCCGATTCTATTGTTCACAAACTAAACTAAATTTAAGTTCAGTGCATCTTTTTCTTTCTACTTCATTGAGAAAAGGACATAAGATAAATATTAGTTTAGTCCTGTCAAATTAGTCAGCGCCTGACGTAAATTGACGTATTTTTAGTAGCCAATTTTTTAATCACGTCTAAACTTGTCTATGGATTATCTAATTTGACAGGACTAAACTAATATTTATCTTCTGTCCTTTTCATAATGAAATAGAAAGAAAAAGATGCACTGAACTTAAATTTAATTTAGTTTGTGAACAACAGAATCGGGGCCATTCTCTTGACTTTACTGCATTGTTTAACTGCAACGCCAGAGAGTATCGTCGAAATTATTATCGGAAAGTTTATTATCTTGTTTTATGAGGGAGTTAACATAAAACTTTAACTATTATTTTTGAAATTTATTTTAAATATTATTTTTTATGTTATAGGCAATAAATTTTCCGGGGTTGTAAAAACACATACCTAGTTTCCTAATAGGTCGCATTTTTATTACAGTGAAAGTGTTTTGTACTATGTCTGAACTACACTGGTCATCAAAAAAATCGGCCCACCTGCGTTTTTACCACACATCACGTTTTTCTTAGGCAAAACCAAACAAAATGTTCTAATACTGAAATGTTTTATTTAACTTGTTTATTTACACAAATTTAATCACAATTTAAAGGTCAAAATGTTTTTTTTTAAAGAATTTTGATTTAAAAATCAAAATTCTTAATTTTACACCATTTTTTGATTGATTTTAAAAACGCTCTAGTTTTTTTGCCTTATGTGTTATGTACACAATTGTTTAAAATTAATATTGCGTATTCCCTCCTCTTGCTCGAATGACGGCCTGCATTCGCCGTTTTAATGACCTTATCAAGATTTTGATAGTCTCTTGAGGGATTCGGGCCCACTCTTCCGTAATGGCGGTTTCCAGGTCTCCTAACGTTGTAGGGGCTGGATTACGGGCTCTAATCTTTTGCTTTAGGGTGTCCCACATATGCTCTATCGGGTTGAGATCAGGGCTTCTTGCTGGCCACGACATAACCCGAATGCCGACCTCTTCAAGGTAATCGGTGGTGATACGCGCTACGTGTGGTCGTGCATTATCATGCATTAATTCAAAGTTCTCACCAATATAGCCGGCATATGGCACCACATGGTCTTCTAAGATCTCTGTGATGTAGCGTGCTGCAGTTAAAGCACCTCTACGTATGAAAACCAGCTCTGTGCGTCCTGTCAAAGATATCCCAGCCCAAAACATTACAGAGCCCCCACCATAACTGACAGTTTCTCTTATGCAACACTGAGTATAACGTTCACCTGGCCGTCGCATTACATTACGGCGTCCATCAGAGCCGTATAAAGTCATTCGACTCTCATCACTAAAAAGAACTGACTCCCATTGACCTATAGTCCAGTTGATATGATTACGGGCAAATTGAAGTCTGGCTTGTCGATGAGCTGTGGTCAATTGTGGTCCTGTTGAAGGCTTGTGTGGTCTTAAATTTTGCTCACGAAGTCTTCTTCTTACAGTACTATCACTTATAGCCACACCCCGAACTTCACGTAAGCGCCGCTGGAGATCAACTCCCGACTGATGTCGATTTCGTAGAGCTGATACCACTATAAAGCGATCATCCCTTTGAGATGTCACCCTATGTCTTCCAGATCCAGATCTTCTTCGATACTGCCCTGTTTCCAGGAACCTTTGTTAAACTCGCCGCACTGCAGAACGGCTCAGTTGTAACCTCCTGGCCACGACACGTTGACTTAAGCCTTGTTGGAGCAAAGCCACCACTTGGGCCGCCTCAGCTTCAGTAGTGTCCATTATTTTTAGACAAAGTAATCAAAACTACAGCCTCAGTAAATAAAATTAACGTTATTAACAAGAAATCCCTACAAAAGTCTATTTCGGACTGAAAGAACGGTTCGAATTTGTTGCGACGTAAAACCATCAAATCAGCGCTCGACAGTATTTCTGCATAAAAAATTGTTAAGTACCTTCAAGTGCAATAACATTTACGACAAACAAGATGTCAAACATCATATCCGACCCTCAAAATAAAAAACAAACGTGTGAAACAGCTTATCTGTGAAACAATCGATAAATATTAAACAAAAAGTGGGTGGGTCGATTTTTTTGATGACCAGTGTAGTTGGTTACATGTCATTTCCATATCCATGGACAATCTAATGTAGAAACAGAGCATATTCGAACGGCTACAAGCTGTGAGCCAAATAGCTTTAAAGGTAATGTCTGTGCACTGCGAGGTAGAAAGCCCATAGAGTATAAACAATGCAATATCCCATTTCTCTGGCTTAGTGAACACGACATGGTTGGATAGAAGAATATTTATCACATGTATTTAGGTACCTTGCAACAATGTAGCATTAGAAGGGCAACTTTAAAACTAAACATATTGTGAAAGACTGTGCAATTGAGTCAATGGAAAAAAACCTTCTTCTAATAATAATTTTAAGTTTTTACAACGTGCATCAGAAAAGTGTGACAATATTAAGGGTACGGACCATCAAATCCAATCACTTTCTCCATTCAACCAATATCGTAATCGCGAAATACTTTTCAGCTTTTTTTTTTTGGATGGGAAATCAACAAATAGGGGGCATTTGTTGATTTCCCATCCAAAAAAAAAAGCCGCTCTGGGTGGAGCAGAAGGGTGTGTCAGACTCTTACTGACTAAAACCCACCCGTGTTCCTTCCTTAGCCCTTTAGGTTCCGGGGTAGCGGTAACCCTTTCGGACAATCCGCTTCCCCGGCAGGCTTCGGCCCTTACGGGCCCCTTCCCTATTGCTGACATCTCTTTGAAGCGCGCGTGGAACACGTACGCGCCGTCCGGCACGGGCCTGGTCGTGATCGAACGGTGAGTTATTACTCTCCGTCCGCAGGCCCGCGCCTACGGTGGCCGGGAGTCGTCACGCGGCTCCCGACGCCCGGAGCGTCTCCCGCGGCGGCTGGGACGTGAGGCTCTAATAATTATCAGCTGGCCCATAAAGGACATGACCAATTTCTGCCTTCGAGTTCGGGAACATGTGCAGGATTACAATTTTTACATTAAGCTTAAAAAAATAAAAACTAAATTATCATGTTTATATTATTCCGAATAAAGGCAAAGTTTAAATATCTAAAAAATAAAAAGTATTATAATTGATTCCTCTTATCTCTTTTACGCATTTCCCCATGTTGACGTTCCATTGTACACATAGTATAACGAGTTATTTTCGATAGAGTGAAGTTTAATGACAAAGGAATATTATGTTTATGTTGTTTATAATAATTGACACGACTACAGGTTAGGATTTTATTGACACGTGCGTGTAATTCTGATTGAATATCATCATTTTTAAAAATAATCACTAGCACTACGTATAAAGGAGTGACATTTCTTTCACAATGCATCTAACATGGCGGAGACCTGTCTAGGGACGCCCAGCAATCTGTTTCATAAAATCGATAATTCAATCGATTCTACTCAAAGCATGAAACATCGATTCACAAAAAATCGAGATTCAAATAGATTTTTGGATTGATATTTTATTTTACCGTTTTATCTGTTAAATTAATATTATGTAAATAGTTTATGGTCAAGTAAGTATGTATTAATGTGAATATTTATTTTGTATTATGATTTACGCACTTAGGGCCGGCCTATTAATTGAAGTTTTGTTTTGTGGTTATTCAAATTGAAAATAATAGCAGTGATTCCGATTCAGATATCAAAAAAATAATACACGAGTTGAACGATATAAATATTTATTACAGTACTTAGACCGAATGTCGATAGATCAAAATGCAATGATTGGAATCAATGGAATAATACTGTAGAATTGATACATCTCTTTCATATCTCCAAAGGTTCGAAGAAATTAAATACATGAATAATAATAAAACGCCACACAAACGTCAAATATTATTGTCAATGTCGAATGGATCTATTTGTTGCCATTATTTTAATGAACGGATGAACAAACTTCGAATAAACTAGAGACTGTTGCCATGTGTAAAATACTAATCGAAGTTTTATCTAACCTGTTCATATTTTCCATTGCATCGTATGACAGTAGATTAAACCATAGATTATATATTTTTATCCTCAGATTTTATCGTGATTTCGATAACCATAGTTTAAACTGGTTTTGAGGTTACGGCCCATAAACTGCATATTAATGTCAAAGTATACTGAAGTAACATAATTAATTATCGATTTATCGATCTCAGATCGCCATTCACCATAATCGCATCCCTACTTGCACACCGATCTTGGCATCCCTTTCATTCACGTCACGACGTCAGGTTTCGTAATTCGTTGTTCCGTTGTGTAATGGTGGTGTAATGTGCAATGTGATTATTGTGTTGGTTCTATTTCTAACGACCATTGCTATTAAATAAAGGATTCATGTGGATAAAATGGATATTATGATGAGGTGCCTAAACTATGTGTCATATCTGTAAGGCGGCTTCAAAGGCATAATATTATGTCAACGCTAAACGTACCCCTGCAAGCAAGACTTGCCCGATGGTTAAACAACCAGGTATGTATACATAGACTACATTGAAATAATACTATCTATCAACAAGACAGCTATAAAATCTGTTAGTTCGACTACACGTGAGCCAGAAAAACTTAACAAAGCAGTATTTATTTGGTGGTATACATGACCCAGGCTTATGAATACTCAATATAGATGTTTATTGCTACACATGGCTGGATAGGATAGTCACTATTTTTGTTCAAGTATACACACACGTCTGTGCTTTCATATAATTTTCGGATTTAACAGGTATTCTGGTATAACTTTAGAATAGTGCCGCAGGAGGGGGGAGTTGGTACTTGAGGGGGAAGGAGGGGGGTTGACCCCTCCCCCCTGGCACCACTCCCATGAAAAGGTAACTCACCGTTTCTGAGAAAAACGATCTTTTGTAACCTGCCCTCAACACTCAAAAATTGCTTAAAAGGGCACGAGAAGGGGGTAGGGAGTGGAAGGGGGGAAGTGGGGCGTTGCCCCCTTTCCCCTGGTACCATTCCCATGAAAAGGTAACGCACCATTCTTATGAAAAATTGATTATTGTAACTTAACCTCAAAACACTTGTTGTCAAAACAAAGTTGTTTCTGCAACGTCTCCGGCGCTGCGGGAAGTGCAGCCCCTTCGCCCTTACGTAACAAAGGATAGGCACCCATGCTCACCTACGCAGCTTCGGCTTGCTGGTCGCCTCCGGCGACCAGCCTCAGCCGCTACGGCTCGCACGGGTGCCTATGCTTTGTTACAGCGGGCGGGGGCTGCTCTCCCTCCGCGCCTCCGGTTTTTTATAAACACTCTAGGGGTAACAGCTAAAAGACTACGTGGAGTCGGGGTGCCCCGATTCGGTTTTGGGACAGGTTCGACCTATTTTAACCATATAGTGACATGACGCAAATGGCGTAGTTTTTTTTTTTTTTACGTTCCGTTTCACCGATTATTATAGACCACAGACAATATACTGGACATACTGTACAGATTTGGTTGTCAATCGCCCATAATAACGTTTCGTTTTCCCTTTTTATCTGATTGAGGTTAGAAACAATTTTTATTAATTTCTCGAAAAATATGCATTACCTTGTAATAAGAGTGGTAGCGTTATAATCGGGGACCCAAGCCCTACCAGCTTTGACCCTTTTTAGCCCGCAACTCCTGCGGCACTATACTAAAGTCAAGCCGGTATTCTAACTAAATAATATTTATATTTTTCAGATGCCTTTTATGCCTGTTTCAACTTATTGAATACTGATCAGGCTGACAATGAAAGGTTGCTAGGCCATATAATGGTCTGTTGTGGGTGTGGTCTCTGTCAGAGGACTGCGTTTCTATGTGATTCTTGCAGACAGTCAATTACTACCTATTATTTCCCATGATAATTATCAGGTACGATGTTTGATTATGTAATTGCAAGGATTAATGATACCATGGTCAGTTGAATAAAGTATAACTTTTTATATTCTGCTATTCATGATGTGAAGTGTTCTCGGTGCAGTAACTTAATGTGATGGGTAACAACAAATAGAGCATAGTTGTTAAACTATGCTATATTTGTCATATTCAGTCTGTAGGTGGATGACCATTATAACATTATTATGGCATTTAAAAATGTATATTAAAATAAGTCATCCTATTTTAGGATGTGACAACATATCAACCTTCCTCAATTATAAGTTTTCCCTGTTATAGAACACAATTATTTGCTTTTATTTGCATTAGGGCCATATCAGCAGTGCTATTCTGTAAAAATCTCACCGTGAAAACTAAAGTGGAGTGAGCTGTCATTTCATGTTCTGTTAAGGATTGCCTCCATCGATAGCTCACTTCACGCTCACTTCACCTATGTTATCACGGTGAGATTTTTACAGAATCGATAGGCAGGTCAAGCAAGCTAGATCACACAAGGGAAAATGGAATTTACCATGTTGAAGTGTGTCCAGAGCTAGAGCATTCTGCAGAAATGATTTTACGGGTTGGTGGGATGATAAATCAATATTTATTAAGACGGAGAATAAAATCAAGGCATGTCAGTCAAAAAATATATTTTACCTATATATTAATAGACTGAGAACCTAGCAGCGATTCACCATTAGATGCAATATTAGATTACTATTGCAACTGTATAGCAGGCAATCATACAGTCGGCTGTTGTTGCCATTTCATGACACTGGTCTAGTATCTTGGCTGGGCCAGGTACTAAACCAATGAAGCACCAGCGCTATTTTTAGAAAATGTTTTGGTTGCCATTCAAGAGCATTAATGTTTTTTGTCACCTACTTTTATGAATTTCCAGGGTTTAAAACTGAGAATGCTCATTAGTGATTACACTGTCTAATTGTAGTCTGACTTTCCTAAATGTTTTTTTTTTATTTATGAATATTAAAATAATTATTCTTCTTTCCATAGCAGGAGGTATTTGGACTATAACCCACCACGCCCCGCATGATTAGTGACCGCTGGGAACAGTATCAACACGGTGGGTGCCTGAGAATGGACGGTGCCACCGAGGCTGACCCAGGAAGAGGTGGCGAGACGACCTCGACGCGTACCTCTAGGGTTGGATCGAGGTGGCCCTGGAAAAGGATGCTTGGAAGGATTTGTGGGGGGCCTTTGCTCAGCAGTGGGACAGTGCAGGCTAATAGCTTAAAGCTATTCATGTAAGGGGCACACCCTTTATGCCTGGAGCCTTTTACATTTAGTATAAAGTTTTGTTTACATTTTTATTTCTGCTTGAGTATAGTTTTCGATGATTTTTGTTGATATATTGGCGTGTGCTAGCTGACATAATGGAAAATAATTTAATTTACTTAATGTTTTACGTTGCGTAATGTAAATTGTGTTGCACAATATTGTATAGAATCAAGTGTTTCAAGAACAGACAGTTGTACTGCTGGGGAGTTTGTTGCGCCACTTCTTCCCAGCTAAAGCACTGGGAAGTGGTGAAGGGTGGGCATTTTGGGGGACTGTCTTATGTAATTTGGACGTTCGAAAAGTGCTGATAATTAGCTTAGTTTGAATCAATGTAAAAAAAATTAAAATAAATCACTTTTTCAAATAATAGTTTTACTATTCAATGTAATCCTCATCCCTCCACTAATAATATAAAGCCTTATTTTGTTTCCTGAGCGACGCAAAGCCTAGTAATTGTAGTCAATAGCTGACTGTAGCTCGTAATTGGGTTGGCTCGACTGGGGAGCTACCACGCTCTTACAGAATACCAACGTGAAGTACCAACATTATGTTGCAGCGCTTCGAATGGTGAGTGAGAGAACCGAAAGCCCAGGGTTTGGTGTGGGAAAAGGGTGGCAGCGCATCAGCAATAACCCTGGTGTTGTGGATGTCAATGGGTAGCCTTGATTGCTTAACATTACGAAACCCGCATGTTCGTTTACCCCCTTGATGGTATAAAAAAAATTAGCACCTCGATGGCGTGTCGAATAGTAGAAAATAATTCTTAAGAGTATGCCGACCGCACAGAGGCGCCCTCATTGTTTGTTTGGTTATTTCATACAATTTAGAATGAAAATGCATTTATTATTTTCTGCATTTTCATTTTAAATTGTATGAAATAACCAAACAAATGATGAGGGTGCCACTGTGCGGCCGGCATAGTCTTAAACTCTTATAACCACAACGCCTAGCGCCATCTCTTATCCATAACCAGAGTTATTTAGTGGAAACTTGTCTTTATTTTTCTCAGTTTCCTTATCTTTTAGACTCGTGAAAATTTTTTATCTGTAAACTACAGAATATAACAATTCCAAAAATAAAACAATATTTGCTGCACATTGATGTTGATACCTAAGCAGGCGCCCATTGCCCCACTGGTCATGTCCTTTGTGTCGAGAAGGTATTGAATTTTTGTACGGAACATTTGAGATTTTTCGTGATTGCGATGTTGGTCCCATGGAGAAAGTTGTTCCGTGTGATCGTCTGTACCACGCACACGCTTAGATAAATATGATATACATATATATTTCTTATATACACGCTATATTTAGAATTCATTTAGACTTTTTTAGATCTTGGTCTTCTGTTTTTTTGTAGATTTCTCTTTAGTGGAAATTGTGCTCAAGATCTATTTTGGTAATGATTGATTGTGTATGTAGAGAAAAACGCAGAATGTTTTCTTACGTGTGAACCTTTTACAAATTGTTCGATCACTTTTGATAGATAGTTGCGGGAAAGTGCGAATATTTCAGAACGTAATTTGTTTAGGCGTGTGATACTTGTGTTTGCAGGAAAATAATGTTAGGTTCTGAAATTAATCTATTTCCTTTCTAGTTTTACTAAATTTACATGCCTTACTTAATTGCTTTATGCATAAACAAGATCTAATCAAAATTTTGATATATCTTGCTTAAATATTTTTCGTATATGCGCTTTCCGGTTTATTTGTGTCCGATGTTTCATGTCGGGCCGTTGCATATATGCTAGTTGCGCGGTAAACTCTGCTTGCGAGATTCAGGATTTTACGTGACGTCAGTATGACGCGTAGTTCTCATGTGGCGTCGTAAATACCGCTACAGCTTTAAAATTAAATATCTGCTATACAGGTTGGCACATGATTCTAGCGTAGGTATTTTTTTATTTACGGTCATTAGAGAAGGGTTTATGGCATAAAACCATAAAGTGTGAACCTCTTCGCGTGCCCTGGTTCGTGAATAGTGATGTTAGTAGAAAACTGATTGTTACTGCTCTTAGACTCAGATCTGGACACATTCAATGCAAAAAATTTGCTTTCATGATGAAGAAAATCGTTTCACCCAATTGTGAGGAATGTGGAGTTGTCGAGGACCTACAACATTTATTGATGGAATGTGTCCAATATGAGTCCAGTAGAAATAATTTAGTAAGGTCCCTGAATTTGAACAGAACTGATGTAGGTATGCTCCATACAATTCTATCCCAACCAAATGGCGACGATGCGAAGGGTTTGTTCAAATTCATGACCCACGTCCTGTGAAAGTACAATTGTTTAGGATACGATGGGACTGGCATACGCTATGCGTAAAAGCCCCTATAAATAAATATTAATTTTTAAAAAAATACCACTACAGCTTTAAAATTAAATATCTGGTATACAGGTTGGCACATGATTCTAGCGTAGATTTTTTTATTTAACAACCGACGAAAAATTTCAGTTCTGGGGGGGATCAGAAATCAGAATCATGTGATGAATCCATGGTAACAGGTTGCGCGCTATGTCCCTGTTACCCAGTTTAATCGACTTCCTAAAAATAATATTAATTACCTTTTTTGTCTAATAATAATGATTTGATACAAAACAATAATTACGTGTAACGTTCTGGCTTTTTGCACTTATTGAAAAACAAACTCTGCAAAATGGGTCACTCCGACCTGTCACTAGTTCTGCAATATTGCAACTTTTAAACGATAAACGCCGTTATTGAAGTTTGTAGCTTCATCAGTTTCACCTTTTTGTAAAGGTACTATACAGAGAGTAAACTTTGTGTATAATGTTAATACTCTCGCAGGTTAATTCATGGTGCCGGTTCTATTATTTACAAACAAAAATAAGCATCATTCAGCAAGCATTAAGCAGCATTCAGTGCATCTTTTTCTTTTTATATAATAATGAAAAGGCCCGAACGTAAATTTTAGTTTATTCCTCTCGAATTAATCATCACTTGACGTAATTTTAGTAGGCAAGATTTTAATCACGTCTAAACTTGTATGGAGTAGTGTCAGGTGCTGATTAATTTGACATGACTAAATTTAAATTTATCTTCTGTCCTTTTCATAATGAAATTGAAAGAAAAAGATGCACTGAACTTAGTTTAGTTTGTGAACAAGTGAATCGGCACTGATATCGATAATTAACTACGAATTTAATACATAACTATGGCACATAAATTTCTGCGAATTATATATACATAATAATAATGATAACTAAAAATAAATTAAAAAATCGACACAATCTACCAATACTTATACATAATAATATAATGTAGGTAGATCTAATAGATGTATGTATACACATACATCTATTAGATCTACCTACAATAATTAATTCCATGAATTGTTATTTTGGCGCCATCCTTTCTCCTATCTTTGCTGTGCCCGACAGGGTCCATATTGATCTTGACAATATTTCATACCATCTACGTACATAATATGGAATGCAATAAAGAATTGAGTATTGAGTATTGAATCAAGACATTCAGGTACAGCGGAGTAATTGCGTAACACACTAGCAATGGGTTTCATTTTGACACTTCAACAACATTCATTGCGTATTTACATTGTTGAGCAGACACAATTTTCGAACATATGAAGCAATGGATTAACAATATCCTTCAAAATGATTCAGATTGAGATTGATAGTGTGTTACGCAATTGGGCATGTAAAGTTTTTTTCAGGTATTTTTTTTATATTTTTAATTTACAGATTTAGTTATTTTATGCAACTAATTTCAAAATTTTGGTTTTCTAAGCAGCCATTAATTTTAAATAAATTTTCTAAATTCTGCTTCAAAAGTAGGCTGAAGAGTTCAATATCTATGCCACGTATAACACAGTAATAAAAATCCTAAATTTGACGTTTTTTGCTTGACATCAGAAACTTCAAGCATGACACTAGACAGTTTTAGAGGTGGGAATGATCGACATAATCGATTGAACATTTACTTAATTAATACAGTTATTAATTTTGTATAGGGATAAGTGGAAGGAGGGAAGGGAGACCTTTGCCCTGCAGTGGGACAGAAATGACTGATAATTAATAATTACATTAAATAATAGGTATTATTAATATGTCACTATCAAAATCAAACCAATAACAAGTAGCTACAGTACCTACATAGTTATATTTGCAAGTTTGCAACACCATTTGTGGTTACAAAATAGTTCGAATGATTTTATACTTAATATATTATTATTTAAAGGGAATGCATTTTATTTAAGCTATCATTATAATGATTGATTAACGATAATTCAGAATTCGGGATTTAGATTTTATGTGTGAATAGATTTTCAATGTGAATAGATTTTCAATGTTTGATTTGAATCGATTCAAAGGCCGAAATTTTCGCACGACTGCATTACATACCTATATTATTATGGTCATCCCTATAGTTGACATTATATGACTTTAACTTTTTATCATATGATGAGAGGAGGCACCGAAAGTATTCTCAATCTGCTTACTTGTGACGTCATTTGGAGGTCAAATGAAAGTCAAGTGGTATTAAGTGTTTATGTTAAAATAAACTCCATCTTATAATTTTAAGCACTAAAAATAGAAAAATTAAGTTAAGAAACCTTAAATCTCGAAATGGTTTGGGAATCAGCGTAGGTTTTTTTTTCTTTACATACCGAATTGGGTGCTGGTTTATTTTCTTACACATAAACTCACGCCTTCTTCCCATGAGGGTAGGTAGAAACTACAGAACGCCACCTGCTACGATCCTTAACCTCCTTTTTCCTCGTTTACTGTATCGCACCCGACCTGATTTTATTATTTATTTGAATAACGGTGAATACAAACTTACACATATCATCATTTGCCTAGCCTTTTCCCTCCTATCTTGGGGTTGGCTCCCAGTTTCACCGGATGCAGCTGAAATACCAATATTATACATGAAGCGACTGCCTATCTGACCTCCAATACCCAGTTACTGGGTAATACAAACACATGCACAAACAAATACACATACAAACTTACACATTTATTGTTATAATACATAGCATAAAAACAGTAACCCTTTTCGCTTGCCCAACATAGCCGTTCAGCAGCATCTACAACAATAAAACCAATGAAGCTGTAACAAGTTTAATCACTCCTTTATTGGTACAGTTCGCAACAAAAGCTTCGAAACACAATTTAATTAACATTATAATCAGCCTTCAGATCAGTTATTTCCGTAAGTTTGATCATTACTGATCAGGCTCGATAAGAAACTTAAGTAGTCTGTGGTAAGCGGCTATACTTGCTGACGGTACCAAAAATGTTCTTGTACTTGTAATCATCTTCTGTGTAGCCTTTTCCCAATTATGTAGGGGTCGGCTTTCGGTTAAACCGGATGCAGCTTAATACGATTATTTTACACTAGCTTCTGCTCGCGACTTCGTCCGCGTAAATTTTTTTTGTTTCCCCGACCCACCCCGTCGCAACGTGTCGCCGGCCTGCGCTATTACTTCGTTTTCGCTTGGCGAAAACTTCAGACTTTTTTTCTTTTTGCTCAACTCCTAAGGGTCCTAGCGTCAAGTTTAATAGAATATAGCCTTCCTCAAGAACTGGGCTATCAAACACAAAAATATTTTTATATATGCCACCAATACTTCCAGAGATTTAGAGCTTTCAAACCGTATTTCAAACAAACAAACTCTTCAGCTTTATTATTAGTATTATTTTAAAACTATGATATCTCCTAAGATATACATTGAAATCAAATGATGTCAAAAGCAATTTTGTTCAAAATTAAATACATGTGATGAATAACGTATTTATTTGGATAAGGATTAATACCATGTTTATAAAAACACCTTCGCAAATAATGCATTATTTTAGAACAAATTTGGTTAGCATAAAAGAGGTTATAGTGAGCTAACCTTAAAAGATAGACATATGCTGTCGCGGACTTTTTTTTAAAGCTTTTAAAGGGGAACAATTCTGTTATATATGATTTTAGCGAAACTTTAACCGTTTACGCAGCGCACGCAGCGGAAGCTCTCAATAGGAAAAAAATCCCCCGATTTTGAAACATTCTTCATTGGTGCTCCGCTCCTATTGGTTTTAGCGTGATGATATATAGCCTATAGCCTTCCTCGATGAATGGGCTATCTAACACTGAAAGAGTTTTTCAAATCAGACCAGTAGTTCCTGAGATTAGCGCGTTCAAACAAACAAACAAACAAACTCTTCAGCTTTATAATATTAGTATAGATTAGTATAGATGAAGCGACTGCCTATCTGCCTTCCACCACCCAGTTATCGGGTAATACGATAAGACCAGGTTTCTCAGACGTACGGGCTTCTTACAACCCTTAACGTCTGTCAAAGATCTAAGAATGACAGCCGGAACCAACGGTTTAACGTGCTTTCCTAAGCACGAAGGTTCTCGGTATGTAAAGATGGTCACCTTTCCACGGACTGACCGCAGCAAGCGTAGCTTAACCTGGTCTATGGATCCGTGTGGCTGTTATTACTTAGCCACTAGCCATGATCTTGTATCGAATATTGGCTGAATATACGTTTTGTTCGTAGAACGCATCTCTGTTGTCTTTCAGAAACTTTCCTGGCCCTAACACTTGTCATTCGACCCACATAGGATTAATTAAATAAAGTTACATTCACTGTAGGTATTTTACATGTATCTCCATTTGTCTGCGTCCTAAACTTGGAGAACTAAGTTACTGATTGTTTTGCTTGCTTTCCTGATTGCCTGAGAAATGACACAGGGATTTTGACTTATAAAATCAGTACCTACATGTTTGCATTTTACAAAAAAAACCTTTGCTGCATTTATTTTTTATTTTTAACACCACGTTAAAAATTCGCTCACAACAGGATATCGGATTAAGAATCAGGTCGTAAACACAGATTTTTTAAAATAAATTTTCAGCAGCAAAAAAATATGCTTACCAGCGCAATATATCGTGCCACATTTACATCTCCCGATAACGTTAGCTTGGATCCATTAATTTATTAACAAATAAAACCTCCACTGAGTTATATGGGCATTAAGTAGAGAGGTGTACCAACAGCGTCACGCTTCAGCAGCTCAGTGGTCGAACTTAATTCTGAACAAACATGACGTAAATTATGAACCTGTACTTATTTTATTACCGTCCGTTTTGCCAATACGCTGTTCCAACATTTTCTGTGCCGAGAATTAATATTAAACACAATACGTAAACTTGGAAATCAATGAAACTCGACCGGCAATTAAAGGAATGACTACGCATTCTGTTAATGAAACAAAGCTCAGATTCAATTTTATATTTACTGTGCCATACTTTATCTAAGACCTTCAGCTACCTTTTATTTCATAAAGGAAAAATGTTTCATATCCTGCTGAGAAAATATATCTGAGCTCCGACAGTACTTTGTATTCTTTAATACAACAAACATTGTGATATTTATTTGTAATCTTTTCACATGATCCGTCTCATGTCGCTCACAGAAAAATAAGTTAAAACTAAGATCTAATAAACGTTCGCATTCTATTTTTAACACTGTTTCTATGAAAAAACTCATTTGACGTCAAACTTTTGTAGCTGCCAGTTACATCGAGAGGCAATTTTCGAATAGCAATTAGTTCTAAAACGTCCTATACACGGTCGAAATACGCTGAATTGCAGCAACAATGTGTCAAGAATAGGCTGTCTTGTTAGCTAGCCCTGGTCATAGCTTTGTCAGAAGACGTATTCATGTTGTCCCCAGTAGGGTAGGTGCAGACTTAAGGCGGGTTGTTTCAAAGCATCGGTTATATCGCATGTTCGTTAAAATTTTACAGTTGAAATCTGTTTTCTTGCAGTTGTTGTTACTAGTGCTTTTTGTGTATCACTCGTTAGTGCAATGCCGTTTATCTGAAGTAAGGTGGCGCAAATTGAATCAATCGCCGTTGTGTGTTGATGTGTTTTTGATTTGCAATGTGACAGAAGAAGCCATTTGTTGACGTATCGTGCGGATTCGTGCTACGTTTAGAATTTATGCCTTATTTTTCCCTGTAATTTCGAAGCCTCGCTACATAAGTATTTGCTTATCTAGCAAAAAACAAACTCGTCATAACGTCTGTTGTAAATGATTGATGTTTTTTACGAAGTTATATATGTAGGTATAGTATACAATACCGTGCTTATATGATGACACTTCGATACTAAACCTGAAGTATTTTCTGGACTCTTTCAAACATTGACTTATATATTACTTCAAATGAATACCTACCATACCAGCACGCTTTGCATGATCACCATAGAAACGGGTTTTGTCGACGGAAGAATAGACAAAATTACAGACTGTAACTGTCATTTTGTCTATTCTTGCTGGACAACAAAAATATATGGACTATAAAAATAAACATTGTCGCTGCACCTTACTCTCTTCTCTTTTAAAACACTCATCCAGCTTAAGCGCTACTTAAAAAATCTATTCGGAAGTTTTTAAGCTGTAGTGTAAAAAAGTCTTTAGTAGTTTCTTTCTAATATAGGGCAGCGGTGTTCCCAAGGGAAGGATGTTGATGCCACATTCAGTCCGTGTTTGGAGACGAGCCGGGAGGCCGCGTCGCGCGTTGCGCGGGTGACTTACCTACGATAAACGTTACAACTTATTAGAATTAACTGTCGTGAAACTTGCATGTATATTTTAATTGACATTGAAATTATTTATTCAAAATAGTTTCGAAAAATAATTATTTATTCATAAATAAAATAATTTTAATGTGAGTAATTTTAACACGCGCGGGTTAAATGCAGTTGTTTTTGTTATTTTTATCATAATGATGAGATGATTAATGAAAAATTGAACTTTGTATAAAGTAACACAAATGGATTCTGACGCAATGAAATAAATGATTTCGAAATGCTTTGCTATGTAAGTGCATTTTTTCCTAGCTTTTATTATTCGTTGTAAATTGTTATCCATAGGTACTTGATTATTTACGTATACATTTCCTGTGCCAGTACAATACGGAAAAAAGGAAAACCCAGGATTTATCAGCTATGTATCATCCCTTAGAAGCCGTAAAAGTCCAGAGGAAAGTTTTATGTCAGTAGATAACAACACTTGCTGTAATCTGTCACATAATAGTGCAATTAAGTGAACTTTTATCACGCCATACATGCCAAATATGGTTTGAAGTGGTACTTTGGCACTAATTTAACCCATTAAGAATAGAAGCGCGTTTTTTGTTATCGTTTTTATGTATTTTTTTTTTCGTTTGACACTATAGAGATACGGAAAAATAAAGTAAATAAGTAGGTAAGTCAAATCATTCATTTCAAATAGGCAAATAAATTATTGAACGTGAAAATATACAAAAAAAAAAACTTGTAAAAATAGAATTTATTGTAGTTGCCTCTTCCAAAAGGTATTTTCGTATGGAGAAAAATTGGCGAGAAACGCCACCGTTACCCTTTTAAAATGTTTTACAATATTCTGTATACCTAGGTACATTAACCAAATAATTAGAAGTAAATTATATGTGAATAAAATGACTATACTCGACGTAGCATTGGAAGGCCTCCCACAAGATGGACCGACGACCTCGTGAAGGCCGCAGGAACCCGTTGGATGCGAGAAGCACAGAACCAGTCCAAGTGGAGGTGCTTGGGGGAGGCCAATGTCCAACAGTGGACGTCTTTCGGCTGAAATGATGATGAAAATTACTATACCACAATACGTAAAAAGAATAAAGAAATAAAGCAATGACAGATAAATAAATTGTGTGATACATGGTGCTCACATACATATTTACAAATATTTTTAAAAGTTACTTGCTAAAATTACCTATACAATTAAATTAGCAAGCAGTTTAATTTTGCATTGTCCTATCGAGCAGGACCAGCATGTTTCCAAACATTCTAATCTTGGAGATAATCCTCTGGTTTGTAATATGCTTGTTTACAAACTGTATTTTTAATATGATTTTTAAACCTTTCATTGAAATGAAAAATATGTCACAAGGTGTTTTGTTGTAACATTTAATACAGTAGGTACCCGATAAAAGATGTACGTACTTTAGATAATCAGAAAAATAGTTGCTAAGCATGCTTACATTTTGTAAATTTATTATCGGAATAATAGTGAACGTGGGAAGTACCTACAATATTAAGGAATGTATACAAGATGGAAATTCGAAATCTTTGTATAGGTAACTATATTTTATTGCTTATAAACTTCACCATCAATGTACTATTATATTTAAATATCATCTCGTCTTAATTATTTTATAGTTTGCAAAATTTATAATCCCTAATTAGTTCCAGCAAGTTAATCTCAGTGTCCGCTCTTCAGTCCAGACAAGATTAGTCCAACGTCTTCCTTTGAATGCAAAGGTATTTTATGTTCAAAAGATTTAAGTTGCGGTCTGATTATAACCAGAGATTACGCCATTATTCTTTTTTTAACTATAACCAGGGATTATACATAATTCCTTTTTTATATTTATTCTCAGTAGCAGCCTGTAGTGTAGATTTGTGCCCGGTTGATGGAATAGGCGCGCCCCTCCTTTATATGGAACTTAAACATAACTGGCGAAATATGTGTGTACTATAGGTACACACACATTTCTGCCTAACCCTTCGGGTTAACAAGACTTAATGCTTTGTTGTTGTCTGTGTCTTTGTGTCTTACAGATGCCATTGAAAAACTTAAATACAGTGTGAGTCTTCATAATGTGCACATAATTGTCGAAATGAGGGAAACTAAGCTTAATTTTATCGACGGAAAATTTTAAAAATATATACCTATATTTACTAGCTGACCCGGCCACGCGTTGCTGTGGCTAAGGTTTACGTTATTATAAATTAATTGATTATTGATTATAAATTGAGATAAGTATAAACTATCCTATCTTTCAAGTTGGATGAAACTGCACACAGTGTGCAAAGTTTTATTAAAATCGGTTCAGTAGTTTAAGAGTCCATTGCGGACAAAGAACGTGACACGTAATTTATATATATTAAGAAGATAACATTAAAAAAAATAAAAGGGCCTGCTAAAGTCTTGTACGCTGTAGCCGAGTGCAAGGCCTTTCTTTAGGCAAAGCCTTTCGATAGGAAATGTTGTGATTGAGTTATAAACATGGTATGTTTACTTTATGAAAGCTGATACGATGGACAAAATTTTAAAGTAATAAAAAAGGTAGGTAATCAGGGCTTTTATTGAGATATTTTCCAATTATTGTAAAAATTGATGAAAAATGATCTGATTTTTGTTAAAAAAAACACCGTAATTCTCAATTGAGGGCGATTTTTTTCTTTAGTTTTTATTTTATTTGGACGCCCCGTTATTTTCATTCGTAACTGAGTTTGTTTCATCGTAACAGGTCGTTTAGTTTCAAAGTTATACCTATAATATTTGCTTACACAGGGGTCACAGCAGCGAACAAGAATTTTAAAAATACTATAATTTTTTTTTCTGTTTTTTCCGTCGGTAAAATTAAGCTTAGTTTCCCTCATTTCTATATGTGTACATTATGAAAACTCACACTGTATAATCAGAGATTGCTCCATAGTTCCTTTTTTAATACATGTTCTTCTGCGTAGTAACATTTTTGACAAGTATAGTTCGTCCAACTGTTGCTTGTGCCATACGATAAAACAATAATATACAAACTCCTTTGTTGATTGTAATAGACTTAGGGCAGAAACAGACTATTAACACGGCACTTTACGCGACGTCACGTAACGTACTCATCGGCCACATTTCATCTCATGAAGGTTCGTCATTTGACCAAAGAACACGCGTGGTTGTACCGGGTGTTACAAGTGTGTCGAGGTCTTTAGAATAATTAATTGTCAAGGAAAGTTTATTGTTTTACACCTGAATTCTGCAGCGTTGCCTTGGAATAATGTAATAATGAGCCTTGTTGATATGTTTATGGTTGCTGTTAGGCTTCTAAGGCTTAAAATCTTAACTTCATAAGTACTTAGGTACTTAGTCACTCTTGAAGTTCTTAAGACTTGTTGAATTGTTTAGTTCGCCTGATTTTAACAAGGCCTGTTTTCTTAACACTTTTAGGTTCTGTGTATTTTGATGCTCAAGTTACCATTACTAAGCCTAAAATAAGGCTAAATAGATAGATAGCACTTAAAATATTAAAATTTCCGAACATTCGTTAGCACAAAATATATCATCTAATATTATAAAATTCTCGTGTCACAGTGTTAGTTACCATACTCCTCCGAAATGGCTGGACCGATTTGTATGAAATTTTATATGCATATTCAGTAGGTCTGAGAATCGGCTACTATCTATTTTTTTTTTTTTTGCAAAACGACGTTTGCGGGGTCAGCTAGTCTATATATATAAAAATGAATTGCTGTTCGTTAGTCTCGCTAAAACTCGAGATCGGCTGAACGGATTTATCTTATCTTGGTCTTGAAATGTTCGTGGAGGTCTAGGGAAGGTTTAAAAGGTGAGAAAAAATCGAATAATTCCCGGGAAAACCCTAAAAACAGCCCTTTTCTATTTCCCATACAAACGTTTTCCAAATAAAATGTAGAGTCAATTTGAACTTTATTGCAAAATAATAATAACACTTCATGCTTCATTCAAAAAATGTTTTTTTATTAAATGCAGATTCGTTTTGTTTGTTTTAAAATTAATTTATACAAAAGTTTAGGTTTTTTATTTATCGATTGAGGCAGTACGAAGTCTGCCGGGTCAGCTAGTTTTCTATAAAAATGAAATGCTGTTCGTTGGTAAGCGCATCATATTAAAACGGCTGGACCGATCTGGGTATTGTTTATTTTCAAATGTTCGTAATAGTCCGAATTAGGTTTTCATGGAAAGAAACATTGTAAAAGATACTCCGGAAATTTGGAAAATTCGTGAAAAAAATGAAGTTGCTTTTTTCTATGGAATTTTTGTATGAACTCAAGATTATATTGAAATTTTTACAGGAAAACGTCTGTCGGGTAGCCGACCCGACAGACGTTTTCCTGTAAAAAGTCGTTGTCTTCCCTTTAGGGACCTATCGGATCCATACCTACCTAGTAGTTAGCCGTGTTATAGGGTTGGACTAGACAATTTACGAAGTTGAATCTATTTAATTGAATCTATCTTGTTGAAAGTTATATGTCCTACACACGATTGCCTCAATTTGAAGCCCCAAAGCCCTACAGGCGCCAGACTTATCCTTATCTATAGCTAAAGAAAATGTACGAGTGTGTAAATAGGCTAATGATAAGAGCCTTTTCAAGTAGAACATTTATTACTATTACGTCTCATCCTAAGTTAGATATCTGTCAGTTCAAAGCAGGGCAATCATAGGTACACCGGTACTTGGTAGGAGAAGTATTGGTACCCGTCTGGAACTGGTAAGGAACCGAAATGGCAAGAACCGCTAAGTATCGGCACGGAACCTGTACTTTTGTTACCAAATGCAAGCCCTGGAGGCGTACCACCACCTCTTATAGCAGTATTATTTTAATCTTACTTCAGTGTGGGGAAAGAGATGGAGCTGCATGTCCTGTATTGCTCCATCTCTTTCCCACACTGAAGTAAGATTAAGATAATACTGCTATAAGAGTGATGGTAGGCCCCCTGGTTCTGAGTGATACTCGTACTAAGTTCTAAAGATAGTTAATGATAGCTGTGAGTTCGAGGTACCAAAATATCCTGACCGTCTTTTGTTTCTATATGAACCTAAAGATTGATTCACGTTATTCCAGTATTTGAATCCAGTAACATTGGATCTAATTTGAGTTTCACTGGCTTCTAACGCTGGATTAAAAATACTGGACCAATGAAAATCAGCCTTAGAAGTCAGTTAACTACTAGGTATTCTTTATTTTTTTATTGTTTTTTTATGTTATTGTATGTTGCACCGGTTGACGTCATCGCGTCAACGCTGGTTGTCGCTGAAAACCAGCGCTGAGGCTCTGTCTCGCAAAGGGTCTTAGCATTTATGCAGAGCGTTGGCCGTTTTGCGTTGATGTGACGCAAATTTTCCCCCCAACTTGTTTTTTGGGTTCTTTCTCTGCGTCATGTTCACCGCAAATAAACGTATTTTCATATTTTTTTTCTAAACAGTCTATCCACCAATATAACACACTTAATGGATTGTCCTCTAATGGATTTAAATTAATATCACATTTACCTGACATTCCCAACTGAATCCAACACTCAATACTTCGTTAATATCGTTATGATGAAACAGACATTGATATCAATTAATCTTTAATTGATGACAATTTAATTATTACACATGTACGTGGTGGGTAGACCTAGAGAATTTCAGTTGAAAATTATTCGTGAACGGAAGTAGGTAAGTAATTGATGAGGTAGGTATTTATACGTTTGGAATGTCATTAGAGGAACGTGGAGTTTGTGATTTATAGAGTAATTAGTTCAAACTGTAATTATTAATATTATAAAGAGAGAGAAAATATTAGTTTTTTGTATGTTTGTTTGTTACGCTTTCGCGCTAAAATGGCAAAACGGATTTGGATGAAATTTGGCACATGGGTAGACAGACATACTTGTATAAGACTTTTTATCCTGATATTCCCACGAGATCGAAACTTATGCGAGTGAAACCGCGAGGCGCAGCTACTTGTTATTAGCACGACCAACATTCCGACAGATTTTTCGAAAGGATTTTTTAATAAGTTCTTATTCCATTGCTTCATATGTTTGAAAAAGTCGACTGCTCGACAACGTACTTTATTAACGCAATGAATTTTGTCGAATTGTCAAATTGAAAGGCGTTACAATAATGTGTTACGCAATTACCCCGCCGGCTAAGTAAGAATATAGGTGCCTATATATTAGGTATGAAAAGCTCTTTGGAAAAATTGTAAGATAAATCAGGGCATAAATAAGTTATCAGGCGTTTATCAATTTTTAGGTTAGGAATTGCTAGCTAGTACTAATTTATTTAAGCCTCTTCTTATATTAAACGTTTGAACTTGAATATCGTAGTTTGCTTGATTTTATCTAGGTAATTTGATTAAATGTTTGATTTAATTTATTTTATCTTCAGCCAGCTACACCAACACTTAACCTTCTAGCTCAAACTTTAAAATATTTTATAAACTCTAATTTTTTTTTCACGACTTCAGGGTTGGTCCTATTGTAAAAGTTAGTTGTTCATAATGATGAGTACAATGACCCCTTTTAAGGATTGAAACGAACAAAATGTAACGGGGTGTATACTACGTAGGTACCTACTTCTTCAATAATTTTGAAATATAATTATGTTCAATATTTTGGTGCCTTCCAAAAGCTTTAATCATAAATGTGATTCTCCCCATACATCAACTACTTGTAATCGAAACTTGTGTACGAAAATGCCATATATTTTAAATTGGCAACCGTTCAAATTCTAACTAATGATTTCAATATTTTTCTCTGCGATAGCCGACTACTTAGAAATCTCATCTTCGTAAAATAAATTAAAAGTTCATAGCAACCCGTAGTTAAACTCGAGCCATATATTGCGTATAATAAATCATCTTAAATTAAGTTTGTTCGTTCTAGTTATTATGAAACCGCTTCAACCTTTAAATTGCCGTGTGCTACGACGCTTGAACGAAATTCAGATTCAAGCTTCTTAGTTTTATGAAGCACTTGCTGCTGCTCGTGGTTTCGCTCGCATATAAGGGAGAATTTCTTTATATACATGGACAAAAACTACCTTATATGTCAATTCAGAACATATTTTACAAACAACATAATTATATGCTAAACTTCATCAAAATCCGATGAGCCGTTTATGCGTGATTGAGAAACAAACACCTTCACAAACTTTTACGTTTGATTCCGGATTTAGACAGTCAGGGTAATTCATTGTTTATAAAATTTACATTTATATGAAAAGACTATATGACTGATGACAGTCTATAATCTTTTCATATAAATGACAAATAATGAGAGTAAATCAATCTAAATGGACTCGGCCCAGAGTTCGTCTACTTGTTTGGCGCCATCACCAGGGTCCATCAGTTCTGTAACGTGCAGCTGACAGAACACGCAGGACATGATATTAAATGTCCCATCGTTTGTGGAACAGCACCACATTTACACTTCAAGGCGGAGTCGTCTATGAATCTCCACGTGAACAGGTTTTCCTTGCTTCTGCCAACCTGGGTCCGGAGTCTGTTTAAAGACTTCCAGGTTACCCAAGGTAACTCATGTCCAGGTGGGAGATAGTAGAATCTTGAGTTAACTAACGACCTTAAAGATTGTTAGATAAGAAATGACAGTGCGTACTGATAGCTGAATTTAGTCCGATCCTTTCATAATGAGTTTATAGAACTTCTTTAATAGGGTTTCTGCTTCGATAGGAAAGTTATAAAAGGCTTTAAAGAATACGCAGTTAGATATACTAAATACTTACGTTGTTATTTCGCTAAGGAAAATAAATTACCTTTCAACGGGCTGAAATGCAAATGAAAAGCAATTATTTTTAGTTTCGACGGTGCCTAACAGAAATGTTTCCAGTTTTAAGCACAAAGGTCAAATATAATGAAAATCACGTATTTTTTTTATAAGAACAGGAAACAATTTCATTTTGCATTATATTTTTTTTTCGTAATTTCTTTCTAATTTTCCTTGTTTCCATTTTGGTGGATACTGATGGGAGTGGTATTAGAAAATTAAAGCTTAAGGGACACCCTGTTTCTATATAGGGTGACTGGATCTGGACCCGCCCATAGCAAATTCGCATATAGAGGTCATTTGCTAATTATTAGACTTTACCTAGCTAAAGTTTTATAGTTTAGGAGATATGTAAATTTTTATACTTTATTGAGATTTTTTCAAAGTTTGACATCAAGCAGTAACTTCAGTTGTATTTCAGGTTGAATTTGATCTTAAATATTTTTTGTTTTTTTTTTTAAACGTTCCGAGTTCCGAGGTATTTTAATCACCAATGTTTATGACTACCAACAAATAATAAAAAAAACTACTAAAGTAATGCAAAAAAAAAGTTATGATGCTTCAAGGTCAAATTTTGGAAAATCTGAATAAAGTATAAAAATTTACATATCTCCCAAACCATAAAACTTTAGCTAGGGAAAGTAAGGTTCAATAATTAGTAAATGACCTCCTCTATATGCGAATTTGCTATGGTGGGTCCAGATCCAGTCACCCTGTATATCTGGGACGCCTAAGCCTTCGTAATACAGCAAAGTCCTCTCAAAGCCCGTCTTTAAGCATAACTAATTTACTTATCCAATATTAATTTATCCGAGTCATCAATCTTACGAAATTAGACGCGATTTTGTTGATTTTTTAAATATTTTTCTTTAATTTTCTTGGATGGCTGTACTTATTTATTTATTAGCTTCTTCAGTTTTGGATTGTTCTATAGGACAACTTATAAAATGAGTAAATCGGTACTCACATTATTTAAAAACTAAATTGTGACTTCTATTAGTAAGATTTTAGTTTCGGTAATATTTGCTGAACTCATTGTGTAGTAATCGTGTCGTAATTTGTTAACCGGGTGTTAGTTTGGTGAATAATGGTAACACGATATGTCTCCGCACTACCGATAAATGTACGTCCAATTTGATGGCTTCCTAATGCCTCTAGACTCTATGAGTAGTTGACATATTAAACCAAGTAGGTTTAATACGTCAAGCCTAAGATCACGAACGTCAGAGCATGGTTTAACCAGTAGAAACTGATTAGATTGTTTATAATGTTGATTCTACTGAAAAGAACCAGGTTGTTTAAAGCAAGGTCACAAACTAGGTAATAAGGCGTTAGTAAGTTTCGTCGTGTTTATACAGTAATGGTGGCCCAGTGGTAAGAACTGCGACCTACGAGGTGAAGGTCGTAGGTTCGAACTCAGGTAGTTAGGAACCCAGACAAGCGCTTTACTTTGTGTAAATTATTTCATCACCACTGAATAAACATAGTGAGGAAACCAAAAAATTCGAAGACATCTGTCATCTAGCAACCCATACTTGACTCGCGTGGTGGATTACGGCCCACTCGCTCTCAGCGATAGGAGGCGTCCAGCAGTGGAAACATTACAGGCTGATTATGTCGCATTTTGTACGGACCACCATTGAAATATTAGTGCTGTGACATTCTGGCTACTCATATACTTTTGATTAGCGTCTTGGAAGACAGGCTTAACTGACTGAAACCACGCATTTTGTTTCTCGAATAATCTTTTGGCCTTTGGCAAAGGAGTTGCTCGCGAATTACCTAAACCGCTTCAAGCGGACTACGCATCATACTGACGCCACGTAAAATCCTACATCGCGCAAACAGAATTTGCCGCACAACTAGCAACAATATAATGCGCCATAGACAACGTCCCGACATCAATCGCCAGGCAGCTGCCCTCCAAATATAACACTCGTCCGGTCGGAGGATCTTCCCTTTTCTATGGAGGGGGAATTTTACTCCCTGTGCCACATACCTATCCATAAATATTTTCGTTATCTATAATCGCATCAAGGTAGCTATTACATCTCCCGAACTTCTTTCACCTATCATGCATTGTTAAACTTCTATTATAGGTAGACTTTTTGTAAAAACATGTCTGTTATGTAGCAGGAATCGTGAACAGAGTGTGTTGTTTTCCGTATGAAACCAGGTCGGGACCTAGCGCGCCCAAATAGTTGATTTGCGAAACTTGTTAAATATTTTAACTCGCAGAGCTATTGCGGAGTTTGATCATACTACTCTACAGGTTTATAGACTAGTCCTTTCAGAGTTATTTTACCTCTGACAACAGCAAGCCAACAGCAACCTTATTGTAACGTAGATAAAGACTACTATGATTTTGACAGACTTATCAGTGCTAGTAGGTAATCTACCAACAACCTTATTGTAATAAAGATAAAGATCATTGTGATTTTGGCAGTGATGCAAGATCAGACGTAAAATATATCAGTCCTTTCAGAATTTTTTACCTCTAACACCAGCAAGTTAACTGCAACCTTATTATAACAAGAAAAAAGTTCATTGTGATTTTGACAGACTTTTAAGTAGCAGCAATCCAACAGCAACCTTATTACAGGGTTTATAAAGACCATTGTGCTTTGACAGTGATGCAAAATCAGAGGTAAACAATATCTGTAAATGGACTGTATAGTTGACGTTGTTGATTCGTTTATTTAGTTCGACGTGCCATAGAGCTTTTGAAAGTGGAAAGTAATATTTTTTCGCCTGCTGTTGAATAGATCAACGAACCGCATTCCAACGTTAAACAAAAGACTTTTTCATTCAAATTGTGCTTGTGCATATCCGCTCCTACCTTACAAAAAAGGATGACTTTCCTTTCAAACCCACCGTTTCATCAATAATACTACATAGTTATAATTTTATTGACACAAAATAAGCTCAATAGAATATCCCTATTCCTAAATCATTGTCTTAGAAAATCTCTCCAAATACTGTTTCCGGAAATATGAACATAAAATTGTAAAGGCTATTGATTTGAAATGATTGCGTTGCGTAATTCATTCATTCATTTATTTCATCAAACATAAATTGTTTTCGAATTATTATTTTATTATTTGTGATTTTTATTAGAACTTTATGCACAATTAAAAAAAACAAAGGCGGACTTAATGTCTGAAGCATTTTTTAGCAGTGTGATTCGGAGACAAAACATGACGGTTATCTTTGTAGTTTTATTTATTTTAAATGACAAAAAAAAAATTGTACCTAGGGTGTGAAGACCGTTTTCAATCATCGTGCATCGGGGAACTTTGATGTTCACCGTACTACTTATAGGAAAGAGACTTATGTGGACTTCCCTATTAATGATTCTAATAATTTATTGTATTGTAATAAGCATCATGATTTACCTAGATAAATTTATCCTTAATCCGAACCGAAGTCTAATCTCCCACAAGTACTTACCTCTTAATGTACGCACTTATTCATTACCACTTCACTGCTTTACTCCGTACAATTTCGTTCTCAATAATACCTTCATAATCCTTATAACCACAAAATACAATCGTTTTGTTTATCTGTATCTGTGAGTCTATTGCTTTTGTTTACAGCCACATATTAAACGTGGCTAAGACACTTCTCGGATTAGTTCAACGAATTATGCAGGGCCGGATTTGCTATGTATTTATTTTATTTTTAGCCGATGTTGTCCCACTACAGAGCAAAAGCTGATAAACAATTTTAATTCACTTGAAGCAAAGTATTTAAGGGAACAAAAAGTTGAGTAACTTTTTAATGGTATTCGTGGTTCGTACAGCAAGCACATGTCACCTATTCGAACTGTAATTTACATTCTTAATGTTGGAAGTACGTAGTCTGAATACTAATGTCTCATGCACGGAGCTAGTATACATTAACCTAGAAGTGCTAAACCTTTTCATTCCCGGTTAAGCAGCCGAAAACCTCCTAGGTTGACCTGTGAGATGCCATTCACAAAAAAAAACGTTTAAATTTTTTGACCGTTCTCTTGCCATTCGTCACCGGTAGTTGTTCTGTACCTACCGAACTAATTTATATTTAGTAAGGAATAATTGTTTTGTCTAATTAAATACAAGGCAATAGGCTGTTAGGAAAGATTCAATCTAGCAACTTTAGACTTAGGTAGATAGCCAAATGCTTTACTGCCAAAGTACGATCAGAGGTCGGTGCCAATTTACTATGTAGTTGTCTATAACGGCACTAGTTAGCCACCTAACAGTTTTGCTCTATTTAAGTAAATTTATTACTGAAATTGTAGTCAAAATTTATCAGTTGAGGAGTGCTTCTTACTTGTTCGGGTCGACATAGTTCATGAGGAGCATGCTGCCCGGCTGTGCCGAATAATGCCGAGCCGAAAAACTGTGTACCATGCCTGACTGAGCATAATAACAGTTGAATGTCAAATATTACAAAACAATAATCCATCTGCATTATACTCACCTCAAAAACGATTTAAACAGTCCGGATGTAACGTAATAATGAGGTGGTGTGGTGTGTTCATCAGATTAAACAATAAGCATAAATAAATAGCACACAACATTTGGTCGAAATTTCATTAATGGATGGTTATGGATGGATTAAAATTTAAACAGCATTTACTGCAGCTCCAAAAGGTACGAAACTTTGAACCTACCCTTGATGTGCACGCAGTTAGCAATGGTGGCCCGAGCGTTTGGCAGCGATTGTTCACTGAACAGGCACAGCAGTTGGTGTTCGATATGTACATGTTCGATAATTAATTAATGTTCTCGTCTATTCCACACTTTTACCAGCAGCATCTACATCTATAGACGAATTGTTGTTGCTGGCCTACACAATGTTTTGTTTCGTTGTGTGTCACTTGTTTCTTGTAAAATTTGTAACACGATAACACTCATCATTAGTTTATTTCTATTTATCCATTTAATCCATGCCGTTAATTGACTACACATACCACTTTTATTGTATATTCACTGTAATACTGATCCAATAGACAGCTGTAACGTATACGTAGGGTCGGCGCGTGCGACTTTTTGCTTGTCACAGCAATGCCACAGTGCCTTTGACATTCAAGACAGACAAGTAATGAGGTTACGTCTGGCGCGAATTGAAAATGATTACTTTATTTTATTTGCTATTATTTTACATATAACTATTTTATTATTTATTTATTTCCGGGTCCTCTCAGAATAGAGTGCGCGCAAAATAAGTCTGCGCGTGGTCATAATCGGAAATAATTGTTTGCCGCTATCAAGACGTTTATTTCAGGGGTCAAAAGAGTGTGCTATGTTCCGTGTTTTCCAAAGTAAATAATTTCCGTCATCACGCCGCAAATGATTAAAAGTTCTGGCTGGGATATAATCTTGAAGTCAAACGTTGCGCGCAGACTTATCTTGCGCGCACTCTACCAGCGCTGCGACTTTTATTTATTAAATGTCGCTGCATCATGCTGAGATAGGAGCCTTTTGGGCTCGTATAGGACTTTCTGTTTCATTTTTGTTGCCTTTTTTAAAATATAATTTGTTTTTTTTTTTTTTTACGTTGTTTACTTTACTTTGTGATCTTCCTGTACGAGTCGCAATAAACATTTTTTCTTTCTTTCTTTCTTTTATTAAATGAATGTTGAGGTTTTGTATGTAAATAACAGTTAACAGAAATACCACAAATTTTGTTTTTAACCCATTACCACAAACCGTGTACTTACATTACCAATAATATTAAATGTACAGGATATAATGTAGTCAGTAGTGCCAGTTTAGTCATACGTACAGACGCCAGCACATCGAGCTACTACTACAATCAGTCAAATTTATTTAATAGATTTTTAACTTTTTCGCTAAAGCAAACTTGGAAAAGTTGATTGGATAAAATTGACAGTTTCGGGTAGTTTGATGTGCTGGCGTCTGTACATAGTCATACACACAATACAGATACACACTCGCACATAAATATTATTAATTAAGTCACCCTCAGCCATTGTTTGAAAGCAAGAAAATATTGTTATATTTCTGTGTACTTCGTTATTGGCGTAATATTTATAATATTAATAATGTTATACGTATTGTCAGCTGTGAAGCAACCTTATATATTTTTGTTTTTCTTGTTAAGCCTATACTGTCCCACTGCTGGGAAAAGAAAAGGCCTCCCCCAAGTCCTTCAAGGAACTCTTTTCCCGCGCCACCTCGAACCAGCCCTCGCGGTACACGTCCTGCACTCTAATTGCGTAACACACTATTACTCTCAATTTGAATCATTTTGAAGCATATTTCTAATCCATTGCTCCATATGTTCGAAAAATGTGTCTGCTCAACAACGCAAATGACGCAATGAATGTTGTTGAACTGTCAAAATGAAACCCATTGCTACTGATAGTGTGTTACGCAATTACCCTGCAGGTCCTCTCGCCACCGAGCCGACCTCTTTGGTGCCGTCCATCTTCAGGCACCCGTTGCGTGGAAACTTTTGCCCAGCGGTCATCCTGCATGCGGCTGATGTGACCCGACCAATCCCATTTAAGTCTGGCAGCCTTCTTGCCTACGTCTATTATACGCGTTTTGGAACGCAGCATGGTGTTCCGAATTTTGTCCTGTCTTTTTACACCCTGAATGCTGCGCTCCGTGGAGTGCAGTTTGTTCCGCCAGTTACTCAACTGAACCGAGCGCTCGGCGCATCCTGGACAATCACACCCAACACCTTATTTGACTAGCCAATTCTTCCCTTGCGATGGTAGGGATAACGCCCGCCTGGTTTGTGGCCCACCGGAGTCCGGTATCAAACAGCCTGCTGTGTTTCGTCGATGCGTGGGAGTTCCAGTGCCTTAGGCATCTTCTGGGCAGGCTCGTTTCATCACAGACCTCATCCATCGCTTTCCACAGGCGTGATCGAGGTCAAGAGCGGGCCTATTCAGCAATAAAAAAAAGAACTTGCGACCCGGAGAGCGACCAGGTCTGAGTACCATATGTTAGGACGAGCAGAATACACATGTCGATGAGTTTGCGCTGCAGGGAGATCGGCAGATCACCCTTCACTAGCGTCTTGATGAACCAGTTGCTTTTCCAGGCGTATTCCCTTTCCTGCAACGTTATATAAAAGAAATAATACAAAAACTGCAATCATAAATTATTTGATTTGAACAAACTTTTAATTACGACCTTAGATGAAACAAAACAGACCACAAACTAGATTCGCTCTTGGTACTAAATAGATGGCAATTTATGAACAGTTATTATGATGACGTCAGTTCCTGGCTACCGCCTATTAGTGGCAAAATTCGATTTATGGCAACCACTAATTCATTACCTACTAGCGCTAATTTACCGAATGGATGATTGAACTAGCCAGTCAATTTCAGGTCTCATCATTGTTTCCAAATATTACCATACGTATCTATCTATACAAATTATCTATTTAGACTAAAAATAAAGCTGAAGAGTTTGTTTGTTTGTTTGTTTGTTTGAACGCGCTTACGTCTGGAACCACCGGTCGGATTGTTTTTTTTTTTCTTTTACTATCACGCTAGGACACTTAGGAGCCAAGCAAAAGGAAAGAAGTCAGAAAGAACGCCAATCGAAATTGAAGTAAAACCGCGGGTAGGCGTTGCGATACGACGGGGTGGATCGAGGGAACTAGAAATTTCACGCTGACGAAATCGCGGGCAGAAGCTAGTCATACGTATATTATTAATATTAATGAATTCACTTTTCAATTTTCCATTGTCGTTTTATTATCTTTCGACAGCACTAAAGTATACATAATTATAACGTTGATTTTAATATAGGACCTCGCTTTGTCTCTTTTAAATGAACTCGTGAATTTGTGGAAATAATTAATGAATCGGTACAGGCATTTATGGAAACTTATTATGTTAGCAGGCCCAGTGGTATTGGCCGCGATTTACGAGTAAGACCACTGCTCTCAAAACGGTGAAGAAAAACATCGTGCGGAAACCGGCATTTTCTAGAACCAAACATTCGAAGACATGTGACATTTACCAACCCGCACTGGGCCCGCGTGGTAGATTACAGCCCACTCCCTCTCATCGAGAGTAGACCTGTGTCCCAGCAGTGGGAACGTTATAGGCTAATTATGCATTGTGCAAAAGATTTCACGTCATTAAATTCGTTGGCACGCTTCCCTAAGTATTTCAACATATAGACCGTTCACACCAATGTTTAACAAAAATGGAATTCTGCACAGTATCAAGATCGGTCGCTAGTATAATTTTTTTTTATAGAAATATTTTAATCTCGTCAGGAGATAATCCATAAATCTAACACTGATGTTTTATCACAGCTCTTCGTGTACCAGTAAAGATTCCGATAGCGTAAGGATATCCTTTTTTTCATAAGATGACATACTCCATGTTATTTATGTTGACGACCCGGATTTTTGTCGATAAAGCCAGCCTTAGATCACTGGATAAAGAGGTATATACTGGCTGACTTTTTTACCGTCTGGACAAAAATACTGTATAAAAGGTGAACTTGCACAGATTTTTTTTTACGGAAAATTAAATATACAATCTCTTTTTTTTTATATTCAGTCCTTTGATTGAAGCCGGCCTATGACTTAATTCAAACGATTGAATGTCGCTACGAATTCATTGATAATTTCCGCGCGTAGAGAAAGGCTGCCTCTAAGGACTGAATTCTCCATCGCCGAATAAAATTGACGTTTGAAAGTTTTTACCGACTTCACAAAAAGGAGGAGGTACTATGTTCGGATGTTTGTATGTTTTTTTTTTGTATGAAAAAAAGTGTCAAAATTAGAAAATTACTAGCAGTGCCCCGCGGTTTCACCCGCATAAGTGTCGATCCCGTGGGAATATCGGGATAAAAAGTATCCTATGTGTTATTCTGATGTTATAAGCTATATTACTGTAAAGTTTCATCAAAATCCGTTCAGTAGTTTTTTCGTGAAAGAGTAACAAACATCCATCCATCCATCCTCACAAACTTTCGCATTTATAATATTAGTAGGAATAGGAAAGTAGGAATTAGTAGGAAGTAGGATAGTAGGATTAGTAGAAAGTAGGATTACTAGGAAGTAGGATTCGTCGAATAAAGTTATCAGGTGACTGAAAAATCAGCCCTAAGTTGAATTTTTATGTTATTTGTGACCAATTGCTTAACGTGCTTTCAGAGCCACGGAGAGGTCTTGGTATGTGAAAATGGTCATCCATCCACGGACCAACCGCGGCAAGCGTAGCGTAACCTGATCGATCGACCCTTGCTGCTATTATTACATATAAGCTCCTTTGTGACAGGATTCCCTTTGGATATTCATGGAATATATATTAAAAACATTAAAATGAACTAATCTTGAATCAATTTTTGTTTACTGAAAATTGCTGCTCCATACATTTTGACCGCCTAGATATTGTAATTTTCTATGAAAAGCAGATTTTTTTTTTGATAACCGACGGAATTTTGTCTTCTAGAATCGTGTGCTGAATTCATGGTCACAGTCGGCGCGTCGATGATCTTGACACCCTACACAAAATATAATGCCTTTCAATGAAATTAAAATTTTGTTTTTTCGTTTAGATAAAAATACACCTGTATTTCCCTAATAAATACAGCTACTATTACAGATATAGATACACCTAGATAACGCAAGAGCAACTACTTCGCGTGCCAAAAATCGCACCAAATTACGTTCAAAAATCGTAAGCCGCCACTTTCGCGCTCAGTCCTGTGTACTGCTGGCTGTGTGAGCGTGAGTGAGAAAGAGCATTTGTGACGTCATAATAGGTAAGTATTCAAAAAAATGGCACGCTTGGTTTTTATACAGATCGTGATACTTGCGTTATCTAGGTCTATCTATATCTGTGGCTACTGTAAACTTTAATACTCTCAACTTTAAATGAGTAGCGAAAATCCCATCAAAGCGTGCTTCAGTAACTTGAAATTAGCGCAAACACGAACTAACATTAGCGCTTCCCTAAACACGATGCATTTAGATTTTAAGCACTAATGTTGTATGCTAGTCACTTCCTAAGCTACATAAATCATATAATTCTTGTCGCTTCGCGCTTGCGAAGTTGGAGCGCCAGAAGTTAGTGCTTGTCCCGAATTCATTTACAGTACAGATCCGGCCCTGGTTTTAGATTTATTGTTGTCGCTATTTCGGAAGCCGAGCACTCACTAGGTAACGATCGAGTGGTCTGTAAATACCGGCTGTGGATTTTGCTTTCGCCTCTACTGACAAATGGCTATAGCAATCCGAACCGATTCGCATTCCACCAAGTTTACTAAGGGTTAATCCCATTGATTAAAAGCTTAGAGTTTCGGATGTTCGTAAGCTTGAACTTCCTATCAAAGTTTATTGGTGTTGGCTGAGTGACCTTTAAATGTAGACGTATCTGCTTTTTGGCGACTAGTTGTGTCGTAGTTAGTTACTTAAAAGACAAGAAAACTAGTTTCTAGCTAAAAGGATACAGTCTACGCTTTTTGGTATGATTACCTATTTTAATTCAGTATGCAGTGCGTACCTATTTGATTTGCAATATTGTTAGCGTGCATTTGCTACGCTGATGCTACGAATAATGCTACGCGCTGGCTACGGACGCTACGTGTAGCGCTACGCCTTTGCTACGCGTAGTACTACGTCATTGCTACGCCGATGTTTATATCGAAACAAAGCTAGCTCACAAAATTTAGATTAGATCACGAAATACAAACACTTAACTTGTCTTTTTAATTTTTTCCAGTAAATACGTAAAAACTTACATAGCACCACGACATTTTCCAAATGAAGAGAGCAGAAACTCTCTGCAATGAAAAAGACTATGTGACATTTTTTAAAATAAAAAAGCATATTAAATACGGATATACTTATCCTTATAAGTTTTCTTTAACAAAATATCAAAGCAGGAAACTAGTAACTGGGCATCGTTAGTACTTTAGCACGGCCACAGCGGCAAAGCAAAGGCGACACTAAAAAGACAAACTCCTGTAAACTTTGAGCTGTTTCACTAACAGTGTCTCATTGCCCAGTGAACCAACGAATCTGAAACTGGAAGATACACCATCGAGGTGGGCGAAAGTTAGAACAAAATTATGCCGAGATCGTCCTTGTAAAGAGTATCGATACAAAACTGTTGACTGAATATAAATTAAGGGTCATTGACACAATAGACGTGGTCTCACCGCCTTTAACTCGGAAGAATTTTATTTTCATTTTAATATTCTTACAAATAAAATGAGTGTTCTTCAAAAATACTTACTATTTCACTATTGTAGTATCTTGCGAGTAGTCAACTGTTCGACAGTTATATTACTTGAACTACGAAAAACATCTATATGGGTATGCGGAACAGGGTGTAAAGTTCACTCGACCTCCATAGAAAATGGAGGATCCTCCAACAGACATGACAGGTGTCATGTCTGGCGGGCAACTGCCCGATGATTCATGTCGGGCCGTTGTATACAGGGTTATTTGTAAAACACCAGCAACCTCTTAAGAGGTCATTGTACTCATCATTATGAACAACTTTTACTATGGGACCAAACCTGAAATCGCGAAAAAAAAATCAGCTGTTCCCTACATTTTGACTAGTTACACGAACATAAATGTAGGGAACAGCTGATTTTTTTTTCGCGATTTCAGGTTTGGTCTCATAGTAAAAGTTGTTCATAATGATGAGTAGATACAATGACCTCTTAAGCGGTTGCTGGTGTTTTACAAATAACCCTGTATATGCTAGTTGCGCGGTAAACTCTGCTTGCGAGATGCTGGATTTTGCGTGACGTGACGTCAATATGACGTGTTGTTCGCATGTGACGTTGTAGATACCGCTACACATCCTTACAGCTACCATACATGCGGTTGACTGTTCAAAGCTTGAAAACATCACTAATTAAATCGGAGGCTTGAATCTTTAAATCTTAGTAACACTGTCGTCAAAACGCCTGAAATAGGCTTTCGACGAACGAAGCTCGCGAGTTTCTATAAAAACAGTCAACTACTGACTTATTGCTTGAATGATCACTAAATCTTGCATCTTTATAGGTCCAAGTCCAATGTATTTGAAAGTTTGAACTCCGGAAAATCTAGTCTTCATATTAATACATTTGATACTTTAAACTCACACAAAATTTTAAATGGACCAGTAAGTCTGTCTATTCATTACTTCATCACGATTAAACCGATCGTTATCAAATTTGACAAGAATAGCCTGAGACCTGAAGAATGACATAGACTAGTTTTTATGTAAGGATACATAAAATGAAGTCGTAAAACTATACATTGAATATTTTTGAGAAAAAAAAATCCGAAGAACTGAGAACCTCCTCCTTTTTTTAAGTCGGTTAAAAAGGTAATATCTACGAGGTGTGGAAACATGTCTCATGCCGAAAATATAGTTTTTACAATTTTTGTCCGTTTGTCTGGATGTATGTTCTGGATTGGCACAAAAACGGCTGAAGGGATTTGAATGAAATTCGGCACACAACCTGGATTAACACGGGGTACTTTTAATATCGATAATACGTTCCCGTGGGATATTTTCCGACATCCACACGGGCAAAGCTGTGGGCAAAATTCGTCCTGAATGTTTGGTTTAAAGAATTTTTATTTCTCATAAGAACATAATACAGATCACTTTATGAGATTTAACTTATAACATAAATTATCGTTGTCTAATGATGAAGCATGCAAATGTAGAAATAAGTAAAATAAGAAATAAGTAAAAACAATTTCGTACCTACAGCTGGCCAATTTGATGGTTATAATGAAATATAAAATTCACGCAGACGAATTCGCGGGCAACAAATAGTATCTGCTCCATAAATTCCCCTATGGCGTCAAGAAAAAAACCTTGATCTTACTTTTAATTAAGTTTTTTTTAGTGTAGTAAATTACTCTTCAGTTGTCTCGCGGTTTTATCGGATAGAATTAATGATTAAAGTTTTTCAAAGTAATTTTAAAACCTTTGTGAGAATATAACTTGAATGTTTTTGGCATTAGATTTGCATGGATTATAATTTAAAATGTTTTGCTGTGATATTCGTCAGTAAAATGTGTGAGAAAAACATAAATCTCATGTTGTTTTTGTAGATTTAAAAGGCTTCAGTACAGCAATCTTGATACAATTTGTTGTCAATGTTTATGGTTCCGAATTGTGCCAACGTTTCTTAATGACCCGCACGAAAATGTTTCGTCCGGGCGAAATAAACGACATACTACTTTTATCTTTGAGTCACTAATTTATATCCTCTATCACTAGTGCCTGTGTTCGAAAATAAAGTTCTAGATTAAGTACTTAACTTAGATTATAATGCTGGCAAAAACAGACGTTTGTCAGCATAATTACATTGTTTATGGCGAAACAAACCTGATTATAAGTAATAATCATAATATTATTACTACTTACAGCTTATTTTGTAAAGGCGATAAATTAATATAACTGAAACAAATATAGTTACAAACATCGTCAAAGAACACGGACTAGTGCTTAAAACTTTTATTGTAACTTATTTGTAGAAAGTTACAACGTTTCGCTATTTATTGGATCAACTAATACAAACGGGAAGTTTCTGTATTACACTATTAGCTCCATACAAAAGTTTATGAAACCCCCATCCAACTACAACTTTTACAGAAAATATTAAATGACAGGGAAAATGAAGCGGAAATTCCTGCGAAACTGCGCACACTGCCATTTTAGTTTATTTTGCTGAACAATCAATCATTTTATGAAAGCAAATAACATTTTTGAAACGCTACAGAAATTGCAGATCGTGTGCGCCTTAGTTGTGAAGCTACATTGTAGAGCAACATTTTAAAAGGGAAGTGTTCTTATTGGATTAGGAAGGATAGTTCAATGTATATACCTTAATTAAACATCGTTCAAGGATTTGAAAAATTACAGTCATGTCTTTCTTATTGGCGGTGAAGGGTACACGATAAAACATTAATTCAGAAAAGGTTAGAGTTAATTCGGATTATTAGTCAATTCGCACGAATTTACTCGTCCGAAAAGTGCGAATCTTCACTTTTAAATAATTAGATTTTTACTATAGGCGACTCGCACGAAGTTAATTTATTTGTGTCAACTCGCACGTTGCGAGCGAATAAATTCGTGCGATTCGACTAATAAGCGGTTATTTCGATCTAATATTTCACCATTATAATATGAAGTGAACATTTCTATGTCTTTCTTGAAATGTTCCGGTAAAGTTAAAAATCGTTAGTACGTCCTTTCTTCCTGGTAGCGGAACTGAACCATCTTAAAGTAGTTAAAAATAATAAAAATTGTAAGAGAAGTTTCAAGGCGTCCGGTAGAAAAAAAACGTCCTATCTGAAAACAAAGAAGTCACAGGAAGATATAAAATAAAGTAAGTTGGCGCGTCCCTCAAATAAAATTGATCCGGTTATAATAATCCTATTTCATAACACGTTGTAGTGAAAATATAAATAAAAAAGATGGTTTGTGCTTATGAACACATGATAGAAGGGAAAACTTACGACTGGAGCCGAGTATTCCCGATTCAGCTTTACCGACTCGATCATGACGATTCAGTTTCGTTCACTGTTCAGAATAAGCGCAAAGTGCGCCATAAGAAGTTTTTACTTTAAAAATATGAAGAGGCCGTTGTCAACAACATAGACTAACACCTGCGGTCTTGATACTTACTTTTTTTTTTTTTTTTTTGTGGATGGGAAATCATCCAATGACCCCTCCTGCTCTGGGTGGAGCAGAAGGGAGTGTCAGACTCTTACTGACTAAAACCCACCCGTGTTCCTTCCTTAGCCCTTTGTGTTCCGGGGTAGCGGTAACCCTTTCGGACAATCCCGCTGCGTCTTGATACTTACTTACATTATGAAGATAATTCTGTCCTTGCAACCTTTTTCTCGTCACAACGTCGTTTGTGTACCTACACGGAGTCAGCCAGCTCTGCTCATTCTCCTTTATGACAAGGTTGTATGATGATGTGTTAAAATTCGAAACTAGAGTTGAGTTATAGCGGGGCGTGCTTAAGTGGTGCGGACGGGACGCGGTAACTTTTAACGATGTGCTGTAAAATATGCTATGTTTGCTCGTCGCGACGGATTCATTTCAATGATTATCGCTTTGACGCTGCTGTAACTTTATCTCGTTTTGCAATCTGTTGAGGAACTTGAAACTATATTTAGGAATTTTAAATACATTCAACATTATATCTATTTTCATTTGGCCTTTATTTTATTAACAATAGCAAAATATTATTATTTTGATTATACACTGTATTTGAAATGAATTATGATTTTATGGGAATCACAGTGTATATCAAATACGATTAAGTATCAAACAATAGAATGCAAAACCTGTTAATGTAATAGATAATTTTTATTTTTCATCATTTTATGAGTTGATCCTATTTGTAACAATATGAAAACATCAACCCATTTCCACCCGTCCTATAACAGGGGCACTAACAATAATAAACTCCAATTAAGAACACAACGAAATTATCAAACAACACATACCTACACGAAATTAATCAAATTATAATTACACAGCACAGAAAAACAAATAAAAGGAAAATATTCGATTATACAAATTATTTCATCAAGCAAAGAGCATTTTCGTGTCGAGTAAAATGCGAAATGACCGTGTTACGTGGGACCAAATTTGCTGAATATTTGCTTTTACCAAAGTATAGCTCACCTTGCTCATAAAAGGGTAGATTACTGGGTTTATCACTCTTTTATTATCTGCCTGGTACTGAAATCTAATTAATCAGCTGTCTTGTGGTAATGTCAACACTTTGTATTGCTCCCATTATAAAATGGTCGTGGTTGGTCCTATAGTCGCAAGCGCGACAGCTGAGCTTGTGGTCCTGAGTTCGTTTCCCTGGTCGGGCAAAGTGTTATTGGGTTTTCCATTGGGAATTTCTTAGTAACAGGCCGGGGTTTGGAAGTTGGCGGTGTGATAGTGTGCCTCGAAAAGCACGTTATGCCGTTGGCCCTGCGCCTGATATACAGGGTGTCCCTGGAATATGGATCAAATCAAATAGGGGCGTGGGCAAAGTCATTTCCAAATTTTTTGATCCTGAGAATGTTGGTGAATTTTTTTACGGATCAAAAGTTATGACCGACTTTTGTTATTTTCAATCACTTTGCATAGTGCTCAAAGAACAAAATCATTTTAAAAAAAACTACCAGGAACTGTCAATTTAAGTTTTTTAGACAGCCCTGATAGTTTTTTTTATGATTTTTTTTCTTTGAGCACTATGCGAAACGATTGAAAAAAATTGGTCACAACTTTTAAACCGTAAAATAACATCGAGAAGGCTGGTCTCCACTGATACCTATTGGTGGCCATGGCCGAAATTCGGTCTGGACGACTAAAATTACTAGTGGACATATAGAAAGGGTTGAGGCGACTAAATTCTCTGCTCGTTAATTGTAGTAATTATGGCGATAACCTCCTTGTCATTAAAACAATTGTTGCCTAATCTTTATAGCTTGCCTACATAGCAAACTTTCTGTGGTACGTTTTTCAATTGGCTTGCGGAACATCACACAAATTCTACCAAGTATCCTCAGTGGTACTAGATTAGGCACTTAACACCCATACTAATAAACGTATTATATCAGATGAATGAACACATCGATTTGTCTTACAGAGGTATGAAGAACAAGGTGTAAAGTTCACTCATACTCTATAGAAAAGGGAGGATCCTCCGATCAGACGGGTGTTGTCTGGCGGGCAACTGCCCGATGATTCGTGACGGGCCGTTGTATCTATGCTACTTGCGCGGTAAACTCTGCTTGCGAGATGCAGGATTTTGTGACGTCAGTATGACGCGTTGTTTGCATGTGGCGTTGTAGATACCGCTACACTCTCTTTCAGTCGTCGGTATATTGACTTTCGAAAGAAGAAGACAAAGCGTTGTGTAACTATACAGACGCTATACAACGTTTATTAGTTAGGGGGTTATTGTTTAATCCTGTAAATGAAGGAAATAACTGTTGTAGGTAGAATTCCCGTGGAGCCACTTGTGGTAGACGTAGACACATTCTTACCTTTGTAAGAGTAAGTCCCGTATTACAGAACGTCACTCAATACTCAAGCATTACTTAAAACTAGATTCAAGCCATTTGATTGGTTGAAACTAGTTTTAAGTAACGCTTGAGTTTTGAGTGACGTTCTGTAATACGGGACTAAGTGTTACATTTGGAATAAACTACGTATTTATATTTGAGTCCTCATAATTTAGGGTAAAAAGGAAATTTTTATTGCTAAATATAAATCCTTTGCTACGACGACGTTGTCTTTATTACTCAGTGGTCCTTACTTTCCGGAAAAGACGAAAGACGAATATAATTTAATTTACGCTTTCAAAATAAAATAGGGTCTAATAAAAAAGCTTTTGAAGTAGTCTCGAAAATATGCTGAAACAAAAGGAATGCGCATAAAATGTCAAAATAAGAAAAAGCGTACTTAATAATAACAATAGGGAAGAGCCTACTTGCGCAGTTTAAAAAAACTGTGAGTGAACAGTGAAGAGAACTGTCCGTCTTTTTGTTATTTAGCCAGTTTATAGAGGACACCCACGTCAGGAACCCTTTTTCAAGAATGTGTCACATTAAATCAGATGTAGATTTAACTGTTTGCACGCGTGAGTGTGCATTGCTTAGTTTTGTAGAAATTAAGCGGTTCTATCTTCAGAGAACAGTCATAGAATAAGTGTAAATAAAATTCTGTATTGTTGACGTAAACACAAAGCATATTTCTACTCAAGTGATATAAGGGAAGCCAGAATTAATAGTGTAATCAATAAATCCATAGAAATGGGATTGCAACAATTGCGGGTTACCCATTTACATTATATTATCTATCTCTGAAGCTCTCATCAGATCTTCCCCTGTGTATTGGACCAACGGGACAGTGTTATCAAAATCAGTTCAGACTTGATGGAAATTGGGAGAAACAAAGATAAAATACGTGTCGATTTATGTAGTTGAGATTGGTTAAAAGTGTTGCAACTGCAGAGTTCAGAACACTCCCATTCAGATTTTATCGTATTTGTATAAAAGATCGTTGCATAAAAGATTGAACGACGTAGTGACAGGGCTGAATCGTATCGAAGAGAAACTCAGACACTCCATATGGAATCTCGAATGTTGGAAGTCCACAATGTGATATTCAAAATATCACTTACTACTAGGTACTGGCGCCTTTTGAACTGTAGTTTAATGTGTGGTGGTTGGCATAACGTTCTCAGAATCATGAATTGTAACCTTTTAATCTCTTTGTTGAACTGAAATTATAAAGAATTGTATTAAGTAAGAATTGTATTTTCTAATTATGTACATTGAATTTGAATACCAAGTGTTCAGTTACTTGGTAAAAAGCATTAAATAATACAGAGCTTTTTTTTTCATAATAACATCGAATTTAATTATGAATAATAATATTATCTGTATTATTATTTCATTCTTCTTTTTCTGTAAAGTATTTCTTATTTTTCTGTTCAAAGAAATATGTCGTTCCTCCCCCTCCCCTTTCATTTTCATGTGCCAACAAAAATCATATTATTAATATCTACGACACTATTACTCGTGGTCCATCGATAAAAAACCTACGTCACACAAAACATCGCTGACTAACGTCTGTTTGTTTACTTGTAAATCACCGCTCTTTAGTATCTGCACTAACGCTATCCATTAAAAGCACTCATCCATCAATGTAACGTGATACCGCTTATAAATAAGCCGCAAAAGCTTGGGGACAGAATAAATCCAACCTAGTACCCGATGGGAACCAAAATCTTCCAATATATCAAATAAGGTTTTTTTCGCCAAAGATTTTCGTGGTCCATCGCGCGGTTCGCACGATTCGGTAGTTTTCACACGAATGAAAGTCGTTGTGGGAACATGAACTGTTTGTCAAGTGTGCCATTGATATTTGTTTTTACCAAAACTTCCTTTTGGTGTACCGAGAAACTTTGTATCCCTATGTACTGTTGTGTCAACATTTTATTTCTATCACGATGTAACACCAGTTGAGTGAGACTACTGCGGTAGGTATATACTTTTCAATGATTTACTTTGTATGTGGTACAAAGTAATTCATTGAAAATTATATGAAAGCTTATATATAAGAATAAGCTCGTCCCGTTAATGCCTACAAATGAGGGAGTGGCCTTTGTCTACGCCGTTTTGTCAGCATCACTCTTCCGCGCTAATGCATCAATCGATCTTAGGCTTGCTACGCAGCCGTATATTTAGTGTCGTAACGTATTTGTAGGAATAATTAATCATTCAGGTAGCTGATTTAAATAGTATAAAAACCCTCGTTACCTCACACGATCCCATTTTATGGGACTAGTCCTGTCGCATAGGTAGTTCAAGTATTAAAAGGGGATAATAATATTTCACCCTGGCGCACAGAATAGATTTTTAAAAGAAAACTCCTCTAAAAGTGTCCATACTTATCTTTAATAGTCGCACATCCGGCCAGTTTTCTGAACCAGAAACTGAATTTTATTACTCGGTACGTTAAACATTTTAAAGTTTTATATTTCGGCCGGTAGAAGCACAGTAACTTAAACGTAAGCGTTCTGTAAAACGATATTCCGTAACAATTTTGTGCACACTGTTAATTGGGTAGAAATACCGCACTTTATTCAATGTTAATTAATTAATTTGGATTGTTTGCAATCGGAATTCCTTGCAATCGCGTTTCAAAATTAAATTTAAAGTGATCCAAGTGAAATACGACATTAATTATAACATCCGTCTGTGCAAGTACAACTGTTTCAACAGTCTGAAACAAAAGCAGTTATATCGGATTACTCTTGTGGGGTTTCAACAAATCTCTAAAAATCTACAAGAAAAATCCAAATCCGCTTACAAATCCCGCAAAACTGAATCGTAGCGTATTATTAATGCCACAAATTCCTTTCGCGCAAACCCTTAGCCGCTTACGATGCCCTTGGGGGACGACAGGATGGCCTCATTCATAGTCAGGAAAGACAATCAGACATTAATTAATGACTGGCTTTATGCAACGAAGGTCATCCGTCAGTAGGCTGACAGTGGACACGCCTCGTCCTATCTAGTTTCGCAATGAGAGTCCCGTCTCCCGTCTTCACTGCAGCCACTAAATCAGTCTCAGATGTTATCCATTACTGTTTCCCCACCACGAAGTTTATAAACCCTTTTAATCACGACGCGATATTGTTTTAAAGAAATTGTTGCCGTGAATCCGGACTGTGTTTTAAAAGTTATATATGGTTACATTTTCCAGAACGTGAATGTATGAAATTATGACCACACTCTAGTTTAAAAGTACTGAGGATATCGTTAGATGACTAAGTATTTGTCAAAAAGAGCGATCAACATCAATCAGTCTGCTGAGCGATGGTCTTAGGTCAGTCTCCCGTTAGTAAAATAAGCACCCGAAGATATCAAATTCAACAAAAACATATCAATTCGCTCTAAAACAAAAGACTGTAGAATATTTCAAATTATTGTTTAGAAAATCAATAATATTGTGATGGTGTTTTGTTTGTACCCCAAAGTTCTCTGTCCGAAACTAACAAGCATATTATTTTTTTTTATTTTATTCGGTTATTCTTACTATTTCGATGGGAGCTTGGATCATGATTCATGACGTAACTCCGTTAGCTGTGAATATTTTGAACCCAGCAGATTCAATAGGAAAATTATTTCATTATTTTCATACGGTTTACGTTCGACTCTACATCAAAGCCTTTAGAGTATGAATTGATACATGGATTTTTCAAACTTGATGAGAATTAAAGAGAAACGTTTCTTGAGAAATTAAGGTCTCAAATATATCAGTGCCCTAGAGAGAGAGAGAGACACACATTGCTTAGCTTTATTCCTTCCTAAATGGACTGAAACCTTTGTAAGTACACTTCTATTTCTTTTTATCACTACTTAGTTACAATTAATCAGCTCCATGAACGCGGTCACATTTAAAAGTATAGATAAAAAGTTTTTACTGAGCGGAAGTAATTTTTTCCCTACTATTTGACTAGAGTTTCCTTTGAAAACGGTCGCCGGTGAATGAAATGGCGTCAAAGAGCTTATTACTATGAAAAGTGCAGATAACCGCCTTTGCGTTGGGATAATTTTATCCATCGTTTCAATTTTTTGCGTGTGGTAATTTGGCCGGTTCCTTGTATTAAGAGAAGTCTTCAAAACTTCCCTGCTTTGAACCTCCTTGGGGTATAAGCGCTTTGCAATTTTCAGAAGGAAAATCTATTTAAAACCCGCAGAGGATCATCGGATTACAAAATACCGTAATATTTTAATGGTCTATTGTTTGCTGGCCTAAATATAAAACACAATTTTGGAGAGACAAATCAATTCGGATAATTCAAGTTTTATTCGACTTCCCCGCAAAATAAAACAGTTGGTAGAGTAGATATTCGGTAATAACAAGGCTATCAAATAACTAGGCTACGCCCGAAAAATCTTGGCATAACATCTATCACTGAGCACAGTCAACGTGATTGGATTCTCACAAAAGGATACCTAATCAAGCGTAGCTAATCAGAGCTTCGGCTGCCTTTGACGAGAAAAGCATAACAAAGCTTGAAGCACATATTAAAGCAATGAATAATCGGGCAAAATGCAGCATAAGCAAAACGTCTTTTGTTCTCTAAATTAAAAGGAATACCCGCCTTGTGTAAAGGAAGGAATTCTTTTTCCGAAGTCAAATAAAAACATTTCCCATTCCACGAAATATAATCTATGAAATTGTACTGAACAGTCAGCTTAATTGGTCTGATTTTATAAATAAATATTTATTGTATTAAGCAGTAGACAGGAGTCCTATGCCTCAGCAGTTGGAACAATATAAGCTGATTATGCTTATATTAAACTTTGTGTGTTGTGTACCCACCCAATCGTAAAATATGACTAAAACATTAGTAATAAAAGCTTGTAAAGGTACTTCATCAACAAAGGCTAAAAGTTTGAAATGCTAAACTAACTGCTAGCGGCTTGTTTTCAATACAATTTTGTAGTTATAGGGTCGTCATCGTCCCGAAATTACCGAAGGCAACTTTTACTATTATCATAGATATCAAACATTTGCTTAAGAGCCTACACTACCTCAGCTAAAATTCACTCTTTATCTCGCTCGCACGATACTGCTCGCGGACTGAGTGAGAGCGAGACAGAGTGCGGTGCTAGGCGGCAGGCAGCGCCAATAGTTTAGGTATTTGCTTTTTACGGTGAAAATAATGGTAATTAAAAAAAAGTAAATAACATAAGACCTGCTTTATAGTTAGTTCGGTTAGTATACAAAGTTTCATGATCTAATTTGAAGTATTTTTTGAATACCAGCGGTTTATTGTTCGGTTTAGAGGTAACTTTGGATTTTTTTTCTATAGAGAAAATTTTATGAAATCGTGTTTTCGTCTAACATAAGACCTAACATTAATCCTCAACTTTACCATTTATTTATTTCAAAATTAATGCTGCAGTATTTTCGACGTAACGGAGGATCATGATAAGCCATTTGAGGTAGTATAGGCCCTTAACCCATCAAACGATCGCCTACTTTCTAGTAGCCGTTTGTATGTACCTAAGCGCTCAATCGCTGGTTCACGCAACATTGTCGTTGTTCCCACTGCTGGGTCAACTTGAGCAACTTAATAGTTTCCTACTGTAAACGTACAAGTAATTTTGAATACAAGAAATCTCCTAGATTCTTAATTTCAACTTTAATTTATCGGGCGAACTTTTTAGAACACTTAGCTTCTTAGCATAGAGAAAAATGCAATTTCCTTGCAAAAAAGTACGTGATTTGATTTCTTTGAAAACACCGTGAAAGTTTCTTCTGACTTATGAATAATTCTGTATATTTGACTAGCTCATACCTACCATACTCGTGTGAATTTTGAATTTAGGTTTTGATGAATGACTATTTTATACAGTTTGACGTGTGCGGTGTTGGATAGAACATCAATCTTTGCTGTCATCTATCAAAAAGGTTATCTACACCTGCCACCTAGGTTTATTACCTGGTCTCATACTAAGGTAATGTAGAGTAACGCTTTAGTTTGCAAATTTTTCTTACTAAAGTTTATTACTTATCCTTAATAAGATTTTTTTTGGAACCACACTATAAGTTCCGGATCTCTTTTAGGTAAAGGGGGATTAATCATACCTAATTTAAACTGACTTTGTACTTAAGATATTTAATAAACATCTATGTTCTTAGCTATAGAAAATCTCATCTTCATATCTTGTTTTTTCTTAATAAAACTCTTCTTATCCTAATGAGGTAATGCAAAGCATTGCAAGTTCTTAATATAGCCCGCACCTTCAGATCTCATGCTTTTTAAGTTTCTTTCATAATTTTAAGATGATTCCGAGTTTCTTACTTTCAAAGAAGACATTGAAAAACTCAAGTAATCTTTAGCGGCGTCGGATTTTATGTACGTACCCAGAAGCCTTCATAAAATGATTTTTATAATAGAAGGTAACATTTTTGTTGTAAAAACCCGTGCACATTATAGAGCTTTAAATTATACCTAAGTATAATTTATAGCTATAATTTATGGCTATACCTAAAATTCACTGAACAATATTGGTAGGTAACTTTTTACAAGCTTTTATTTAACTTGCAATGTTTATCTCTATATAAATAAAGAAATACTGTTCTACACAGTTTTTAAAACCTTTTTTAAATTAAAACAACCAACGTCGTTTCAAATATTTGAAATCAAAATCACACTCGGAAAAGTAAACCAAAATCAAAAACCATTGCAATCTTATACAGGGTTTTTTTTTGCATCATCCGTGCAAGTCTGTTACTTGCACGGTTGATGCAAAAAAAATGTGTTTCTATTGGCACACGACCCAGTCACGGTCGCTTAATCTTCTTTTTTGCTAGCTCCATGTTTTCAGTTAAGTTTTATTGACCCGTTGGGCACACGCGGCCAACCCAATCGATCATTATTGGCTTACCACTCAGCTACGTTTAATTTTGTACTCCACTAACCCGTCTATTTGAGCGTCAAATTGTTTCGAAAAATTTACCCTTCCCTGGATTCGAGATGTTCATTCGGATAACCCTTAATTTGATTGTTTTAACATAGAAAAAATACTACAAATGTCAACGTTTAACGCAGAAAAAGTAGGTACCACGCACAGAAATTCGTATAAAAAAACATAGCCAGTCACTTTCCAAGACTTATATGAACGCTAATAACACGTCTTGTTAAAACAGTAATATTTTAAAGCCAGTTAACGTCCCTCATAATACACGCAATAAGCTCATTAAAAAACTCGCAACGAATATAAATGGCAAAGAAATATCCAGGCGGAGGCAACAAGTCTATTAAATATTCACCACAATAACTGACACATGACAAACAACTCACTTACCGTGATGGCGGTTCACAAGTACTTTTTGCAAACTCTTTAAATATTTACTAAGAAGACAGACTTTAGGCACACAATACACGTACCTGTTACTTGCACAAGGGCATGTAATTAGCTTGCATGCCTTTGTAACATTCACTAATCAGAAGTGGTTAAGGCACACTGACAGAAAGAAAGAAAAAATACAAAAAAGAACAAATTGGTGAAAAATATGCGTCACATTCTCGCAAAACGGCCATCGCTCAGCATAATACTGTGATCCCACGCAAGATAGAGCCAAAGCGCTGGTTATCGTCAACAGTTGCAGCATAAAATGAGACACAAACAGTAAAATAAAAATAATATATTGCGCGTGCAACAGCGTATACGTGATAGAAGTGAAACTTCTTTATTAAAAAATAAAGAATAAGAGTGATTTAGTGTGAGAGACAGAGAGAGTTATATCCTTCTTCTCTCATGTAACAAAATGTGGCTAAACGTGACGCGTCCTTGAAATTTCACTCTCAATTCTCGTCCAGTTATCGAATCATCGCCTAAGAAGTTTCACTTCACAAATAAAATAAATTCACAATACAAGTTACACTGGCATGCAAGTTGCTTGCATATTTTTGTGCAAGTTACAGGCATGTGTATGTACAGCTTTATCCGCTTGAAAATATCATTTTTTGTATAATGCATTCAAGTAATATTGGAGTCGGAGAAACAATGCTTTGAGATGGTAAACTAAGAACGTAGTGAGGCTGAAATATAATTGTAGTGTTCATTATTCTTCGAATATATCAAGCTTTTGTTGTTGGGCGGAAATATGTCTATACTTTATTACATATTTTATCTAAGGTAAACTGACAATATAACATTATTATTATTCATAACATTATACCAATAACGGCGAGTACACAGAAAATAAAGAATGGCGGAGAGTGACATAACTATTAATATTTATATTGTGTGCGTGTATCTGCACGGTGTGGGTGTCTGTAAATGTGTGATGATGTATATATGTCTATGTAAGTGTGGCACTACTGACCTAGCTGAGTATTATAATTTCAAGGAATGGGCGAGGCTGTCCAGGACTTTTATAATTGGTGGCAGGGCTTCCAATCGCAAATATTCTGCAATCTTTTCAAAAAAAACTTTTTGCCCTATCCCCGTTTATTGTTTTTTGTGGTCGTCCACGTTCATAACCAGTAATGATGCCATGACCATTCTCTTTATTTCTCTTTTATTATTCACTTTAATACATATTGCGTTATTCTCTGTCACTCTTTTATCTCTGTTATCTAAACTAATAATGTAAAGAGAAAATATTTATTTTTTTATGTTTTTATGCTTTCACGCTAACGCGTCTGGAACGGATTTGGATGAAATTTGGTACATGTGTAGACCATGACCTGAATTAGGACATAGGATACTTTTAATTCCGATACTCCCACGCGATCGAGACTTACGGTCATATAGCTCACATATCAACTTGGAAAGGGATCGCCTTTCGCCGCGCCGTCAAACAGGCGTCAACCTAACGTAAGCACGTCACCAAAGCGGATCAGCAGCTCCCATACGTTAACTCGGCTAAGGCTAGGCGATGCCGCGCTTATGACTCGCCGACCGCTGATTGATAGTGCTGCAGGCAGGCCGCGGGAGCGGTGAGAGACATAAGCGCGGGGACGAAGAGCCGTAAGCGTGGGAACTGCAAGTTGATCATGCACCGCACCGCGGTTCGTGAGCTTGTCCCGAGGCGAGGCGATTGCGATTAGTGTGCGTTGCAGAAGGGAGTTTCATAGAAAGAATACTGAATGGCTCGAGTTGACACGGTAATGATCCCTTTCCGAGTTGATATGTGCGGGTGTACTGTGGGTGTAACCGCGGAGCGCAGCTAGTATGTTATAATCATAAAGTTTTATGATTTTTCAAGTCCCAATTTTTATAGCGATTGAAGATAATCGTGTAGGACCCATTATCCTCAGATGGCACACATTAGGCTGATATTCAAGCCACAGATCTTTATCGCCACTGTAAAAGTACTATCCAGGATATTAAGCCAATGGGCTAAGATTTTATCAGGCGCAGTTGTTTTAGCAGCCGAGATAATATTATTACAATATTGAACGCACGGGCTGCTACAATAGTAACTCTTTTTCATATAATTAAGGTCACAGACGGACACTGTTACGAGTATTTTTTTATTATTTTTAGTCCTCATCTAGCAAATTGCTATTTAAACTTTAATATGAAAGTTTGTACAGCCCATTACATAAAAGTGGCGGTAATATTTGGACCTTTTGTAGTTAAATAGATAGCTGTTTAGCTGTGGTACGTACAGACGCCAGCACATCATGCTACTATATTCTGTCAAATTTCTTTAGTAGATTTTCAACTTTATCGCTGAAGCACAAGGTCCAAAATTGATTGGGAAAATTTGACAGTTTCGGGTAGCTTGATGTGCTGGCGTCTGTACATGTTATTTTATTCTGGCGTAAGTGGTGATTGTAAATAGAGGTTCATTACAGGAATCATCAGGTCACATAATAGTCCCTGCGCCCTTTTTTTCCGTTAGCTTATTTTGTGTCCCACTGCTGGGCAAGATGGAAACCTTTGCCCTTTTTCCTTCCAAACCGTGTCTTGAGCGATGATCTCTGGCCATGTTGGCCCTGCAAACCTCGCTAAACCGTCACACCACCGTCGCCGTAGTCTACCTCGAAGGGGATGTCCTCCTTCAAGCGTCCAGTGAGTGACGATCTTTGCCCATCTCTCAGGGTGCATTCGCGTGACGTGTCCGGCCCACTCCCACTTCAGCCTGGCTGTTTTTTCTCCAACATCCGCTATGATTCCAGTCCGAAAAAAGGATGGTGCTATCGGTCAAGCATAGCTCCGTATTTCCCTCGCACGAGAATCATGATTGCATTAAAACGTTAAAATACGTTAGTAGTTGTTTGTAGATACGATTAATGCGAAGCTGTATCAAGAAACAATAGTACGAATATAATCTCAAACACACGAATTTCTTTTGAAGAAAACTCCCGTATTATTGACATCGAACACAATTTGTCAAAAACCATTTCATTAGTGCGTGCACGTTCCGGTGTTTCGTGTCGTTTCCAAAAGTTGATTTAAGTACCAACTAAAAAGTTCCAAACTCGCGAAGTAAACAGTCGTTAAATGACTTACACAGCGACAAGAACTGCCGGTGTGTGTTACTTATAAACTAATTAGTTGAGTTTATAATGTGATTATAAGCAACCAACTTAGGTGCACGGGTAAATGTTTCATCATTACAACTGTCACTTATGTATTTGTATTTACTTAAACTACGAGATACCTAAAAGTATTTCCTAATTTAAAGTGCACTGTTGGATTTTCAACGCTTGACTCACCGCCGAGAGTTGAAAATCCAAAAACCCTTAATTGTATTTTGGTGTCGCGTAATGTTAGTGAAAAACGGACATTAGTTTAAAAGGAAACTGCAAACAAATTTTTCAACCAGTATACATTTTATAGGACATCCCGCAGTTTATGTTTTAGCTTTCCTGACCTTTCAACCACTCGGTTCGGGCAATTTTCATGCTATGCCCATTCAAAGGTACGAACTTTAGAGTTCTGAAGCACTTTCTGTTTTTATTCGACTTCAAATTAGTTCGTTCATTTTATTTCTTTACTCATTCATTCGACGTCGGCTTAGCGGGAAATGGAGAGTTATTTACGTCCCTACATGCGTTTGTGGCATCTTGGATATTTCTTGTTAACTTTACTATTTACCATTACTGATTTACTGCGGCTGGGTGACATGTTCCTAACGACAACTGACAAATTCGGCGAACGGATCGACTTTATTTATTTTTTAACAAATACGTTGCCAGCGGGGATCACATAAAACAGAGTTACGCCGTATTTTAGTCGAGCAGTGTGCTGACAATTCGTTTTGCTCTGTCATTGAAAAACAAAATATTGAAAGGCAATAAACCAAAATTTAGTTCGATCATGTTTACACAATTCGGCGCGTTTCATATCCGCTATGGTAGTTATGCGAACTAAAACGTATTACGTTTCTGTGTTTCTATTTACTCGTATGTATTCGGAAAATGTATGGAATACGTAACAAAACACACGAAATATTAGCACCGGTTTGGGCGTGGTTTCATTAGCGGGGTATTCAGCGTTCGAATAAGTCGCTCAATGACTGCCTGCCCTTCTGTTATGGGATGGTTAGGTGGGTATTCTGTTAGTTTCTGTGTAGAACAGTGACTCTTTGAATTATCAGACGATTTACCAACATTTTCAATCCGACGAACCTTACATCTACTTTCCATCATTCCAGGATTACGAAAACTCAGTGGTTTCGCGACCTCCACACGGTCGGAGTCGCAAGCATATCTAGTTAATAACAATGGTAAGTATTTTAATCCCGCGTCCGAAGATTCACCGAAGCCAGGTGTAGCAGGAGCAAACTATTACTACGTCCTTTACGCAGTGACTTACAGTCGCTATTTCTACGTGGACTTCGTACGAGGAATTGCTTAAAAATGCAATAATTCGCCCAAACAGTTACAGCCCACTGGCATATTGCCAACACACATTTGCCTCGAAATGAGCGTATAAGTAGTCTCCACATTGTATAGGTGTTCCTTTCATTGCCAGATCAGTTCCACATAAATATATTTTGTACTTCGCGCCTCTATGGCGTATATCAAGTCTAGAGTTGTTGATGATCGCTGTTGGCTACGTTTGTAGTTCACTTGGCGTCGCAAACTGTTTGCTTTGACACTTTTACATTATGTAGTATGAGTTAGGTTCAATATTTTTTTTAATAAAAAACTTTTTTAAAAAGTCTTGTTTGTGAAACCCCTCTGGCTGCAATCGCAATAAAAAAACATAGGAATAACTAAATTAAAACTTTTTTACAAAAACAACAACGACTTCGAAAAATACACTTCAAAGTGAAAAATAACTTTAATTTTGGAAGTCGGTATCGTAGGCTCCGCATTTTCGTTTTTTGGCGCCGACTTCCGAAGTTATTTTTACTTTGAAGTGTTTTATTTTTGGAAGTTGGTTATTTTTTTTCTAATTTTTTTTTTAATTTTCTCTGTATTGTTGTACCAACCCCATACAAATTCAATGAACACTACTTGCTATGTAAATATCTGTGTCACGAAGTTATTAAAAAAATCATCAATAAGTATAAACTAAGTGGAAAAAATCGTATTACTGAAGATAACCTAAAAACTACCCAAGGAAAGTCAATCTAATTTATATGAGATCACCCCTGAGGCATACCTGATCCATTAAAAACAATACATAGTTATACAATTGCAGCTAAGGTGCATTGAAGAATTGAAGACACCGACTAGAACAATCATCAAAATTCGCATAGAAATATGCAGTATATATTTTATGCATATAACTTCGTAAACAAGAATAATTACCTAATGTAACTTAAACTTAAACCTTCCTGAAAGTATGTAGATCACGTTAATGAAAGAAACATCAAAATTGATTCATTAGTTTTTGCGAAAATAGTGGACATATAAACATACGTACGGGTCGAACACAGAACCTCCTTTTTTGAAGTCGGTTAAAAATCAGTTTAAATTTTACATATTCAGATACTATTACCACTTCCAGATAGGTATAAAAACGTTACCGTTAATAAATTCGTCTAAATTGTGCAATTTCGTAAGCAATTAGCACCAATTTATGTATGTATCTACATGAGTGTGTATCTGACACTGATATATTAACCCAATCTAAGCAATTTACGATTTAGTTATTGCCTAACCATTAAGACACGCTCCATTAAAAGCAATAACGCTCTATATCCTCAGTTATTAAACACATAAATAAAAGTACGAAGCCAAGTTCAAACAAACTGTCAGCTATATTTTACACTATATAATAGTTAGCTATTCCATTAAAATGATTGCAAACCACATTACTCATCTTCATAAACAAATATACACGTTTGCTTTTGCATTATTGGAAATCTGTTTCTATTTTAAATGTGGGAACTACAAATATTAATATAGTTTGTTGATTTCATTTCATAATTATGTTTGGGTGTAATAACACTATCATTGATTCGTCGATAGCTTGCAATCAGTTGGGTTCAGCCATCATCATAGTTTAGTTCAATATGCTAGTAATTCTACTGAATTATTTGTTTTTGATGCGGGTAATGTGTCAGTGTTGCTAAACCATGTTTTTACAAATAAAATTTGCATAAGTCGGCCTCCGCAAACGACACCGCTCGCCGTCGTCACCTGGAGTGACGAACCACCTCAGTGTTGCAACTTTTATCAGCCTTGAGCTCAAGAGGCAACGTTTTTTGGTCGTCTCTACAGCCCTCAATTTCGTGTTGCAAAGTTTTTAAATGGATTTTTTACGTCGCTCTAGAGAAAAACTTACGTATTTTAGTGCTCCATAAAACCATGTGCAAGCTTATCGTTGGTGTAGTTTCAGGACTTTCAAGGTACTCAAATTAATATGTGAATTCGCGTTATCATTAATGGCCGTACTCTAAACGTGTTTGTCTCTCCAGTGTGCTTACAGTTAGTCTATAATTTCAAGCCTCATAAGCTTTTGTACGTCGAGTGTGTTACAATAAAACCTCTCCTTATTCTTTACGTTCACGTTCTCGTCTATAACTCATTCACTAGCTGAAACTTTGGCAACACTTTAAAAGTTACCACCTCCATCTATTCATTTAAAATTCTACATTGTTGAATGGCACAAAATTTTCTCTGCAGCCCCTCTGCGCAGCAAGACTTCTAACCGAATTTACTCCAAGTTTGGCAAAACAAAAAAAAAAAAAACAATCCTGAATATTTTAATACCTGCAAACCTTTGCCTCTGACCTCTTTGAAATTGAATTATGTCTACTTCTAAATTGCAAATTGACTCATTTATTTTTATTCTACTTCGTTACGAATTTCAATCGTTAGATTTTTTGTTTCTTTGTTAGAATATCGTATTTCATTTTGTTCAGTTCTTGTTCAAGACTATTGTTACTTAGGTCTTTGATATTTCCTTTTACTAGTCGCGAGACTTGCGGTATATCCGCATCGTATTTCAATTTGGTTTCCTGTTAGGTAGTACTATTTTTATCTTGTAAATCTGTTGGCAGATAGGTTTTGGATTCTTATCAATATCTACAGTCGTAGTATTGAACAGGTTTTCTGATTCCGTATTCGGTACTGGATTGAATCCAAACAAAACTCCACTGGTTATGTCCATAAACGCGTGTGTGGATGGCATTTCTTACCAATATATTTATTTTGCTGGTATTTACACCGCTCTGTGTCGTTTCGAATCCATCTTCGTAGTACATTTGATAAAAGACTTCGTTTGCATTTAAATTAATGTAAGTCATCGCTTAGGACTTACAATTCATGTCTTGCGTGGCTTATCGTAGGCGGATTTGGTTCTCAATATTTCCTTTTTGAAAATCATTTATATTGTATATACTTAACATAAATAAATTGTTTAACAGAAGAATAACGTGCGTCAATGCAACTCAAAAGCAATTTAGTCCATCGTTCTCTCAGGCAACCACCACGGGAGGCAATTTCAAAAGATTAATAACAATGGAATGGCTTGTGACATCAAAACCACTGTTTCAGTTCAACACTTGGATAATTAATTCCCTTCTCATTTCACTACTTGTTTCCATGACTTTCGAATAGAAGTTGGTTAAATGGCACCGCTTATGTAGTTAAATTATCCTTTTACTTCTGTATTTAGACGAATGAAAAATGTTAAGCTTAGCAGTTGTTTACGGCTTGGCCTATTTCACTGTCAACTGGGCAGAGTAAAGCTTTGGTTATCATCGTAGACACACAGGCTTGGCAATTAAAACTAGCTCTACATTCGTTTGGCTCTACTTTGTCGAAAATATCGCGAAATTATTTTTGCTAGAAGTATGCAAAATCAAGACCTTTTGAGTCGTATAATTTACTATTTCTTTTTACGTAATGTTTAACAGTTCCTGTTACTCTACTTCGTTCGTATATTGAATTTGAGGCAACAAATCGCCTAACAACAATGCTCGTATTTTATCCTAGTGCTACCCTTTTTGATAAAGTCCTGTTTTCCTTTGAACATACTCAATTTTCATACATCGTATCTTAGGATATATTCATTTATTTCTGCTTATTTCATTTGATTATTGTGTTAAGTAAACCCCGTACCCTTTGTGACTAGTCCAGTTCAAATGTTTGTACGAATTTCACTTAGGAAGCGAAGTTTGTTCGCACACTATTCTCTGTTCTTCAACAGTTTCACATTTTAAGTGCCCCACATACGGGCCACGAGCAAACTCACTAGGCTAAGCTTTTGGAATAGTGCTGCTAAGTGCCCCGATGTACTCGAGACATACGGGCTTTAAAAAAAAGTTACGTGGAACGGTAAAGTTCAACTGTATAACTATAAAAATGATCTATAATATGCTATTCACTACTACCACATACATACCAGCCTGTAATATTGTCCCATTGATATTGAAACGATTGCTTAAATAACTTTGAATGCCAATTAATCACAGTGACGAGCAGTCAATTATATATGTATCTTTATCTAACAAGGGTAATAGCAATTTGACTTAGGTAAAGCTTACTTTATAATGGAGGATTCAGAAATAACAATATTTGAAATTTTTTAATAAGCCCTTCCGTCATAGTAAATGGGTCCTTTAAACAAAACTATTACGATCATTATTTTTTCTTCTTTCAAAACTCACTTTGCCTAATCTTTAGCTTCCTCGGGATCTGCTAAAAGTACTTCGACGAGTAAATATATGGCGCTTTCTGGAAGTAAGAGCCAACCTTTATCTCTTTATTATCAAGTTCTTTTCATTGTCAAGTTATTTTATCGTTACACTAGCCTTGAGAAATGTTGCTCCACTGCCAACACTATTTCTTACGCGGGCGCACTAAGCGTAGAAGTGTTCCCATTGTGCTGAAACCTTTGCATAGCCAAGGGAAGTGGACAAACAAATGCTTCCATATCTGAGCCACTATACATAACTTAGACACGTTTCAATGGTTTAAGAAAGATAACTATGGAAGTTTGACTACTTCTTGCTTTTGAATTATTAAGAACTAGCGGCCCGCCCCGGCTTCGCACGAGTAGATATTGGTATTTAACAAAAAAATTATAAACTTTAACACACTTTGGGCAGACTTTCCATACTTAGGACGCTCGATCAAGTCTGCTTTTGACAAAACAAACAATCAAAATCATCCGTTTGGGAGCTATGATACCGCAACTACCCACAGATAGATACACACACACACACATAGATCCACACGTCAAACTTATAACACCCCTCTTTTTGTATCGGGGCTTTAAAAAAAAAATTGTATAATAATAGAAAGATAATTTATATAAGGATTAATATCAAGGTACGAATAATGTGGCCTAGTTTGTACCGGCATTACTATTACATATTTTAACATGAAAAAGTAGTTATTGTGACATAACTGTAATAGTTAGACATATGGTATTTGGGACTTTTTTGTAGAAATTGATGTCCTCTATAAAACTGTAGTACATCACTTTTCTCTATTGTCAATAGTTTTCGCAGTGTACGCGATATAAGGATTTTTTTTGGTATTTTTTTCACACCTTGGGTTATATTATCGAAGTTTTCATACGGATCCCTAACTTTTTTGAAAATATTATTTCGCCCATGTTTATCAGGGATAATGTGGGATTCTAATGGTGAAAGAATTTTTCAAATTGGTCCAATAGTTTCGGAGCCTATTCAATTCAAACAAACAAACAAATAAATCTTTCCTCTTTAATATTAGTGTAGATTGCTTCTTGGCCTTTGTTGGGCAATCAGTACCGTTTATAGGTACTGCTGTTATCATCACGCTCTGTGGATTCTTTTCGTGTCGTAGTATTTTGGCTACTCACTACCCCTCACTGCTATGACATTGAAGACAAGTGTTACTGGTTTATTCATAGTCAAGACATAGCAAAATAGGATTGTGCGATATCTACGCACATGCGTAATACTTCACTCACCCCAAAGGTCAAATGTACCATAAATGTGCAAGTTAAAATGTTTACATGAAACATGTTTTGGTTTACTTTACGCACTTAGGTTATTTACTTAACGAATGCGGGTATTTTACTACCCCCGTTTTAAGACCCGGTTTCCTTTATACCTTTTATTTGTTCGTACGGGCCTTGTTTTGTCGAATATGATAAATGGGCGCCATATTTTTGTGGTTTATATATTATGAGTTATTATGTCAATAGACATGAAAAGGCTTATGTTTACTTTTAAGCCTACTTTTATTTATTATATGTGTACCATCCTTAGAAGAGCAGGGAATCGTCGATTTCAAAACTTATATTTTGTATTTCGTTTTTTTTTTTACTTTTTACCCGTCTACGGGGCAGCAAAAAGGAGGGTTATTGCGTATATAATAAAGAGTATTATTTCTACTGCTCTTTTTTTGTATTCCGAATTGTATCTTTTCTATTTCTTTGTTCAATGTTTTTATCGTCTTCCGTGACTTAGTTTAAGTAAATCTTTGTATACGTACGGCACCACATCGTTAAGTTTCAAACCGTACATCCGGGCATTGGAGCACTTTAAGAATTGGTCGTATTCTTTTATAAAACTTCAATTGAAAACTAAAATAGATGCGCTATTGACATTGGTTTGATTTCAAACTCAAACTCAAAACTTTTATTTCAAACTAGCTGCGCCCCGCGGTTTCACCCGCGTAAGTTTTGATACCGTGGGAATATCGGGATGAAAATTATCCTGTGTGTTATTCTGATGTATAAACTATATTACTGTAAAGTTTCATCAACATCCGTTCAGTAGTTTTTGCGTGAAAGAGTAACAAACATCCATCCATCCACCCTCACAAACTTTCGCATTTATAATATTAGTAGGATATATATATATAATATATATATTGCATTAGTTTAGTAGTAGGAAGTAGGATAGTAGGATAGGATATATCAATTACAGACACTTTTTGAATTGTCAATTTCCTGTTTATTGTTATTTCCTCTTTATTACAAATAAATTAATGCTCTTGTAGATTTTTTTTACAGCGGTTTCTCATACGAGACATTCGTATGAGAAACCGCTGTAAAAAAAATCTACAAGACAAAGTAAGAAGTTTTCCTGTTTGTTTTAATGTACAAACCTGCTATAAAAGTTTACAGTTCCCACGTGGGAAACGAAATGTAAAATTTTCGCTTTGGTACAAAGTCGAGCTGAACATATTCTCATTTTGCATACTCTGATCGAAAGATTAATGATCGTACCATCGAAAAGTCTGAATGTCTAGCTTCAAAACACCATTCATATATACTTTTCACACGATATCCACAAAAAAAGAAAGAAATCGAGTGTCTGGAAACTAATGAAACTATCTCGCAAGTTCTGACGGCGTCGTTTATATAAACTTCTGAATTTGCATGAGTTATATTCTCAGTTTTGATCTTACTCATACCGAAACTTTTGCATGGTCCCTTCATAATTTATTTACTTGTGAAATCGACATCTTATATATTTGTATTAGGATACTTAAATAAACACGCCGAAACTTTTATCATTTTCGCTGACGTACGGTACGGAATGTTCGTGTTTGTCAATCTAACCTTTACCCTTTCTCTGGTTTTTATTATTTCTTTCAACCTTTTCGTATTATTACATAGATTCATTCGCATTATTTTATAACATGCTGGTATCTACAACAGGATATATTTTACTACAAGCGCAGCAAGTGAAGCTAAACTAGATCCTTATTACCTAACGAAGTATAAAATCACTTCACAGGTCGCTCAAACGTAACTGCTCACGACCACCGTTTCCCCGGTACTTAATGAACGTCGAAAATCCTTTGAGAAAACTCTGCTATAACTTTAGTGCACTTAAAAACTTAAGGACTTTCGAGTCCGGACATTGCCTCAGGTTTGTCGAAGAAAATTCTGCCAACATTTTGACAAGAAAAATACATTAGGTGTTGAATGTTTGCATTTTATTCAAGAGGCAAGCACTTACCATGACATTTGTGTGTTTGGCTTTGTATAAGAAACCATCCAAGGGAGTGTTACTTTTGGCGCCATTTCTTGGCTCATGTAATTGCATGGCCTCGTTTAGCTTTATATCAGCAATTCAAACATCACGCTTACACACATAAAAGCTCTACAACACTTTTAGGTACGGAAATTAGATATATGCTATGGTAATAACCAGCGTTGATCAAGTTTTATTACCACATACTTATTTATATCAAATGTACTAAGGATGACTATTTATCCATATAGGCTATATACGTCCATATTTTTATATACATTCAATCTCAGAGCACATTACCCTCCTGTTTGAGTTCGTCGCAATCGATCGTCTCCTTCACATATAAATGTAATTTATGCAATCCCAACCACCATCATTTCATTCCTCAAAAAGAGTTTTTCTCCAAAGTGTTTGCCTTATCTCACCAGACTTTCATCGTTAGATAAGAAGACCAATAACGCAAGACTATTCCCAAATGAAATCTCTCTTTTATTCCGCCCATATTACATGTCGGGCCCAGCACCAAAAGTTGGAATTTCTAAATAAGCAACAACTATTCATAACCCGCTTTATTGTCACGCTAGTACTCGCGTAAATACTCCCCAGAGTTATATTACGACGGCACTACCTACGAAATTATCTTTCTCAGTTAATCACCACACCGTGACAGTGGTTATTACACAAATTAGTGAGATAACTTCAAGGAATGAAGCAATAGAAATAAACAAAAGAGAAACTCGGAAGACTAAGGCCATTACGTGACACGGTAGTAAGAACATGCTTATAAATAAAATATGTATATGGATGTAGATATTTGTAGCTCCGACCATGATTAGAGACACAGTCTCAGCGCAGGAATTTTAGAAAATATAAAATGTAGCAAAGTATAAAATGCACGAAAAATACGAGGGTAATGTCGAGGTATCACGTGGCATAACTCCTTAGAATATATGCAGAGAAGAATTGAAATCTTTATGATTCAGGGTTATCCTCTCATATTTTCTTTGACTGTGTAAGATATTATTTTAAAATGTTTATGCTGTGAGTTTATTCATATATTATTTTGACAACAGACTTATGTTTATGGCCCGTAAACAATAAAATTTGGAAAATCCAAAAGGACTCGACTCATAATGCTCATTTGATCGCATAAAAAAAACTACTTTGAATAAAAGAGACATTTTAAATAGGGTTCCTCCTATGGGAGAAACGAATCTATTAAAAAAATTACTCAATTATTAGATTTTTTTGCTAGCTAGGTACCATGTTTTCAGGTTTCACACTTGATTTCTAAATAAAATCCTGTCAGGATTTTATTTCGAAATATTTTGATATTTTTTTCGTTTCTACTGCATTACATAAATTTTTGAAAAGTACAGATTTAATCTCCATATTATCTATACAATGGTATATAAATTAAGTAAGTTCTGTGTACTAGCAGGAGTACCTATAACAATAGAAACAGTTGCAAAAAGAAGGCGAAAAACGTTTTTCGATCGTACAGCACTCTCTATAAATCTTCGCATTATGATTCTTGCAATAAATATACCTATTTAAAGTTTTATGTTGTCCAATATATTTATGAATTTTAAATACTACTTATAAGCATAAATTATACAACAATTTGACTTTTTAATTAAAACCATAATAAAATTAACTTTTTAACTTTGAACATTTCTCTCACAAGTCATCCCTCATCCCAATTTTGATGAGCATAAAATTATATTTAATAAGTAATGAACATAACTTGTTAATGAGTTTAATAAAAACTTTGTTACGGGGTTTTTGCTAAATTAACTAGCTAAGTATATCTGTTGTAACGACCGACGACACAAGGGAATTTGAACTTTGAACATTTTGATTGCTTTATTATTTGCATTCCTCTTCTATGGAGTTTCATCTTTTATCTCAACGAAAATGTAAATCTTATTAAAGGAGAAGTCTCATCTCCTATAGAAAATTACCCCACGACTGACAGCAAAGAGAAGTGTCTCAAAAAATCGCTAAAAATGAATAAAAAAGAAATACATACTTTCGGTTTCAATCATTACTGGCTAACATACAAAAAAATCGCTGTGAATATTCGTTCAGGGGTAGTATATAAATATTTAGTAAAATCAGCAGATTTAGTTTTAGAACGACTAGAAATGCAATAAAAACATACTACCTACTGGTTTTAATCCTAAGGATGGGTTTCCACTGAAGCGGAGCTGGGCGGAGCGGAGCAGAGACGTGCCGGAATCGACCAATCACAATGGTTGAAATCCTCTTCGCGTCACTCGTCTCATCTGTAATTGGAAGATTGTTGCACGTCTCCGCTCCGCTACGCCCAGCTCTGCTTCAGTGGAAACCCATCCTAACTGGCTAAGATAAGAAAAATTGCTCTGAATATTTTTCAGGGGTAGTAGGTATATAATTTAGTAAGATCTGTAGATTTAGAACGACTAGAAATGCAATAAAAAAAATACATACTTTCAGTTATCATCAAACTAGCTAGCTTAAAAAAAAAAACAACACAACAATGATCATTATGTCTCTCTCACATTTACTATTTCTTTCTGACAGCGAAGAAAGAAACGTAGAGAAGAGAAATTAGAAAGTGGAAGCCTCTGTCTAGGATCATGACGTCATTTTGGTGGAAAAAATAATACCACTTAAAATCCTCTACGTGGCCGCCGTGACCTGTCAAAATCATTCTTATTACTTATATCAGCGTCATTGGTAATAGCAGCATACGGTCCAGATATATTTATACTATACTATAATATTATAAAGCTGAAGAGTTTGTTTGTTTGATAGCTCTAAATCGCTGGAAGTATCGGTTGGATTTATAAAAATCTTTTTGAATTTTATAGCCCAATTCTTGAAGAAGGCTATATGCTATTAAACATCACGCTAGGACCCTTAGGAGTTGAGCAAAAAGAAAAAAGTCCGAAATTTTCGCTAAACGAAAACGAAGTAATAGCGCAGGCAGGCGATGCAACGGGGTGGGTCTGGGTAACAAAAAAATTCATGCGGACCGTATGAACTCTCATTATTGTGTCAATACGACATTCATATAAAAAAGCTGTTTTAATTCTAAAAATGTCTGTAAGACACCTGCTGTTCTAAAACTAAAATCAGATTTTACTAAATAATAAATTACGCCTGAATAAATATACAGAGCAATTTATTTTTATGTTAACCAGTAAGGATTAAAACCGGATTTATATATTTATATTGTACTCAGTTTTAGCGATTTTTTGAGATACTTCTCTTTGCTGGCAGATGTGGGGTATTTTTAAGCCTTCTTCTTTGCGCTCCTTGTATTGTTAAATATTTCACACGAAATTTTTTTATAAAAAAATTACAGATATCAATATCGAATCAATATTCTAGGTACACTTCTCATCTCATCAGGAATTCCAATCGAAGTTTCAATAAATTATTGATCTTCGCTAAAAAGCCCGTAGGCACTAAAAATCCTCGCGTATTTCAAGTTGAAAACGCTTCACCAGAAAACGGAGCAAATTCTAATTTTATACTTTGTGCAACTGCTCCAAAACTTCCAGTGCAAACATTAGACTGTAACCACTTATCCCTCTTAACTGTTGCGATCGCCGAAATAAATACGACTTACCCTTGTTAGTTGGAGCTTTTGTCCAAATATGTCCCTTGGAAGAGTTTAGGTGGATGTTCGTTAACATATTTTCCTATTTGTTTTTTACTTCCCCTAAGGCCTTGTGCTGCGAGTAATTAAGTGGGCAATTTAGGGCATTTTATGTGGTCGGGTCAGGTCATTTGGAATCTTGTTTAAGTAATTAAATTCGCGACAATTTCATACATTTTATGTTTTAATTATCATTTTTGTGAACGTACTCGGACAGGCTCGCCTTGTCGTCTACTGATTTGCATTAGCCATTCCTAATTTTTTTCATATGTATGTAACTTTTCATTCTCTATTTAGTTTTACAATAAAGTGCCGGTCGTTCGACCGTTCTGCAAACGGATTACCATACAGGCTTCAGTTTTTAGCCATGCGGGTTCAACTAACGACGAAAAAGATACGAATTCTGTGTACTACGACAATTGCTTTTACATCGTATCTAGGTTCCGAAATATTTTTTTATTATACCGCTTCCCAACCTTTTTTGTGGAGTTCAAAAGGATCCACACATGTGTGCTCTATATCAAACTCTCAGCAACAATGTTTTTGACTGTTATTTACGTTTTTTTGTATCAAACAACGTGAAAGCATCATCCGACCTTTGTCACAGCTCGCAAACACATTAATAAATCTCCTGAATTGGTTCGTTGGCTCCGTCTACTGTCCTCTGAAGGCTAATAATGTCAGATACTTAGCTTGTTTTTTTCGACTGCCATGGACACAGTCTGAATAGAATGAACATAATAGAATCGATAAAATCCATAGATAACAAGGTAATTTTCTTGAAACATGATGGATGTTATAAAGCTTTCCGATCGTAATTCTTATAAAATCCTAATAAATTTTAACACCCCTTGAGAAATATTAGAAGGGTCATCTTTTTGGATCCACACCCTTACAATGATTTATCGAGCATGTAAAGGTAATGAGCTCATTTCTCGTTTACTTCAACACCCCAGAATCGGTTCTATCATCTGGGCGTTTTATATCTATGATCATCAATGTTGGCATTCTTTGTAACATTTCATTCACTGTCTCAGTTGAAACAATGGTGAAATTCGTTGTTTGTATTTATGATAAAAAAAAGTATTACAAATGTAGCTTTTTCGCGCTTCTTGGGCGGAATATTGCGGTCTTATATCTAGTAGATTTATGGCAACACTTTTACTGTGCTTACGCATAATACCAAAGCGGTGTGTTTGAGCCCTTTTGTGCCAAGTGCCGTAATATGCAGTATTTGTGTTATATCCCATTACTATTTCGTCGGCGTGAAGTGACATTCTTGCGTACGCTGTTTCATTTGTCTAGTGCGGTTGAGCAAATTCGCAATCTCATTGCATGACAAAGCGGTTAGTACCTTTTATCTTGTAGCAACGAAAAGCTATTTATTCTCTTTAGAATTCAATTACGAATCGTTTAGTTTCAATAAACATTTTAACAATCCTTTTAGAGCACGAACATACGACCGGCATTAAGACATAAAAATAAATCGAGACCTTATACAGCGAGAAATTGAGTGTGCCACTGTGCTACCTAAATGGTACTTTGCATTGAATTACGACGAAAGAATATTTTTTTATTGCCAAATTTTGTGACGGCTGTTGTTTATTATGCACCTTTTAGTAACAATAAATTGAGTGGAAACCTGTTTAAACGTTTGTCGTATAATGTGTTGAATTTTTGGTACTGTTTACCATATTTCACAGTAGAAATGAAAAAAAAATCAGTAGTAATATTTCAGTTCAGTTCTAAATCTTTTATCTTCCATTCCCTAAGGAAAAAATAAGTTTATTCACACATTCAAAAACGTTTGTTTAATCTGTGCAATATTTAACCGCTATCAAGATTAAATAAATATAGATAGTTTCGATTTTTATTTTTGAACACTCTGGACATCTAAAAACTAGTGTTCACACCACCTGCTCGCTAACGTCAAATTGTATGTCATGCAAACCATTTAAGTCCTAAGCAAGGCATTTAAGTCCTAGGCTCTAACCGGGCATTACTATTGTACTGAATTTTAATATGACCCGCTGGTCATTAATGAGACTTGGATTTGGAACGTCAACTGAGAAAATCGTATGGAAATATTAAGAAGAAACAAAAATTTTTTTTCTACTAATGTACCTACAGGTCGACCAAAGAGTTTTCACTTCATAAGTAGGTTTTAGTCGCCGTCAACGAACAAAATGATTGGTTACTGTAGCGCGTATACACCCGCATTACAATGTTGGTTTTGATTGACGCTCCATTGACGATATTATCTATTTGTTGTGTTTTTGATGAAAATGCATGAGATTAGATTGAAAAAATCAAAAAAACCCGCAAGCAGTAGATATGTTATTTTAGTTCAATCTAAGATTTGACGCCACCAACTGCATCAGACTGCTTGAAAAATGAAATAGTTTTGAATTTTAGTTGCAGTCGAGTCTAAAGTCCGCCATTTCGATTTTATAAAAACAAAACCTACCTTCGCGACGATAGACACCTCATGTATTGTTTGTTAGGATACTTCGAGGGTATATAAGGAATTCCACATACAAAGATACCACATAGTATGTATTGAATACGCATAAAAACATAACCCAGTCCTGCCACGTAGTCGGGTATGACACTGCGTATAACTAGGTATTCCCCGGTTATTTAACAGTTTCATAAACTACCAATTCGATAATCGAATTAAATTTTATTACCTCGCAGTATGTGTGAAAAGTAGAGAATTGTCCTCGGGTTTATAGGTGTCTTCGTCTTGGGTGCGCTTGATACAAAATAGCGCCCACGACGTGAATAATTTACTATTATCCGATAAGTTTGCTTTAACGCTATTTCAATTCCCCGTGGTTCAGTTTAAGCATATTGAATACGCTGATGACTGAAAATTGCTTTAGCATCATTACCATAAATTTTCAGTGTTTCAGCCGATACATCGACAGAATTGACCAACTAAGCTGTCTAACGGATATTTATGAACACATTGTTTTCATGGCGAATGAACCTGGTTTAGCAATGTTTATAGATACTGATATTCCCTTTATTTTTATTCCAATGCTCAAAACAACTTCATTTGTTATTCGTGCGTGATCAAACAGATCTTACTGGAATGAAAACATATTGATTTTATGAGCTTGTTTTATTGCAAAGCACGTTTAATACTTTTGCTTTCTGTAGTATTTTCTAACGTTCTCATTTCTCTACATCAACATGAAAAGTTTGTTCGTTTCTAGATTTTATGCATTAAAAACTCCCGCAATTCTACGGGCGCCAAAACACAAAATTTTCTGGAAAAAAGTTTTCAAGTTTCTGATAAACGACAAAATTATGCATGCTCTGAGCTTACATTTCATTCTTTTGGTCATACAACTATAAATTAAATGCACGTGTGCTGGAAAAAGCTATAGTAACCACACGAAGCAATTTTTCATCCACAACGTCCAAACATTTACATTGCTTTTTTGATCCTAGTCTTTGCGGAAGTTTATTAACATCTGACTTGTTAGCAGTTCGCTTATACCGCTGCAGCGCTGCCGAGGCGGTATTACGCTGTCACCGACTGTCATACCATCCGACTGCATCGGGCCCGACTCAACTGTAATATCAAAAGGATTTATTGTTGTACGTAACACAACGCCGAGTTTATTTATTGTTTTATCTGTCGAAAGTTTGTTGGCTGTGTCATTTTTTAGTTTTGTAGCTTAAATGTCTGCCTCTGAATTTACTGGTATGTTCTTCTCTCCATTATAATATACAGCTTATTTCTTATTGTATTCGACATTCTTTCCTACATTCAAGTTGCTTATAATACAGCGCTACCTAAATTGGACGATTCGTCTTGTTGGTCGATAACATTGTAATTATTAATAGCTATCCTAACACCAAAGGCCCATTGTTTTTGCGCGATCCTCATGTGGGTGTAGCCTGTAGGTTATGATATATACCTCCCTAAGCAGATATTACATTGTTCAACTATAACAGTAATGCTAGGGATCATAATAGAAATACTCATAAATAAACCAGAAATATTAATGGCATCATTACTTATTTCTTGTAGGTAAAATACATCGCATCGTATTGAAATAACATCTGCCAGATATATCAACCTTCGTTGTATAGGAGGCTTCTCGATAACGCTATCTTGGGAATTGATTCTCTCTTCAGTACCTTTAGCGGAACATCTTTCACCACCTACTTAACAAATTACGACATTCTACAATTGATTTCGAGAGGAAACCCGTCCTTAAATCGTAAGTGAGCACATAAAACAATAAAGTGCGTATCCTCAAGAGGATAAGATACCCTTAAACCGCAGGGTTTGCCGTTTTCAGGATATTTATCGCTAATGTTTTAGTGGGAAACGTCCAAGACGTCTTTCGTGTAGTGACAGGTACCTAAAGGTTTTACTGGTGTTAACATTTTATACCGTAATCCCTCAGCTGAAACACAGGATATACGGTTTGTCAGCTGGGGATTGAAAACGCGCTAAGACAAGCTTTATGTCATCGACTAATACGGGCGTGATAACAAAATTCAATAAACATTTTCATCAAGATATATTTTTTTTATTAGCCCTCTAGTCTCTCTTCTGGGCAAAGGTCTTCCTACTCTCTTTTCACCTGAGTCTTTCCAGAGCTGCCAAGTACCAATCTTTATGAAATTAATATTTTAAAATCAAAAATAAATTCACGACCTTTGTCAATGTAAAGCTTTTAATAGGCTTAAAATAGCTTTTACAAAGTATTTTATATCTAATGTTTGATTGATTTCTTTTTCTCCAGCTCGATAAAATATTTAACGAATGTCCAAAGGGCACGGAACCATTTCAAAATAGATATCCGCTGCTTCTTGATCTTTGTTTAAATGAAATTCAATATCCGTAGCTACATCCTGAATCCCTTCTTAGATCATTACAATGTAGTCTTTATTTTTTCTACGTTTTGTTACATTTTTGCTGCTTTTCTTTTCAGAATATTTCCTTTCGTGATATTTAGTTTTGTTCTTGAACTGATTCAAATTCTTTCTCCGACTGCTTATTGACTAGGTGATTTAGTGCTATGAAAGTCAGTGAAAAGTTTGATAGCTATTTGTAAAATTACTTCTCAGAATATTCAATGAGTAAACGAAAATAAAGACGAAGGATACGAGTATAATGTTTTTTTTTTTTTTCATTGCTAAATAGGCCTGCTCTTACCTTGATTACGCCTGATTGAAAGCGTCGGATGAGGTCTATGATGGAATAGACGTGCTCAGAATACGCCTCTTCACCTTTCTGTCATCGCCTGTTCATCTTTCACATTTTATAAATGTTCTCTAACTAAATATCCAACATTTTGCTGCATGTCTACACCGCTTATTAACAAAAACTTTATTATTTGCATCATAAAATGATATTAATTACAAACGAGAAAGAGATTTATAAGCATTTATTAAATCCTCAGCTGAAAATCAAGTTGATTCCATGTAATTCTGTCAACTATAGGTCAACAATGCACATTGGATTTTCGTTACTCATGTTTAACTTTAAATTTATCACTTAATTGAATTTTCTACTGCAATCATGAAGCAACGAAGCATTCCACGTTAATGAGTAATTCATCAGTCTTCAAATTAAATTGTAAGAATATTCACTTTGTTGTTGATTGTTGATGATGGCGTTTACATTTTCACAAAATGGTTGATTAATCTTGATTTGTAAAATATTTTCAAAATTAAAAGTTCAAGTAAGTACTGTCTTCATCTTCGTCCTGTCTATGGCACCACAGTGAAATGACAAAGACCGGTTTCTGCCGTCATATTGAAAGGATTGGTCACCTAGACTCTGAGTTACCAATTGCTAGGTATCTAGGGTGAGTCGGGCGTTTGGGGGATGGGTACCAATTTCTAACGTTGCTCGGAGAGGCTCCTCCTACGATTGTATTTTATTATTTGATGATATAGTCAGACATATAATATTATTAGTCAAAAGTATAACTTAAATAGTGCACCACGAACAATATGAAAGCTAATACAATCATCAATGCGATTCCTATTTCTTGTCACAATCTGAATACGCTAGAAGCAAAACTTAATCAAGCTACTTTGCTCCTACATTCCTTGCCTCGCAAGTTCTCGTGTTCCAGCAAACCTTTTAAAAATCAAGTCCCTCAGATAGATGAAATTTAAAAGAAATCTCAAGCTTCAAGCGAACTAAAAGATAATGGATTATCTATAGAAAAAGATTTCCGCTTCTGACAACCTCTGACAGAACGTATGACGATATATTCTTAACTTTTTTTAAAAAAATACAGAAGGTTAATATTGTGAAAACTACCATTAATCCATTATTTAGAGAAACAGATGCTACACTACTGCTAAAATATTCTTTTTAGCCCAATTTATTTGGGTCGGCGCTATATATATTTTTCATCCATACTTTCTAATAATATCCAGATCAATGAATGATTTACTAAGACTACACCACATCCTACTTCTATCTGCAGTTATGATAATTAAATCACTGGTAATGATAATTAAATAATCAAGTTACCAACCTAACTCCGGTTAACATGGCAGAATATCTAATAACATGGCGGAAACGTGCTTGTCATTTAGCTCTTTGACTTCGTCTCAACAGGTAACAATTCAATGTACATCGGTGTTATATTGTGACCTAATACATGCTTGACAAACGGATATGGTTAGGGTCTGCTTATCCAGAGATATGTGGGTGTCATGCACAAATTAACATACACGCTGAGTGCTGTCAAACGCGTACCAGAGGACCAGGAACGGATTGAATTAAAACCTGATTGTCGATCAATTGACATACCGGTAGCAATTTCGGGAAACAGAATGCTCTATAGGAGCCTGATTTGATTAAATGGTAGTTTTAAATAGGCAATGGCGCTAACTACAATCCGCTATATGCGTACAATGCGGGTCGTCTAATTTCTAAAAACGGATTTCTCTAACGGGTTGTTTTAAAATAGATTTTTTTTTTTTTAAACGAACCATTTCGCTACGAAGATGCCAAAAATAGTAGCTCATCATCTGCCTAGCCTTTTCCCAAAATATGTTGGGGTCGGCTTCCAGTCTAACCGGATGCAGCTAAGTACCAGTATTTTACATGGAGCGACTGCCTATCTGACCTCCACAACCCAGTTACTGGGCAATACAAAACCCCTTAGTAAGACTGGTTGTCAGACTTTCGGGCTTCTGACTACCCGTAACGACTGTCAAAGATCCACGAATGACAGCCGGGGCCAACGGCTTAACGTGCTTTCCGAGGCACGGAGGAGTCTCGGTATGTAAAGATGGTCACCCATCCACAGACCAATCGTGGCAAGCATAGCTTAACCAGATCGATCGACCTGTGTGGCTGTTATTATTTAGCCACAAGCCCTTCCAAAAATAGTAGCTATCTGATGTTATTTGCATCCACATTTAGACCTTCCTAAAAATGTTGTCATGAAAGAGAAGCTGCTATATTAAGAGTTTATTCATATAGTGTAGCTTTTTACCCCGATCAAAAGAAGTACATTTTAAGTGGCTATCATATCATCATTTGTATTGGAAACTCGATATTGGCTCCGTCTGGACCCAGTGAAGCATGACATTAATCTCAAGTTTCGAATAAAAATATTGGGTCATCGCATCGCAAAATAGAAATAGTATACATCGCGGTTCGCAGTCGTGCAGGTCACATGAATACAATACCAAACCCACTTTACTATCTGATTCGTATGCGAGCTTTTCAATACTCTCTAATGGTTTTATATAGCTCTTGATGCAGCATATAACCCACATTGTATAAATTGAACACTCCAAGCTTGAATCATCCTACGTTTTAAGTCATACTGTCTTATTCCATGAGGCAGTCAAAACCCCATATGGTGCGGTTGTCGGCAAATTGGAAATGCTTGAAGCTCACATCCGCACCACACTGGGCTTAGGAATGGTAATACTGCATAATATAGTACTGCAGATTAATTATATTGTGTGCCAGCATAGCGTAAAAGCCATTAACTTGACTGTTAGCACTAATGTGGACAGTTGCATAACACCTATTGCATTATGTTGATGCAGCTATTTTTGAGAGGAATTGTATTTTTGACTAAATTGTTAATAACTTTGCCTTTCACAGGTCGTAACAAATCCTACCTACAGCATTATACCAGGGAATTAATACGATTATAGTCAGATATAATTCCATCAACAATACCTTTGTTGTCACAGCAAACTGAATTCGATACAACTTTGTTTGGACCCTCGTTATATGGAGTATTGTTCGATTTAATCGCATTATTTGTTTCCTCTGTATTATGCGTTACAAGTAAATTAATGTGACTTGGCTAATTTGCTATTCATTAGTTTCTTTACCGCTTATGTAACTAATGGTATCTTTATTATATTGTATTGTATTTCCTTTAGAAAGAGGAAGTGTCCCTTAAGTGGGTATAAAATTGCAACACATAATTTTCTTCCATTATCCGGTTTGTTCATTCCTTTGTAAAATATTTTATAAGATTACGATAGAACACCAAAATATTTTCCTCATAAATTTCTCAATATTTTTATTTTCTAAAATTTCTTACGATGCGTCAATTTTCTCCCAGTAATTGGTTCTTTTAATTCATGATTTATGTTGTCGCTAGTTGTTTTAAGTGTTTTGTCATCCACTAATTCCTAATTTACACCAGTTCGTGCCCGAATATCAAAATGTATGTTAATTTCCTTATCATCTTCGCACGTATTCGTCACTTTTACTGAAAGCTACTAAATCTGAAAATTAAGCGACAGGATTCATAAGAGATATTCATATAAGCCTCGCTTAGTCAGATTTGCGGTGGAGCGTTAGCACGTAGCGGAGGATTATCTATGTTTTATCCAAATAAACAGAATTCACGAAACAGCTCGGCTACAACAATAGTGGCACTGCACAGTTCCTGCATTACCATACGAATGGGCACTGCTGTTTTTGTGATAGGAATTAGTGTAGCAGTGAATAAAGGGAATTCGCTTGACTGTTTTACTGTTGCATTTACAGTTTTGTTTTAATTATTCAGACATTTCCTGAAGAAAAGTTGTTTTACAAGCAAGTCTGCTGAGATGAAAAGATTTTAGGGAACTTAAAGCTACTTCTGGGCCTTAGACTGAATGGTACCTACAGGTGAAAAGTTTTAACCTCGCTTGTAATTAGTTTAAGTACTTCAACATGAAAGCCATGAATCGCATCTCTCTAATTTATTGTTTGCAAAATTTCTGGTAAAATTACGCATCCAACTTTTGATCATAAAGGCATAATAATTTGTGCCGAAAATAATTAAGGTTCGTTCAATTGCGACGCATAAGTTAAGGAAGCTTTCGTGCAATTACCAGATTATACAAACACATGGCTGTAATTATCAGAAATTAACTTGATAATGCGGTCTGCAGTCAAAGTGAAGTGCGCTACATATATTGCTTCTTAATAATTCAAAGGTATATTCTCGATTAAACTAAAATTAGTTCTGGAATACCTGATTGCTTTTGATGCCGAAAGCATTCCAAGCGCTTCAGATGCCATTGTTATAACTTTAGACATATTAGTCTCCATTACAATAATTTTGAAATTAACTACTGTACTCAAAATAGGTCATAGTTTAAATCACAGTAGATGTGTACCTACCTAACTTATGTCGAGATTAAGTAAAAATGTTGAGTCTACACTGCAAAACATATATTTTTTTAAATCTAAAAATATTACAGTATTTTACCATATGAACCACGCTCTAAATTCCAGACTTAGTCGGCCATGCGTCAGTTTTTTTTTTTTTTTCTAAAATGTATTGGTTGTTGAGCAATTAATACGGATTGAGAGCTTTTCACCGTTCTCGATTCAAAATCTGAGGCAAATTTGTTGCGGTCACGAGTACATTTGGTGGATTATCGGACTGCCGCAATATCGGCATCGGTTGTTGGGGATAAACCAGAAGCCATCCACGGACTCATGCCAAAAGCGCTCAAACGTAAAATGAAAGAGGCTTAGAGTGAAGTGGTGTATGAAAGCAGAAAACATTTTAAATTCCGTTCAATATGCAGCACGTGTCTACTGAATTGAATTTGGATATTAAAATGTTGAAAGTCGAACGTGAAGCTGGAAATTTTGAGAGTTATTAAATTGTTTGAATTATTGTACACATATATCTCCCGATTACGATGAGGTGTTGAATGAAATTTATTACTTGTCACAGCACTGTGTCAAAAAAATATATTTTTATTGTTTCCGAATGATTATGTTTTCAAGGATTTTGAAAGATTTCCTATGTCTATTCAAAATTGGAAATATAATGAGTGGGTTCATAACTTTATTCTAATCCCAAAATCTTGTTCGCAGGCCCTACTCCAGGCGCACGATGTGGTCGCCCGCGAGGTGTACGGCGAAGAATCTATACGAGCATCTTCGCCGCCGGTCAACGGCCGTACCACCGCACCGCCGCCTGAAGATGAAGAGGACACCGAACCGGAATTCGAGAACGTGACCAGGGTGCGCCTCGTGCAGTTCCAAAAGAATACCGACGAACCGATGGTAAGGGTCTTGAAGTCTTGTGGTTAGGGTGTTTTAGTGGTGTAGTTTTTTCTCAAAGGGTTGGCTCAAAATTGTGGTAGACTTAAGAATGTGGAATGAGAGAAGGGTACAGGTCCCTGTGGTAAAAAGTGTAAGCTTATAGAATAGAAAGAAATTATAGAATATTTTAATATATTCATAGTGGTAGTTCATAAAAAGAAGTAACAAAGCGTTACTTCTTTTTATGATCTACTGCTATGAATAGATACTCCAAATCCTTTGACAATCCTAGCATTTAAGATTTTAGGGAACAAATTCAAGTAAATATTTAAGATCCTAAAAAGCAAGACCTACAGAGTTTATCTCGGCCTTTATTTACTTATGCTAAATCCGGCTTAGCATAATGCTTTAAAAATATTTCAAGGTAATTTTTACTTGCTTTTGTTGTTTAATCAGAACTGACAGCCGCGAGACGAGATAAAACGGAACTGAAACATTTTAAACTCCCAAGGGGAAATCCTAAAATCTAAAACAAAAACACGAAGCCGAAACCAGAGGTTTTGTTAAAATAAATATTGACTCCCGTCTCAAAGCGTTTTGTTCTGTTACCCTGGTTAGCAAACACACGAACTGTGAACTCAGTGTTGTGTAGAAACAGGTGCGTGAGTTCAATCGTTGTAGATCAGTGATCATATCCATATCCTTTGAATCGTTTGTACGTGTTTCTGTAACTATACAATTTTCACTATTCTAAAATAGTAATATTTATAAACCCATATTATGGCGTTATGTGATAAGGATTTCTGTTAGGTTTTGCGAGTGGCTTATACAAAGTAGTGATGATAATAAACAATAAATGAAAACACTAACAATACTGATGCATAGGAGTATTTAAGAACTATCAATTACATCCTAACGTTGAAATTAAAAATGTGTTTTTTTTTTATATTAAACAGCATAAAAAATGTAAACAAAAAACAATACATTTTAAATATTGCGGCAACAGCGCGGTGTTATTGACCCAACAAACATATGGCTGAAACCCGAAAAAATGGTGTAAGTGAGTGTGCCAGGTACCTACCCCTTTTTTTTGAGGTTTTTTAAAAAAAACATATTTGTAGTAAGTAATAACTTCCGCATGCATGACTCTTATGTCTCGAGCATAAAGTATAATAATGCAATTTGGCGAAGGTTATTAAACTAGCGATCTGGGCCTCAAGTCTGCTATTACAATAGTGTCAGAATGGTCTATCATTGATTTCATAATTGTTGATTTTGACAAGTTTGGTAATGTACTAATATAATGGCGTCATTACGACTTTCCAATGGTCAACCACAGACACTCCATTGAAAGAAATGGCATAAAATGTTAATCTCGTACATAATGACAAATGAATAAATGTAATGTTTATTGCTATTTCGAACTTCTTACTACTTCAGATTGCAAACACTAATACGTAATACCTATGTGAAAATATATATTAAATGAAATCTAGGATGAAATTTAGTAGTAGTTTTTCTAAGACCATTGTCCGACCAATGATCAACCATTATGAATTTAGCAGATTACGAACTTTGAGCAAAATGACAATGGGATCGTGTTGGAATTACGAATTTATAAAAATAGCAGACTTGGGCCCCTGGCAGCATGTTGTGTTTAACTGCAGATGTCTTTAACCTAGCGGTGCTAGCTTGTTAACAAATACATCATGTAGAAAATTTTAAAAATGGAAAATAATGTCCAGTGACTAAACTATTGGATATATTTGATTGAATTTTTGTATGCACACTGGGAACTTCATTAGGTATACGAAAGGTGTAGGGATGACAATACAATAATATTTATTTTATTGTTTATTGTCATCCCTACTTTATATAAATACATGCTAGATGCTACATGCTTAAATATGGTGCTACGATATGGTACCATATCTTGGCACTATATGTAAGTGCTTTAAGCCCTTTATACACATACGTTTTTCTTGGCGTAAAAAACGGCGGCGGCACTTCGGCATAGCGCCGTCGCCGGAAACCATAGAACCGTGTCATATAAAAGGACCATTTCAGACATCAGTCAACATGGTCTTCATAATATGATCTGACCAAGATTATATCTGGACTTTAAAAGAAACTGCGACCTCTGAATTTGTTTCGGCCTTTCTTATCAGAATAGTCAGGTATGAAACGCCTTCCTCATCTAGCTTATTTTTTTAAATAAAATGACGTGTAAAAGTGATTCCGATATTTTATTTACAGAATAAACAATTTCATTTCATTTCTTACAAGGACATACGATTTTTCTACGGTGCGAAAATACAGTCAAAAATAAAAAAATCAAATCATATAAAAAAAAAATTAACAAAAATAAAAATGAAACAGAAAGTCCTATAGTGAGATATGTCCTCGCTTGGCACTGAAATCACTGTTGTTTTAATATTTATTTACGTCTATGCGGACGAGAGATTTATGGGCAATATTTATAAAAACTTCTATTGCTTAAGTTATCAGTTAAAAAGCTATGTACAGACCAAGTTCAATGATTAATTAGTGATTGAAACATTTCTGGGACAGAAATTGTGTTCCTAGTTTTGTAAATACAGCGTCGCCTACGCTACTTCAATGACGGGATTATTCCAAGAAACTTAAGTAAATCAAAGGCTTTCTCGACATTCAGGAGTTAATCATAAAATTTGCTGTACGTTTTTATTAAAGAATTAATTTTTGTTTGAAGATATCCTTATAATAGAAATAACTAGAATGAAAATGTCACGTGCCAAAAATGTTGAATACATCATATCTGGTGATAAATTATTTGTGTAAAGTTTACACAAATAATTTTTTAAAAGACTTGCAATATTTTTTTTAAACCACAAATGCTCTAACGTAATTAAAATTGCCTTTTACAGGGCATAACACTGAAATTAGCAGACGACGGACGATGCATCGTAGCCCGCATCATGCACGGGGGAATGATACATAGACAAGCTACCCTGCACGTCGGGGACGAGATCAAAGAGATCAACGGCACGCCGGTCGCAAACCAGTCGGTGGCTCAGCTACAGAGAATGCTGGTATGTATTGCGAAAATTACGAAATAAAGGGTATTTGATTAAGAGTTGGAAATTATTTGCCTTTTCGAGCCTTGATATAGTTGAAATTATCTAAGCATTTCTGTAAAATGATAAATGAGAAATTGATGAGACAATTTTAAACAGTTGGTAGATCTCCGCTAACATCAGAATATTATAAATTTATGTATTGTATAACTTCGTTAGGGACAAAATAATATGATTATTTTGCACTGTACAGTACAGTTTTGTACCTATTAAGTTGTGATATATGTGTAAAAATAGAGGTAAGTACGTACTTCGAAAGAACTATCATGTCTTCGATGTAAACATTGTGTGTTTTATTGTCAATTTATTGGAAACATATAAAAATTACAGCGCGAAGCTCGTGGATCGGTGACATTTAAGATCGTGCCCTCATACCGCTCAGCGCCACCACCCTGCGAGGTAATACCTACTTTATGTCTTCCTTATCTAATGCTCATAAGGATTTGATGATATCCTTTAGTTCATCCCAATTTTTGTCAGTGTGGTTTTTAAAACAGTAGATGTAGCTGAGTTTGTATTAATACTAGTTTGAATTAAAATTCAATTAAAGATATACATAAATATTGTTTTTGCAATTAACACGATAGATAGTAGTGTGACTCTAACGCTTGTTTTTACACTAAAAGAATATAGCAAAAGTCGACAAGCGCACACAAATCTTCACGACAATGCTTGTCTTGAAGCATAAAACAATTAGTATTCAAATAGAAGACATTAAAATTTTGTGTTTTTGTTCTAACTAGCTTTTCCGGATAAAGCCTTCGCCCGTGCTAGTAAGTAGCGAGACCAGACCAGTTGCTACTTTGTAATATGTTTATGTTGTTCGTTATATGTTGTGTTATGTTTATGTTATGTTGTCTTGTCACCTGGGCATGGCTGCGCGTCCCCGCGATCTCCTCCGTTTCTGTGCGCTTGTTGTTCTTTTATCATTGCTCCACTCTCACCTCACTCTCTCACCTCACTGTCTCATATCACTATTTCACATATCATGCGTTTCATTATATTCATTTTGTTTGCCGTTGGTTTCTAAAATTACTATATTAACTGCTACTAAATTGGCATTTATCATAATCATTATTTATCCGCATTTTTCATTTATTGTCATTTGCCATTATCGTAACTTCTCACTTTTGTTAGAATGTGTAGCCCCATTCATCAACATCTTCATTAATCATTATTTTTGTCATATTGTTTTTGCGAGAAGATATAAACTTTGTAATTTGTTTTATTTCTTCCAGATTTTTGTGAGAGCGCAATTTGATTATGATCCATTAGAAGATGAATTGATTCCTTGCGCTCAAGCTGGCATCGCTTTCACTACTGGTGACATTCTGCAGGTACAGAAAAAATATAATCATTCACTATTGCATAAATGTTGAGAACGATAATATTTATTAAGTAATGAGAAAATAAGACCTCTTTTAAGAATAAGTTGCAACGAACTTTCAGATCATAAGCAAAGATGACTCCCATTGGTGGCAAGCACGTAAGGACGCGTCCGGTGGCTCAGCCGGTCTTATACCAAGCCCTGAACTCCAGGAATGGAGAGCAGCCTGTGCTGCTGCGGAAAGATCGAACACTGATCAAGGTAATGCATTTATTAGTACCGTAGATAGAAAAAAAATCTAATATCTTTCTTGTTTCGAAGGCATATGGAACTTCAGGCTCTGAGAAATAGGTGCTTTAAATGTTAGAAGTACTATTTTTTTTCGTTTTTTTTTTTCATTTGCATATAAAATTATTTCATGATTCATGAAAATTGATGTTTTACTGTGTTTAGTTTTTGTGCATAGCAGTTTTATTTTTCCGTTCATAGTAAGTTATTAAAAATCGTCTTACAGATCATCCGTTGCTATGTTTGTCTTAGATGCATTTGTGTCGCATCTTTATGAATGTCGTATTCATGTGATTCTCTACTAGATTCTTGATTTAAAATGGTTACTGGTATATGAATCAAAATTATATTGGAGCGCTTACGTTATCAACCGAATTGGCAGTCGTTTTGAAGACACGAAACTACAGTAACCGTTAAACAATGTCAAATACATTACAGTAATTGTCATCTAACATCTCTCTCTATTCTTCCTTTTGTTTAATATTAATAACAGTCTATGATTCATACCTGAAATGAAAAGTAGCTTTATACATATTAATGTCATTATCTACCTAACTTACATTAATTTCGTGTTATGCTTTCAATTTCATCATTGGACGAAGCAGTCGGTATGTAAATTTGCTTTTCTTCCTGTTTTTTTTTTTTTGTTTATGAGTGATACAAGCTCCCATATATGCCAAAATATGCTAATGAAAGTGTACCTAATTCCAATTCTGCATGGTACAAAATCGGGCTAAGATTTCCCAAAGAAGTAGAAACAAGATTATTATATTTGGACTCCTTAATATGTATAACCGCCCATGTATACTGATGAAACGCTCACTCCAATATTTCGTAGTCTTTATAGAATACCGAAAAACATTATTTACAATATCTACTTGTATTACAAAGGGAGTTTGTGTAACCCTAATATTACTGTATTGTCATTATTAGGAAATGATTTGTCAAAATGTATACCTACTCCAGTGAGTTTTGAAGAAAACAATATCATTATGGATCATACAGGATGTAAAAAGACCCATCACGTAGCCGTCTACTATGCATTCTGTACATCAAACTAAGTAACATTGCACAAAAATAATTTCTGGGAAATGAATTTTATTTTTGTTGTGAAATTTTACTGTTTGCGGTAGTGCGCAATGAAAATATTGTGCTTATGGGTGCTCGCAACGGTACGGGGATCGTGGGGGTATTTAAAGTTGTGTTATAACATTAATAACTCGCTTTCGTAAAAAAACGTTCTTCTTTATCCTCCCAGGTATGGTCCAGTACAAAACAATGATCACAATAACGGGGAGTACAAGTGACTCTCAGTTTCATTAAGTGTCTTTTTACATCCATTATTTTGCCCCAGAACCAACTTTATTTATAACTCTTCTATGTTCACTTCGGTCTTTAAAACTGCCTTGAATAGCGCTAGTGGATGATATCAAATGGCCTCTCCACTTCTAGAACAATCAAGTTTCGCAAGTAGAAGCTTACTTCACAAGCAGTTACGACGAGCAATTAACAGTTACGACCAAACTTAAGTATAACTCGTAGATACAGTCGTGAACTTTAATAAAGATAAGGTTCACAGTCTGATCTCAGTCTCAACCTGTCAAAAATACCTCTAATTTCCCGAGATGAGACTGCGACTAGATTTTGAAGGTTTTAAATTACGAGAATTGGCCTTCAAGGTTCACCTCTGTGGACCGGACTATAAAACGTGTGCCCAGTGTCTGTTCGTGTCCTCCAACCCTCACTGGACCCTCAAGCAATCCGTTATCTGTACCTGAGAATTGAACTAAGAAAGTTTCAGTTTTTCTTATTTCCTAAACTTTTGACAAATCATTCCCACTGCGTGTGACCCAAATCGTGTAGATCCGTTACTACCATCCGTTCCGTTTGCATGAACCGTGTTGTAATGTTGTGCGGCTAGGAGCCGAGGGCTGCGTGTCCCATACCGACGGTTGTGAGAACACAGGTATTACCTACGTTTTTAGTTTCTACTGCAGCCGCCTTTTTGCATTGAAGTGAAACTGGTTTTATGGAACTGCGGGTTTTGCCAAAATTAACCCTCTTATTTGTGAAAACTTTTCGGGTCGTCAGAAGTCCGGAAGCGAGTAACTGGATTGTGGAGGTCAAATTGGCCTTAGCTTCATATAAAATACTGGTATTCGGCTGCATCCGGTTAGATTGGAAGCCGATCCCAACGTAGTTGGGAAAAGGCTTGGCAGATGATGATGAGGATTTGTGAAAACTTGTCTTTAACGTTTTAACTTAACGAATAAAGTGGAATGGCAATAAACTATTTATGAATGAAGGGGTTAATAGATCTAAATGTTTCTTTTTTTTGTGAACAAGAGTCCTTTATAAAATATTCTTGGTCTTCTCTGGATAGCTTTGATGAGCGCAATATAATGAACAAAACGTTCTGGTTTTGTGCATATTGTAGTGTTTATATTCGTAGGTGGACTGAGTATATTATAGATATCCAACTATAGCAAGTGATTTGAACACTACAAAATGGACCAAACTTCAGTTAGAGCTTTTCGTAAAACTGGTTTCATATCAAGTGTCGCCTCAAGCTTCGATTTCTAAAAACGTTTGTCTTAGCTATAGACTTGATGTGTATTGGTTGAAGTTTTTTGAGTCGATCTTTAGAGGGTTTCTTTAGATTTCATTATTAACTGTGTTGAGAGATGATGACGGAGTGATCTCCTACATCGTCTTCATTGATTCTTATCTTAACTCGTATTTTAATACGAGAAATGTTCTTAACATACTTATACAACTTTTTGAAATTGAGACAAAGTTATGTTTGTTGACATAACTTTTACATCCTTTCAAGATTCTATACATTAATATTAATAATAATATATTTATATTTATAAATTAATAATTAATTAATTGTTAACTTATTTTTATTTATATTTCATTAATATTTGTTGATTTTTCAATAGAAACGACTTCTCTTTGAAGGAAAATCTCGGTTTCAAAAGGTCTATATTGTGTTTTACTCCAGGTTATAATATTTTAAACGTTATAATGATTTGAATAACTCGCTTTGAAATATCTTTGATGACGATAAGTGCTTTAGATGACGCACATAATGCTGTTTGTCTCTATCAAATTATGCATGTAATACAAAGTTGTTTGTTCAATTATCTGTTAATTTAAAAAAAAAAACATATTTTGTTAAAAGGCACCCCATAAAATATTTTTAAAAGCATGTTTTAACACAAAATAATAATAATAAATAGAAAAAAAATTGGCTTTTAATTTTTATTTTTGGTTGCAACACCAATAAATCCCCTGTTACACGAATTAACTTTTGTTTACTTTCAACTTTGTTTCAGTGAACTGTTCCATATTTGGACGGAAGAAAAAGCAATCGAAAGACAAATATTTAGCGAAACACAACGCTGTTTTCGACCAACTAGACGTCGTTACGTACGAGGAGGTCGTCAAATTACCATGTAAGTACATTTTTATAACATATTTTAATGGAAAATGGCATTGAGCAACACAACTTAATACGTTAAAAGTATCTTAAAAAAATGAAAAAAAAAAAACACAAAGGTTAAAATGACTAGAGTACTCAAATACTTTAGAGAAATCTCAGTCAAAGTGTGAATTTTTGCACGTTAATAAGATTGCTCATATGACTTGTGTACCCGAGTTCTCAGCTTTATCTCTGAGATGGTAACGGTATTTAAAAAAAAAAACCATAGACGACGGTGACCACTTACCATCAGATGGGCCGCCTGATAGTCTGCAGTACATTCAAAGAGGAAGGGCTTCAGGAGTCATAGCCTAACATTAGAGACTTTTTGTCTAGCAGGACATTGCTGATGATAAAGTCCTAATAATCTAATGATGAAGTCAAGCATGTCAGGGCAGCGGGATTGTCCGAAATGGTTACCGGCTATCCCGGAACATAAAGGGCTAAGGAATGAACACGGGTGGGTTTTAGTCAGTAAGAGTCTGACATTTCCTTCTGCTCCACCCAGAGCGGGAGGGGTCATGTGATGATTTCCCATCCTCAAAAAAAAAAAAAAAGCATGACTAAATAACATTCCTCTGGCCAAACCCAACCACGAATCTACAAAATAATTACAATAATAAAATTATCTTCTTCAGCGTTCCAAAGAAAAACCATCGTACTTCTGGGCGCACACGGCGTCGGTCGTCGTCATATAAAGAACACGCTTATCGCACGTCATCCTGATCAATATGCTTATCCAATACCACGTGAGTATCTAATCTGCATTCGCGATTTATTTGCCAAAAATTTAAACTATGAGTTTATGGAAAATTAAGTTTATATCCTACACAATAAAGTTCAGTTTGCATTACAACTTACAACTTCAAACATTTTTATAACTTTTCAATAGTGCTAGTCACTCTAAAATCAACTTAATAACCATTAAAATAAAGTTGATGTTTATTTAACTTGAAATACTTAATATTAATTTTAAACATAAGTTTGAATAGTTCTGCAGTTGTTTGTTAATTCGTGTGACACGCCAGGTTTAACCCCGTGATCTGCTTTAGTTACGTGAAATTACGGGTTTAGAATATTTCTCTTATAGTATTTTTATTTCACGAAGCGACGCGCGCTTTACTCGTGGTTGTCAAGTATACAAATACGCTGTGAATGTGTTTGTAAGCGCAGGAGCTTTCGGTACCGACCGAGACAATGGCGAAGTCGGAAGTGTGTGTGTGTGAGAGAGAGAGAGTGTTATGTGCTGAAGTTATTCATCTTCACGCGCACGTTAACAGTGTGTTTGTACACGTGGTTACGTCGACTAAACACGCGTCGCTTCGTGAGATAAAAATACTGTACTTTATTATCTTTTTCTTAGTGACTAGAAGCTGGTAGGTACCCATAATTTCAGTGAACGAATTAATGATGATACAATTTTATTTTCTCTTTTCAGATACCACGCGACCATCGAGAGCCGATGAAGAGAACGGTCGGAACTACTACTTCGTGACCCACGAAGAAATGATGGCCGACATAGCAGCTAATGAATATTTGGAATATGGTAACTATTCTTTTATTTTATCGTCGTTCCTCTCCGCAGTAAAATTCGAGGAAGCCACATTCTACTAAGGCGATTCCTCGAATCTAGCTACAACTTTTCAAAGGCTGAATATAACATGTTTCTCTGTCAACTTCTTACAAACTTGCATTGTAATCGTCACCTGAACCTCAAACCAGTAGAACACATTTCACAGTGATATCTAATCTCACTCCCAATAAGACATGGATAAGCTTTTCTTTAACCAAAAACAACCATTTCACTCGTGTTTGAATGTTAGTTCTTTGTTCTTCGGCAGTGACGGTCATGTCGCCGTATCTAGATGTCTAAAGCCCTTTGAACACACACGTTTTTCTGACCGTGAAAAACTACGGTTTATTCGCCGTGTGTAGGCACGGTCGTCAGTATTGTATGGCTTACTATGGAAGGTTGTTGACAGACACGTTTTTATTACGGCGCGGTTTATACTCCGTGCTGTAAAGAAACCGTGCCGTGTACAAAAGACTTTTAGCAACAAAAGGATGTTACTCCAGTCTATATCATTTATACATATTGCTCTCTTTTACCAGGTACCCACGAAGACGCGATGTACGGCACAAAACTGGAAACTATACGTCGCATCCATTCAGATCGAAGCATCGCTATACTCGACGTGGAGCCGCAAGCTCTGAAGATATTGCGCACGGCTGAGTTCGCGCCCTACGTCGTGTTCATAGCCGCGCCGCCGCTTAATAATGTTGCTGATGTGAGTATAAACTATAGTATACCGTTGGTAAGCAGTTAAACCTCAGGGCAGGTCGAGCTGACAGAAATAGTTGAACTGCACAGCGCACATGGTTCAAAATTAGTTATCTCTTCAATGCCCTGCCCACTAATAACGTAATACCGAATTGCCTGACCGAGTTTTGCATATTAGTTTGCGCAGACTGCGCGGGGCGGCTCAATATAGTTATTTGCGCGGGCTCAAATTACTATTTCATGCAAATTATCATCTGCCTAGCCTTTTCCCAAATATTTTGGGGTCGGCGTCCAGTCTAACCGGATACAGCTGAATACCAGTATTTTACATAGAATGACTGCTTATCCGACCTCCACAACCCAGTTACTGGGTAATACGATACCCTTTGGTAAGACTGGTTGTCAGACTTTCGGGCTTCTGACGACCCGTAACGACTGTCAAAGATCCACGAATGATAGCCGGGACCAACGGCTTAACGTGCTTTCCGAGGCATAGAGGGGTCTTGGCGTGTAAAAATGGTCACCCATCCACGGACCAACCGCGGCAAGCGTAGCTTAACCTGATCGATCAACCCGGCCGCAAGGGGCGCTCGACGGTGGACGCCATCAAGCGCGTGAGGGCCTTCACGACGGGGGACGCGGTGTCCCGGGGTGGGGTGGTCGTGACGGTGTCACTCGACATCGCCAACGCTTTTAACACCCTGCCCTGGAGTTTCATTGGGGAGGCACTCCGGTATCACCGGGTGCCGACCTACCTTCGTCGAGTAGTCGGGGCGTATCTGACGGACAGAGCCGTCATCTACCCCGGTCGCAACGGGGAATGGAACCGGCGAGAGATGTCGTGCGGTGTCCCGCAGGGATCGGTTCTGGGGCCGCTCCTGTGGGACATCGGTTACGACTGGGTGCTGCGGGCCGATCTCCCTGATGGAGTCAGCGTGGTTTGCTACGCTGACGACACGCTAGTCCTGGCGCAGGGGAGGTCGCATCAGGCGGCGGCCGACGCGATGACACGCGGGATTGCGATAGTCGTTGAGAGGATCCGGCAGTTGGGTCTCGAGGTGGCATTGCACAAGTCCGAGGCCATGTCTTTTCATGGGCCTCGGAACGGGCCGCCTTCGGGATCCCAACTAACGGTAGGAGGGGTTCACATCGGCGTCGAGACAACGATGAGGTACCTGGGTTTCGTCCTCGACAGCCGGTGGAACTTCGTCGAGCACTTCCGACGTTTGGCTCCCAAGCTGGAACGGGCCGGGGCCGCCTTCAAGCGGCTCTTGCCCAACCTGAGGGGGCCAAACGCCTCCTGCCGGAGGCTTTACGCGGGGGTCGTGCGGTCCATGGCCCTGTACGGGGCCCCGGTGTGGGCGCGTTCACTGCGGCGGCGAGCCGCCCACTATTTGAACGCGCCCCAGAAGGTGGTAGCCGTAAGGCTGATCCGGGGGTACCGCACGATCTCGGGCGAGGCGGCAAGCCTCCTTGCCGGACTGCCGCCGTGGGATCTGGAGGCGATAGTCCTCGCGCGCCTGTACGAGTGGCGCGCGGAGGCACTACGCCGGGGGGAAACTCCGCTTCCGCGGCAAATCGCAGCGGAGCGGACCGACCTCCGGCGCGATCTCATGGCGGCATGGAAAGAGCGACTGTCGCAACCCAGCGCAGGGCACGCCGCGATAGCGGCGGTAAGACCCCTCTTTGAGGAGTGGCTAGAGAGGCGCCACGGCGCCCTCACCTACCGCCTGACGCAGGTCCTCGCCGGACACGGGTGTTTCGGGAGGTTCCTGCACACCATCGGGCGGGAGGAAACATAACTGCAGCCAAAATCGACTTTAAATACAACACGTTTAATTGTAATGAATTATTTACTAATAATATTTTTTTCTTTCCAGTACGACGGCTCCTTAGAAGTCTTAGTCCGCGAATCGGAACAACTCCGGCGCACCTACGGCCACTACTTCGACTTAACAATCGTCAACAACGACATTGACGATACGCTCAACCAGCTAGAGTCGGCTTTAGTTCGCCTTCGCTCCACGCCCCAATGGGTGCCCGTCTCCTGGGTCTACTGACAATCTAACGACGAATCTCTGTAAGATACACTAAGGAATAATGGACTTTTGATCAGTTTCAGGTTAATTTTCTTACTAATTTGTTTTTATTATGGACTCACCATTGGCCTTCCAAAAGCGTTTTTTAATGGAAGTTTTTGAATCAACCATGTTCTGTTTCAATTTCATAACAAATCTAGGTATGTACTTAATATATCGATATTTGAAAAGACACATCTCTAGAATAAGATTTCCTGGGTGCACTTCGCAATACAGGACTTTTACAGTCCATATTCCTTTATCTTACACCGATTATGAATAACTATGAAACCAAAGACCAAAGTTTACAACAATGACACCAAAACATCACAGGATATAAGGTATTTAAGATACCTTTTAAGAAGATTTAAGATACTTTAGTGACGTACAACTCTGTTTAGTATTAAGCCGTAAATACACCTGTCTGGAACTTCCACAAAAGTCTGCAAGTAGCCTGTATGTCAATATGCCTTTAAGCTATGGTTTTCTAGAAGAGCGATAGCCGCCAAATAGCGTCTGCAATCTACCGATGAATGACATCACTGAAATGTTATTTGTGAAAGTAAGTTGGTGTGTTTTCCCGAAGAGCGTTTTTGTCACCAAAAAGTCACCCCGCTTCCCAAAGATTTAAATTGCTAGATTTGCCCTCACCGTACTTAGTCACGCCAAAAAGTGTCCATAGCGTCTCCATGACAATCAAGTCAAGTCACTGCGTCATTGTGTGCCAGAGGTGTCAAAAAGAAACAGAAACGCTACTATCTATTGACGTGGTAGGGCGAATCTAACGATTTAAATCGTTGCCACTGCCATCATTTTCATGACACCCTTCACTAAGACCTTTATGCCGGCCATCGGTCTTCTAAGAAACGCTTGACATCTTCTGATTGGTGATCGTCACACTGGCATGCAAGCTACTTGCATGGCTTTGTGCAATTTATAGGCAAGTGTATTAGGTGCTTAAATATTGCATAACAATAGCATTATAAGTACTTTGTTTCACGTTTGATAAGTATATGACACAGTTCTGAATACTTTGCTATCCTATTTTGATTAGAGCAATATAATTCGTAATTAATTAAGTGTTACAATATCTTTGATTGTTTTGTTGTGGTAACAGGTTATGGCTCAATTAATCGATATTACTCTAAATTAGAACGCAACGATTTTGTAAGAATCTATAAGAATGGCAACAGAAGCTAAAGCAAATGGCAGCATTTGTCTTAACACTTTGAGGGATACTAAACCATACAACAATTAAACAAAAACATAACAAAACAGCACAAAGAAACAACAAAATAACAATAAAACTTCTATTGTGTCTCGTTCAGTGTCCTTCAATTGATTAAGGTCGATTTAAACCAAACGAGCGAATACACATTCTATCCCCACTACCAATTTCTTCTGAGCAAGCAGGAACAAAGCATTCTTTCGTTTGTTTATGCATAATGAAATGTCAAAAAAAAAAACTCCTGCGCTTGTTTTGGTTCTAAGTTCGTTATGTTCCTTCCAAAAAGGAAATTGCCTGTCAATGTCACTTTTACATAGAGTAATTTAGGTCACAAAAATCCCCCCCAGAGACCTACAATACAACGTAAGGTTTAAGTAGGTATACGTCACAAAAGAGTTTATAACTCTGCGCTTCTTATTTTATTATGGCAATAATATTATCTACTATTTTATCAAAAGACCTTAATTAATATTATATATTTAACAAGTATTCATTTTGATTATTATTGTGATAAATATAATTGCTTAGTTATTACTCTAAATATTATTAACAGTACTTTATTAAGAGTAACACAAAGTCTAAAATTGCGCTTGCATTGTTAATTTGGTGCATCTTAGCTCAACTTCACGATTACGTGCCAAATGTACTAAAATCGAAAATTACGCAAAAAAATACAATTTTCGAATATATCTGCACTCGACACTACACGATTTTTGGAACAATGTACATATTATACATTAGTACATAATTTATACTTAACAAAAAAAAAACTAATTCTCTAGAAATGTACCGTAGCTCAAAATGTTTACTTCAACATTTAAATTTAAGATCTATTCTACCTTTAGTAAACTATTGTAAAATCTTGTCGTTTTCCAACTAAAGAAGTCGATTTTATTGCACTGTGTGATAGTCTTTAAAAACAATCGTACGGCAACCGATTTAGTAAATTGTAAAAATCGACTAAAACTAATATAAATAGCACCATTAAAACCGTCGCTTTATTAAATCTGGATTGTAATCAATATGCAATTCATAAAATGCTTTCGCCATAAGAAGTACAAAGTAGACCCTGTATAACTCCTGTTGTTGCTATATTTAAACATTTTAGCGTGACCAGTTACTGACACCTGAAATATTGTTATTGTTAGTTTGCAAAGTGGGGTAGAAGTTTCTAGATTTTTTAAAAGAGTATCTGCTATTTTTTGGTATTAAAAACTATCTAACACAGTGCCCTTATATTCCTTAGTTGGAAACCGGTCTATTGACTATATCACAGGATTAGAATTCACAGGGTTGCAAGAATCATGATTAGTCTTTTTTTTTATATAATATAGTTTATATTTAAACTTTTTTATCCGTACTTATTGCTTTTATTGTAAGGGTTCTTTGCAATTCTTCTAATTATAAGTATTTGATTTGATATGGTGCCATGGAAAACTAATGTTATATGAAAATTAAGAAAGGATTGACGAGTTATGTACTCATTTTTATTACTCATTGTTATTGTTTATGAATTTGGATTGTTTTAGACGTTTGTTGCCTATAAAAAAAGAGGTTAGGAAAAGAAGTTACCAATTCGCTCAATGGGAAGTGCGGTCTGACTCTTAGAAGAATGAAAGCATTAGTATAACTTTTGTTTGACTCTTAGAAGAATGAAAGCATTAGTATAAATTTTGTTTTCATTATTCTTGAGCAAGTGAAAGATGGGTTTTTGAATAGTTTGTTTTAAATAAAACGGTTCCGTAACCAAGCCTCAGGGCTCAGGTGTGAGAACCTCATTGTTTTCATACCATGAGGCTAAAGTATGGAACCTTTAGTTCAAGTCCTCCGTGGCGCCATCTATGAATAGTTTTCATTAATGCTTGTGACCAGTAATTTTCTCGATTCTTCTTCAAGTTTGATAGGCGAGTTTAACGAAAAAAGACAATTTCTGATAGTCGTTTTTAAACGACTGGCAACACACAAGGGAACCGCCACATCGAAGTACTTTGTTTTAGTTTTCTTTCACGCCTGGACTAATACATTCCTGTATATAAATATAATAAACAAGTAGTCGAATTTTACTATATAACTCTCACTGTTTCACTATTTTTACTTTTAAATGTAATTAGGCTAAGTAGGGTTTGTTATAAGGGTTGATTATTATTATTAACGGATATTCGTTTTTTAACTATTTTTTTTTTTGTTCATTTATGGAATTACAAGTATAATGTGCATGATTGCTCAATAAATGCTCAGAATAATGAAATGTAGCATCAAATAAATAAAGAATAAATAATAACAAATGAGTGAATGAATGAAAGTAAGTTGATAAAAATAACGGCTAAAAACAAGTCGAAATAATATAATGATGAAAGTGGAAATAATAAATACTAGATGGTACTTTAAATTCAGTACTTTTATACTTGGTATTCCATAAATAATATTACAATGGATTTGTTATTTGTTATTAAATTTGCATTTTTTCATAAGTTTGCAACCACTTATGGCAAACAATTAAATTATAAAATATAAGTAAACTAAGTAAGAAGTTTGGTTTTATAAAAAAATTGTTATTAATATTATCTAGAACTTATAAGTTCGTCTCATCATTTTATAATTACGTTGCTTAGTCTTTCTTCTACTAATGTAAGATAATCAATCAATAGTAAAGAATGTAGTTAAATTAATCATACAATATTGAATTTAAATAGTTATTTATTGTAACGACGACACGATGCGAAACGACGCAAATGGCGAGTAGCACTATTGTCTATGTTTTGTTAAGAATGTTTAATGTTGCCAGTTGAAATATCACAATAATTTATGAAAATACATTTTATAGATCAATTACGTTGCTATTTAAAAAAAATATTATCTTTACACGACATTTAAGATTTTCAAATTGATTTCATAAAGTACAGAAAGTACATTATGTTATATTAATGGAATATTGCGTGCAAAATATAGAGATTTGTTAGTTAAATTCATATTTAATAAAATATAAGAAGTTTTTCTTTTAAAATATTTATTGAAATAGGGTTAGATTTCAAGTTACACTGATTTCTTCGAAAGAAATGTGTAACAATTATGTGAAAAATTAATTGTAAACTCTGATAATAGTATTAATTGAGACATTATGATATTAAATATATTGCTGGAAGCATACAAATGCATGTAACAACACCTTTATTGGAAAGTTACGTCCCATTTTGATTTACACTGTTAACGCAAATATAAAACCGAGTTTAATTTATTAGCATAAAGTTATTGTTTCAAAAATATATATTGTTGGTTTTATTTAATAATAAAATGCTTTATGGTTATTATTAAATCAAATAGCGAATTTATTTAATTTTCTCTATTCTTAGTGGCTAGTGCTGCTCTTGATTGAGTGAGTGTTCGAGATTATATCTCACAGTATATTAATATTATATTATGTATTTAATAATATATTTATCAAAGATCAATTTTAACGATAAAGGCATCACAATAAGCAACACCTGATCCCCATACATTCCATTTCTTTTTTTTTCATGTTTAACTTAAATTATTTTAAAAATTACTAGTGTCACTAAAATGTTATATTAATTTTAATCATGTGATTTTTAATTTAGAATGTGTTACTTCGTTGAATAAGTCATCTTTTTGTGTACTTATTTCAGTTATAGCACTAGGTATCCAAAGGGTTATTTTTCCTGTGGTTTTATGTTCAAACTTATCTTATTTGTGTCACATCAATAAGAATGGTATTCCAAAACAGTAGGTAATATTAAGCGTAATTGAAGTTTAAATGTAAAATCACATGAAATGAACGAAACTTAAACTATAGTTAAATGTAATATCTACCTACTAATTTAATTCTTAAATTGTAATGTTTGGTTTAAGTCGATTCGTACTTTCATGCTCATTTGGATGATCCAAATCGACTTAATTCTTACATGTATCCATAAAATACAATTAATGAATTTAATGTACCGGTACGAAATCAAAACACTAGAAATAAAAACTGACGAAATGTGGTTTTTATCTGATTCAAATAAAGATGACTGACGTAAAATCTTATTATAATAACTGTTAACAATTGAATAAACGGCACAAAATATTCACTTGTTTTATTTATGTTTATCCATTTTATTCTTCAGGAATTCTCCTCATAGACCGTGGCTATAAGCTCGTTAGCAGCCAGCAGCGCCATTCTAATAAAGTTCAGCGCACACGCCATACGTTTTGACTCGTATGGCGTGACGGTAAAGGGCATGACGTTCTCATAAATCCACAGACACATTACTGTGTTGTGACTCTGGATACACCAATCAAACGAATCTCTTCAGGACTACGTCAAATCACAAAGAGTTGTTATTGGCTAAAACTGCTTCAGAAGGCGTCACGATACGGCACAACACATAAACATGAATCCAGCTTAATTTATGATGTCGTCATATATATTTATATATTTCACATCTGCCGCGGTGCCGCCCTGTGACGGCCACATTTTTATCGAATGAGTGATGCTGCAATCGATAAAATTCTAATAAAAATCATTGTGGTATTCATAATGAGGCTGGAAACGTGTTTGTGGCCGCTATAAAAAAAAGGTTGAGAATGGCTGGTCTAAACTGATATTTTTTACGGTCAGAAATATTGGTTCGCGAGGTCCCGAAATGCGCGTGGCCCGTAGCATTTGCTACTCTTGCTACGTGGTTAAATTCGCCACTGCTCTCAACTGCGTAGACTTAGTAGTAATGGGGTCACGGTTTTCAGTTTTTGAACAAAACCCAAAAAAAAAGTTAAGTAACTTGTAAATGGAAGTCAATTAGGTTCTTAGCAAACATGCTGCTTTTAGTATCAGCTAGGAGAGATCACAGTAGAAGCATCTTAGTGACTCTGTGATATGTAACTACAGCAAAATCATACGTTTCAGCAACAACTTCGACGCTGCATCGTTTTTCAACGACTCTTAACTTAGAGCTCATTTGCTTTAGCGAGCTTCAGAAAGACGACTTAATTATTGCTAATCGCAGATACTGGCAGTAGCAAGTCTCCTGGCCTTTATTCATGTTAGGCCTGAAGTTTCGAGCGCCATTTTTTTTGCCTTAAGTTAATTAGGTACTTTGAGTAACTAAAAGAAATATAATATTGCAAAATTAGTCCCTCACCATTTTAATTGTTACAAACTTTTTCATAACTTCATACGGTTCGGTTTTGGGTTTTGGTTTCGGCCGAAACTATAACCTACCAACCTGGACTACAAAAAAATAAAAAAACAGTTTGTTCGACGTCACGGGACGAAACATCGATAGCTCGCTACACAGCACTCAGCCCTTGCAGTTTTAATCCCAAACGGTACCCACTTAATTTATGCGATTTACTCGTACGATTAGTTCCCCTGAATGCATCACAGTACTTGGTTATTCTTCTTTCACATCCTGGATATGAGGACCAATAAGCCATCAATCATTAAGACTGTGCCGACCCTACAGTGGCGCCCTCATCGTTTGTTTGGTTATTTCATACAATTTAGAATGAAAATGCAGAAAATAAGCACGTTAAGTTGTGCTTCACAAGATTATACGTTAATATTATTATAAAAGGTAGTTTTATATTGTTTAGTTTCATTATAATCCTTAAAACGAATAAAAGTGGCCACTATATTCCGTTTTAAGGATTATGATAAAACTAAACAATATAAAACTACCGCTTCTAATAATATTAACGTATAATCTTGTGAAGCACAACTTAACGTGCTTGTTTTCTGCATTTTCATTCTAAATTGTATGAAATAACCAAACAAACGATGAGGGCGCCACTGTAGGGTCGGCACAGTCTTAACAATAGAGGGGCAATAATCTCGTAATTAGAACGTTCACAGTCATCTACTGAGATGACTGTGAACGTTCTAATTACGAGATTATTGCCAGATTGAGACTGCTCAATCTGTCAAAAATCCTTATATTTTGAAAAGTATTTGACATTTGTTTGTCGCTGAGATGAGACTGCGACTATGGTCCGCGCGGAACTAGTTGGCCGCGCCTTAGGTATGTGAGCGGTGGGACGGAGGGGCGGGGGCAAATTACTCCAAAATTCACAAATTATATCCACAGCTCAAGAGCATCTGACAGTTGACGTACCCAACTTTGGTACCAAACAGTGAGAGGATAAAATGGCGACCGGCCGCAAATAGGTATTTCAGTGACGCTAGGAATGAAGGATTGCCATTATAGTCACTGTCAAAAACACTGTTATCCTTTTTCACATATGCAAAATTAAGAAAATTAAAAAGGGACGGCAATATTTTTATGATTTTGGCGTCGATAAGCCTCATATTTGTATAACTGTGTTTTTCTATAGTCAAACATTTCGGGTCCTGATGTATATGTTAAGGCATTATAGCCTTCTTGTTAATATCTATGCTTGTCATAGATACCGGTTACGGTGTATGAAAAATATATATTGTTGATGTGTGACAAGTAATGTCTTACGAATATATTTAGCGCAGTTCATTCTATAGATTCTGTTTTAATGACTCCTTATTCATACCTAAAGTATCCACATCTTTAATATGGTTTTTTTTTTTTTCTTTTTTTCGAATCTTACGTTATCTGAAAGGCACAGTAGACAAAGGAATAGTTTATACAAACGATAAAACTCTTGGTTTAGAGTGCTACAGCGATGCCGATCATGGTGGTGATGAAAACACAGGGCGCTCCACTACTGGAATGCTATGTTTGTATGCAGGAGAACCAATTTCATGGCAGAGCAAACGACAATCTACCGTTGCTATTTCATCGACCGAAGCAGAGATAGTCGCTGCCAGTGAAACTGCACGAGAGATCATATGGCTAAAGAGGATCTTGAAAGACATCACAGATGAGGATTGTCCAACAAGCCTATGCATCGACAATGAGTCTGCAATCAGACTAGCCAAGAATCCACCGCATGAATATCATCAGCGGACAAAGCACATACGTATAAGAGCGTTCTTTATACGAGAATGTGTTACAGATGGCATATTAGAAGTATGCAAAGTCCCTGCGACTCGGCAGCTTGCTGACATGCTAACGAAGCCCCTTTATGGACCCAGGATTCTGGAACTCTGCAAGATGGCAGGCATTCAAAACAGAGCCGGATGTTAAGGCATTATAGCCTTCTTGTTAATATCTATGCTTGTCATAGATACCGGTTACGGTGTATGAAAAATATATATTGTTGATGTGTGACAAGTTATGTCTTACGAATATATTTAGCGCTGTTCATTCTATAGATTCTGTTTTAATGACTCCTTATTCATACCTAAAGTATCCACATCTTTAATAGTATAGTCTAAGGCCCGTATTACAGAACGTCACTCAATACTCAGGCATTACTTAAAACTAGATTCAAGCCATTTGATTGGTTGAAACTAATTTTAATGCTTGAGTATTGAGTGACGTTCTGTAATACGGGATTAGGATTTGACCACTTTTGACACCATTTGACATTGACACATTCACGCTTGACATTGACAGATGGGTTTTCTATCTGTGCTGTGGTAGTGGCTGGCTTAGCTTGTGTGCGAGAAATTATTTATTTTTCTCTTTTAAAAATTGTTACTTATCATAAAGTAAAACGGTGAATACAAAGAGCACAAAATGGATAAAAGAGAACGTCGTTCTAATGCGGGTAACCTTCTAGCTAAAGTGCTGGACGAAGAGGAAGAGGATGAATTTTACACAACAACTTACGGAGGCTTTCAAGAAACGGAGGAAGACATCGATTATAAGTATGTTATTTTACATCATATTTGCCGTTAGGAGCCTTAAATGTGCTAAACTTAAACCTTATTTACGTAGCTCGTAAAGGAACAGTGCTATTGTCGTTTGTCGTCAACATTGGTAATTGGTTGTTGCACTAACAAAACAGTTCAAACAGATTTTCCCGCTACCAATAATATGATGCCCATAATCTTTTTTTACGATACCTTTGGACAGATCATTATTGGTGAACAACTGTATTTCATTGCAGTAAATACATTAACAACAGTACCATAAAGCACTCAATGGCTGTGCCGAACAAAACAAATTAATGGAATATTTTGAGTGAACATTACATTGCTTGTTTTGTTCAGTCAAAAAATTTAGCTACATACTTTTTGATATAGAGACATGTTATTTATGTCATATTTCTAACAAAATAAATAGACCATTGCTATAGAAGAATTCTGCAGAACCAGCTTAACTCTGTCATATTGGAAGAATAAGAACTAATAGCTTTTTACTGTATTTGTAGGCAAGAAAAGGAAATAGATGATGAAGTGGACTCAGATTTTAGTATTGATGAGAATGATGAACCAAAGTCTGATGATGATGACACTGAAGAGAAACAAAAAAGGGCAACGGGTACTAAAGTCTATAAGGTGAGATTTCTTATGATAATTACTAGCTTTTCCCTGCAACTTTGTTTGCATGGAAGTCATAAGATATGCGATGCTTATACAAGCTCAACTGTGATTAATGAGAAACAATTACATTTTCTATTGTTATAAATCAAATTTTGATTTCCCAAAATCGAGAGGCTATTAAAATGACAGCCACATTTTTTTAAAACTCTTTGTTGCTATTACTTTGTTTTTGCTAAGGAATCTTTTTTACTTATTGTATGGCTCCTATAGGCCCTAGCGTGATGTTAAATACCCTATAGCTTTCCGCAAGAATTAGGTTATCAAATGCAACAATATTTTTTCAAAATCGACTGACAGTTCCAGACATTAGCACATTCAAACAAACAAGCTTTATTATTATTAGTATATAGATAACCCCTTTTGGAATTAGATACTTGGGTAGTTCTAGTACTACTGAAAATTCTTAATAAATTAATCTTATTTGAAGAAAGAAATTATAATATATATAAAATTATTGTACAGAGGCCAGCACATCAAGCTACCCCAATCTGTCAGATTTTCTCAATTGAATATGAACCTTATTCCTTTGTGCTAAAGTTGAAAATCTATCGAAGAAATTTGACAGATTGGGGTAGGTTGACCTGCTGGCATCTGTACAACATATAAAATGACGGCATACTGAGGTAACAAACATAAAAAAAAATACAACCGAATTGAGAACCTCATCCTTTTTGGAAATCAGTTAAAAATATGGAAAAATACTCAATCATAACATAACATCACACCTGTGACCCGAACGCTACGACAAAAGTTTACCTACAGTATACCGACATTTCGCCAATTAGGTTTAAGTCTCATGTAATGGTGGGCGAGCTTGTTGCCATCAACCAAGCTCGAATCCAGACTGGCCTGCAACTTAGAAATTCCTGACGGAAAAACCCAGTAACACTTTCGTCAGTTGTGTTGGATTGCCGTCCCATCGGACTATGGATACACTTGTGCACTACAAATATCTCCCGCATAGATGGCTAGCAGCCGCATAGGTCGATCGATCAGGTTAAGCTATGCTTTCCGCGGTTGGTCTGTGGATAGGTGATCATCTTTACATACCGAGACCCCTCCGGGCCTCGGAAAGCATTAAGCTGTTGGTCCCGGCTGTCATTCGTGGGTCTTTGACAGTCATTACGGGTAGTTAGAAGCCCGAAAGTCTGACAACCACTCTTACCAAGGGGTATAGTATTACCCAGTAACTGGGTTATTGTTCGGAGATCAGCCACAATAATGTCATTCTGGTTTTTGTTTGACAATACAGCTATTGCCTTAGAACCCTTCTATCCTGCTTATTTTTTTAAATAAGCCATTAATATCCCGGGTCGAGCGTCGGTGACCATTTCGACACCCTTTGCATGACAACATCCTTGTGCCACAAAGGCTGAAAAGCCGAAACAGTTTTTTAAAGTGTGTCGTCCCGCTCACTGAAGAACCATCACAAGAGAGACTGAAGTTGTGGCGAGACAGTGCTTCCTTACCCAAACCGTTCGTTCCACCCTCTGAAGTCCTCCCACCTGGACATGAGTTACCTTGGGTAACTTGGAAGTCTCTAAACAGACTCCGGACCCAGGTTGGCAGAAGCAAGGAAAACTTGTTCAGGTGGAGATTCATAGACGACTCCGCCTTGGAGTGTAAATGTGGTGCTGTTCCACAAACGATGGGACATTTAGTATCGTGTCCTGCATGTCCAGTCAGTTGCACGTTACAAGAACTGATGGACGCTGGTGATGGCGCCAAACAAGTAGCCGAATTCTGGGCCGAGTCCATTTAGATTGCTATCGACACGCTAAGAAGAAGATCCCGGGTAAAGGCCTCCCCACTCTCTTTCCACCTCTCTCTGTCCAGGACCAATCTTTATTTAAGAAGTCCAGCTCTCCCACCATCTCCGTCTAGGCCTGCCGTGACGTTGTTTGCCTTGCTTATGAGTTCTGTATATTGTATTTCAACCTCTCCTATGTTTTAGGATCCTAACAGAAAGAAAAGACCGGGAGGTTCTGAACCAGGCCCGTCTTTGGGTGATAAAGTGAAAAAAGCAAATGACAGAAAACCAAAGGACCAAAAGGAGTCACAGCCTAAACTGGAGAAAATTGAAAAGATTGAAAAGGCTGAAAGAATACCGCTTGACTCATCTATAGGTAGGTTAAATACTTTTTATTATATTCATATTGCTGGTAAGCTATGTTTTGCAGTGGATGTTTACTTTCCACAATGAATGATACTAGGACCTAAAGTCTATTCAAACTTATGTTTCAAATTAATATTATTTCAAGTTAAAGATATATCAACGTTATTTTAATGGTAAGTAAGTAGATTTCAGAGTGACTAGCACTATTGAAACAGTTATAAAAATGTTTGAAATTTTAGCATAAACTGAACTTTATTGTGTAGATCTGTAGGATTTAAAGTTATTTTTCCATAAACTCATATTAATTTGTTTACATTTTTGCTAAATAAATCGCAAATGCAGATTCGGCTAACTTCGGAGTCCAAATTTTGATTTGTTACATGTTCTGAATCACCCAATTTTAAAATTTTTAGTTGCTTATTAAAAAAAAAAAATTGCAGTTTGATATGTTTAGACCGCGTTGGTATTGTCCTTTTGGAAGTGATTTTTTTTATGAAAATTGATGAAAAATTACTATGCTACAGGGCCTAAAATTATGTGCTGTGTATTCATAGTAACAAGTTGCGCGTCAATATCCCTTCCGCCCTTTATTGGTGTTTCATTTTTATGCTTCCATACCTTAAATGGAAAATTGGAACACTTATAAGATCACTTTGTTGTTCGTCTGTGTGTCCATCAGTCCTTTATCTTAGGAACGCTTGGAGTTATCAAGCTAAAATTAATATCAAATACTCAGGCTGCAATCCCTTGAAGGCCTTGAAGCAGTGAAAAAATCAAACTTCTAAGCCAACGCAATCAAAAGATACGGGCGTATATTATGTTACGAAATCAAAACCTATGGGGTACTTCCCGTTGACAAAGAATCATGAAATTTGGCAATGTCATATAGCAGAAGTAAAGGAAAAAATCCTAAAACCGTAAATTTGTGATTAACCTACCTTACAAAAAAAAAAAATTAAAACTATTTACATACTTACGGAGCCCTAGGTGCGCGAGTCTCTCTCCTTGACCGTTTTTTTTTTGTTCAGTATGATAGATAAATCTTTAATGTCATTTTGTTGTATACAGCAATTTTATTTACTTTGCATCTGTGTTCTAAATTCCTTTTTTTAACAGATTATTTGTTCAAAAAATTTTATTTGTAATTGGATATCTTCAAAAAAAAAAAAAATTAATATATCTTCTGACATCTGATTTCAGAGCGTAAATCAATTAGGCAGAGTACAGCAGTGAAGTCAGCAGAAACACAACAAAGAATTAAGATCAGGTCAGAATTGAAGAAAAAGAAGCCAAAGAAAGTTGAAGACAGGGTGCTAACACAGGAGGAATTGTTAGAGGAAGCACTTATTACAGAAAAAGAGAATCTTAAAAGCTTAGGTATGATACTTTGTATATTCAATATTGTCAACCCATGATTTACTTAGGTAATAATGGTAACATGGGCTGGTGTCTGGCAATTCCACATCGCCCATTGATGTGGAATTGTGGACACCAGCCCGTTTTTCGTACGATTCATGATATACAAGGAGTGGCGTAAATCTATACTAATATTATAAAGCTGAAGAGTTTGTTTGTTTGAACGCGCTAATCTCAGGAACTACTGGTCCGATTTGAAAAACTCTTTCAGTGTTAGATAGCCCATTCATCGAGGAAGGCTATATATCATCATGCTAAAACCAATAGGAGCGGAGCAACAATGAAGAATGTTTCAAAATCGGGGGATTTTTTTCCTATTGAGAGATTCCGCTGCGTGAACTGCGTAAACGGTTAAAGTTTCGCAAAAATCATATATGACAGAATTGTTCCCCTTTAAAAGCTTTAAAAAAAAGTCCGCGACAGCATATATCTATCTTTTAAGGTTAGCTCACTATAACCTCTTTTATGCTAACCAAATTTGTTCCAAAATAAGGCATTATTTGCGAAGGTGTTTTTATAACCGCCTGAATGGCGCGCGCTTGAAAGTGGACGCGAAACGAAACGTAACCAACAAAATGTCCGCACGGCCGAAAGTTACCACGAACGTTTTAAATCACTGTAATTTTGTTTTTAGAGCTACAACTTTCGTTTTATTTTTATTCGATAGTAAAATTAACGTAGTTTAATACGCAAAACATTCTGAGGCTAAAACGGGTCTACGAAATGTGAAATATATAGGTTGAAAATGAAAGAGGAATAACGTTGTCGTGCGGTCGACGGGCGGTCCGGTGATATTATTTTTATCGTATTTCAACACGCCCGTACTACATCAAACATTTGTATGCGATTTACGAAATCTGATCGCCGTTCATTGGACTGGATAAACATGGTATTAATCCTTATCCAAATAAATACGTTATTCATCACATGTATTTAATTTTGAACAAAATTGCCTCTGACATCATTTGATTTCAATGTATATCTTAGGAGATATCATAGTTTTAAAATAATACTAATAATAAAGCTGAAGAGTTTGTTTGTTTGAAACATGCCCATGGCTCCGCCACTTGCGGTGCCTGAAGCGGACCACGCGGACGACGACGACATCCCTGAAGTGACCGGGGTAGATCTGAGAGTGGCGGTAAATAGGCTGAAGGCCAAAAATACCGCCCCAGGACCCGACGGCTTGCCGGGTAAGGCCTGGGTCCTGGCCTCAGGGGCTCTCGGGCCCCGACTAGAGGCGCTCTTAAGCGCATGCATGGAGAGGGGCCAGTTTCCACTCCGCTGGAAGACGGGGAAGCTGGTCCTCATACAGAAGCCAGGGCGCCCTGCGGACTCTCCGTCCGCATTCCGGCCCATCGTGCTGCTCGACGAGGTCGGCAAGCTCTTTGAGAGAGTGATTGCGGGCCGCCTCGTCGGGCACCTGGTGAGGACGGGGCCGGATCTTGCGGACAGCCAGTTCGGCTTCCGCAAGGGGCGCTCGACGGTGGATGCCATCATGCGCGTGAGGGCCCTCACGACGGGGGACGCGGTGTCCCGGGGTGGGGTGGTCGTGGCGGTGTCACTCGACATCGCCAACGCTTTTAACACCCTGCCCTGGAGTTGCATTGGGGAGGCGCTCCGGTATCACCGGGTGCCGACCTACCTCCGTCGAGTAGTCGGGGCGTATCTGACGGACAGAGCCGTCATCTACCCCGGTCGCAACGGGGAATGGAACCGGCGAGAGATGTCGTGCGGTGTCCCACAGGGATCGGTTCTGGGGCCGCTCCTGTGGGACATCGGTTACGACTGGGTGCTGCGGGCCGATCTCCCTGATGGAGTCAGCGTGGTTTGCTACGCTGACGACACGCTAGTCCTGGCGCAGGGGAGGTCGCATCAGGCGGCGGCCGACGCGATGACACGCGGGTTTGCGATAGTCGTGGAGAGGATCCGGCAGTTGGGTCTCGAGGTGGCTTTGCACAAGTCCGAGGCCATGTCTTTTCATGGGCCTCGGAACGGGCCGCCTTCGGGATCCCAAATAACGGCAGGAGGGGTTCACATCGGCGTCGAGACAACGATGAGGTACCTGGGTCTCGTCCTCGACAGCCGGTGGAACTTCGTCGAGCACTTCCGACGTTTGGCTCCCAAGCTGGAACGGGCCGGGGCCGCCTTCAAGCGGCTCTTGCCCAACCTGAGGGGGCCAAACGCCTCCTGCCGGAGGCTTTACGCGGGGGTCGTGCGGTCCATGGCCCTGTACGGGGCCCCGGTGTGCGCGCGTTCACTGCGGCGGCGAGCTGCCCACTATTTGAACGCGCCCCAGAAGGTGGTAGCCGTAAGGCTGATCCGGGGATACCGCACGATCTCGGGCGAGGCGGCAAGCCTCCTTGCCGGACTGCCGCCGTGGGATCTGGAGGCGATAGTCCTCGCGCACCTGTACGAGTGGCGCGCGGAGGCACTACGCCGGGGGGAAACTCCGCTTCCGCGGCAAATCGCAGCGGAGCGGACCGACCTCCGGCGCGATCTCATGGCGGCATGGAAAGAGCGACTGTCGCAACCCAGCGCAGGGCACGCCGCGATAGCGGCGGTAAGACCCCTCTTTGAGGAGTGGCTAGAGAGGGGCCACGGCGCCCTCACCTACCGCCTGACGCAGGTCCTCACCGGACACGGGTGTTTCGGGAGGTACCTGCACATCATCGGGCGGGAGGAAACGCCCGGGTGTCACCACTGCGAGGGTCGCCCGGAGGACACGGTGGAGCATACGGTGGCGGTATGCCCCAATTGGGCGGAGCACCGCCGTGTTCTCGCAGAGGCGATCGGCAGCGGCGGCGACCTCTCGCGCCCGGCCCTGGTTCAAGCCATGGTCCGGGGCGAGAGGGAGTGGGAGGCAGTCACCTCCTTCTGCGAAGCAGTCATGCTAGCGAAGGAGGTGGCGGGACGGCTGAGGGAGAGGGCCTCACGTCCCAGCCGCCGCGGGAGACGCCCCGGGCGTCGGGAGCCGCGAGACGACTCCCGGCCACCGTAGGCGCGGGCCTGCGGGCGGAGAGTAATGGGTAACTCTCCGTCCGATCAGGACCAGGCCCGTGCCGGATGGCGCGTACGTGTTCCACGCGCGCCTCAAAGAGATGTCAGCAGCAAGGAAGGGGCCCGAAAGGGCCGAAGCCTGCCGGGGCAGCGGGATTGTCCGAAAGGGTTACCGCTACCCCGGAACACAAAGGGCTAAGGAAGGAACACGGGTGGGTTTTAGTCAGTAAGAGTCTGACACTCCCTTCTGCTCCACCCAGAGCGGGAGGGGTCATTGGATGATTTCCCATCCACAAAAAAAAAAAAAAAAGGACCCTTAGGAGTTGAGCAAAAAGAAAAAAAGTCTGTAGTTTTCGCCAAGCGAAAACGAAGTAATAGCGCAGGCCGGCGACACGTTGCGACGGGGTGGGTCGGGGAAACAAAAAAAATTTACCCGGACGAAGTCGCGGGCAGAAGCTAGTAATGGATAAACCTGAAACTGTCCACTGGCCAGATTATTATCTATCATTTACCCCATTTATATCGCCATAATATGATCATGATTTACTTATAATGCAGCCAGTTTTCGTTTACTACAGTAAGTCGTAGGCAGTGAGCTTGAAACCAGGCAGAAGCTTTACTTTGTCTAAATAATTTCATCACTACTGCTCTCAAAACTGTGTAGAAAAAATACCATGAGCAAAATATCCTTGAACCAAAAAATCGAAGACATGTGGCATTGAACATCCCACACTTGGCCCGCATGGTAGATTAAATCCACTCCCTCTCGAAGAAGTCTCGGCAGTGGGAACAGGCTGATTATGCTACAGTGTGTTTCCTAGGAACCTTTATTCTGGTAAAGGCTTTCCCGCAGCCCCGCACCGGCTGTCACTAATAGATAAATATGATCTTGTTTTTCAGAGAGATTTGAACAAATTGAATTGGAAAGGAAAAAGATAAGACCTACAAAGAAAACTATCACAGGACCTGTGATACGGTAAGATGTCATGTTTTTAATGATAACACAATTTTATGGCAACATTAAAGATTACTTACCAGCTTCAATCCGCGCGGTATGGCGATAAAAAGTATGTCCTTGTCCAAAGTGGGGATACTTTTAGCCCTAGGGAATACATACTTTTCCGAATTTCATCAAAATCAGTTCAGCCGTTCCGGAGATTAACTAACAGACAGACAAAAAAATTAAAAATTGTTTTATTTTTGTTATAAGTACAATTAGTAAAAAAACATTTTTTTTGACATTACAGACACTTCTGTTTATTTTTATAGAATAGATATTAAAAATGTTTTGAAATATTTTTATTTTCCAGGTATCATTCATTTGCTGTACCTATTATCGAGGAAATATCGCCAGCAGAGGAAAAGTCTAGCTTATTAGAAGACCTCAACTTGAGTGATTTAATAAAAAATGAGGAGGGTAAGATAAAACAAAAAAATATATGTATGAACCATTTACTGTTGAACTAAGCAGTCCATCTATTCCCTTGATGGGAAAATGTAGCATACAGTTTGTATAGACTCTGCTGTTTGTTTGTCTATCTTTATGAACGATGTTGTTATTAGCAAATAGGAGCAAACATATTCACAAACGAACAACATGGTAAACCAATTTTATCATTTTCAACCTTATTAAAAACTGTCTAAAGTTGAGTCTCATTTGTTACGAATTACTCGTGTCTGTTCTTACCTATAGTAGTCCTTGAATCTTTAAATACATAATGAATTATCGAATATTCTAAAACATTTCAGCTTTACTAACACCAGGGGACATAGATATGTCAGACGTGAAGACTGAGAGTCCTGACGCCACTGAAAAGGTGGAACCTGAAACTAAGATGAATGTGGACTTCATAGGTCCTGATGAAGAACCGCCTATTGACAATGTGGCGTAAGTATCTTTCATGTTTCACTTACCAGTCCGTGCCTTCACTGTACAAGGAACTGTTGGCGCTGGAATTACATTTACAGGGGGCGTTGTTGGTAAACATCTGTAAAGACGATTGAAGATTTTTATATGGAGCCTAGCATACCTACCTGTCCACCATTTTGATTATTACATCATGTTATATAGATGTTTGAAATAATCACTGAATGATTAAAATAATCAAACATCTATGCACCAAAATTCACGGAAACTACGAGGTTTTGTCGAATTATGTTTTCTGTTTGCGTTGATTTCAACTATCGATTTATATAGGTAACATGCGTGGCCGTCATTTTGAAAAAAAAAAAACAAAATGGCGGACAGGTTGGTTTCCCACGGACGATCCCTTTTTTGCGAAAATTTATTGAAAAAGAAGATGGCTGCGTTAGTTCCGATTCTGGCCGCGCGCCATGACAACCTTGTAGCGCTATACGTACCTATTTCTACGGCCAAGTAGAGTTGTTTTGCTCTGGTTAGAAGGATATAGTTGGTAGGCTCGTGACTAATTTCTAGTTGACAAAACACCTGTCATGTCTTTGGAATTGCAGTTAAACAAGGGCGCCGGGAACTAGTATTTACCTTCAAGGGGCTGTCTACTTGTTTACCTACGAATAATAAAAGTCAAGAAATATAACTCAAAGCTCAAAAATGGCATCACGAAAATGTTTACCGCGGTGGGCGTTGCTGAAAAGGCCACCGCGCCGAGAACCAATTACGGCGCTTGCCGGAATTCAACGCTTTACGCGAGCGCAGCTGATTGGTTTATTTGCATGTGTGTTCTTTCGTTCGAATACTCGAGGTATTTTGTCAAAGTAGTGAAGTTTGGAGCCGAATTTCTCGTTGATTTTGTTCATAGTTACGCTTCCTGACTTTTATTATTCGTAGTTGTTTACCCATTAACCCATGTTACCATGATCCCAGCAATCTGGGAGACCACCAGAGGGGCAATTCCCGTAGTTTTAAGAACGCTTTCTAATCTCAGTCTTAATCTGTTAAAAAAACCTCTAATTTGCCTCCATTTTTAACAAGCTTTTTACTTTGATTACCGCTAAGATGCGACTAGATTATGCGACCTTTTTAGTTACGGGAATTTACTTGTGATGATTCTTTTAAGAACAATACTACTCGATTATAATTAATACTGCTATTCAGCTGCATCTGGTTAGACTGGAAGCCGACCCCAACATAGTTGGGAAAAGGCTAGGCAGATGGATGATATGACTTGATTACAATTTCCCCTGGCATTATGATTGCATATTTTAGCATAGTCTATTCAAACTTATGTTTCAAATTAATATTATTTCAAGTTAAACAAATATCAACATTATTTTAATGACAATTAAGTTGATTTCAGAGTGACTAGCACAATTGAAAAAGTTATAAAAGTTTTTTGAAGTTGTAGCGTAAACTGAACTTTATTATGTACGATTTAAAGTTATTTTTCATAAACTCATATTTTTGTTTACATTTTTGGCAAATAAATCGCGAATGTAGATTAAGTATATTTCCATATTGGGCGCTTATCATTTTTGTTTTCTATATTTTCAGTAAAGAAGATAAACCGAATAAGAAAAAGGAAAACATAAAGTACCATGAGCGAACTCTGCTATCGTTTGAGAATGACATCAAAGACAAAGCATTCAAGTCTTGCTTCCCAAAGTCAAATGTCAAGAAAAGGAGACAAATGCTGTGTGCTGTTACTAAGTATGTGTTTTATTCATTTTGTTTCTATTATTACTATCCTATACTCGTGGTACCCGCAGCTTTGCTCGCGTGACTGTGTAGTCTTTTGGCATGATAAGTCAATGTAAACATCATAATCCTACTAATATTATAAATGTGAAAGTTTGTGAAGATGTTTGGATGTTTTTTACTCAATCGTGCGTAAATCGTTGAACGGATTTGGATGAAATTTGGCACACAGATAGTTTATAACCAGGAATAACACATAGGATACTTTTTATCGGATAACAGTGGCCACTATATTCCGTTTTAAGGATTATAATAAAACTAAACAATGTAAAACTACCGTTTCTAATAATATTAACGTATAATCTTGTGAAGCACAACTTAACGTGCTTATTTTCTGCATTTTCATTCTAAATTGTATGAAATAACCAAACAAACGATGAGGGCGCCACTGTGCGGTCGGCATAGTCTTAAATACACGCAAGATATTATGTTCATAGACAATTCCTGCGTTTCAGAAAATAATTTAAGCTACATTATTTATTTCTTTTCAGGAGGCCAGCTCGCTACATAGATCCTATAACCAAGCTGCCGTATAGAAGTGTGGACGCGTTCCGTATCATTCGAGAAGCGTACTATCAACAGTTGGAAGCAAGAGGCGATAGAAACGACCCACAGTTGAAAGCCTGGCTTCAATGGAGACGGGCTGATCATGCCTCGACCTACGTACAGATCCATATTAAGTAAATTGTAGATAAATTTTCGTTGCTTCAACGATAGGTCACGTATCTTTCCAATATGCCCAAAAAAATCATCTGTACTGCGAACACGAAACTTTAATCGTATTAGTCGCCATTGAGTTTTGTATAGGAATTGTAGCAGCATTTGGAACAAAACAATTAAAAGCTCGGAAATTTATATTAGCTTTCGAATCAAAATGTATAATAGTAACGCCAGTTAGTAGTTAGTGTGTTATATATTATTAGTGTCGTATAAATAATAACGTTACTACAAGGGCAAATTAAAATTGCTAGCGAAACTGCAGACGTGATGGGATCATGGGACATCCAGAAATGATAAAATAAAGATTTGAAGCTCTGTTTTCAGGTCAACGAAAGCTGTTAGTTACTAGAAGTATGTTTTGAGAAAATCAGTGTTTTTTTTTCGTATTAATTATCGTGCTGAGATATCGATGCCCATCACGTCGCAAGCTTAAACAAAAAAAAAAAAAACCTGATACTTTAAGTAGGTAACTAACTACATTATCTGCGATTGTTGACCCCAAAAAAAATCATCAAATTATTTTTATTTTGTTTTATCATCTTTAGATATCGATACCCACAAACACGCCTGCAGAGTTTCGCTAGCTAATTTAATTTTACCCTGTATAACTTTACGTCACAGCTGCATTATTTTTGTATTAGTGATACTGAGCGAGGACTTATCATTTTCACATCAGCCGCAGAAATATAGCCTCAATAGATGCAAAAAGAGTAACACAGATATAGATAGACCTGGATAACGCAAGTATCACGATCTGTATGAAAATCAAGCGTGCCATTTTTTTGACTATCTACTATGACATCACAAACGCTCTTTCTCACTCTCGCTCACCTAGCTAGCAGTACTCAGGACTGAGCGCGAAAGTGGCGGCTTACGATTTTTGAACGTAAGTTGGTGCGATTTTTGTCACGCGAAGTAGTTGCTCTTGCGTTATCTAGCTGTATCTATACCTGTGGGCAGTAAGTATTGAATTTTACTCCTAGGTACAGCTCGATTCGAACTTTATGGCGGCTCTGAAGTGCGTCACTCGCTACGCAGTACCTCACCCCTCACCCCCGCTGACAGGTGAATTTGTTACTGCATAAAGTTTGAATCAGGCTATAGTGTACAGTCACGAGCAAAAGTATGTATACACTTGGTTTTATTCAAAGGCGATTACCTCCTTTATTTTTCAATGAAATTTTATGTTATAACGAACATAGTATTTTCGAACCCATAGGTTTATGTAAAGTGTCATATTTCAACGTTGCATTTGTTATTTCACGAGAAAATCGCAATTGAAAGTTGCCAAGTGTTGACATATTAGTGTTCGTGACTGTACGGGTTCATTCAACTTGTATTATTTTTTGTAAGATTTTTTTCTATAGAACTTGGATTAAGATTTTTTTAGATACATATATTATTATTGAAAGACAAGCCAATTTCTGTTTCAAAAGTGCTTCACTGTATTAATTTCAGAGTAAAATATTATGGATTCTTTAAGTAAATGATGTCGAACAATGCAATAAAATATTGATATTTACAGTCCGGTCGTCGAGAGAATACGTTTTGACACTGTCAGTGTGACAATTCTAGTAGCTAATAAAGATCAAATTCGCAAAACACGTATTCGTTTATATGATACTGGCCCCGATTGTATTGTTCACAAACTAAACTAAATTTAAGTTCAGAGCATCTTTTTCATTCTATTTCATTATGAAAAGGACAGAAGATAAAAATATTAGTTTAGTCCTATCAAATTAGATAATCCATAGAAAAGTTTAGACGTGATTAAAAATTGACTAAAAATATGTCAATATACGTCAGGCGTTGACTAATTTGACAGGACTAAACTAATATTTATCTTCTGTCCTTTTCCTAATGAAATAGAAAGAAAAAGATGCACTGAACTTGAATTTAGTTTAGTTTGTGAACAACAGAATCGGGGCCAATGTCAGTGCGACAATAATCTAGACACGCGGCAGCGTGTCAAGCCAAGTTTTCTGGTAGGTAGCTAATAATTACAAATTCTCAAAACACGTATTCGTTTGTATGATACTGACAGATACGCAAGAACGTACACTGTCGTCGGTTAAACTGAAGTTTATTCCATAATTTTATGTATAAATTCGACCCTCAATGAGAATATAGCTCAATCTATTGTAAATATTGCTTGTAAGAATTTTTGTATCAATAAATTACGTTTGAGACGGATTTTTGTATGTTCATTTCAATTTACCGGTAATATGTAGGTATAAAGCTCTGACCCCACAGGCCAATCCTACGCAACACGCGACTGTGCGCGTTGACTATTTAACCGGTTGAATACCGTAATTACAGAGACAAAAAGCCGTTGTGTCTTGCGTGGATCCACGTTCCCGCATACGAAGGGTTAATCATAAGAAAGTCACGCAACACCAGTTTCGAGTATCCATAATATTATATATTTCGTCTCAAATCCGGTACGGGATTCGCTTCAGTTAGCCAGGACTTAATACGGTATATGAAGTCACAAATGACAAGACAAAAGTAGACGAATTTTATTTAATGTAGAATAAATAGTTACAGTAAAATCTTAAAACTTAATAATTAGATTCAATAACTGTACAAAATTGTACAACACTAGCAAATTAATACAATACAATAGCGAGTGGAATTAAACCTTGCCTCAAATGACAACAAAGTCATTAGTAATTCCAATTAAAAAAATATTAAAATATCATTCAACATAGTACTAAATTAATGTCGTTTAGCATTCCAATCATAATTATTACTATTCAATGTCGTTAAAATACACTAGTCTATGAACATGTAAAAAAATGGAACGAAGCAACGTAAAAAATACTCAAATAACACAATCTACCTAGCCCATTCGATACACTATGACCTAAAAATACTTATCCTTACAATCAAACTGAGTATTAGCTACGTTTTTAGGTACTAGTAAATACTGTAATTACTATGATTATGACTATGCTTCCTTCTAAAGATTATGAAAGATAAAAAACGATTAATTCTCCTTTCAATTAAAAAAAAACTGATTTTTGAGATAACTTGTCTTTTAACTTTCGCAGTGGAGAAGGAACTAGAGGTCTACTGTGAATTTAGGATTCAATCTTAAGTCAGGCACACTATTCCTTCGTGGTCTTGTCTTCTTCAACTCTTTCAATGAGATAAGGCCGGATGCTTTTATATCCAACCTCGAGTGATACTTCGAAGGATCAGTTGTTGGCAAATATGGATACTCGCTAAGATAAGTCTGTGCATTCTTCACCGTGTGCTCTTTAGCGAAGTCTGTCAACTGTGACTCTGCAAATTCGTACGAATTGATTTTAGTATCAGTGATGTTTTCCATAGATCTAAATGCTTCTAGAACTGCTTTCTTATGCGGTATTCCTCTCAAACTACCCTGCCGACTCAATTTTCCCTCAGTCACGTCAGTGAATAAATCATCCACGTTGAATTTCTCTGATATTTTTACCAGTTTCGTGGTTGAACCGCCTCCTTGACTCTCTTGCAATTGATTCCATATCTTTGAAATTTCTGATGACGGCATTGAATGAGACTTGATGTTTTTCTTTACCCTCTTTTGTGGCCTTTCTATTTCAAGAGATTCTGTCGACTGCTTTTGCAAAAGTTCTTCACATTCGTTCAGTTTTCGAGGCTTTTTAACTTCTCTTAGCTCTTCGATAGATTGGAAGTATTCTTTTGCTAATTTGAATCTATTTTTATATTGTATGTGGGCTGGTTCGGTTTCTCTTGCGGGAGATGACTCGCTTGATTTGTCTGGACTGCATTCTATGATCTCTAGTTCAATATCAGAAAGGCTATGATACGTTGTTTCCTTATTGTCATTTGGCAGTATTTCAATGTCAAAGGAGCCGGATGTTCTTGTTTCTATACTAAGATTGCTAACTGTTTCTGAATCCTTGCTTATCCATAGATTAGTAGGGGTTATTCCTGGAGTAGTCCTTTTTGATTCACAGCTCGAAACAGTCCCTTGTTCTGCACCACGTCTTCGCACAGCATCTGAGAAAATAATAATTTTATTAACATTTTATTTACCGTTTCTCTTAATACTTAATTTTTTTTTTTTTACTGTACACACCTGAAGTTATGCTGTAAGATGGTGAGACCTTCTGTGAATCAGCAGAACTGGTCCTAAACACTCGCTTGGCTGGTTTAGGCGCTGCAGCAGTCTTGGTAACACTTTCGTAAAGTGATATAAAGCTCTTTACATTAATCTTAGGCAATTCGTCGCATGACTTGTGTTTGTCTAAACCGTCGTCAGTTGTGTCGCTTGGAAGTTTATTGAAAATGTCCATCTCTGATTTGCTAAATGACTTCTTTCGTAGAATTTCAACTTTTCCACTTTGTTGACTTTCCTTATGGAATTCTTTTAATGCCATCCTAACCTGTTCTTTTGGTTTTGTTGTTACAATTTGTTCTTGTACAGGTGTCACATCAATGGTTTCATCGAATGTCTTACTATTCGTACTGCTGTGAACCATTCTGGCTCTTTTAGTTTTCAGATTTACAGTTTCGGTTATATTTACATTAGTGGCTTCGTTGATTCTGTTTTCTAGAATTTCATTATGTGTGTCTTTCATTGGTTCTTCAAATGAAGCTACGCTTTTATCACTTTCTCTTTTTTGACTTACATTTTGTAAAGATTGACATTTCCGTCTCGCCCAGGGTAACTCCTCCGTGTTAGACATATTATGGAACAAAGATATTCGACTAGAAACTAGACCACTCTCATGGCATTCACCAGTAATATCGGCTGTTGGAACATCGACAGTAGCTGGTTTTCCTAAGAATGTGTCAATTTTATTTAATATTTGCTGCCTTGATGTCCCGAAAAATCTTTTAGGACTAGTTTCGAATGCTTTGAAAACTTCTTCTGGCAATTCTTGTTTTACTGGCGGTTGCTGATCACTTGAAGTCGAATCATTATCGTAATGCTTTTCTACTTTTATTTCGACCGGGTTCTCAACTTTCGTGTAATTTGAAGATGGGCTCTGTGTGCTTACTTTATTTTTAGGAGATTTCATTCTTACCGCAACAGTCTCAGCTTCTACCTGATCTGTTTCTAATTTGTCATCCCAATATTTTTTCCATCTTCCAACTAATTTTTCATTTGAATTTATCTCGATTGAAGATTGTTGATGGACTGATTCATGTACTTTAATTCCTAACTCTTTGTCATCAACCTGATTAAGACTTTTAACTTGACTGTAATCCCCTGCATTAAGGAAATTCTTAACTATCTGTTTACCCCTTCGCTTGGTTAATGAATCGTGTTTTAATTGTTTAGAAGAAATACGCTTTTTCTTTGGGAGTATCGAAGTCTCTGCTGATTTAGCCTCTATTTGTCGGATTCTCTCATCCCAGTATTTCTTCTTTTCAAGTACTATATTACTGCGGATTGCTTCACCAAACTGCGTTTCATCTTTATTTTCTATGAAGTATTCGAAGGGTTGGTCGCTTTCAATGCGAAGGGGTTGACTTACTGAAACAGATTCAGTGACATTTGTCTGAACCTCAGAAATCGTTCCTTCTATTTTTTCATCGTGTCTTTTCACATCTGTTACTTCAGATGCAGAATCGACACTAGTGTCCTTGGTTTGTTTAACGTATTCCTCTTCCATGCTATGAAGCCTATTTAATTCATCTGCAATGTTTATAGAACTGGTTTCTGAATTAGGAAAGTATTCTTGGTAGATGTCGTTTAGTTCAGCAAATGCCACTGACACTCTCTCAGTTTCACAGTCACCCTGTTTCGTACATATTGCAGTCCTGGAAATATCTTTTGTGCCTGATGATATGCTTCTATCACTTTCTTCAATGATAGGTGTAAACATTGGTCGTTTGATTTCCCATTTAGAAGGTTTCGGTTCTTCCTGAGGTTTAGTAGGTTCGATTTTTAATTCGTTGCATGTTTGCCATATTTCTCTTTCAGCTGGTCCCATGTTTGTTATTTCCTCTTGCTTTAACCCGAAATTGTCGTCACTAGGAGAAAACTTCTGTTTACTAAGTGTCTCGGACAGTGTTGTATTTTCGTTATTATTGCTATCTGGAGAACTGTTATTATCATCGATACTTACGTACGCAGAATCCCATATATCTTTCCTGGGTGTAAGATTTCTGTCTGAGTCAATCTGATATGGTTCGAACTGATTATCGCTCGTAGTTGACGCATTCGAATTGTCTAAAGTAGTTTCTGTTAAGTTGGAATCCAAACTATGGAATGTAGATGATACCGCAGAAATATTTTCCTTTTTGCCATCTTTAGGCGAGGTTATGTTAGTTTGCAAAGGTGTCAAAAGGTCAGATTTTGAGGTTTCTTCAGATTTTTCCCCTTGTCTTTTATTAGTTTGTATCTTTTTCTTGCATTTTTCCTTATCTGGTATTAATAAAGCTGTTGTTTCTGGCTCAGGCGATCGAGCTCTTAGAATAGGAGGCAAGGAAACTGGTGCTCCGATAATAAAATCTGTCATGGGTTGCGGCTGCTCAAAATGACCCGATTGGTGGTGATGCATAAAGAACGGATTCACGAATTCATTGCCAAGAGCCTCTTCATTTAATATTTCAGATTTCGGGTCTAAGAACACAGATTCATCACGATTAACTTTTTCGCCTGAAATGATTTTGAAAACAGGTGTCTTTGGCCTTTCAAATGCAGTAGTGTCTGGTTTTGCTAAACCTACGTCTTCTGTCTCCATAAATGGATTCCTATTGATTGGTGACGGTGTCGGATTAGGATCGATTATAATAGTTATCGAACTATCTCTTGTTTCCTCATTTTGCGAGTTATTGGTTTCATATTCTGAAGCCACAAACGGTCCCAAATTTTTAGAAGCGACGTAATTTTCTTCAAACATTTCATTTATGAATGGATTGCTTGTACTTGAAGACGTCAATCTATCAACGGAAACGTTATCTTCTTGATCTTCGTATGAAATGTTAAATCCGTCCAAGCTATCGGGAGTATCATTTCTAGTAGATTCCATCATAGGTATATTTATCGTCACATCCTGAATCTCACTCCTAGAGTTATTTAGTTCGCTTTCGTTATAACTTGTAGATTTTTCTGCCCTTAGGGACACTGAAATACTTTCCGGAACGATTAACTTTTCTCGCAATTCTGATATTATATACGGCTTTATGTTTGTTTCTGTGAGAGTTGAATTAACAATATCGGGAATATCTTGTTGGCTCCTCGACCGAATGTAATTTTCTTTCTTTGCAAAATGTAATTTTTTTTCAGCGATGAGATCATTGAATATTTTACAAACGCGATACATAGCTAAAATTTTATAAGCTGCTTTATTAAATCTTTTAGTTTTCACCACTGTTAGCTCTTCACTGTTTTCAACGTCAGAATATATTTCGCTATCGAAATTCGGGATATCATTTTCGGTATCGGTTGTCATTAAAATCTTAGCTTCGTCGTCACTTATTTTCTCTAAACTACCATTTTCTTTTAGCAACATTTTCTCAGTAACAAAGTCAACAATACGTAGGACAACTTTTCTGTCAGTTTCGACGTCAACAATATCTATTTCTTCACCGTCTTCTAAATTGAAACTGTCTCTTTCTAGGACACTTAATATATTGTTGGAAGCTGTTATCGTGAACGGTGAACCAACAATGTTTTGACCCCTGCTTGTTATTGAAACCAAGTATTTCCCTTCTATATTCAACACATAACCTATTTTCGCGTGATCCGTCCTGGCTTCTACTTCGATCTCAATATCATATTTCGTTTTCGGTATGTAATAAGTTTTGTTCATATCGTTCTTCCCATACGATCTCAAGTACGTTGCTCCTTGCGTTATTGGCAAAACGTTTTCAGTGAAAGTCTGTTTTGATTGTAAGCCCAAGAGTTTTTGTCGGATCATCTGTGCTTTGCCCAGAATTGGTGGTAGGACTGTCATGCCATAGGTATCTCGGGGTCCTCTGATTAGAATGGTTATTTCTCCTGGATCTAAAGCTTGCTGTGCTGTCGGGTATATCTTGAAGTGTGCTTTATGATTCACTTGAGCTGCTGATAATCCTGAACCCTTTGCGACATAGTCGAGAGTAAACTGTGTGGTTTCTGGTGATGTTCTTTGAGAGACAGGTTTTGAAACAGGAGGTGTTAGTTTGGAGAGTGCTTGGCGGATGCGGTCTACGTAAGTAGCGAGTTTCCATTCTTGGTATCTGCTTAACGAATCGTTTGACTCCAGCTCTTGGCGGGAGAAGACCTGGAAACGAGAAATTCTAATTGAGATGGCTGTTAGAAAATTGTAAGTTTGTTGAGATAATAGTTAAGATTTACAAAACGATATCATGCTCTAACTTAGCATTATTATGGAGGAAACACAATTTTGGTATAAAGTGAAAAATTATGGGCGAACATTTTCAAAACACAATATTTATTTATTTATAATTTTGTAGGCGTGACAGGATAGCCTCCTGTAGACACTCACATTTATGCTAAGTTTTAACTTTTGAACCACTAACTAGAATCTCCTAATCACCTACTAACTACAAATAGTCTTTTAACCTCGTGTGGGTCACAAAAAAGAGACAAAAGACAGACTCACAGGTTCAACACCAAGATACTGATCCGCTATAGCTTGAGCGTGCTTCAGCGACAGTCTAGTGGGGGGGTGTCCCGCGCATGCGCCGGGTAGAGCCGTGTCTAACACGCCACATAACACCCAGCCGTGTCGCCATACAGTGTCTAGGTGTTCCACTCTCACGGGACCAGCTTCGGCCAGCCATTTCAGGACGGACTGCTTTTGTTCCTCGCTTGAGAAGACTACTGTGGAAGATGAAAGGGACTGAATTAAATACTTTTCCTCAGGGTTTCTTAATTTCGTCACACTCCGTGGTGATGATGACAAAACTAAGTGTAATTACATGCCAAATATGGGCCACTGCGATCCCTCGCGGCCGCGGTTTAGCTACCTCGCATGCAGTGAAGAAATGAAATGAAATTGTTTATTCTGTAAATAGGATATCGGAATCACTTTTACACGTCATATTGCCATCTGACTACTTTGAGAAGAAAGGCCGAAACAAACTCTTCGGCATCTTCGTCATAATATTGTAATTACCCTTTGATGCGCGATTGGACTAAGTATAGTCTGTCGGCTAATTTATAGAGAGTTTAATATTTAAATTTGCATTGCCTACTGCTGTGTCTCAGCTGTTTCTCTGAGAAAAGATAAGATTTTTCGGATGAAATTTTGGCTTATGGGTAGACCATAACCTGGATTAGGTCATAGGATACTTTTTATCCCGATATTCCCACAGAATCGAGACTTATGCCGGTGAAACCGCAGGGCACAGCTAGTGTTGAATAATTTGAAGAAAATCGACTTTCAACAAGAAGTACTTGTTTGTAAACATATTTCTTCGATAGATACTAGCACTATCGTATCTGCATTAATTTTGAAAGATAGTTTACCTACCTCGAAAATGATGACCACTACGCTGGTGTTAATTCTAACCATATCAAAATACCGAGAATTGAATTGGCGTAGACATTAGAAAAATTTTGGTCAGTTTTACAGTCGGTAAAAGAAATGTTTAGCTAAGATGACACAGAAGTCAGAAGATTACCAATTCGCTTCATTACCTAACACAAGGTGAGTTCTGCAAGTCTGCAAGTGACAAAGGAAAATACCATGAGGAAACCTATATAATAAAAACTATAGGTAACTATAGGTTGTGAATTTAGCAATGCTGTCTGTCGAAGAAAAGGACCCTTGTCAATAAAGTGAGAGAACAATCGATTACATTATAACACCATTTTGTAAGACTTGAATGAATCTCTATTATAATATTTATTATGAAACGCAACGGCACCTTGTCTGTTTATCTATTAGTGCACTTATAACTCGAGAACTTTTACGCAATAAGTAGGATTAATTATTATATTTTTACATAATTAGGGCATCCAAAAATGAATAACATACCAATCGGACAAAATAAATGACCCCCAAGTCTTTCATCAAGAATTACAATTACTCAAAAAACTGATTTACACTGAAGTTAAAAATAAAAGACACCACTTTTATAACCACGTCAGCTGCAATAAAGTCCATTATTTTTCAAAATTACTACGTTTTGAGGCGTGCACAGACGAAAGTCTTTATTTATTTGACAGCACGCAGAGATTAGACAAAAGCTGACTATAAAGTAAGTGAAATTGTGTTATAGAAACAATTTTATGCACACAAGATAAAGATCAAGAGGTAAAGGTTAACGGTTGTGCATGTGAAGTGTCGGTAAAAGTACGCTTAAGGCTGTATGCACATTGAAAGTGATGGATTGCAGAGAAACTGACCGCTTTGAGATGTTATGGAGGAAGATAAGCGGATTAGAGAGCTATTATGGCGGTAAGTGAGAATTAATTCATTAAACTATTTGTAAACATGACCTAGTGATTACTTTACGTCTGCATACTCGTAGAAAACGAAAGTACGCTATTCGACCAATAGCCGGACCAAATATTCCGAAATTGGGATATGGACAAGAGAATGAGAATTTAAAAATATTCCGAAATTTCGTACTTTTTGAGGGTCTACCCTCGGTAGACCCTCAAAATCATGATAGAAGACTCGTCTTCTATCATGTTATTAGGAAACTGCAAACGTGGCTTATTTGCTTTACGCTAGCTCCTAAAAATGTGAAATAAGAAAGTCATCAATGAAAACGTTAGCTGTCTTTGTACTCTTCTCTTAAATTTCGCTCTCAAAAGATACTAGGTCGCGATAAAGCTGTATACTAAATTCATTGAACAATAAATAAAAACTTGGCAACTACTTATTTAGGCAAATTTTACTTTTTGTGTATCTGAGAACTCTGGGAAATATTCTCACGATTTATTTCGAATAATAAACAATGGGTGATAAAGCGATAAATGTCGGAAACGAGGTACGGTTGATATTTTGTTTGATTTAAAATCTTTTTTATAATATAATATGAGCTGTAATGAATGTAGGGGCCAGATTCACAGATCTTAACACAGACCTTGTTAGATTAGGAACATTAATCCTATTCTTATATGGTTCACATTAGTATGCGACGCTTACCTCGATCTGCGAATCTTGCACTAGGATAGACTCTAATCCTTCGTGTTCTAGCCAGAGTGATCTCTATCGTAGCTTCGTAAAAGTGTTTTACTGTTCTAACAGAACCGTTCCAAGTAGAACGTGTTTCTAGAGAACGAGACTTGACTTCAAGACAGCAAAATATCTTTACGATTTGTGTTAAGGGAAATGCGGTCGGAGAGACTTTTGAAAAAGCCTAAGTAAAAAGTCATTATTCGAGGTTTGATTCTCCCCTATTTCCGTCTCCAATATTGGACCAATTTAAAAGATATTTCATAAACTGAATAAGAAGGATATATACTGTGTCCTTATGTTTTTTTTTTATTAGTATTTGTCAAATTTGTACGGTAGGCCTCTGTTGACAGCGGTTTAAATTAAATCGGCATTTTTTGAGTCAAAGATATAGATAGACCTTTAAAACGTAAGTATCACTATCCATACGAAAACCAAGCGTGTCATTTTTTTGACTACCTACTATGACGTCATAAGTGCTCTTTCTCACTCACGCTCACCCAGCCAGAAGGACACAGGACTGAGCGCGAAAGCTTAAAAAAATAATGTATCATCAAAAAGGAAAACAAACAAGTAGTTAATATTTATCATTCTGTAAAAAATCATTGCTTTATGGTCATTAACCAGAAAGAAAACAGGCGAGAGCGTTTCTATGGAGAAAAGACCACCCGCATTTCCTCTTAATTTACAAAAAAAAAAAAATTCTTTATTACCTTAAGTTCTACACACGGCTACACATCAAGCTATACATTTCCAGTATAAGCTGATCTCACATTGTATAGGATTTCCGTACGATGCGAGACCAGCGTAAACTGGCTTTGTATAGCTTGATGTGTAGCCGTGTGTACAAAAACACTTATCTAAACACCATGCAGCGTTACAACTAAGAGAAAGAGTGTCGAATCTACAATAATGAATTCATTAAATAAGTTAGTGTTAGATACTTACTAGCTCTAAAAGCCGAGTCGATATGTTTCAGTATCTTGAAGAGGAAACTCTGCTGACCCCAGAAGAGCGTGAGCAGTGTGGCCGGCGCGAGGTACCTCAACGTGGTGAGTATGGCGTCCAGGGCCACAGACCACATGCCTCGGTTCGCTTCGTATTCGGGATACTCCGGTATCGTAAACAACCCTGAAAAATAGAGAGAGATTTGTTTATTTATTAAAAAAAATTTGAAGTAAAAAGGTAATGGGGAGTCTAGAACGTGTGGACGTGTCCAAGGGATGATGACATTGCCGCTTTGACACGTAGTGTGTTTGAATTTGTTAGTTTCAGGTGGGAAAAAAGTCCTGCCGGGGCAGCGGGATTGTCCGAAAGGGTTACCGCTACCCCGGAACACAAAGGGCTAAGGAAGGAACACGGGTGGGTTTTAGTCAGTAAGAGTCTGACACTCCCTTCTGCTCCACCCTGAGCGGGAGGGGTCATTTGATGATATCACATAAAAAAAAAGTGTGATTAAGGATGCATGTAAGACTGTGTTAGGCTGGGTTCTGGGTTAAAAATATAGAAATAAATTGTGGAAAACACTTTTAATTTATCTCTGCGAGTCATTATTTGTTGTGAGAGGTACCAACAAGAAATAAATAAGTATCAGGGCAGGTTGGTTTTCCTTCATGCCGGCTGAACATGAGCTAGCTCTCAGCAAAAGCTTATTCGTTACTCAGAAATCCTTTCATTATCTCTTAGTACTCTGCTATGGAACCTGAATACTAGAAATAAAAACATGGCTATTATTCCAACTACTGCTAAATACTCTTCAGAAGGAACTCATTTATAAAATGCTACTCGAAGATTCCTTGAAATCTTCCCTCTCAATACTGATGAAGCTCCTAGAAAAAAAAAATGTCCTTAAGGTGATTGCGCAGTGATTACCGCAAAATTCAAATTTTCTTACGTTTTTTGCAATTTGCAGGTCAGTGTCAGGTTGTATCTTGATCAAAATATGATTCGCGACTATAACAGGTACGTATTTACAGAATTATAATCATTAGAAAAATTCATACATCTTTATAAGTGAGATTTGTACCATAAACACTTTTCCCTAGGAGATTTCTTCTTGTGGTACAAATCTAAGTTAGGAAGATGTATTAATGATTCTAATGATTATAATTCTTTAGATACGTACCTGTTATAGTCGCGAATCAAATTTTGATCAAGATACAACCTAAAACAGACCTGCAAATTGCAAAAAACTTAAAAAAAATTGAATTTCGCGGTAACCACTGCGCAATCACCATAATACTGACCAATGCTTCGCGGGTGCTCCTCTTTGAAAACATTTTCTTTGTACCGTTTAACTAAGTCCTCGATGCTGTCTGACATTTTCTGTCTAGGTCTGAGATTCCATTATTTGTGTTATTTAAATGCTATGGAAATAACGTATTTTTAATAGATAATAATTCCTTGTTTCAAATTTGGTGTGTTGATTTTTGGTCGCATATATATTAAACTCTTTCAGTAGGTATCTAATCTCTTTGTCTATTAGTGCTGACTTATAGTACCCACGTTTATCTACGTAACGTTCAGTCCACCATTTTATTTTTCATTTGGAATTAATTCAAAGAGAAACGACAAGCAGTCGTAGATTATTATGTTACTAAGTAGGTAGGTACTTAAGTATTAGATAAGTACCACAATTTTGGGTTAATTGTTAAAAAAATCGAAGATATCATCTTATAACTGTAAGTAGCATATTTTATATGATCTACGCAGTTACGATGCGTGTAACTAAAACGATTAACAACATCGTTAATTCTCCATCAATTTTCGGTAAATCAATTGAATTTTAAGATAATGGGCCTAATCAGTATATATATCTGTCATATATTATGTAAATTCGGTAATTGGATTCATAGATAATAGGTATAATTGAATACCCACCGAGTCATCAAATTCGTCTAAAGGTTTAAATATGATTCATTTGTTTTAATAGTTTCGTTAGCAAGAGGTTTGTTATTTTTTTCGATAGAGTTAAGTTATCAGGATGAGGCACCTATGTAGGTGTGTTAAAAGTGAAATCACAGCAGTGATAACGTGATCTTAGATGTTGTTGTAGTAGGTAAATATAAGAGATGAGTAACCGTAGGTATGTTAAATACATCATTTGTAAAAAATCACCTTTTCTCTCTGCACGAAAACGCGATTTAAAAGCTGTAAAAGTCCAATGGTCAAAATTCCTAAGAAGAGGTCATGAGTTCGTACCCCGCTTGTTGCACTAACGAATCAAAATCGACGCTTGAAGAGGATATTATAACAACGTTTAAAAGACTAAAGAAGACACTGCCAACCAAAGAAGAAAAAAATGATCTACTGGAATTCTTGTCTGTCCATGTTTAGCAGTTCATTACGTATAATGATGACCTACAATCTGCAGATCATAATTGTCTGCGACCTTGACGATCATGTTTCCAATTGAAATGGAAAAACAATATCAGTATGCAGTTAGTTTATAACGTGTTGCAGTAATCTAACTACTAATAGGTACCTATCCTACTAATCCTATCCTACTTCCTACTATCCTACTAATTCCTACTAATATTATAAATGCGAAAGTTTGTGAGGATGGATGGATGGATGTTTGTTACTCTTTCACGCAAAAACTACTGAACGGATTTTGATGAAACTGTACAGTAATAGGTATAGCCTATACATCAGAATAACACATAGGATACTTTTTATCCCGATATTCCCACGGGATCGAAACTTACGCGGGTGAAACCGCGGGGCGCTGCTAGTACATTCTATGTAGAGTAAACTTTATGTGTTATAATCGCGTTATGCCTACCTATACATGTGCTAGTCATGGTTACGACTGAAGAATGCATTTCTAATCCAACTGATGAAAAAATACGCAACAATATTAGAGGTGCCTAGCCGCTGAAGATCTACCGTCATCGGTAAGCAACAAAAGCCCATTAATACTTTTTAAATCTTAACTATTGAGCATAATATATTTAAATCAATCTGAAAAAAAAGTACCTAGGTATTAGGTAACTCTCTTAGAAATGATGTTCATGAAATGCTGAAAAGCAATGTATCGAATCATTTTGTATCAATTTAGATGGCAACATTGTTATTCGAGTTTTACTGCTGAATATAGATACCTACAGTAAGTATAAAGGTACAAGCATAACCAATGGTAAATCACGTATGTACTAGAAAAAGGTAAAGAAATAAATAATATGCATTGAGAAAGTATTATTCGCCGCTCTACCCCTGAAAGCGGTGTGTGTGTTGAAAATTATGCAAGAGTTTGTCTTTGTAACTATTTCCTGGTGAGACTTTCGGCGATTATTCCGGAAAAGCCATTTGATATCCGGATATAGGATACATTATATGCCGGAAACGGCAAAGTACGCACATCTTACACAACTAGACTTTCGAAAGCATATTTATCATAGAATATTTTTCACCAACATCAAAAGAAAACGCCATTTCCGATACAAATCACACTGGCCCACACAAACCACGCTTTCCGATAATAACAAAATTAATTTTATAAACACAATAATACTATTATCTACTTACTAATAATCTGTTTTATCACTATTTGCATTTTTATCACTGGCAATATCACAGACGAAATTACGGTCTGTATCAAACGCTACGCGCGGTGACCATTTGCTATCAACGATCCGTTTTTTATTAGCCATCTCTGTAAATATCATTTAATCTTATCTTGGCTATGAGTGTATGTATGTCTAGTACTTTGTCATCTAAGCTGAAGGCCAATTCTCGTCATTTAAAACGTTCATAATCTAGTCGCAGTCTCATTTCAGCGACAAAAAAATGTCAAAAACTTGTCAAAATGTAATGAAATTAAAGGTATTTTTGACAGATTAAGGCTGAGGTTAGACTGTGAACGTTCTTAAAATTACGAGAATTGCCTCTCTGGTGTTAGAAAATTCGAGTGTGAGTTAGTTTGTTGACCGGCGGACACTACTTGCAACACACTTTCAATCACAATCAGAATTATTTTGAATGATATTGCTTATCCATTGCTTCATATGTTCGAAAAATTAGTCCGCTGAACAACATAAATAATGCAATGGATTTTGTTGAACTGTCAACATGAATTCTATTGCTACTGATAGTGTGTTACGCAATCACCCCGCTGATCACAGATATCTACCTAAACTACTAATGGAACCTTTTTGGATAGTGTGTTACCCAATTAGCCCGCTGGTTTAAAAGGGATAATAATGTTCTATAAAAGTTTGAACGAACATTTCTAATTTCTGCTTTTAGCTTGGATGGTTTACCTATTGAAAATTATTTAAATATTTTGTGGAAAAACCTTTTTTACAAATTAAAGTGCAAATCATATTTATAGATATCTACTGCCTTTTTTGGTAGCTTAAACGAACTTTATTTTTATAAAAGTACTCGGAATGGACCATAAATATAATTTTAATTAATTAAAACAACTACGTTAAAGGAACACCGTGGGGCCACTTAGTGCCACGATAAAACAAAGCATATAAATGAATCAGAGATAATGGCGTATTTTTTAATCAGTAAATAAACACGAAACAAGTACCTACATCCGTGCCTACTTTGTATGCCCTAATGAGATAGGTAAACCAGAATTTAACGCTTTATAACGTTATTAGCTGCGCCCCGCGGTTTCACCCGCATAAGTGTCGATCCCGTGGGAATATTGGGACAAAAAGTATTCTGGTTATAAACTATCTGTTTACCAAATTTTATCCAAATCCGTTCAGCCGTTCGAGCATGAAGAAGTAACAAACATGTAAACACACACACACCCAAAAACTTTCGCCTTTATAATATTAAGTGTGATTTAAAAAAAAAATATTTTTGAGTTGATTTTAATTGATATTGCCAGCAATGCAAATCATTATCATCATCATCATTTCAGCTGAAAGACGTCTATTGCTGGACATAGGCCTCCCCCAAGGACCTCCACTTGGACTGGTTCTGTGCTTCTTAGTTCTTGCATCCAGCGGATTCCTGCGGCCTTCACTAGGTCATCGAACTACCTTGTGGAAGGCCTTAAGGGCCTATACTACCTCAAATGGCTTAGCATGATCCTCCGTTATGTCGAAAATACTGCAGCATTAATTTTTAAATAAATATAAGGTGAAGTTGAGGATTAATGTTAGGTCTTATGTTAGACGAAAACGATATCATACAATTTTCTCGATAGAAAAAAAATCCAAAGTTACCTCCAAACCGAACAATAAACCGCTGGTATTAAAAAAATACTTCAAATTAGATCATGAAACTTTGTATACTAACTGAACTAACTATAAAGCAGGTCTTATGTTATTTATTTTTTTAAAATTACCATTATTTTCACCGTAAAAAGCAAATACCTAAACTCTTGGGGCCGCCTAGCACCGCACTCTGTCTCGCTCTCACTCAGTCCGCGAGCAGTATCGTGCGAGCGAGATAAAGAGTGAATTTTAGCTGAGGTAGTGTAGGCTCTTAAGTGGGAGTGGGCAGGACACTTCAGGTTCTGGAGTGGCGACCGTGTACCGGGAGACGTAGCAATGTAAATAAAGCGAAATTATTGTGAATCAACACTAGTTCATTACCCGTGCCGGCAAAAGATGTAGGTACCTAGATATCTACCTACCTACCTACTAATTTTCCAGCGATTTATAAAAGTTATAAAACATCTTTTCTTAAAATAGCTAATGGTTTTACGCTAACAGCTTAATCTTCTAATATTATATAAAATTCTCGTGTCACAGTGTTAGTTACCATACTCCTCCGAAACGGCTGGACCGATTTGTATGAAATTTTGTGTGCATATCGGGTAGGTCTGAGAATCGGCTACTATCTATTTTTTTTGTTTTTTGCAAAACGATGTTTGCGGGGCAAACTTGATCGATTATTTAAAAATAATACAAAAAAAAATAAAACAAGTATGCATACAAATGAGTTAATGAATATAAGGAAGTAGATACGTAACTTTAAAATATTTACCATAATTAGTTTATGTAAATAATGGAAAATACCTTACGTACCTTCATTTTTTGTAGAATTTAAAGTAACGACCCATGACTGGAGGAGAAGTTTTGTGCAGTATGTAATTTTATATTCGTTTGTTACTATTTTTCGAGTCGTGACAATTTGAAAATTTGCATAGGTACCTCAATACGTAAACGCCTTTTTATGATGGAGGTAAGCAGGCTTAAGGTGAATGCGCAGTGGTAGACCGCGAAATTCAAATTTTCTTCCGTTTTTTGCAATTTGAAGGCCAGTGTCAGGTTCAAAATATGATTCACGACTATAATAGATATTTATTCACAGAATTATAGTCATTAAAATCATTAAAATATCTCTTGAACTTAGATTTGTATCATAAGCACTTTTCCATAAGAGTTTTTTCTTATGGTACTAATCTAACTTAGAAAGATGTACTTATAATGAATCTAATGATTACAATTCTGTAAATACGTACCTGTTATAATCGCAAATCATATTTTTTAATCGCGTTATGAAGGAACGAGCGCGTCCAGAAGATAAAATAATATCTTTATCCTCTTTCATTGTATGTACACGTTTGCATGCATCAAATTTATTTCGACACCAACTCATCGCTGCAAAAAACCCGCCTACTGCAACAGTCACCTACGGTCTTCTCTCTTTTTTGGTGTTCCAATCACCAGGTCACAAGGTGCACGTACCACCCGTCCTTATAGATGATGTTTCCCTACACAGAGTTTCGCGTTTCAAGTACCTGGACCACTGAGTCTCGGATGACCTCTCAGACCACGAGCATATTGTGAGGGAGCGCCGGGCGTTGGCTGTCCGATGCAATATGTTGGCGCGTAGATTTGTACGGCAGTAAAAGTACCTAATATTGTTTCGGGCGTTTTGCCAATATTTTTATACGTGCAGTCTATGGGTGAAATATACGCAGAAGACAATCAACTCCCTGCGCGTTCAGTATAACAATGCATTTAGGATGCTGATGCTGCTGCCGAGGCACTGCAACGCTTCGGGCATATTTGCCGACGCTCGCATTGACGGTTTTCATGCTATTATTTATTTATTTATTTATACTTTATTGTACACCTCGTTTGCTCGTTTATGGTATGCATTGCCAGTTCAAATAAAATGTGCGCAATCGTTAGCTGTATTTAAGAAACTGGTGAAGGAACATTACTTGTTGTTGTGATCTTGTTTTCGTAACGCAATAATCTGTAGTCGTCATTTATTTTCGTTGTTTATATTATGTTTATTTAGTATGTATTTATTTATGTATCTATTATACAGCTTGTATGTATATATATATTATATTATCTTTGTATATATTATAGTATGCCATCTGACTCCGAAAACGTCGTTTTGCAAAAAAAAAAAAAAATAGATAGTAGCCGATTCTCAGACTGATATGCACACGGAATTTCATACAAATTGGTCCAGCCGTTTCGGAGGAGTATGGTGACTAACACTGTGACACGAGAATTTTAATATTAGAAGGTTATGTTGCACAACTGACAGGGACAACCCCATTTTTATATATCCACGCAATCACTGTCCATTCCAAGGTTGCCTGGAAGAGATCGCAGAAAGCGATATGGCCGCCCATTGTATGTTTTGTAGTAATAATTGATTTTTTTATGTATTTTCTGGTGTACAATAAAGTATATATAAATAAATAAGTACACCACAAAAATATAACATGAAAAAGATACATCAAACACTACAAAATCTACAATGGGCGGCCTTATCGCTTTCTGCGATCCCTTCCAGACAACCTTGGAATGGACTGTGATTTTCCTGGACATAAAATGGGACTGCCATCCTCAGAAAGAGAGCGGCGTCATTGCTCAGTCGTGCTCGCGGCAATGGCTACGGCATTATTAGCGTTGTGGCTGGCAAAATCGACTGTCCAATATTGTGGCATTGTGTGCAGTTCCATGTCGATAACAACACTCAGAGTAACAGATGATAGGATAATTAATTTATACTTTTTGTTTTATAATTTTAATGAAATTCTTGATTATAATTTATATTGATTTTAGTTAATTTAAAGATGATTGCGATTTTAACTAATAGATTTATTTTACGAATTGATATTATGTGTTTCAGTTGTTTAATGTTAGTTTTAGTTATAATAGTATTATAGTAAGAAGCCCGCAAGTCTGACAACCAGTCTTACCAAGAGGTATCGTATTATTATAATTATAATAATTTTTGACATTATTTTATTATTTAACTAATGAGAATCTTTTATTATTATTAATATATTATATACTTGGTATTTGTGATAATTATGACAATGTAATGATTTTATTTATATTGGAATTTAAATTAATCTAGTTTTAAGGACATATTTATAATTATCAATCTGTTCGACACAATTATGTTGTACTACTACTACCCAGAAACTGGGTTGTGGAGATAGGCAGTCGCCCCATGTAATACAGGTATTCAGCTGCATCTGGTTAGACTGGAAGCCGACCCCAACATAGTTGGGAAAAGGCTATGCAGATGATGATTACTAACATAATTTTAAGTATAGGTACTAACATAAATATAGATCAATGTGTCTGAATTAAATAAATAACTGAACTCAATTTAAAATGCATACAAAAAATACATCAACCGAAAAAGAAATAACAGACAATTTTCATAAGATACGTTTTTCTCTGCACATTCTACAAGTTTGATGTATGTAGCTGATAGCGTATTATCTCGCCGACAAAACCTTGTTAGGCACTTGCCAGATAAGATATGAGATAGGTTTATTCATTAACAGTGTGCTTACTCTTATGATTGCATTCATTTTGGATTACTAATATCCTGCACCTTGACTGAGTTTTGTGAATGCAATCAAAATAAAACAATACGCTCGTCGATAGATCATTGTTTAAGATATTGAACTTAACACAGTATAACCTGGATAAGTGGGATCTCAAATGACCGAAGATTATTTATCAATTAAGTATAGAGATTTTTCACTTAGCCAGTTTTACAAATAGTTTGTTTCCCAAGTAGACTTATATAACACTTTTATTGTTAAAAAGTTATTACCCCTCAGATCTAATGTAGAGCCAAGGTCCTAGCTCTACAAGGCCAAAATATATTGCTTGGCTGTTCCATTAAACTATGATACATGCGTAGTTCATACAAACGAAATAACAAAATAATTTGTAAATCAAACAAATTCATAAGGCATTTAGTGTGTATTTATTCCGATTGAATTACAGAATTTATAAGTTCCCAAATATAATAATATTATATTTGGGAACTTATAAATTAATGCACACTGATGATGTTTTGATGACTGAGACGAGTTATGAGAAATATAAGTTTTCTATAGGTATTTGAAATTCCTGATACTTATCTCTTATTTATATCAGTGTAATTTTTTTTTTATTCTGTAATCCAATCGGAATAAATACACATCACCATTAATAATATGTTTGCTTATCAAATTATTTTGGTATTACGTTTGTATGAACTATGCATGCTATGCCCCTTAATTAATTTAGTACCATTAGCCCATAGGAATGTCCTTACGACGCCTGCAAAACGGCCAAGCTGAAAATGTTAACCAAGTTATAAGGTTTGAGTAGTTAGGCCTTGTAGAGTTAGAGGATTGGCTCTACATTAGATCTGATAACTTTTTAACAGTGAAAGCGTTATGTGAGTCTTTACCCGAGACCGAAGCAATGGGCACTGCCATTATTTTCAGCTTAAACACAAAAAACAAAGGTTCTAAAAAACGAAGTTCACACCCAAATCTTCGACCCACATCCCAAACATTAGCATTAGCTCTAAAATAACCGAATATGAGACCGCCCTTGATCCAGAATTCTACTTCACAGCGTATTATATACAGCCAGAATACTGAGAAACTCTCAAACATTGTCAATTGTGGGTGTAATGCAATATTATCTACTGAAACCTATCTATACATATATTATGACAATTGTTTCGACAGATTCTAACGGTGAAATACCCAAATAATTATTTGTTTATTGAATGGTTTTTCCTTGATAGAGCATTTATTGCAAGTTGTCTTCCCAGATCTAAGCTGTGTAGGTACCTATATCTTTACTTTATAATTATAATAATATTATAAAGAGGAAAGATTTGTATGTATGTTTGTAACGAACTGGGCCAAAAAGTACTGGACCGATTTTAAAAATTCTTTCACCATTTGAATGCTACATTATCACTGATTAATATAGGCTTTTTTTTCTTTTTTTTTCCTACCCGCGCGAAGCCGGGACGGGCCGCTAGTTTATTTGTAAAGATAAGGTGGTCTTAAAAACCTTATTTATGATGATTGAACAAAATATTCCAGCATCTGTTACCTTGTATATTAGACTTGAAGGCCGTATGGCTAACAATCATGAGATAAACACTTCATGGGAGTTAATTTGAACCTTATGTCAATGGAGTAAGAACCATGGTGTTTCTGTTGATTCAGAAATGATAAAATCATGAGATAATGTCGAAAGATGAATGATTGTAAACTGTATTTTTATGTACCTAATAATATACGTAAGTACTTATTGGAAATCACATGCTTTTCAGTCTCAGAGTTTGATTTCACATGACAACTAAAAAATCATAGACTAGGTACTTTATATTAGTTATTATAAATGTAACACTAATAATATACACTGCCAGATTAGCTAGCAAAACTCCTCAGGTGTAACTATTGATATCTAAGCATGATACAATAAAAAAAAGTTATTTTTTTTACGACGACCGCAGCTATTGATAATCTGTTTTATTTCATTTTATCGTGTTCAGATATTGTTATACATCACGTATGTGAAATTTAAACAAAAAAAAAAACTGATTTTTAATAGCTACTCAAACTGCAATATCTGCCCTATAAAAATCATCAAATAATTTTTTTAACATACTTATTTAGATATCGATATCCATCAAGTCTTCGGAGTTTCGCTAGCCAATTTCATTTGACCCAGTATATATTAAAAGTGCCTAAACCTTCAGGAAAAATAATAAAATTATAGTAATGTCAACTTGTGACCATACCACTACCTAGAAGACAAAGGCCACTCTTCTGATACAGAGATGAAAACAAAAAGGATCATAATGTTCATAACTATAAGAAGCTATCAAGCTAAAAATGTTTCATATAAATATGATGAGTCTATAAATAAATGGAATCAAAGTCTAATCAAAATCACCTTATCAATTTAACAATAATTGTTATTTTAACCTTGATATTAATTTAATTAAGTAGTGCATTTTTCCAACACCTATTAATTATCAGAAATATATGTGTCATTAGCTTCTGTATGATAATATAACATTTAAATTAATGTTTATTTTTGGCGCAGTGGGTTGTGTATTCAAATCCGAGCAAGTACACACGGCTACACATCAAGCTATACATTTCCTGTTTTAGCTGACGTCGCATTGTATAGGTTTTTCGTACAATCAGAAGTCAGCTTATATTGGTTATGTATAGCTTGATGTGTAGCCGTGTGTACCAGCTTAACTATTTAAATTTTTTTTTTTGCCGTTTTGCGTGGATGTGACGCATGTTTTCTCCCAAATTGTTAATTCGATTTTTCTTTTTGTTTATGCTCATTTTTATGCGTCATGTTTGCCGCAAATAAACGTATTTTCTTTCTTTCAATTAATATGTACTTTCTGAGTTTATCTTACTGATATCGGTTAAGACTGTGCCGACCCTACAGTGGCGCCCTCATCGTTTGTTTGGTTATTTCATACAATTTAGAATGAAAATGCAGAAAATAAGTACGTTAAGTTGTGCTTCACAAGATTATACGTTAATATTATTAGAAACGGTAGTTTTATATTGTTTAATTTCATTATAATCCTTAAAACGGATAAAAGTGGCCACTATATTCCGTTTTAAGGATTATGATAAAACTAAACAATATAAAACTACCGCTTCTAATAATATTAACGTATAATCTTGTGAAGCACAACTTAACGTGCTTATTTTCTGCATTTTCATTCTAAATTGTATGAAATAACCAAATAAACGATGAGGGCGCCACTGTGCGGTCGGCACAGTCTTAAGGAAAACATCGTCAGGAAGCCTGGAACCCCAAAACGCCAACCCGTCTTGAGCAAGCTTGGTGATCAATGCTTTTTTTTTATTTCTTTATTGACCAACTTATATTGACAGCTTAATACTACACATATAAGTTATTGGTCTAACGTATCTTCTCTGTATGAGAAGGCGAGAGCATTTGCCGTGCCGTGGGTCAATAATAGGGTTATGATGAATGTTATGTGTTAAGTAATTCATGCGTTTTTTATGTTAAAAGGTGTAAAAAAATGTCGGTAATCAATCGGTGAACAAAGTTTTTATGACATTTGTGATCATTATACTGAAACTACCTATCATATGATCAAGTATCATTAATCTTCAAAACACAACACGTTGTGGGTCATCAAATAATTTATATACTTTCAATAAAAAGACAAGCTTTATTGATTAAAAAAAACTAACTATTTGTACTGAAATAAATCTTACAAAACAGCCCATGGTTTATTATTATTATTTCCCCAATAGAAATCTTGGTACTTACACCTACTAAAAGAAAAAGTGAGCTAACTTTTCCATTTAGATATAAAATAAGTAGTTAATTGCAATTGCCTACTGTAGCCACTTTGCGTAAAATCAGATATTCTCCATTTCTATGGCCTAGGGAACGTGCCGTGAGCTTGTGAATTAGTGCGTGACCATTTTAAGTATACCGGACCAGGCTGGAGAAGAATTTTACATTCGTTCGCTGGATATTTGGTAACCCTATGGCTATTATCGTCTCTTACACCGACTGTAAATACCTACTTTATCACCCTTTCAATTCTGCCAGTTCCTATAAACAAAAACGAATCGTTTTGCTTATCAATGGTAGCATTTTTTATTGCCAAACTGGACATATAAATAGATTCGTTAGCTAATTTTACCTGTGATAGTTACTTCCTCATGGAAGGGTCTACTATGCACAGCTATGAGACCTTTACTTCATTATTGTAGATACAAGAGTCGTAAATTATAGGGATTGAATTTAAGTGACGTTTTGACCAGCAGTGGACGTCCTTCGGCTCAAATGATGGTGTTAGATGGTACTTTAGTTTGTAGTTTTATTTTTATATCTTCGTGTAAAATAAGACATTATTTTAAAAGTTAATGTCCCGTCACATTGTTTACTATGAGCATAATAAACACATTTGCTTTGCAGTGAGCCGTTTCGGTACATAAACATTTTATAAATACCAATTTACATAATTATGTGGCACTATGCACAAATAATTTAAAAAAAAAAGAACTTTACGCTCTTTTACGTAACACACACTGTTGATTTAACATGTATAATATGCTAATACTTTCACTGTAATTTTATGTTTAAAAATTCGCCAAAAGTAATTAAAAATGCGACCAAAAATCAACACACTGAAAAAAGTATCAAAACTTGTTTTTTTTTTTTTTGCTAATTATGTATAAATAATGTACAACACCGAACAACTTTTCACGCCAGTAGAAAGAACACTGACTGAGGTGTTCTAAAATAATCACTATCAATTGTTTTATATCAGTAGGCTGAGCTCAGACGGGGCGACACTTGAACACCGAGATAACACGACTTATAGCTCTTTTGTTTACCTACTCTTCAATAAATACTTCCTCAGGAATTTGTAACAAGATTAATTTATGGGGTGTGTTATAGAACCTTCACAAGTGGCGATGAGTGAAGTAGGTATGTCTGGCGCACCCTGACTGACTAATATTTATTTACATACCACGGCTTAAGCTGTTTTCTATAGCTCATGCCGTAAAAACTATTGAAAAAGAAATTGAATTGTTTTTCTTGTAGCCTTTAGACAGATAACCAACACCGTAATTGCGTAATACAATTTCAAGCACAATTTGAATAATTTTGAGGGATATTGCTTAATCATTGCTTTATGAAAAATTTGTCTGCTCAACAACGTAAATAACGCAACAAATGTTGTTGAACTGTCAAAATGAAAGCCATTGTTATTGTTAGTGTATTATCCCGAATTATCCCGAAGGTATCAATACTATTATGAATGCAAAAAAGATTCTCAGTGTTTTGTTTCTCTTTAAATATTTACCTAAGAAAAGAGAAAAAATAATACTTGTCTATTCATCTCGGAAAAATCAACTAAGGTAAAACCAAGTGTCAAGTAGGCAGAGTCGCAGTATACCTATAGATAGTGCTAAAGAAAAGGTTACTCCTTACAATCCTCTTTGTTTTAGTAAACTGTAACAAATTATAAACACAATAAAAAGGCATTGCGAAGTTAAAAACCAGACATTTTACATGTTTGAAACACGGAAAAAATTAACTTCGTTTTGTCGCTTGCTAAATATTTAGATGAATGTAATAGTAATTAAAATGATGGTTACACATACTTAGTTACAAAGGTAAGTGTTTTGTTTTTTTGGTTTTTTCTTTACAAATGTGAGATTTTTTCCATGATAGTGATCTTGAGATTATTAATTTAGACATTCGAAATAGGTTTGTGTGTTACGGAAGAAAAGTGGTTAAAAAAAAACTGAAATGATTTGTAACGCATTGTAGTATTTAACTTATTGTTCGAAAGAAGTAACACAAATACCTAGTTTTGAGTTGAGCTGCACGATTTCTGACAAATGCGTGCACTGACTGGAAAGGTCCACTCAATCTTGGTTCTTTCGTCAAAATACCATCTCAGACATCGATCTACATGGCTTTCAGAAGATCTGAGGGACAATTCTCGTAATTTTAAAAACGTCCACAGTCTGATCTCAGTCTCAATAATTAATAATTATTCAATAATTATAATTTCCCTACATTTTGACAAGTTTTTAACATTTGTTTGTCGCCGGGATGAGATTGCGACTAGATTTTGAACGTTTTAAATTACGAAAATTGGCCTTCTGACCAATATTATGTTTGGACTTTAAAAAAGACTGTGGCCCTGGCCTCTGAGATTTGTTTCGGCCTTTCTTATCAGAGTAATCAGATATGAAACGCCGACCTCATCTAGTTTTCAAAATATGATTGACGTGTTGAAACACTATTGTGTTTCTGTAAACCTACTTACAGAAATACAATCATTTGTCATTTAATGGTTCTTGTTTAAACTGTTATCTAATTAAGCTTCCCACAAGATTTGTAGCAATCATCCCTCTCCTGCACTTATTCCAATTTATTTAGGGTCATCGCAACACGTCTATTTCTTCCATACTTCTCTATTATTCGTCATCTCGGTAGTCACCCCCTTTTTAACCATTATCATCGTTCACACAGTCCATCCATCGTTTCTTTGGTCTTCCTCTAGGCTGAGGCTACATTAGGCCGCGACGCGACCTGCGACACATGAGCGATTAAAACAAATAAATGAATGCTCACGTATATGTCTACACCGTACATCAAATATTATTAGCGATCTTTGATTTCTTTATGCGATAGGAACAGCATTACTGTAATTACGGCATCGGCTACGTCTACATATCAGCCATCATCGCCGAATATACGCCGGAATTTCGCTTATAATGTAGCCATACCATGTTTTTCTCATTTCGCTCTTCCAGTCACATCGCAAATCGCTGCCTACTGTAGCCTCAGCCTTAAAGTCATCAACATTATTACTCAAAACTCTCATGACGGCATTTTACTCATAGCTTTGTGAGAATGTTTAAAAATAATTAGTAAATTAATTAATATAATTATATTAAATGAAGAGACAGTCCAATTAATTGATACAATAGATATAATATCAACAGCTTTGTGATAATGAAGCGTAAAATTCTTATTTCATGTTAGATTCTCAATCGATTAATTAATAATTAATTTTATTATAATTCGTCTTAATAAGTATTACTTACCCACACTTAGCTTATTGAAATAATAACCGAGGGACGGACCTTTAATATTCTATGAAGTAATTAATTAGTGTTTTAGTAAATTGCTCAAAATTATCAGTAAATCTTGAAGAGAGAGAGATTGTATATTATTCAGCCTATTCGAAGTATTCACCGAAATTAACATCTCAGGATTTACAGTTTATTTAAGTGTATACAAACAATGATGTTCGTAAGCTTATGTTGCAACAACATCATTTATGTTAATATTATAGAAAGAAAGAGAAAACGTTTATTTGCAGTAAACATAACGCAAAAAGCACAATAAAAAAAAAAACGGTCAAGTGCGAGTCGGACTCGCGCAAAGAGTACAAAGTAGGTATGTAACTGCAAATTTACGGTTTTCGGATTTTTTCCTCTATTTGTGCTACGAGTACATGGCCTTGCTTCTTGCCAAATTTCTTGATTCTAAGTCAACGGGAAGTACCCTATACATTTTGAATCCCTTGAGAGTGTCGAAATATACGTCTTTTGCGGTATAAACGGCCGTATCTTTTTTTACGTTAACTTAGAAGTTTGATTTTTTCACAGCTTAAAGGGACCGCGTACCTGAATATATGGTATTAATTTTAACTCGATAACTCCACGCGTGCCTGAGATAAAGGGTCTTTACAGACAGACGGACGGACGGACAACAAAGTGATCCTATAAGGGTTTTTTCAAAAAATAACAAGTTGGGGGAAAAAATACGTCACATTCACGCAAAACGGCCATCGCTCAGCATAATGCTAAGACCTTATGCGAGACAGAGCCCCAGCGCTGGTTTTCAGCGAACATAATAATATAGAACCTAGTAGTACCATTGTAGGCCGAATAACTACCAAATATTGCCAAGGCTACGGCAATATCTTTTGAACGCTCAGAGGGTGCCAAATTTTTAGCTAGGCATGTACTGAGGCCGTACGATTGTCATCTATACACATGTAATAAAATAGTAACGAAGATTTTTTGCCCGTTTGTCCGTTTGTCTGGATGTAGTTATGTTCCGGATTGGCGCAGAAACGGCTATAAGGATTTGGATGAAATTTGGCACACATATTGTTTATGGTCTGGATTAACACATAGGGTACTTTTAATGCCGGTAGTACGTTCCCGTCGTGGAATATTTTGCAAAATCCACGCGGGCGAAGCCGCGGTCAACAGCTAGTATCTTATGTATCTCATTCTATCTTTATTAACCGACTTCTAAAAAAGAAGGAGGTTCTCTATTCGGATGTTTATGTTTTTTATGTATGTTCGGGCATAACTGTCATATATAGACGGATTTGCAAAATTATTTTTTGTTCGAAACGGGTTTATTCCGAAATAGTCCCATTTAAATTTTGTAAAGATCTGATGATGAATTTCGGAGACAGACAACGGAACTCTTCAATAAAGGCCAGCAAATCAACCGCGTTTGCTGCTATCGCATATGTATGCATTGTATACGCTATCACACAACATAACATCACGCCTGTACCCTCTAAATAGGTACGCAGATGTGTTTAATAATACGATTTTTTTCCACTTAGTTTTTACTATCAAATCCTCTGTCAAAATACACACAATAACCAAGATAACACGAATCCGTCCAAACAGTGCGACAGTATGTCGACTCGTGAAAACACGGCTTTAGCTACTGTAATGAGACAAAGATCAATTGGTATGCAAGACTCGACACGGTTGTTGCCCGTTACAAGAATATTACTTAATTTAATTGAAAATATGTTAGCGTGTTTAATAAGTTGTAACTTACAAGTTACGTAACCGGGAAGTTACTGATTAAGGTGGATGCTCAAGGTAGCCCGCGAAATCCAAATTTTCTTACGTTTTTTCAATTTGCAAGTCAGTATTATGGTGATCCAAATTTGATTCACGACTGTAACAAGGATGTAGGTATTTACAGAATTATAATCATTAATGTCATCAATACAACTCTTTAAGACCTGCGGGATAATTACGTAACACACTATTAGTAGCAATGCGTTTCATTTTAACAGATCAACAACGTTCATTGCGTTTTTATGTTGTTGAGCAGACACATTTTTCGAACATATGAAGCAATGGATTAGCAATATGCTTCAAAATGATTCTGATAGTGTGTTTCGCAATTAGGGTGCAGGTATTCCTAACATCATGGAATTGTCGTAGTTAGGATTACATGGTCTTATAGAGTCGTATTGATGACTTTAATGATTATAATACACACATCAAAAGTGTCTAGGGATCAAGCATTTTTATGCGGATTTCTTGAGATTGAGATGTGGCTTTGTAATAAATTTATGATTTTATAAATTTATATGGATCCTTTTTGGTGCATTTCATAATTTGAATCAGGAACTGTGAATCAAATTCGAGTAAAAGATGAAAATCAGCTGTCAATATTTTCCCTATAAAAACATACAACGCATTGAAGACATTATTAGTGCTACTGTTTCCCTACTACTGATTAAAACCAACGTTATTATGGAGCGGCGACGTCATTTAAGCAGGGAAGAAATGCTCAGAGCCGTGGGAATGATAGAAGCTGGTTCCCGGCAACGTACTGTGGCTTTAGCTCTGAATACAAGTCAGAGTGTTATCAGTCGACTTTGGACACGTTACCGAAGCACTGGTACCGTGGCTGAGCGCCATGGAGGACGGTATCGCTGCACCACACGGAGACAAGACCGATACATTCAAATCTTTACTCGAAGAGCTCCAACAATAACCGCCATGATGTTAGCCGTGAGGCTTCATCACTCTTCAGGGAACTTAATTAGCGACCAAACAGTCAGAAACCGCTTGCATGAAGTGAACCTTCATTCCCGAAGACCGCTACGGGTACCACCTATAGCAATGCACAATCGTAGGATTCGATATCAATGGGCTCTTGAACACAGAAATTGGGCAGAAGAACAATGGCGTTTCGTGTGCTTTTCTGATGAGTCTCGTTTTGGTATGAGACCGGATACAAGACGTATACGACACTGGAGAACCCCTGGACGCCAACAGCGATTAAAATCCTGCCAGGAAGTCCATCCTTATAGTGGTGGAACCATCATGGTATGGGCGGGTATTTGGATCGGCGGAAGAACTGAGTTGATTTGGATCAGAGGCAACCTCAACGCTCAAATTTATGCTGAGACGATTGTATCAGACGTCATCGTTCCTCTACAAGTGCAAATCGGTCCCTTATTTCAGTTAATGCATGATAATGCACGACCGCACACCGCAAGAGTTGTAAGACAGACTCTCGCCGCAGCTAACATCAATGTCCTGCCCTGGCCTGCTCAGTCGCCAGACTTGAACCCGATTGAGCATGCATGGGATATGCTACAGAGAAGAGCTCTGCCGAATATGGAGGGTATCCAGTCGCAAGAAGACCTTTTTTTGTTGTTGCAACGAACATGGGCGGCCATTCCACAGCGTGATTTGGATGAACTCATTTTGAGTATGCCAAACCGATGTTCTTGTGTTGTTAGTGTTCGCGGTAGAAACACGGATTATTAATTGTTTAAGTTACCCAATAAAATTTTAGAGAAAACTGTTATTTCAGTCTTTTTTTCGAACTTTTGCGTTAGTGGTTCAAATGTCAAAAATCCCTTTATTAGGAAAATGGCAAATTTCTTTATTAATGCAAAGGTGACTTGGTTTATCGTTACTGTGACAAACGAAAACACTTTATTTGATGAATCCTTAAAGAAAATTTTAATTAATATCAATCAGGAGAAAAGTTATTGCAAAAATATATGTTGATCCCTAGACACTTTTGATGTGTGTATTATGTAAACACATACTTGTTACGGCCGCGAATCAGACAGTCAATCTAATACATAATTTCAAATAACGTAAGAAAATTCGAATTTTGCGGGCTACCTGAAGCATTCACCTTAACATACTACTGTGGACTTAGGTTACTTACCTCCTTACTAATAAACTTATTATATCAGATGAATAGTTACACACCGATTTCTCTCTTTCAGTCGTCAGTAAATTGACTTTCGAAGGAAGAAGACAAAGTGTTGTGTAACTATACAGACGGTATCCAACGTTTATTAGTAAGGTGGTAATAATATTTATAAAGAGTTAGTTTGTTTGCATGTAGGGGATAATCTCTGGAACTCCCTGTCGGTTTTGAAAAATTCTTTTTGCATTTGATAGCCAAATTCTTGAGGAAGGCTATAGGCTAACCTAACCTTTTTTTTTTTTTTTTTTTTTTGTTCCGGGGTGGAAAATCCTCATGGATGTCCGCCGCCCTGGGGCGGGCGGCGGGGTCTGTCAGACTCTTACTGACTAAAAACCACCCCGGTGTTCCATCTCACACCTACGCCGGGGGTCGCGGGAACGTACGATCCTTCCGCAACCCCCGACTGGTGCCGGCCCGCCACTGCGGGCCTCCTCGGGTCAGGGGGGGGAGTGAGGTGTTTGACTCCCCCCGCGACGTCTAAGAGGGGCGCGCGTGGAACACTACGCGCCGCCACCTCGGGTCCTGATGTGTGGGGGGCGACGGACGTCCCCGAGTCCGTCGCCCCTGGACCCATTTAGGGGGGCTGGAAGAGGGCGTTATCCGCCCTCCGCCGACGCCCGGTGCGCCTGCTGCGGGCCGGGTGAGTGGACGAGATCTCCCTCTCCCTTTCCGCAGCCTCCTTCTGCGAGACGACTGTTTCGCAGAAGGAAACCACCGCGTCCCAGGACTCCTCGCTGCCGACCATCGACTCGACCACGGCCGGCAGCGACAGGTCACTGCCTACTTCTGAGATGAGGGCACGGCGTGGCTCCTCCCAAGCGGCACACTCTGCCAGCGTATGCCACGCCGTGTCCTCCCGGCAGTCGACGCAGTGGTGACACCGGGCGTCCGGCTCCCTGTTTATGCGACACAGGTACTTCCCGAAGCAACCATGCCCCGAAAGCACCTGCGTCACCCGAAACGACAGGGAGCCGTGCCTCCTCCCGAGCCATTGCTCGAGCACCGGCCGGACCGCCTCGATGGTGACGAGGCCGGCGGTAGGGCGTGAAAGCCTGTCCCGCCATTCCGCCACCAGGACCTCGCGGAGCTGAGACCGACGCAGCTCTATGTGTTGCTGCATCGGTTGCTCGCCCCGCGCCCTCGCTTCCTCGCGCCACCGATACAATGACGCGAGTACTTTCGCCTCCAGGTCCCAGGGCGGGGATCCGGCCAGTACGCAAGCCGTCTCGTAGGAGATCGTGCGATACCCCCGGACGACTCTGACGGCCATCGCTCTCTGCGGCCTCCGCAAAACGGCGATGCTACCGGCCGTCAGGTCAGTCGCCCAGATCGGGGCCCCATAAAGGGCCATCGATCGCACGATCCCTACGTAGAGCCGCCTACAGGCGGCGCTCGGGCCCCCCAGATTGGGAAGCAGCGTTGAGAGCGCGCCAGCCGCGCCCAGCAACTTGGGCGCCAGCCGTCGGAAGTGGGGCTCAAAGTCCCACCGGCTGTCGAGCACCAATCCCAGGTACTTCATGGTAGACTCGACAGCGATCCGAGCCCCCCCGACCACGATGTGTAGGCCGGGCGGCGGCGCCCGTCGGGGGCCATGAAACACCATGGCCTCCGACTTGCTGAGGGCCACCTCCAAGCCCAGGCGACGTATGCGGCTCACCACCTGTGACACCGCAGCCGTCGCCAGCAACGCTGCCTCCCTGTGCGAGCTCCCCCGGGCCGTGACCAGCGTGTCGTCAGCATAACACGTCAGGTCCACCCCCGGTTGGAGCTCGCCCCTCAGCACCCAGTCGTACCCGATGTTCCACAGGAGCGGGCCTAGGACCGAGCCCTGCGGAACACCGCACGACATGCGGTGCTGGTTTGCGCCATCACGTCCCACGTAGGTGACACACCTCTCCGACAGATAAGCCCCAACGATGTTGCGGAGGTAGGGAGGCACACGATGATACCGCAGTGCCTCCCGAATACAACTCCAGGGCAGGGTGTTGAAGGCGTTGGTGATGTCCAAGGACACCGCCAACATCACCCCGCCCCGGGACACCGCATCCTCCGCCAGGACTCTCACCCGCGACACAGCGTGAATGGTGGAGCGCCCATGCCGAAAACCGAACTGGCTGCCGTCCAGGTCCGGTCCCTCTCCGCACAAGTGGCCGACGAGGCGGGCTGCGATTACTCGCTCAAACAGCTTACCCACCTCGTCTAGCAGCACTATGGGCCGGTACGCGGACGGCGAGTCCGCAGGGCGCCCCGCCTTCCTGAGCAGGACCAGACGACCAGATTTCCACAAAGTGGGAAACTGGCCCCGCTCAAGGCACGCTGTGTAGAGTCCTCTCAGTTGGGGCTCAAGTTCCTTCAGAGCGAGGGCTAACACGCAGCCGTGGATCCCGTCGGGCCCCGGAGCCACGTTCTTGGCCCGGAGCCGCATCACGGCTGCCCCCATCTCTGCCTGTGTCACCTCTGGGACGCTGATGGCGTTCTCCTCTGTAGACTCTGCGGCCGTGGGCAAAGCCATCGGCGGCGGAGTATGCTCCGCTCTTGCCGGGAAGAGGGCTGCCACCACCTCCTCCAGCAGCTCGGGTTGGAGACTCTCCGTAAGTGGGGGCGCCGCGGCCCGAAGTTTCCCTCGGACCGCGCGATAAGGGCGCCCCCACGGATCCCCGTCTAGAGTCTCCAACATCTCCTCCCTGGCTCGCGTCCTCGCCTCGCCGATGGCCAGCCACAGAGTCTCCTTCGCCGCGCGGTACACCTCATACAGCGCGGCTTCTTCGTCAGGGACCCGACGACGTCTCCTCCGGTATCGGGTGTACTGGCGCCTGACCGCCACACACGCGACGCGCAACTGCGCGATCTCGGCGGTCCACCAGTACACCTGGCGCCTTGCTGACTGTGCGTGGACCCGGGGCATAGACGCGTCGCTTATTTGCGTCATCGCCCCGCGGAACCACAGCGCCTCCTGCTCGACGTCGACGGGTCCGTCCGTTGCCGACTCCCGGACCCAGGCCTGGACAATAGCGGCCTCCTCGAGAAGCTCCCTGTCGATGCGCTTACGCGCCCAGCGCGGACCGTCCGTTCGCGGGGCCGGTGAACCGCGGCCGCCGGCGGTCTGGGCGGAGACGTCGAAACGGATGTATCGGTGATCCGACAACGTCTCCACCTCCGCGGCGACACGCCAGTCGCGGACACGGCTCCCGACAGCGGGGCTAGCGAACGAGACGTCCACTATAGATCCGCCCCGCTGCCGCACGCACGTGTGCACCGAGCCCCGATTTAGGACGGTCAATCCAGTCGTGACCGCCCATTCCTCCAGCACCTCACCCCTAGCATCGGTCACAGGGGATCCCCACGCCACAGACTTGGCGTTGAGATCCCCCAGCAACAGCACCGGGCGAGGGTGGAGTCGGCCCACGACGGCACCCAACTCGACAAGGAACCTCTCGAAGTCGGCGAGACTCTTGTTGGGCGAAAAATACGCCCCAACCGTGCCAATGCCGTCCGCGAGGGCGGCCACCCAGCCGTGACCTCGGGACGGGTTGACAAGAGCCCCGCCAATGATGGCCACCAAACCGTCTAGGTCTCCCACCCAGTTATCCCTAGGGGGGACAAAATACGGTTCAGCGACCACAGCCACGTGAATCGACCACTCTGCCATGCTCTGGAGCAAGAGATCCTGAGCTCTAGCAGAGTGGTTGATATTGCCCTGGAGGAAATGGTAGAGCGCCATTATGCGCAATCCATTCCCTCCGCACCATTCCTAGGCCGGGAGTCGGCCGAAGGGCAGCCAGGCTGAGGGGGGGGTAAAGAGCCCCCGGCAGCCTTGGCACCCCTTCTCTTCCCTTTCTGGGCGGGTGCGCCACAGGCCTTTCCGCCCGCTCTGTGCCCAGCGGGCCTCCCTGCAGCTGTACAGAGGCTGCAGTTTGGCGCCGCAGAGCACTGGGCCGCCTTGTGGCCGGCCTGACCGCAGCGATAGCACTGTTCGCTGCGGTCTATTTCGGAGGTGCACCGTGCCCTGACATGCCCAATGTCGAGGCAACGGTAGCACCGCAAGGCCCTGGGCTGCAGCGGCTTCACCCTCGCTGCTACCCACCCCACCAACAGACGCCCAGCGTCGGCGACTTTGTTCGCCGCCGCCACCGGGCACCGCACCCAGATCGCGCCGAGCCCGGAGGCATCGACGCGGATCTCGCCCGTCCGCACTTCCTCGGGCGGGCATCCTCCGGCTCGGGCGATGGCCGCCACGACCTCCGCCGGAGTCGTCGAGTCGTCCAGTCCGTCGACGCGCAGTTCAGCGGTCTTCATCGGCCTGGACACCCGAACGTCCTCCGGGTTGAGGACCTCTCTCAGCTTGGCGGCCAGGATGTCCGCCTTCTCGCTGCTAGAGGCACCCGACACCTCGAACAGCCGCGCCCCCGTCATTGCCGGCCTCATTTTGAAGCCGGTCGGTGTGCCAAGGTCGGGGAACGCGACCTTGGCTTTCGCCTCTGTTAGGACCGCCTTGTATGACAGCCCCCTTTCGATGGCTCCGGGCTGCAGCGTAATGATTACAGCCTCGGAGCGTGGGGCACGCATTCTAAGCGGCTTCTGGGTCCTCTTGGTTGCGGTTGTGGGCGGAGTGAGTGCCGGCGCCGCCGCTTTCTTTTTCCGTCCCTTCTTAACGACCGTCGTCCAGGTCTCCGTGGTGGAAGTGGGTGCGGTCGCCGGGGGCGTGACTGTCTGGGAAGTAGGCACGGAGGCACCCTCCGCGGTCTTCCTGGGTCCCTCCGCGAGCTTTTTGCCTCCCTCCGCGGTCTTTTTTGCCCCTTTGCCTTTCCCGACTGTGGTTGCGGGGCCAGACTTAGAGGGCTCCTCCTTCCTTCGCCCATCGGCAGCGAGCGGCGGACGGAGAGTCTCTGCCGGGAGGAGCCTGGACTCTAGGGCCTGCAGACGGGCATTCATCATACCCCCACACTGCAGCATACAGACGCGAACGATCTTCTCGATCTCCGCATCCGCATGCACAGGTGTAGGGGCAGGAACTGATGACGGGGCCGGCGGCGGTGGCGCAGCGACCGGAGCGGGACCGGTGGCCACAGGACACTTCCGTTGCCATTCTGCCCTCTGCGCGGCAAGTTCCCTCTTGAGGTCCTCCAGCTCGGATCGGAGACGGCCGTTCTCCTCCCATAACTTCGCCGTCTCCTCCGTACTCGTACGACTAAGGAGGACCCCAACCGCCTCCTTGATGTCGTCAGCCGCCTCCTTCAGGGCGCGGGTGAACGTGCCCTTCAGGCTGCCAGATTTAGTGGCAACCTTCAGGACGATGTCCACACCGTCCAGAACTTGGCGACTGAGCGCCACCGCCGACAGGCTCTCTCCGACAGCCGCCTGGGCAGAACGTCGCTCTCGGGCCAGTCGTGCCATCTCGCTGACCTCGTCAGCCGCGACAGCCTTCCTTTGCGCCCGCTTGGCAGCGTTCGCCTCCGCCTTATTACACCCTAGCAAGGACACCGAAGAGTCCTCGCTCAGGTCCACTATCGAGGGCCCGGGGTCGCTCTCTACACTCTCCGCTAGACGCTCCACGGGTGTAGCAGGCCGAGATACTGGGACGAAGCGACCCATTTGGTCACGGACCGGCAATCGAGCGGGAGTTCCGCCCACCTTCGCGCGACCCCGCCCTCTCTGGGCTGTTGGCACCTTGGCAGCCGATAGGTTCTCCTCACTGGAGGAGAGGTCCATCGACCCCGCATCCTCACTTCGCGGGCGCTTCCTCCAAGATTTGGAGGTGCACCCACGCGAGTCTAGGTCCTTTTCAGGACATGAGCCTCCTCGGCTCCTGTTGCTGTCATTGACTGCAAGCGGTTCTTTTGCGTCGCACAGGCGCTCCAGGCTAACCCGGAGTTCCTTTTCTTGCAACGCAAGTGGTTGACGCAGGTCGGCGGAGGTCTGCCGGCCCACGAGACTAGTGTTGCCCCCCCCAGATACGATGGGGCTGCCTTCTGAAGAAGGGCGGGATTGACCCTCCTTGGGTAGGAGGGTACCCGCCTGGGGAATAGTTTTCGCATTAGCCTTATTCATTTTTGTTCCTTTTTAAGGGTGGGGTCCCTTTTCGCCGCGCTAACGACCGGATCCCCTCCGGCCATTCATCCCCTCGGCACGCTCGACCTTGGGATTGGGGTAATTTTTTAGAGAGGTTGTCTTCCTCGCGGCCCAGACCTCAGTGGCCCGGACCCCCGGTCCAGAACTCAGGATTACGGGGTGGCCGACGGCTGGGCAGAACCAACCGCCGCCCCGGCGTCCTCACGCTGCCGCCGGATGCCGGACAGACGCAGCGCGGGCATGGGACACCTTCTACCACCCACACTCTTGTGGGTGCAGCGGCGCAAAACCGCCCCTTCCCAGCCTACGCCCACTCACCTTCCTCTGTAAGCAGAGGGGGAGTAGACGTATGACTCCATCTATAGCCAGGTTCCCTTCACCGACCATCAAAGATGATCGGTGATTGGAACCATGACCCTTCCCCGTGTGTTGAAGATTAGCCGCCAACCCCAATTGTCCCCCAGAACCTGGTGGGCAATTGGAACCGACGTTGCCCAGGGTGCGCCACGAGGAGGCTCTTCAACATGCACCCCAGGCTAACCTAACCTAACCTAACATCACGCTATGATCCTTAGGAGCCAAGCAAAAAGAAGAAAAGACAGAGAGAACGCTAAGCGAAAACGAAGTGATAGCGCGGGAAGGTGATGCGATGCGACGGGGTGGGTAAACAAGAAATTTCATGCGGACGAAGTAGCGGGCAGAAGCTAGTATGTAATAAATAAAATGATCTATATGAAAGGTCATTCCTAACTGCCTAAATGCCTATGGCAATAAGTCCGCTTCTGTACATTTATGTGCTTGAAGTATTAAATAAATAAATAAAGACGTTTTCTGTGTATGTATTGGTCAGGTGTATGAAAGTGCAGAGATGGCCCAGTGGTAACGGGTGTGATTTACGAGTTATAGGTCGTAGATTCGAACCCAAGGGCTTTACTTTGTGCAAATTATTTCATTAACACTGCTCTCTAAACGGTGAAAGTAAGCATTGTGAGGAAACATACATGTCCTAGAACCGAAAATTCAAAGACATGTGACATCTATCAAAGTACCAATGCGCACTGGGCCCGCGTGGTGGATTACGGCCCACTCTCTCTCACAGAGAGAAGGGTTGTGTCCCAGCAGTGTTAATTTTATAGGTTGATTATGCTTATATACAGGGAGTCCCTGGAAGTATGGATCAAATCTAATAGGGGCGTGGGCAAGGTCATTTCCAATCTTTTTGATCCTGAGAATGATTGATGATTGAGAATTATTTTACGGTTCAAAAGTTGTGACCAATTTTTTTCAATCGTTTGGCATAGTGCTTAAAGAAAAAAAAATCATTAAAAAATCAGGGCTGTCTAAAAACTTAGGTAAATTGACAGTTCCTGGTAGTTTTTTATTAAATGATTTTGTTCTTTGAGCACTATACAAAGTGATTGAAAATAACAAAAGTTGGTCATAACTTTTGAACCGTAAAAAAATTCACCAACATTCTTAGGATCAAAAAGTTTGGAAATGACTTTGCCCACGCCCCTATTTGATTTGATCCATACTTCCAGGGACATCCTGTATATCATCCACGGCCCGACGATAAAAAATCTATGCTTGGGAGTCTATAATCATGTGCTAAAAATTCATGGTTATAGTTTTCGCGTCGATATCCGTGCCACCATAATGTAATAAAATGATTGTAACAATACCTACATACTATAAGCTATTACATTGTATTGATGAGATAAAATAACGAGGGGCCCGTGGCTAAATAATAACAGCCGCTCAGGTCGATAGATCAGGTTAAGCTACGCTTGCCGCGGTTGGCCTGTGGATGGATGACCATCTTTACATACCGAGATCCCTCCGTGCCTCGGAAAGCACGTTAAGCCGTTGGTACCGGCTGTCATTCGTGGATCTTTGACAGTCGTTATGGGTAGTCAGAAGCCCGAAAGTCTGACAACCAGTCTTACCAAGGGGTATCGTATTACCCAGGAACTGGTTTGTGGAGGTCAGATAGGCAGTCACTCCATGTAAAATATTGGTATTCAGCTGCATTCGGTTAGACTAGAAGCCGACACCTTTTTTTTTACGCAATCCAAAATCCGATCTATTCTCATGTTTTAACGAGCATTCGTAGAATCTATTCGAACAACGAAACTGATTGTAAAATAAATATCTTTTAATAAAACGCGATTAAACCAAATCCAACATATTATAAAAAACGGAAGACAGGCACTGATTCCAGGAAGTTTAACGCATTACGAGTATTTACCGTTTTACACACAAAGTGAAATGCATGCGTATGGTATATTTTATTTACATCAGAAAAAGCTCAGATGGCTAGGAAAATTCCGGGAAAAACCACTGAATTCCAGCACAGAATAATGAGCTATGAATTATTTGTTTTTTGGTATGGTATTGTATGTGATTATCCCTGTATTCATGGTGCAACCTTAACCATGAATTCAGCACAAATGGTTCATGGTTTCATGGTGGTGATGGTGGCATAGAAATTTTTCGACATTTATCAAAACAAAAAAAAAATCTGCCTTTTTATAGAAAAGTGCGATATCACCTCGCAATCTACGCAGTCAAAACATAAGGAGGGCTTATTACTAAATAAACTAACTTACCCAAAATAGGCCTAGAATGATATAATAATCTAGAACCCCGCTATCTCCTGTCAGAGAAATTAACCGGGGCGGTTGTATGTGAGTGACTAATAGCGGTAGTTTCAACATAAGCGCTTAATCTTGACTGATATAAGCCTTGTACACACGTGGTTACTGAACTGAACTACTAACTTGTATTTCACTGACCGTTGGTAATGTTAAGGATAACTCTTCATGGGTTTTATGTCGTCGTGGTCACGGTACGTATATAGGTACAAACACTATTAAATCGCGGCACTATACAATCAATCTGTCTAGCCTTTTCTCAACTATCTTGGGGTCAGCTTCTAGTCTAACCGGCAGGGTAATTGCGTAACACACTATCAGTAGCAATCGGTTTCATTTTGACAGTTCATCAGCATTCATTGCGTTATTTACGTTGTTAAGCAGACTTCTTCGAACATATGGAGCAATATGATTCAAATTGAGAGTAATAGTGTGTTACGCAATTAGGGTGCCGATCCAGCTGAATAACAGTATTTTACATGGAGCGACTGCCTATCTGACCTCCACAACCTAGTTACTGGGTAACACTAACAAACACCCTTGGTAAGACTGGTTGTAAAACTTTCGGGCTTGTGACGAATAGTAAGGACTGTCAAAGATCCAAGAATGATAGCCGGGACCAACGGCTTAGAATGCTTTCGAGGCACGTAGGGGTCTCGGTATGTAAAGATGGTTACTCATCCACGGACCAACCGCGGCAAGCTTAGCTTAACCTGATCGATCGACCTGTGCGGCTGTTATTATTTAGTCAGACTATACAAGGTGTATTTAATTGAAATAACCGAAGACCTCTTAAGGGGTCATTGTATCTAATCATAACCAAGAACAATTTTAACTTTGGTACCAACCTTGAAATTGCGAAAAAAAGTGAGCTGTTCCCAACATTTTGTCGAGTTATTCAAAGATATATGTAGGGAGCATCTGAAGGCCAATTGTAGTAATTAAAAACGCTTAAAATCTAGTCGCAATCTCATCTCAGCATCAAAAATGTAGGGAAATTAGAGATATTATTGACATATTGAGACTGAGATCAAATTGTGAACGTTTATTTATTTATTTATTTTATTATTTATGTACACACAGTAAAATACATAAAGATATGACATAATAAATATACTGCTCCTCTGTGCTACTCTGTGTAACTCAGTTCTTGAAATTACGAAAATTACCCCTCAGGTTTGTTTTCACGATTTCAGGGTTGGTAGCAGTACCAGTTGGTAATAAAAGTTGTTCATGATAATGAGTACAATGACCCCTAAAGAGGTTTGCAGATCAGAAAGACTAGGCAGATTAAACAATTGGCAATACCAGTTTGTTACTAATAGCAGATTCTAGTAATTTAATTAGCCACAGCCTCGGGTCAATCACCTGAGTAAACACAGAAACCAGTGATGTTTTATTGATTTCAATTGAAAATAAAATATACTTTGACGAATCAAGAAAATGGTTGCAATTCGTCATAAGAAATTCCGAAATCTTTGTCACAGTATAAAAAAACCAGTATGAAAATAGTTTCAAAATCGTCAAGGCTATTAAGAAATTCGAATAAAAGAAATGAACGAACGAGGCGAATCAACATCGTTTTCATTGATTTTCGAAAACATTCGTTCTACTTTCTCTGAAATAAAAATGATATGCATGACATCAACGCGATGGTTGTTAAAAATACTGGTTGATTGCTTCAAAATAAAAAAAAAATATCAAGCACAAATCGGAGCTCCTTCATAAAGTTTTTTTTTGTGCCAATATTACTTGTTTGTTGTTTGTTAGTTTTAATAGTTATTTTTGTGTATTATTTCTTATTATTATATTATTCCTAACTTATTGTAAATACAAATAGCATTAGCAATTTTATTAAAAGCAGATATGCTTTTAATAAAATTTTGTTCTGCAATAACTTATATCTGGGTCTGTAAACGTGCACAACATTTGTGCATGTTTTTACCAAATAAATAAATAAAGGCGCCGCTCCACCTGAGCTCAGGGCTAAGCTACACACGTGTAAATTCGTGCACACACGTGCTTAGATTTTTATGAAAATGTTGGCGGGATCGACCATTGTGACCCACGGACTACACATGGATGCATGGCTGGCAAACAAATTAACCGCGCTGCTAACGTGTCAAACTTCCGCCAGATTACTCGCAGTGAGATAATTAGTTAAAAGTGCCCCGTTTAATATAGAGGGCATGCCTATTGCTATACATTTCCTTACCTGCGGGGTAATTTGCGTAACATACTCTCAGTAGCAATGGGTTTCATTTAGACAGTGCAATAACATGCATATTGCGTTATTTACGTTGTTGACCAGACAAATTCTTCGAATATCCTTCAAAATGGTTCAGATGGATCGAATGTTCGGAATGATCGGAGTTGCGACCACGAAACCAACGTAGGTACCGATCAGTCAAACGTAGTTACTAAACTTAAGAAAAATAAAACAATTGAACGGCTGAAAAAGATGACGTCACAGTTCCAATTAAAAAAGAAAGAAAGCAAAAATATTTATTGCGACTCGTACAGGAAGATCACAAACTAAACACAGTCAAAAATAAAAAACCAAAAAGAAAAATGAAATAGAAAGTCCTATACGAGGGCAAAATCTCAGCATGACAAACCTAAATAAACAGCAAAAAAAAAAAACAGTTGCTGGGTACCAGGTGGCCTCTGCTTAAATAAACAGCCAGTTAGGTACCGTTCAAGTGCTAATTCATTATTTCTAAATAAACATTATAAAGACCTAAAATTCCTAAAAACAACAACGATGGTTGAAAATGTAGTCTTCAATTTGTTATTTAACTACTGCCTTTGAAAACTCCCTCCCCTCCCCTTTTGCCTTTGTAAACTGTGTAGTAATTTAGAGCAATTTGAAGAAAAACTTCTTATCATTCTCTTGCCGTTTGTCGTCGCCGGTCGGTGCAACATAAAAGAAAGAAAAATATTTGATTTGGGACGCACACAGGAGTTACAAACATGTCTTCTTTCTGTGTCTCATACTTCTTTAATTATTTATTAGTCTTCACCTCGGTAGTAGTTCCCTTTCTAGCCATTATCATCTTTCACAAAGTGGATAGACAGGGTGTGTCATCTCCGCTGTGGAAGTCCCTTATTAAATCAGTAATTTAATTATAAATTTATTTTACATTTTAATTTTGATTCTAATTTTAATTTTTAATTTTTAGCTGACTTCTGATTGTACGAAAAACCTATACAGTGCGAGGTCAGCTAAAACTGGAAATGTATAACTTGATGTGTAGCCGTGTGTACCTACCTATGGATCCTTGATATCTGAATTAAAATATTTTAAATTTATTTTATATTTAAAGTCTGGTAGTTCCAGAATAGCGCGTTAAAAAAAAGAACTCTTCAGCTTTGCTTATTACTATAGATTGATATTTGTTGAAATGATATCAACAATCATTGTAGGTCTGTGCACTATCGAAATTTAATTACCAAACAAAAAATCATTCGACAACTTTCGCACAGAAAATGTCGTCTCATCTTCATTACACATGCGCAAATTACATAGGTATTGCGGTTATACAAATACAATGGAAGCAAACCGAAATGTGCGCAGATAATTGATGTGTCAGAAGCACTGGGATGCATCGTATTAACCGCGGACTGTGCCTTTATAATGGACCGTAGTGTACGAGTAATATACAAGTTACACACCGGGACAAATTAATTACTGTGTGTTGTTTGTTTTTGTTGATCGGTTAACGGTTTTTTTTCTTTTTCTGTCGAGTTTTATTTGCTGAAGATATTTTTGTAACAAAATACTTACGTGTAAAGTAATAGGGCTTAATACTTGAACTAACGGATGTCTGCAAATGGGCAAGTGACCCATGAAATTTTATAGGATGCTGTCGAGTATGTGCCCAAGGATGAGTTTGTACCAAGATTTTCTTTAAGAAAATGATCTCAAAAATACTCAAATCTTATATCGGCTGATTTTTTTACCGTCTGGACAAAAACAGGGTATACATGGTGAACGAAGAAGAAGCCTATGGCACAGATTGTTTTTTTCTCAAGATAAAAAGAAACCTAATAATTCGGCAAATAATATAAAAATTCAACCCTTCTCTACGCGCGGAAATAATTAATGTATTCGTAAAAAAAGATTTTTTTAATTTAATTTTTGTAAAAAATAAGAAATTTCTTTGCTAAAAATAAGGCTTCTATTTCGTTCAACTTGTATACCCTGTTTTTTTCCAGAAGGTAAAAAAAAATTAAGTCCAAACTAAGTATACCGCATTATATTATTGAAAGCTTTCTTCGTACTTGTATCCTATGATTCACAGGCTCCATTAAAAATCTTAACACGTATGAGAAATTTAAGCGTCGAGTTTCATACATATTCTGATACCGCGAATAAGTGATAGCTTGTTAACGTTCCAATGTTGAGTAAATTACGGTTAATGAGTTAATCGTTATTAACGTCGTTTAAGTCAGATGGATTTTAAAGAGACAAGATTAAGTGTCGGTTTGTTGTTTACTCAGATCGATTAGGTTAATTCGATTGTTTGAAATTGTATAATTTATAGGTACACGATTGTAAAAAAGAGGCAAAAATGAATAGTTTTTTTTTCCTTTGAATGAAACGTTTGGGTAAATAATTTTGCACGTAAGTATATCTACACATAGTGTGAAATAAAATTGGTAGGTTTTAGGTGGTTACAATAATAATAACAGTAGCTTAAATAATTTTGTAATGTGCTAGTAAATTACATGCTTATAAATTATTTGATCTATCTATTCTATTAAGTACGTATACTAAGCCCCACGATTTGAGTAACTTCGACAATATTGCTGAATCTTTCACGTCCTATGCTAATATAACTTTATTTGACTAAGTAACTGTATAGTTTGCACAACTGTAGGCGATAATCAATTTGCGAGGAACTAGGGTAGAGCCAATATTCAGGTGTTAATTCTATATTATACGAAGTGGATATATACACTTCTTGATAGGATACACTAACAACAAATGGCAATTTTTTTAAACTTGCCATAAATTTTCTGCATCCGCAGTGCATAATTTACTACCAAACTTAAGTAATTTTACTATAAATATGTATCTACAATGCATATTGGGCACCCTCATTGCATTGAACACTTTTTGCACTCACAAATGTAGAAAGTAAAACCGTTTTAAATTAGGTATATTTTTCGCAAGTCTACTTCTACGTCCGGGTTTTTTTCTCCTTCAGTGTAAGATTTCAGTGGTATTTTAAAGTCTACCATTGCCATTAAAATTTAAAAGAGCATGTAAAGAATTACTTTACGGACCCACTGGGGCCTGGTTATGTCTATCGAAAAACCTGAACTGAAATGGTGCCCCTACATTAATTAGCAACTCCACTTACCCAAGCTATCCGCTAAGTAAGCCTACCGTGCATGGCTCTAACATCACTACACCCGCAGTCAATTAACCGAACTTAATTAACTTAATCGATAATCGTTAATGTACTCTCCGATGCATGCAGCACATTACACTAATGTAAGTTAGTTAGCTTGATGTAGATACAATGTTGTTGTAAAGCTAAACCAGTGGAGTATGCTATGTCGATCATCATCGGCCTAGCCTTTTCTCAACTATGTTGGGGTCGGCTTCCAGTCTAACTGGATGCAGCTGAATACCAATATTTTACATGGAGCGACTGCCTATCTGACCTCCACAACCTAGTTACTGGGTAATACGATACCCCTTGGTAAGACTGGTTGTCAGACTATCGGGCTTCAGACTACCCGTAACGATTGTCAAAGATTCACGAATGACAGCTGGGATCAACTGCTTAACATGCTTTCCAAGGCATGGAGGTGTCTCGGTATGTAAAGATGGTAACTCATCCACAGACCAACCGTGGCAAGCGTAGCTTAACTTGATCGATCGACCTTTGCGGCTGTTATTATTTAGCCGAGGGCCCCTCCGCAGTATGCTATGTCAATAATTTTCAAAATTACAGACGCTAATTTGAGCGGGATTTTCTATTGGGTGTTTCTATCTAGAATTTCTCAGTAAAAGCCCGGAGTCTGGGTCTGTTGCCCGGTCGAAGGCAATAGGGTCGCCTTCCGAATTTAGTTTAGTTGATTATTTAACGAGCTGTACCTACGTCATTGACGAATTCAAATAGTTGATTCATAAACAGTTAACGTTAATACGTTGACAGGAGATTAACGGTTGATTCAACTACCTCGTCGCCACTGTTAAATAGCACACGGCCTTCGGTAACAAGCTGTTTAATCGAACTGAGCTTAGAAGCGTACGCGCATGACACGCAGCAGTTCGTTGATACAATGACCATCACTAATGTGGGTGTACTCTACTATAGTTACACCTTCTACCCTAATACAGGCGTGATGTTATGTTTGTTGTATTCTGACAAATAAATATATTATTATTTTAAGTCTGTGCTAAAAAATGTATTTTCTTTCTTTTCTTTATTACTGTAGAATGATGGGGATTGTGGGCAAGTAAAATGCTTTTAAAAACAATTACAGTGGTTTGTTTTAACTTTAGGGTAGTTCTACAAAATAATAATCTAATAATCTTTCTTAACGTCTTTTCTTTCTACAGCGAACCACTCACTTCCGTTCCCCTCCAGTGCTACTCCGCCATTCCTCACCTCTCTCTTTCTCACTATCATTCCTTCTCTCTCTCATGCATTGCGTTCCATTCTTCATAAATATGTATTTACTTGTACATCAAAAACACTCATCCTACATTACGATTGAGTGATTGAGCGGTGAGTATATTCATGTGGCCAAAAGTGTAACAGATTTATCAAAATCACACGTAGGTACCAATTTCAAGAACGCCTATATTTTTTTGACTGAAAGTGTAATAAACATGTTTTTGTCTAACGTAACAATAAATAAAGTTACAACACTAATCGTCACGTTACTGTTACCACAATTTGCACAACATGAATATCTTGCAACTTTTTTTATGTTAGTGATTGGCAATTTGACTAACGGCTGACCTGACGAAAGATCGCGATGTATTTTATTGCCTATAGGCTTGCAATATCTCAAATAAATGCCACCGACCTCTGACAAAAAACACCTACACATGGAACTGGCTGCCTTAAAAACGAAAGATGCAATGCTACTTAGAGCAATCACAGCAATTCAAATAATTGCCGGTCTGCTCGAGTAGCATGACTAATTCTATTTCTATTCTACCAAGACTATTTATGTACATAGTTTTTTCTATCAAACTCAACATCTCTTCTGCCCGAGCACAGAGCGACTCGTAGACTCTCGTTTCTATAAGAAAAAGACATTTATTAATTTCATAGCCACGGGGAACAAATTTTGAAATCAATATACAGCGCCATACTGTAAATAATGGATACCCCTGAAACTGTCAACTGGCCAGATTATCATCTATCATTTACCCCACTTATATCAACATATGCCTATATACAGGGGCCCAACAATCCATAATTCCCTAGAAAAAATGTTAAAATTTGAGAATACGTATTTTTTGTGGAGTTATTTTAGATTATAATAAAAAAACTTGATACTGGTCTGATGACACAAATATTCAGGAGTAACATAAAAAAAAAAACAGAACGAGAAAATTTCGCCAATAGTAGAAATGGCAGCTGATTATGTATGAGTTAGTACGATTTTTATTAATTTAAAATATCAATAACTTGGTCATCTATGGGCATATGGTACTCGTGGTATGGTATGGTATGCTGTAGGTATTTGAGAAAAACTTTATATTAGATTTTTAGGTTTTTTTTTTTTGTAAATAATTATATTTCTTGTAGAGCCATATCGGTATTGATAGATTGAGTGGAACTGTGGATTCAGCTACTTAAACATAAGTATCATTCAATTTTAAACAAAGCTGTATGAAACGCAACAAATCCATAGTGCTAATCGTACCATTCATGTAATTGCGACAGACTTATGTTATGTATTTCTATTTATGTGTTTGAATAGCATATGGATGAGTGATCATGAGATTGAAATTACGATGCTTGATCTTTGATGTTGTAGGTACGTTTACATCCGCGAACGTAACTGTTACATCTGGTATGTCTGAGAAAATGCCCGAAGAGAAACCTTCAGGCAATTCGGTGATTGAAGACGTTTAAGCATAATGATGAACATAAAGGTTGAGTTAATTTAGTCCGCTAACTCAATTCAGCAATATTTATTACATTGCAATAAGTATGTAGTTGTGGCTTATTAGTCGATTTGCACGAATTTTCTCGCTCGAATGGGGGGAGTCGTCACTTTTAAATAATATTATTTTTTCTTTATGCGACTCGCTCGAATTTTCACATTTTGAATTTTATGCAATAAAGTAGGTATAGATAAAAGGACACTAGCGCGAGTGTGTGATAAGAGTTAAATATAAATACAACTTAATAAAACGTGTACTTTTTTTCTTAACTTCTTTGTATAGAATTCAAAATGTGCCAATTCGTGCGAATCGACTAATAAGCCGTTGTAGGCAATTTTTCGGAGCAATATTGTCCAAACGAGTGTCTTAATATTATTGCTATTGCGTCTGTGTAACGCAATGATAAGGGCCATTGGTAAATGTGTAATTTCAACACGAATGAAGTAACAAATATTTTGATTTGAAAGAGTCTCCGTGTTTCTTGCCCGTTCTTCTCCATAGGAACCTACTACGCTTAAGAATGGGCAACCAACTACATCTTTCTGACCGTCTCCTTTGAGTACTCAAAACTTGAAATAAATGAATGAATTTTGCATGTTTTAACACAACCACAAAATATTTCCCTTTACTTTCCCTAATAATATTTTATTAGAAATACGAGTGACTTTTAATGTAGCTATATATATATAATATATATTTAGCTGCATTCCACTATTTTATTTTAAATCTTTCCCATCAAGATAACCCTTAAGAACAACTCACAAACACTTCATTTCGAAATCTCAAGGAAATAATCTTAAAACGCGAAACTGTGTACTTTTCCTTGGCCGCCATATCACGTTCATAACCTAAATACGTGAGAGTTTAAACATTGGATGTCCCGAGCAGTTTGTGAGCGAGTAAAACGAGTTTAGGTGTACTAGTAATTTACTAGCACTGGACTAGATAAGGCTATCTGTTGTGTAAACGGGATTAAATAGTTTTGTGTGATTTGAGGCAGACATTTTAGTTAGTAGATAATCTATTCTAACTGTAGCCTGACTACCTGTGCCTAACTAACTGTGGTGGATGCCCCAATTGGGCGGAGCACCGCCGTGTTCTCGCAGAGGCGATCGGCAGCGGCGGCGACCTCTCGCGCCCGGCCCTGGTTCGAGCCATGGTCCGGGGCGAGAGGGAGTGGGAGGCAGTCACCTCCTTCTGCGAAGCAGTCATGCTAGCGAAGGAGGTGGCGGGACGGCTGAGGGAAAGGGCCTCACGTCCGAGCCGCCGCGGGAGACGCTCCGGGCGTCGGGAGCCGCGAGACGACTCCCGGCCACCGTAGGCGCGGGCCTGCGGGCGGAGAGTAATGGGTAACTCTCCGTCCGATCAGGACCAGGCCCGTGCCGGACGGCGCGTACGTGTTCCACGCGCGCCTCAAAGAGATGTCAGCATAAGGAAGGGGCCCGCAAGGGCCGAAGTCTGCCGGGGCAGTGGGATTGTCCGAAAGGGTTACCGCTACCCCGGAACACAAAGGGCTAAGGAAGGAACACGGGTGGGTTTTAGTCAGTAAGAGTCTGACACTCCCTTCTGCTCCACCCAGAGCGGGAGGGGTCATTGGATGATTTCCCATCCACAAAAAAAAAGCCACACTTGACTCTAACAAAAATTTGCACTTTAAAGCTTAATATTTCACAAACGTATCCCTGAATCACTTTACAGCAACTTCCGTGCCAGAATAATCATGATTGGCTTGCAAAACATTGTTATGATAGAGATGGTATCGTATAACTATTTTATCATAAGATTCGAATCGTAGCATCATCTTAATAGCAATATAACTATGTAGTAGGCCTACTATAGGATTTTTATCTCACCAAGGAACGCGCGCTTTACTTGTGGTAACCAAGTGTACAAAACGCATGGAGGGGCTGCTTAGCTGACCACCACAACCCAGTTACCTACTGGGTAATACGATACCCCATAATAACACTGGTTGTCAGACTTTCGGGCTACCATTAACGACTGTCAAAGATCCACGAATGACAGCCGGGACTAACAAACAACGTATAGATGATAAAGAATATTCTGTTCAATCAGCCTTATGCAGGTAATAGGATTATTTAGTGCAACAGTAAGCCCACAAATTATTTGGAGCAGACGTCAAGGTGTTATTGCTCTATTATGCTCGTTTCACCACGATTATTAGTGCTCAACTCACTATGCAATGTTTTAGTTACGGCTACAAAATTAATTTTCACTAAGTAAAGTTAATAAACTAAAATAGAGTGACTAACTTTAGTTAATATCACGAACTTATTATTATGTTTGTCAGGCTTTTCACTTCATTTTTCTCAAAACGGTGAATGAAAACATCGTGAGGAAACCGGCATGTCCTAGAACCAAAAAATTCGAAGACATGTGACATCTACCAACACGCACTGGGCCCGCGTGGTAGATAATTAGTACAGGTTACTTCCCTCTCGAAGGGAAGAGGCCTGTGTCCCAGCAGTGCGAAGCCGGGACAGGCCGCTAGTTTATAATAATCTGAATCAGGAAGCAGTCTACATTTTGGATATACTTGAAGACACAATTTATAACTCACAAGAAAATACCGATGCGGGGCCAAAACGACTTCTAAAGTCTGAGAGAGATGCAGAAATACATACGGAGGGTCGGTACCTCTTGACCTCGATCTCACCTCGTTAAAAGTGATGAATGAGGTTTATGATGAAACGAGCAAGCCCAAGGGCTTGTCTTATCTTATGATCTTCTTAACGTTCGTTCTGCTCACTCTCGCTTTGAAGGCTGATGTTCAGGACTCGACAGTCTAGAGATTTAAGCGCTCGATAGACATGCAAGTCGATCAGTGCGACGCCCAGCTGTTACACTACTGTCGTAACCGGCACTTCTTAGCAATATTTTATTACAATCAAAAAGACCACCACCAACCACCATCATTAAGGTGAATGGGAAGTGGTAGACCGCGAAATTCAAATTTTTTTACGTTTTTTGCAATTTGCAGGTCAGTGTCAGGTTGTATCTTGATCAAAATTTGATTCGCGACTATAACAGGTAGGTATTTACAGAATTATAATCTTAAGAAACATTCATACACCTTTATAAGTGAGATTTGTACCATAAACACTTTTCACTAGGAGATTTCATATTGTGGTACAAATCTAACTGAGGAAGATGTATTAATGATTCTAATGACTATAATTCTGTGAATAAGTACCTGTTATAGTCGCGAATCATATTTTGATCAAGATACAACCTGACACTGACCTGAAAATTGCAAAAAACATAAGAAAATTTGAATTTCGCGGTAATCACTGCGCAATCACCTTAAGTCCACCTTTGCACAAACGCCAGTATACATCAAGCTACCCGAAACAGTTGTATTTTCTCAATTAACTTTGAACCTTATACTTTGGCGATCAAGTTGAGAACCTACTAAAGAAATTTGACAGATTGTGGTAGCTTGATGTATGTACCATATTGTGTGCGAGCAGCTTAAATAAATAAATAAAATATTTAGCTTAGTTTTGAGTAGGAATACTTGTAATGTGCAAAAAATATTAAAACGAGCATTTATATGCTTTAAAAGATCTTGATAAAAACAAAACGTTAAACTACACTATTATGTAATCTCAGCCGTCGGCTATAGGTACTGCTCTCACGAATTCATTTCTCAAACGTAAGCCTCTGAGCGTCAATGTGAACAGTCCATTACAAATTCATGACTTTTCAACCTTCCACGTCTCGCCGTACGTGTCTTTCCTAAAGTATCTTCTCAGATACGTATCTACAACAATTATGTAAGAGATCCGCACCCTAATTCCGTAACATATATATAATTTTGAAGTAGGTATATTGCTAATCCATTGCTTCATTATGTTTGAAAACTTTGTCTGTTCAACAACGTAAATAACGCAATGAATGTTGTTGAACTGTCAAAAAGAAAGCCATTCCTACTGTAAGGCCTGTGTTTACCATCATTCCAACCACCGCGCCAGTTAGGTATTTAAACAGTTAAGAAATTCGACATAAAACAACTGTTTAAATACCTAGCCGGCGGTTAGAATGTTGGTAAACTCAGGCCCTTGTGTGTTATGTAATTAACCCGCAGAGCAAGAACTACATGTCTCATAATTATGTCCATTTATAATTATCAACCAGTTCCAGGAAAGCATTAAATCCAGTGAAAACAGCATCCACAGTCAATTGCATCATAATTAAAACAATATTAATCTTCAGATCCAATCAGGGATTAGCGATCGCCAATTAATACGTTCTCTATACAATTACCTACTTAATGTTATATCATGTTCTTGGAAACTTGTCGCCTTATTTACAAGTCAATAAGGTTGAGAATTCATTAGCAATTACTTTCGGTTTCAGAGCGTCGCGTGTGCTGTCAAAGTTGTTTGATAAAAACTGTGACGTTGTTTTGCTGTAGATTGTTTTGTTTACATAATTGTGTATAAGTTGTTTTGTAACACGCTATGGACATTTATCAAGTGTTACAGTATATTTTTAGGGTTCCGTACCCAAAGCGCGCTAACAGGACCTGATTACTATTAAGGTTCCACTGTCCGTCCGTCTGTCACAGGACTATATCTTTTGAATCGTAATAGGTAGACACTTGAACTTTTGATAGAATATGCACTCTTTATTTGATTCTTTATTTGTTTTTATCTGATTGATGTATCTGGTAGGTATATCTATATTGTGTGTCTTTTAGTGTGTGCTAAATAAATGTATTATCATGGTATTTTCTTTCTTTCTTACTACTATAGCCGCTATAACATCAAATAATAAAAATAAAATAAAGTTAAAATTTAAGGGGAGTCAACAAATAAGAAACGTGTTTGTGTACAATTAAAAAAAAAATGTAGTGTTAAATATTGTACGTTGATACGGAACTATTCGTGTGCAAGCTCGACTAAACTTAGCCGCTTTTGTTTCACATTGTTTGTATAGCTGTTTCCTTAGAAGTGATCAGATTTGAACTTTAATTTGCTATGACGAATTGGTACGGTTGGTTACGTAGTGAAAAAGCATGAAGATATAGTTTATGATATTATTATACTGCATAGTAATTATAAATAAAAGTAATTGTTGTTATTTTTTTATGACGTCCGTGTATAATTATTTATTATTATATTTAAATACAACTTTCTCAGTAGCGTTAAGTATATTGGAAAACTGAATGAAGCATTTTCTGATGAGATTATTAACGGTGAACAATATTACTTAAACGTCGTCAGTACTTTTAATAATGAAACAAAGAAAAAGTAAGTAAGTAAGTTCTTTTCTTTTCTTTATAATGGTATACACGGTGTAAAAACAAACGTAGAACGACGGTTATGAAAAAAATTGCTGTTCTATACATTTTAACGGCCATCTATATAAATAAAATAAAGTCTGGTTCACAGATATAGATAGACCTAGATAACTTAAGTATCTCGATCTGTATGAAAACCAAGCGTGCCATTTTTTTGATTACCTACTATGACGTCACAAGCGCTCTTTCTCACTCACGCTCACCCAGCCAGCAGTACACAGGACTGAGCGCTAAAGTGGCGGCTTACGATTTTTGAACGTACCTAAGCTGGTCCGATTTTTGGCACGCGAAGTAGTTGTTCTTGCGTTATCTAGGTGTATCTATATCTGTGGTCTGGTTGGTTACGGGCAAAATCACAAAAAAAAAAATAAGAATAATAAAGATAATTAATTTTCTCATACATTCTGTCTTACTGTTTCGGAGGCAGTACGAAGTTTGCAGGGTCAGCTAGTTATAATATAAAACAGCAGTTTTTTTGTGATAATCAATGAATAATTTTTATGGGGTTCTAGATGAGCCTAGAACCCCCACCCCATGTCATTTACCAACACCCTGAATTATGATAAAAACTTAGGTACAGAGGCCAGCACATCAGGCTACCCCAATCTGTCAAATTTTCCCAAGTGAATGTGAACCTTATTCCTTTGCAGTACCCCGGCAGGCTTCGGCCCTCCCCTGTTGCGGACATCTCTTTGAGGCGTGCGTGGAACACGTACGCGCCGTCCGGCTCGGGCAGTGCTATTCTGTAAAAATCTCACCTTGAAAACTAAGGTGAAGTGAGCTGTCATTCCACCTGATGTTAGGGATTGCCACTATTGATAGCTCACTTCATGCTCACTTCACCGAAGTTATCACGGTGAGATTTTTACAGAATCGATCGGCTGGTCCTGATCGCGGCGGACGGTGAGTTACCCATTACTCTCCGTCCGCAGGCCCGCGCGGTAAGACTTTTCGGCTTCTAACGACCGTCAAAGGTCCACGAATGACAGCCGACACCAACTGCTTAACGTGCTTTCCGCGGCATGGAGGGGTCTTGGTATATAAAGATGGTCACCCATCCACGGACCAAATGCAGCCAGCGTAGCTTAACCTGGTTGATCGATCCGTGCGGCTGTTATTCGCAAGCCCCTGTGGTATGGTATTATGGTTAGGAATGTAATTATGTCAATACATACGTGAGTAGGTAGGTTAAGCTCCGGATAGAATTTTCTAGGTCCCAGTTGAGCATCATGAAAGCATTATCAGCACGTGCTTACCTGAAATAAATAAACAAACGGAGTTAAGCAAGATAATTATGTAGGAAGGTACTGAAAATGATTATATTAATCAATCAGCTTAGCCTATAATAATAATAATAATAAACCATTTATTTTCAGGTAACAAAGACCCTTAGATACGTACCTTAACCTAAGTATACATAATAATATAGTTACAACTTTGTTAGTAAATAAAACTTAATAACTATGTTAGTATGTGGTATCACTTAGTTGCACTAAGTCTTTGTGCATTCTGGTGGCACTTGTCCGCGAAAGCGATGGAATACCACATCCTGCGGTCAAAAGCTTTCTTCCATCACCAGGTGTAGGTAGCATGTTGGTATGCGCACCACAAACGCCTTAAAGTTGACGTTGCGATGCGACTCCAGCAGCTGTACTCTCGGCGCGTACCTTTGGCGCACGTACGTCACGATGTCTTTCGCGTCAGTGGTGTAGTGGAGGCGGGAAATATACACCGGAGTATTCGGCTTTGCAGCACGCAGTTTTTGCTCGGGCTCCGTGAGAGCCTTGCTGCAGCGGTTCTTACAGCTACTCTGTCAGCGCTTCCTCCTTAGCACCGTCACGAAGCCGTCGTCATCAGCCCGGTCCGTTTCCTTTATAGGCACGGGCTCTGCGGGGGGAGCTGTGGGGGTGTATAATTGCAGTCCACGGATATAGGCTTCTCATGCTGGACGTGGGCATCTCTTAAGTTGCGTTACAACATCAACAGTTGGTACAGACGCCAGCATATCAAGCTACCAAATTTTCCCAATCAACTTTGTGGACCTCCTGCCAGGGTCGCGGGTTGTTCGAAAGAGTTACCGTGGCCCTGGCACAGGCAATTGAAGAAACACGGGTGGGTTTTAGTCAGTAAAACGCCCACGCCCTCCCGCTCCTCCCAGAGCGGGAGAAGTTCATATGTCATTTTTCATTTTCTCGTCGCCAAAGACTCTAATGCGATTTTTACCATCGCTGTTGTCAGCGAATATGTTGTTTATTTAGTTGCCTTATATTATAAGTACTGTTTGTTCTATTTTATTTTGTACGAATCATTTGATCTCACTTGGTTTCCGTACGTCCTTTTCGGGTAACCACTAAAAATCAGCGCTGTGCTGTGGGTCCCCCCTATAGCATATAGCATCATGCTGAGTGGAAGTCTTCACGTCACAGTCATGACGTGCAGCTGTCGACTATCTCTGCTTTGTGCTCGTCATTATAGATACCTATATGTTTTGTTTTTATTTTTCTTTATTATTAGAATTGATTATCTTTTTGTATGCACGTGTTTCTGTGACAAATAAACCTATTTTTCTTTTTTTAATAGTAGAAACTTATATTTTTCAGGTATTTCAACAACAGTTGCCTTGCCAAATCTAACTTCTTTTTTGCACCAATAGATTGATTCCTTTTTTATACAGCCTTTCTAAAGACAGGTATATTCTTTACCAGATTCGTGTCCTTGTTTTTTTGTCTCGACTGTCTCCACTGGTAGCTTTAAATAATAGATGATTTTTTAAAAGTTTGAATGTTGATCCTGTTAACCAATAAAAATAAAGAAAATTAATGATGTGGTCAAGTGCACCCGCGGGTCCAGCTGACCGAAGACTCATGGTTTGCTCAGCAGTGGGACAGATAAGGTTAACAAAAAAAAAAACAAGCAAACTTTCCTGGTAATGGCTTTTCATGCTCTCTGAGGCACGATCTCGTATTGCTTAACCTCAGAGGTACCTATATCGATAGATTTGTGCGGTTGCTATGCTGCACAAATCTTTCGATATATCTATGAGGTTATTAACACCCTAAAACGTCTCTATTTTCTCTACGAGTATATTATTTATCAGGAAAACATTTTATTTTCTCACTAGTGGTACGAGTATTGACCCCACGAACAAGACATACTTACATAATTTAAAATACACTTTATTTAGATAAGTACTCAGAAATTCAATATACCAAATTACGATAATCCGTGAACAGTTTCTATTTAACCGTACTCGTTTATTTATAGATAGTCAAGCTTCATTGAGTACCTAACTAGAGATCATTGCACTCAGTGACATTACCAGATGAAGTGAAGAGTTAAAGAAAATTTCTCTCATTTACGTCGCCGGATGACTAGTGTATGACAAGATTACTAATGGTTTTATAGTTTCCTTTAGCTTTTACTCGAACTCATTAGAAGAATAAGAAATGAGTGTGTATGTAGCGAAATCAAAAGTTATTTATTTAAGTGAGGCTGAGAATCAGAAGTTTTTGAATGTCAAATAATTGATATCATCACCTGCCTAGCCTTTTCCCAAATATGTTGGGGTCGGCTTCCAGTCTCATCGGATGCAGCTGAATACCAGTATTTTACATGGAGCGACTGCCTATCTGATCTCCACAACCCAGTTACTCGGTAATACGATGCCGCTTGGTAAGACTGGTTGTCAGACTTTCGGGCTTCTGACTACCCGTAACGACTGTCAAAGATCCACGAATGACAGCCGGGACCAATGGCTTAAAGTGCTTTCCGAGGCACGGAAAGATCTCGGATGGTCGCCCATCCACAGACCAACCGCAACAAGCGTAGCTTAACCTGTATCGATCGACCTGTGTGGCTGTTATTATTTAGCCTCGGGCCCCTCTAATGACAAATAATTGATATGTAGACCTTAAAATACAAAACCACTCTTATTCTGGAACTTAGGAGGTTGCTGTGGGACACGGAACATAAGCGAGTAGGTATATACAGCGCGGTAGGGATTTGAACGCGCAAATTGTAACCATGAATTCAGCACATGATCCTAGTTTACTGGTTTCAAAGCTACGGCGTCGCGTTGAAAAAGTGGTTACACTTTTTTGACACATGTTATTGAGCTTTGGTTTGGTCTGCTTGTTTGGTAACCACTACAAGATCAACAAACCTTCCTTTATCATTTCTCGCTCGACTTATTCTTTTGAAATAATTTGTTGTTTCCTAATCTTCTAATTCCAATTAATCTGACCAGTCTTCAATGCTTTTGTTCTTCTATTAATATTTCTACAACCTATTTGCAATTCTATCGTCTTTTCTTCATAGTTCATTTTACCTTTATGCTTTTTTTCAGGAAACGGGTATTGCAACGGTATTGGTCACTAATCGTCTTTTGACTTGAGGAAAACACTTGAGTCCTAAATACATAGCTAACGCCTGTACACATTGGCCAATATGACCCAATGTTCCGGGAGTTAGGTGTTGATTATCTGGTAGGTACTTAGGTACCGTTTTATGCAATGGATCTATGTATTGATCCGCTGTGGTTACGGTTTGTTGGTATTAGCAGACAGGAGGAGACTGGTGATCATAATTTTTACACAATTCCATGTTTTTTACAGTTACAAGTTGGTACTGGTGACAGATGAAATGCAGAACAAAATCAGAGGACACAAACATTAAAAAAAATATAAACAGCAAATAAACATGCTGAAATTTTAATGGTTGTTTTCCCGCAGCGAAATGATTTTGTCTTGGTAGTACAATAGATTTATACAAAAAAATGGCGGATTTACAATTGTGAAAAACTAAACTCGAAAGCGACCTAGAACCAATAGTATTACTACGCAGGAAGGAATGAAGTTGCACTTTAGACAGAAGCTGTCACTGTGTTATATTATTTATTTTGTGCGCACCAAATAAACGAATTATCTATCTGTCGGCGAAGCATGAAGGACACATGAAATTCGCTGTGGTATACGTCGGATTAGAGTGACATTTGACAAGCTGTCATTCTTACGGAACATCGCATCTGTGGTAGCGCGACATCGGCTTCACTTGCCATAAAAAAAAATAGAATATAAACTGTGGTAGCGAGGCGGTAGACTCAAACACTTGTGGCACGGGAGCCAGGCTTGTGCCAGGGATATTAACGACGAATCGTTTAGAACCGGCACAATCATTTAAGTGACGATGGATCATACTGAAATAGGTTATCTTGAGCCTATATATCTATATATAGTAGGTACATCTACGAGTGGTATAAAGGTGGTACAAAAGTGGAAAAAATTAACTCTATGTACCTTTTTAATCAGCAGAACCGTATACCTACTACATAATGTAGTTAACGCCATACGTGTTTAATTATTCTTTTTCGAATAGGTACGTATGTTATAAACGTATTTCATAAAGTTTAATTAAACACTTCCAGCTGAATCTAAAATGAATTAAGCTAACTGAAATATTTTTAAGTTAAAGTATTATATCATAACTTAATAACTTGATATTAGGTTTATTCCTCGCTTCACTTATTTTATGTGCCAACAGTCAACAGAGTCAAATAACAAACGAAAACTGTAAAAGGCCAATTCTCGTAATTTGAAATGTTCAAAATCAAGTTGCAGTCTCTTTCGGCGACAAACAAATGTCAAAAATTTGTCAAAATGTAGGGAAATTATGGGTACTTTTGACAGATTGAGACTGACATCAGACTGTGAACTTTCTTAAAATTACGAGAATCGCCCTTCTGATCTATTTGTAATGACTAATGAGATATTTTAGTTATTATACGTTACCATTCGGGAAGAAACCAACAAGAGTAAGCTTAGATCTGCGTCATTTGCGTTGCTGAAAATGAGTCGGCCTAATTACGCTGCATTACGCTCGTCTAGCATTTACTCGTAGGTACTTACCACTAGCAAAAGACTCCAAGCGCGAAGAGACTCAATATTGGTAATGTGAGTCTCATTAAATGAGGCACCGAAATTACTTTGTAAGTATTTGGTTAGATAAGTTACTTCTTAGTAAAATGAGTCCCACCATAAATCATTTTATTGGCGATATCGATGATGTGAAAGTCAAAAATTTATTGGATTGACATATGCTAACGAAATTTTCTCACTTCTGTTAAAAGTCGTAATCGCCATCCAAACCAACACTTACGTTCTTTGAGAAAAACGGCGGAAACATTTAAATTATATGTTTTATTGTATAATCTTTTCATATAAACAGATTGCTCAAATGTTTGTTTCGCATTTCAACGACTTAAAAGGCGTAACGATTGAAACTAAAGTTTGAATAAAATCTGTGTTGGTATTTTCGAGAAATGTTGCTATCTTATATACCTACGGTTACAACAGCGATTTATGCATTTCTACATTTGCAAGTAGATTTTTTGATAAGGAAATTAATTGTGCCATTTATGAATTAACAACGACCACCATATTTGTTGACTAAGGACAGATAACTTTTACTCGAGGAATACAATTGACGTTTGACAGTTTTTTTTATGAAATAACTGTCAAAATTTTAAAATTATTCCTCGAATAAAGATATCTGAAGGCCAATTCTCGTAATTTAAAACGTTCAAAATCTAGTCGCAGTCTCATCTCGGCGACAAACAAATGTCAAAAACTTGTCAAAATGTAGGGAAATTAGAAGTATTTTTTGACAGATTGAGTCTGAGATCATACTGTAAACGTTCTTAAAATTACGAGAATTGCCCTCTGATTATTGATAAACCAGCCCTAAGTTACCTATACATCGATTTATAAACTAAGATTCTACACAAATATTGGTCTACAAAGACACGAAAGAGAAAATGAAAAACCAGTAAAAGGTACGCTAATTAGTGCGAGGCGCATCTTTAATTTAAAAATAAGCCCAAAAATATATTGTATTAACTTAAATGTTTGATAAATGTCAAAACCACAAACAAAAAATGTTTTAAATGTTGCAGGTCAGGAGCCAAATCTATGGAGCCGTCAATTAATTATGTAACAACATAATCTTCATGCAATTATAGGCTCTTTCTTGTATTACAGAGTTCAATTTTGAAACGTTTGCTGGCAATCGCACAGGTTTACATCTATAGATTGCTTAATAAAACTTATTTAGGAATCACAAAAGGTATTTTAAGCATATTCGCAACATCACACTGCGTTCCAAAACTTATTAATGACGTTGCTCAAAATGCCGGAAAATTGAAGTGAGACTAGGCTGGCCACGTCTGCCGCATGCCTCATGAGCTGTGGGCCAAAATAGTCACTATGGACACTATGTGAAGCCCTGAGACAGCCAGAAGGCGTCGCCATAGACCTTTTAGAAGATGACGGGACAAGCTGGCCAAAACAAACTACCACATTAGCCCTGGATCATGGGGCTGGATCAAGGCCTTTGTCCAGCAGTGGGATGCCAGACTAACATCAACAGTAACGTGCAAAAATAATACTGGGTCGAATTTAATTAACTCCGCAGACGTGATGAGTATCGATATTTAAACACGATAAAATAAAATAAAAAACATACATAAATTATGATGTTTTTTTTTGGGTCATCCATCGCTAGTAGTTATGTTACTCAAATTATGAGTTGAGAAACTCTATTTTCTTTTGTTTAATTGTGTTTAGATCAGGGACCGTACAGCCCCGAATATAAGTTAATTCTTTCGAAAGTGTTACAGATTGTGCGCCTAGAGCAACGGAAAATGTTAGCTCTTGGTAGTGGTAGCTCTTTCATAACACTGACGTTAGGGTAACCCTATCAATAAGTTAACTAGTACAAGATGTTACCGGCTCTTGTATGATTTCTAATTGAAGAAGTTAACCCTTTGAAAGGGTTTGTCGGGGTAATCAAAGGGTTTTAAATCAAATCATTGTAAATTACATTGGAGTCGAGGAAAAGGTATTGACCTTGGAAGTTTGGAATCGTATAAAATCGTTCATTAGTGTTTCTTACTCAGTTTGATAGGACGGTGCTTTCTTAATTCTTATTTAAGACGCTGAAAACCGTTATTGAGCTCCGATGTTTTGGTATTTTTAGCCACGCCCACTATTTCTCCGATATCCTAGCGCCATTCTTAAAAGGCGGTTATACAGCGAACTACCAAGGATGAAACAAAGTGACGCGGTCAATAATAATTACCAATGAACCAATAAATGGCGCTCCTATATATTTATTGTTCTGTATGAAGTGCTAAAAACAAATTATACAAGGCGATTAAAAAAACAAATGAATATTTTGACCCCTTTTTTAAATTATTTTAAGACACTATTTATACTGAATTAAAAAAAAATATAAACGTAAGGATAATAAAAACTCAAACTATATTAGCAAAATTTTCATTATTATCACCTTCGATCAATAATAGCATTATCACAAATATATTATATTCTTTATTTGCTTTTTATATTTATTATTTGTATAAATTAATATTAATACAGTAAAAAGCTACCTGTTCCCACTTGTTAGATATATCATCGTGTATGCTTTGGTATTTTTTATTCAACACTAGCTTTTGCCCGCGACTTCTTCCTCGTGGGTTTCGTACTTTCCTCAAATAAATTTAACACCCTCTCCACCTCCCCTTAGTAAAATTACTAAAATTAATGTTTACGATCTTTATACTTTATTTAGAGAAATAAATATGCGGACTAATTTTTTAGTTAAACTACCTAAGATGTTTCAAATAAACTGTCCTCCCTTTTCATCACGACAGAGCTTGTTTCTATTAAAAAAGTGTTTGGTTTGTTTACATTTTTATGACTTAAAGATTATTTATACCCATTTTCTACCCCATAGACTTTATTACCTACCCTTTTTCACCCCGGTAGGAGTCGATTTTTGAAAAACCCTGAAACACATGTTAATCCGACAGCGGGTTAATTTTTTTCTTACCTATTAACTTTCTCACCCTCTAAATTCTCTGTGAGGGGTTTTTTAAAACTAAAAGTGACAATCTTTATTATTTACTCAGGAAAATGTGGAAAAGTTTCAAGTTTCATAACCAAAGGAATAAGATTTTTCATATTCACTGTATCCCGCCTTTTCACCTTCACAGTTTTTATCCCCATAGGGGCAAAATTTTGAAAAAACGTTTGGGATGTTTCTATAACTTGACTTAAATATTATTTATACCAATTTTCCAGTTAATCAAGCTACGCAATAAAATACTCCTCTGTGAAATTGACTACTCCGTTAGGGTTAGATTTTCGAAAAACCCGGTTACACTTTATTATTTATTTTTGTTTTAATTATACATACTGAGTTTCGAGTTTATATTATTGGACCGCGTGTTAAAATTCTTCCATACATATTTTGCCACCCCCCCTATCCGTCTTTAGGAGGTAGTTTAGAAAAACAAAAAATGCTAAACTTCCAAAAAAATCCATACTTCCAGGGACACCTTGTATAGAGTGGGCAAGAAACAATGGACAAACCTACGAGTATTTACCTATAAGTCCAGTTCTAAGATGAGTCATAGGTGTATGTAAGTTCGATGTTTCTCACTGGACTTATTTGTGACTTTCTTTCTATCATCTAAGTAATAAAATTTTTGGTGAAAAACAATTTCCGAAGCTTCACCTGCTTCTGAACTGTTCACCAAACGTCTCTTTTTACTGAATATATATATATTTTTTTAAATATAAAAATAAAACAATGAAAATTTCCTAAAATTACAAAATAAAAAAATGGATCCTAATCAAATTTTCTAAGACTTTTGACTTGGTTTCGAACTCTAAATTAGTTCACCAGAACCTATGTTAATTAATACCACTAGACCAACCATGCGTTATCGTTGTAAATGAATTTACGCTATGAGTTGTACAAAATAGCCTTTAAAGTACCTGTTTAATTATAATTTCATTTTTGCTCGTGTACTTGTTTTGTCAATATTACATTATAAAAAATTACTTATTTTACATGTGATATTTTTGTTTATTAGCTTTAAAGCGCTTTTTTTGCTGGCCTCGGCATTTTTGTTTGCTTCCCATTTTGCACAGAAAATATTTACACAACTTAGAACTAGTTATAATTATGTGCAACTTATAAAATATCCTATACAAATATCTTTACGTGCCAATATTTTACAATGTATTGTAGTTATAAAAACATAATAAAATAAGTTGTCAAACAACAAAATATTAAACGAACGGATAGCGGGGTTGCGGGGCAAAGCGACATACATCCGTCTAGCAGCGCGTCTATGCGATCACTGTCGAACTGCATACATAAGAAAGAGAAGCGCGATGACGCGACCCTCCTAACTTTAGACATAATTATCATAAAATAATTAATTACTTTTATATAAGTTGAGTATTCAAAAATAAAAAACAACCAAGTTCTGTATTTAAATATAATAATAATAATAATCGTTTATTTATAAAAAGGGAATACATTTACAATGAATAGCTTAACAATTAAAATAGCGCACAGTTGCTAATTTGCCTGAACTAGGTTGAACCTGTGCTTCAGGCTAGAAAGTGCATAAATACTTAATGTAATAAATTAACAATGATTATAACTTAAAAAAACTAAATTAAAAACTTAGGTAAATAAAAAGTAAAATAGCATGTTAGCAGTTCTATTTGCAGACACTAAGTAGGTCTTCTGTTTGTGCATAGTCGATGGTTAGTAAATAATTAAGTACAATTTTCTTACAGCTATAGTAATTTAGTTTATAGATACTTAGTTTTCTATTTAATCTATTGTACAGGAATGGGCCTAAGAATGTTAAAAATCTTTCCACAAAGACACATTAGACATGCATACTAGATCATTCCGTCTCTTGGTAGTATTGTCGGCATTGTAGGCAAGCATGGTGTGCTGTTTTAATACTAAGTGCATAATGAAAAGCTGGCGAACAGTTAGTACATTGCAGGATTTATATAGCAGATCAGTGGGAAAAAAGAAGGGATGGAAGTTTGCTACCTTTAAAATTGCTCTCTGAGCTCTTTCAAGAGGAAGCAAATTAGTTTTTGGTGCGCCACCCCAAGAAGTGATACAGTATTGAATTATAGATTGACATAGGGCCAAATAAACTTGTGTGATTAATTTTGAATCTGCTAATGTTCGCAATTTTTTAAAAACATATATTAGTTTGCGCACTCTTTTAACTAGGTTTTCAATATGTTTTTTAAAAGAGAGTGTCTCGTCCATTATTACCCCCAGGTATTTTATGTTGCTTGTTTTGTGGATAAAAGGACAATTGCACATAGTGATTGTACGGTTTCCACATTGATGGGCATATAGGTAAGGGTTAGTAATGTTAAGAAGAGGCTTGCGCATGGAGAAGTGAATATATTTTGTCTTGTCGGCATTTAACGTTAGTAGATTGCTGTGAAGCCAATTAGTCACAGTATTAAAACCTAGTTGAGCGATTTCGAGCAGTTCGCTACTGCTTTTAGCGCTAAATATTAACGCTGTGTCGTCGGCATATGATATTATTTTGCCGTCTTTAATATTTAGATTACACAAGTCGTTAATATAAATAAGGAAGAGGGTGGGGCCCTGAATACTCCCCTGAGGAACACCAAAACCAGTATTTTTCTGCTCGTCGCTCGTAATATTATCTATTCTAACACATTGGTACCGGTTGTCTAAATAGTCAGTAAAAAGTTTCAGCGGCGTTCCCCTTATTTCTATGATCTCTAATTTGTTCAGAAGAACAGAAACAGACACCGTGTCGAAGGCCTTGGCTAAATCGAGAAAGACTCCCAGGGTCTGGTTTCCTTTGCCGAGTTCCTCTGAAATATAATCAGTCAGGCTATGAACCGCATCAGCTGTTGACAATTTGGCTCGAAAACCAAACTGCGCAGGGGATAAGATGTTGTTTTTTTCTAGGTAATTAACTAGTCTACTGTTTATAATTTTCTCCAGTATTTTTGAAATTGAGGGGAGTAAGGATATTGGCCTATAATTATTAACAACGTCTTTACTGCCAGATTTAAAGATAGGTATCACAACTGCCTTTTTTAGACATCTAGGGAAAATTCCTTCGGAAAGACAGATTCGAAATATATGCGTTAAGGGAGGTACCAAAATATGCTTGAAGAGTTTAAGGACCTTATTGCTTATATTATCCCATCCAACCGCACAGTCGTCCTTTAGCCCAGAAATGATTCGGGTTATTTCGTCTTCATCAGTATCCAACATAGCAAAAGATTTTGGGTTACGGCTATTGCTTGATTTTTTGAAAGATGGTTGGTCGCAATATTTCGGAATCTGATCAGCAAGAGTTTTCCCAACATTTACAAAAAAGTTATTTACATTGTTAGCTGATAAGAGTGGTGAAGGATTAGCCAGCAATAAACTCGAATTTGATTCACGCTGTTTAGACATATTAGTGACGTTTTTAATATGTTTCCAAAGTTGCTTGGTATTTTTACCTGCTTTATTTAATTCAGTTTTATCGTAATTATTTTTTAAATCCTTTAGGAGATTGTTGCAGAAATTCCTGTATCTTTTATAAGTGGTTTGAATGATTAAATTATCAGGGTATCTTTTAGTTTTCTGATGAAGTTTATCTCTGTGTCTTATACATCGAATTAGTCCCGGAGTAATCCATGGTTTAATATTATAAAATTTCTTGTTTACTGTAGAGACTGTCGTGTTACGTAATATTGCGTGTTGAACATGTTTTATTAAGTACGATAAAGCCAAACTAGCGTCAGCAGTATTATAAACTAGGCTAAACTCAATGTTGCATAAATCATATTCGAGTTTGTTTATGTTTAATTTGCTAATAGTTTGCGGACGATTTATCTTAGGCAGCGTTAAATTTACGTTGAGTAAGACTGCGTGATGGTCAGTAATTGTTGAGTTGGTTACAAGCGTAATATATGATAGGCTGGTTTTGATCATCATATGATCGAGGCAGGAACCGCTCTGATGAGTAGGCAATGTGTGAGCGGGGAGAAAACCATGGTATAAGCAGATATTAATGTAATCTTGGGTCCCTGCATCGCAGTTTTCGGAGCCAATGTTTATATTTAAATCACCTGTTAGTATAACATTCTTAAAAGGGCTTAGTGCTTGAAAAATCTGGTTTAAGGAATTGTTAAAAGGATCTAAGTTTCTAGAGGAAGGGGATCTATACATAGCGATTATTGCTGTGGTTGTACCAATTTTGATGACTAAACAGTTAGTCATACAGTCTTGTAGAGTATGTTCCTCAACTGTGACCTTTAATGATTCCTTAGCAAAGACTACTACACCATCATTTTGATTGTGGTTAATTGTGGTATGTAATAAGTTATACCCCGGTATTACTGGGAGATTATCGTGACGATTTGATAGCCAACACTCGGTTAGTACCATTATTTCACAATCAAAGTTAAGTCTATGGAGAAAGATATTAAAGATATCTATGTTCTTATAAATACTACGAATGTTTTGGGTCAGTACGGTTAGCGAATTTTGACAGTCGGAATGATATTGTCTGCAGTCCTCAACGTCACATGTCTTTGATGTAGTTAAAAATGCGTTATCTATATCGGTAATTATGTTAACATCCATATTAAACTAAAAAAATTACAACAATAAATTAAGTCTAAAATATAAACTAGTGTGTGGCGCTCTTAGGCGCCTTCATAGTCTATCGAATTAATGTGCCTGTATTCGGCAGCTTTTTTAGCAGGGCAATCTGTGTCTCCAGTTTTGTGGTTGGCTTGTTTTTTAAAGCGCGAACATGTAGCACATTTTGGCGGATTGACCTTCTTTGAGCAGTCTTGGATTGAGTGCCCTTCCTCACCACAATGGCCGCATGTGGGGGCCGCATTTTTACATGTTTTGGCTGCATGACCATACTGCTGGCACTTGTAACATCTAGTTACCAGTGTGAAGTCTCTTACAGGGCAGGACGTCCAATTTATAAATAATCTGTCCTGTGTGACGAGGGCCTTGCGAATGATGGCTGGAACTTCTATGATATAGTTGCAATTCTCAGCATCCTTCCTGCCAGATTTGTGACTCAATTTTATTGAGGTCAAAAATGTATCTAGGGACATATTCGGCAGTTTTTCGGTCAAGTTCTGTTCATAGATACATTTATAAACCTCATTCTCAGACATAGTTGTTAGAACGCCTATAACTATAATGCGTGGTTTGCGCTTTTGAGGTTCGTCGACAGTAAGCCCTGACGCAGCGAGTTGGACTGTTTTTTGAGCTTATCTAGGTCATCTTTGGTCTCAGTGCTGATTATTAATCCTCCTTTTCCTATTTTACGTACGCCTCGTACTTTCAGCTTCATTTCTCCAGGGCATATGATTTTTTGGACCATGGTCTTGGTTTCGTCACTGCTTTTTGAATTATCACAGGGATAAATCGCCACGGAACTAAAAGTATTAGGACGAACAAAACTGTTGGACCCCTTCTTCACCATATCTGCAAAAGACGTACCCGCACCCTGCTTCGAACAGGACTCCTGAATCGTCCGGTTCATCTCCGTTAGACAGTCGGATAGGTCACGAGCTTCGGTTATGGTTTTAAGAGAGGTATGGGTTTGAATGGCTTTTTGTTTTAGTGACTGGTACTGAACAGCCATTTGCGAAACTCCATGTCCAACTTTTCGGCAAAGATTATTTATTTTTAGTTTCTGCTCAGTGTTGAGCTTACCGTCAGAAGCAATAGAACATACCTCATTCAGGCACTGCTCAATTGATGTCATCCAGTTCTGGATCTCCGGAGTGGTCACTACTTCAATTATATCATCTTGGTCCTGTCTTGGTCGTCGGGGCGGTGTCGGTGCCTGTGTCGGTACGGGGGGCGTCGGTGCCTGTGTCGGTACGGGGGGCGTCGGTACCGGCATCGGTGTCGATGGAGGGCTGTGTTGCATCATCGCGCTCCAAATTAAAGGAACTACCTTCCATATAATAGAGTATTTAAAAATAATTCAGTCAGTTCATTATTTAAACTTGTCACTTAAAAAGTTTCTCTATATGACACGCTAATACACTGAAACTAGGTCACTATTTATGCAAACGTTAATTTATTTTATTTTTAATATACATTGATGAGCACGTCTGTTTACGTTGAATCAAGAAATCAGAATCAATCGATCGAATCAGATATGATACGTTATTGTTATAAATTTTACCAACGTACGTTGATGAGTAATACTACAGATATTTTTGTTAGAAGATCATTTTAAGAGGTTAGTTTATTATTTTTTTGTATCGAGAAAACCTTTCAAAAACGTGTTTTGAATACAACAAGTTTCTCAGAAATATGTTTAAGATTAACATATATTTTTTTCGCCGTTACAAACTGTACAGATTTGGCTAAAAAATAGTTTGAGACAAGCCTATTTCGGTCTTGTCAGCGTCTTAAGTTCAGACAGAAAATCACTATAATAATAACTATAATCAGACAGAAAATCACTATAAGACAGACAGACAACTATAATCAGACAGAAAATCACTATAAGACAGACCGAAAATCACTATAATAATAACTATAATCGTATGTGTATGGAGTCGCTACGGCTAGGGCCTAGACTGCGTGTTGAGACTTTACGCATACCTGCCAAATGCATGCAGTTTAGTACTTTAAAGTAAAGGCACGAGAGATAAAATTACAATACTTGTAGTCCGAATGGGTAACTCTGTTACAGTCGTTGAAAGGGTAACCCGTTCAAAACGTCTTACCATTAAAAAGTATAACCCACCAAGAATGGGTTTTTGAATATACAGGTAATCAAATCGAAAGGGTTTGGAAGAGGTTATCCATTGATGAGGGTTTTCTTCAAAGAGTGTAATCAATATGAAATTGGTTTTAAAACAACACTTTGTCAAAACCCTATCAAAAACCCTTTCAATGGGTAACCAAAATGGTCCCTGTTTAGATGTACATGTTCGATACCCATGATGTTTGCGAAGTTTCGCTAGCTAATTTAATTTGACCCTGTATGTATATTTAACTATGGGCATACTTATGCCTCTGCATGTTTGCATGTCTGCATAAAAAAGGAAAATATAAGTGTCTCCACCGACAACCAAATAGTATTACAATCATTCATTTATCTGCCATACTGTCTTGTCAAAAGAAACTTCTTACACGTACATATTGTCCACAATACCTACATTGCGTGACGAATTTAAGTCATTATTTTGTTGCCAATGTTCTACGCAATATGTAGCGATGGAGATAATCGCGTTGCTTACAAAACATTCATGTAAGATTTGTAACGATACAATGTTGTAATAGGCGATCAATCATGGTTTGAGAGAACAACCGCTTTGTTCTCTGATTGTTTGGAAGTACGAGTGTATGGCTTATATCTGACTAAGACACCATGGTGGCGCAACTATGGTCGTGCTACCAAGAAAATATCATCATCATCTGCCTAGCCTTATAATTTTCAAGTTATGTCCTATAATTTTCAAGTTATGCTATTGTAAATCTGCGCCATTTTTATAAATAAATGATTTTACTTATTATTATTTATTATTTTATACCTTTCACCACTGCGAGGATCACCCAGAGGACACGGTGGAGCATACGGTGGAGGTATGCCCCGCTTGGGCGGAGCACGGCCGTGTTCTCGTAGAAGCGATCGGCAGCGGCGGCGACCTCTCGCGCCCGGCCCTGGGTCAAGCCATGGTCCGGGGCGAGAGGGAGTGGGAGGCAGTCACCTCCTTCTGCGAAGCAGTCATGCTAGCCAAGAAGGTGGCGGGACGGCTGAGGGAAAGAGGCTCACGTCCCAGCCACCACGGGAGACGCTCCGGGCGTCGGGAGCCGCGTAGCGACTCCCGGCCTCCGTAGGCGCGGGTCTGCGGGCGGAGAGTAATGGGTAACTCGCCGTCCGATCAGGACCAGGCCCGTGCCGGACGGCGCGTACGTGTTCCACGCGCGCCTCAAAGAGATGTCAGCATCACAAGGAAGGGGCCCGTAAGGGCCGTAGCCTGCCGGGGCAGCGGGATTGTCCGAAAGGGTTACCGCTGCCCCCGAACATAAAAGGCTAAGGAAGGAACACGGGTGGGTTTTAGTCAGTAAGAGTCTGACACTCCCTTCTGCTCCACCCAGAGCGGGAGGGGTCATTTGATGATTTCCCAACCTCAAAAAAAAAAAAAGACAGGTGCGCTCCCTCTTCCCTCACTCTCATAGTCCGATGGGACGGCAATCCGACTCGACCGGAGGGAGATCAGGCGCAGGACCAACGGCTTGACGTGCTTTCCGAGGCACGGGGGTATCATACCACCAACTTCCAAACTCCGGGCTGCTACTAATAAATTCCTAATGGAAAAACTCAATAACACTTTGCCCGACCCGGGAATCGAACCTAGGACCCCACGCCCAGCAGTCGCGCTTGCGACCACGATAGGTGCAGAGGAGCACCTCCCACCAAACTCCTCACCGCCCACAGGCGTGATGTAGTGTGTGTATTACATGTCATAGCACAAGGTGGGGCTAAAGTAATAACCCGATGTTGTTTTAATGTATTTTATTAGCAATTAAATTTTTTGCTCTACTTACTCGTGGATTATGTTTATTTAATGAATTAGAAATTATTTCCATCAAGTCGAGAAAACGATATCGGACAAGTGGCCGCCTTCAAAATTGATGATCATATGGGTTCGTTTTATGGCATTTTCCATCAGTTGTGTCAGAACTTCTGGCGATAGGTTCTCGCATTCCTGTCGGATATTTTAAGGGCTTCAAGAGTCTGAGGCTTGTTTACGTAAACTCGGGACTTCAAGTAACCCGACAAAGTCTGTATGAATTGTGCATTTTAACTATCGCTCACTCAATAATTCTATTTAATATTGTAAAATTAATAATTAAATAATTAAAATAGACTTACTTACTGATATTTGTACGCCTAATGGCAAAGCATAAAGCACTTTAAAAAATGTAATATCTCACACACCTGTGTATCTATAACCTATGTTTACAAATAAATCATATGAATCTGAAAAAAAGTCTGGAGCGGGTCAAATCGGGTGATCTGGCCGGCCAGTGGAAATCGCCAAAGCGAGGGATTAGACGACGCGACGCGGACAATTATTCTACGTTCTTGAGGAGTATAGTGCTCCATGGCTTGTTGACGTGTATTCTGCTTATGTTTACTTCACAAATGTCAAAACAGAATTGACATTTGCATAACTTTTGCAAATGGCGGCAAATGTCAATTCTGTTTTGACATTTGTGAAGTAAAGCGCATTTCAATATGGTGATTACTTTTATCCCACCTTTTACCGACGCCAGTACATCAAGCTACTACAATCTGTCGATTCCTTGAATAGATTTTCACCTTTATCGCTAAAGCATAAGGTTCAAAGTTGATTGGGAAAATTTGACAGTTTCGGATAGTTCGATGTGCTGGCGTCTGTACATAAAAGTACAAAGTCTTTGAACCTCGCTTTTTATACACGGCCTACTCCTATTTATACACGGTTCAACTGTTTTCATGAGCATTATTTAAATCAAAAATAATCGTGAGTAGTTTTACATCAAATAGATACTAAGCTATTTCTATCATGGCCATGTCCAAGCGAAGAATTGGCATACCAACGTGGAACATGACAAAACGTAGAATTGGTATCAAATGTCAAAAAGAAAAAGTTTGAAGACGTCGCCTTAATTATGTAGAGAAAGTTAGGGATTTCCAAATCTGTTTCCGTGTCAATCAAGTTGAATATTGTTATGTCTCAGCCTTTATTATTTATTAAGCTTATCTTAAGTAATTAGGAGTTGTTTTAGTCAATGTTAGCTCATACAGGCAAACTATATCTTATAAGGCGCAACGACCACCCACTACTAGAGACGTATAGACGCCAGCACATCAAGCTAGTACAATCTGTCAAATTTCTTTAATAGATTTTCAACTTTATCTCTGAAGCACATGGTTCAAAGTTGAGTGGGAAAATTTTACAGTTTCGGATAGCTTGATGTGCTGGCATCTGTACTGTATCGAGTATAATTAAAGTCATCAACCTACTTTTCAATAATTAAGAAAGTCGTATTAAAATTTCATTTAAAATACCTTTTGCAGAAAAAGTTCATTCATAAAAGATTTGATCTCAAAAGGTGTCACCTCTAAATTACATCTGGCCTTTATTAAGTTTTTGTCATTCTCATTTCACTGACCTTAAAAACCAGTGGCTTAATTATTCGCAGACGAATTTCTTTTAGAGGTGGGCGCGTTGGTATCGATATTATCGAGGGAATTATCGATTTTTTTTTTTGTGAAATTATGAAAGAAACGATAGAATAGAATGCTCTTTATTATGTACGTACGACGAGAAATCAAGCTAAAGATTTTCAGTGTAAGTTGACTTCTCGTTGTACAAAAAACCTATACAATTCCAGGTTAGCTAAAGCTGTAAATGATTAATGCCTTGATTTGTCGCCGTGTGTAAACCATACAAATGATTGACGTTAGGCTGTGTCAGATGTGAAAGATGATATAGCTAGAAAGGGGGTGACTACTGAGATGACTAATAGAGAAGTATGGAAAAAAGAGACATGTTGCACCGATCACAAATAAATTGGGCTAAGGTCAGGCGAGTGGAGGACAATTGTGACACTATTGTAACTTAGGTAGTTGTAGAAAAGTCTTCTTTTCGTATAATATCTATACAAGGTGTAACAGAATAAACGCAAGTCGATCGATTTCAGTAACTTTTAATACAGCAATTTTTTCAAAAATTACGTATTTTTTCATACTAACCACCGGTTAAGCCAAATAAAATTAAACGTTATTTCAAGGCAATAAGACTCAATTTTAAATGCATAAAGTAATGATAGTGTCAACACGTTTTTATTTATAAAAATAGCATGCGTTAAAAAAAAATTGTTTCGGTCATTGTATTATATTTTTAACTCGATACTCTAATTGGGGTGTATGAGGTCTTACGTTAATTATGTTACACCTTGTATATCTATACAAATAAATAAATGAAGTGTCTGTTTGTAATATCAAAATAACAGCTACTTTTGAAATTTTTGTCTGTCAGTCTGTCTGCGTGCATTGCAGGATGCCTACAAACAGCATTGGGTGGCGAAAGGCTGAAGAAGAGGGAGAGAGAGAGATTTGGCTGGACCAATTTTGAGGAGAGTTTCACCAGCAAATAGCTGATCTTATAAGAGTAACTAGTTTTATTTTAAATAAAGAATTCTGCTATTAGTTTAGAAAAAGTAATAGAAAAAAAAAACACATTATTATTTTTCGGCGTGCATGTGAACGAAGTCGTGGGCACGGCTAAATATTATTTACTTAAGCAAATATTATTTACTTAAGCAGTTTAGGCACTGGCTCTTAAATTGTGGAAGCAAAAAAAAATCTCGCAATGTTTTTCGAAGTTAACTTAAATCGACAGACGATGTGGTTTTATGAGTAAGCCATAAATAACTCCCACGAACAATTAAAACAACATGCTGGTAGAAATCAATAGAATAGCGGAACGAAACTATACAAAACAAATTGCTTTTTCAAATAACTGCTATCGCAATGACAGGGTTACGCCGACATAAAATAAACCATCTATTTAATATGCCAATATAAATATATACTTATTTATGCAAATTGACAGACACAATTTTCTATAAAAGCGATATCATGTAACTCGATTTTCAGATTAATCAGATTTTACTCGATTTGCGTTATCGATTTGCGTCTACGTTAGTCCACCTCTAATTTATAATTTTAAATGTAAGTTCTCTCTTCGAGTTCGGATTGATTTTCAATCGATTCATCGAGTGTTATCGGTTTGATTGCGAATTAGAGCGAATCGAATGAGACAAAATATATAGTGTTGTGAATAAAGATATGATTACAAAGTGAAATTTTATATTGTTGTTTATAGTGGAACGGGATGTTCTCTAATAGCCGTATTTAGACAAATATTATTTAAGCAGATTTTCCTTATTCGCAGATACTTAGAATAGTTTTTTTAAGAGGTATTGTATCGTCAAAGGGAAAGGGGTTTGTGGCTAAATAATAACAGCCGTACGGGTTGATCGAAAGATAAGCTACACTTGCCGAGCGCGACCAGTGGATGGGTAACCATCCATTACATATCGAGACTCCTCCGTGCCTTAGGGTCCCGCTGTCATTCGTAGATCTTTGACAGTTGTTACGGGTAGTCAGAAGCTCAAAAGTCTGACATTCACGCAAGGGTATCGTGTAACTGGATTGTGGAGGTCAGATAGGCAGGCACTCCATGTAAAATACTGGTATTCAGCTGCATTTGGTTAGACTGAAAGCCAACCCCAACATAGTTGCGTAAATGCTAGGTAGATGATAACGTATCGTCGCAGTGGCGAAGGGTGAATTTATGACAGACGTAAGTCGGAGCAAAATAAAAAAGTCAATAAAACGTTTAATTATATTTAAATGATTAATTGAATATAGAGTGGTTGTGTTCTGAATTTTCGAAGGGAAGCCGGCGGGAATAGAGTTGTATTTGAAAAAAAAAAAACTTTTTTTTTTTTTTAGTTTGTACCTTCGCCACTGTATCGTCGCAGTAAACGACAACGGAGAGTAATAATTATCTTAATTAATGATGATAATAGTCATAAAGAGATCATAGTATGATGTAACATGTTATTATAACGGTTCAATTAGATGTTCTAGTTTCCTGAAGCACTTATAGTAGGTAATAGATAGGTGATCTGGGATACGAACATTGGATTAGATGGGATCAACGTTTCAACTTGTCTGTTCATAGCCTAGCCAAGTTACAAATAGACCAACTGAGAAAAAAAAAACTGGAAATTTCAAAGATCAGAAAAATTTTGATGTATCTATTTAAGATCTTAATCTTATATTTCTCATTATAAGGTAAACCTTATTGGAAGTTTAAACACTATGATTGGGTAAATAAAAACATAAGGTAGGTACTAACCCTCTTTTTGGGCTCCACCACAGTCTGATCGGGTTTTTACCACGTTCGCTCCTCGCGTGTTGGCAAATACCTAGAGGCCCTGAATAGTCTAGCTTTCTTTTGCAATATTTTCCTCCATAACTAAATCCTGTTATCAACATTTTCCTCGACCGTAAGTCAGTGATGTCCAAGATTATCTTGCTTACTTTTCTTTATTAATTATTAATGTATAAATTATTTATCGTATGCCCATATTATGTTCTGCTTAAATCCGTCGGTTCGCTTTGCTCCAATCGATCACAGTAATACTGATTGGCGTATAATGCACGGGATTAATTAACAATACTAATTAGTTAATTGAATTATTCATTGTAATATCTCACGCACGGTACCTCCATTACCATTGGAGTTGTAAATTATAATTAATTTGAATTTATTGTTTTTGTGGAGGAAAATAAATGGTGTGTGCTCAGCGAAAAGGTTGGTTAAGGTCTGTTGCACCATTGTGTAATATCCACTGATGCATAATCAGCCTATAATGTGCCCACTGCTGGGACACACCTTCTCTCTTCGAGAAGTTGACCGTAACGCATCACGTGGTCACAGTGCAAGTTGGTAGATGTCACCATGTCTTCGAATTTTTGGTTCTAAGACATCCCGGTTTCCTCACGATGTTTTCATTCCCTGATTTGAGAGCAGTGATGAAATAAACGCGCTGCGTGTGTTGCGTGGGTTTGAACACTTTGAACCCACGACCTACAACTCGTAAGCCGGGGCCGTTGCCACTGGACTACCACTGATCCACTGATGACCCGGGGAGAAATATTATAGCTGTACAAGGGTTGGCGCGTGGACTAAATCGGAACTAATGCCGCCATCTTGTTTTCTCAATACATTACACAAAACATAAATGTTTACCAACAACGCATCCCTGTCAACGTCATTCGAGCGCCAAAAGATTCAGTCATTCGTAGATTTTCAATAGTCGTAACGAGTACATAGCCAATGAACTTAGTCTATCGCTGATCGCAGTTCGCTGCTGGATATAGGCCTCTCCCATGCTGCGTCACAACACCCTGTCCTCCCGCCTTTCCCATCCAATCTGTCCCAGCTACCTTCTTAAGAGCCTATACTACCTCAGCTAAAATTCACTCTTTACCTCGCTCGCACGATACTGCTCGCGGACTGAATGAGAGCGAGACAGAGTGCGGTGCTAGGCGGCAGGCAGCGCCAATAGTTTAGGTACTTGCTTTTTACGGTGAAAATAATGGTAATTAAAAAAAATAAAAAACATAAGACCTGCTTTATAGTTAGTTCAGTTAGTATACAAAGTTTCATGATCTAATTTGAAGTACCTATTCTTTAATACCAGCGGTTTATTGTTCGGTTTTTTGTTTTTACTTTGGAATTTTTTTCTATCGAGAAAATTTTATGGAATCGTGTTTTCGTCAAACATAAGACCTAATATTAATCCTTAACTTTACCATATATTGATTTCAAAATTAAAGCTGCAGTATTTTCGACATAACGGAGGATTATGCTAAGCCATTTGAGGTAGTATAGGCCCTTAAGGTCGTCGGTGCATCTAGCTGCGGGGCGTTCTACACTAAGCTTATCGATATGCGGTCGGTAACGGGTAGCTAGAAGCCCGAATATCTAACAGCCAGTCTTACAAAGGGGTATCGTGTTCCCCAGTACTTAACTGTCTTGTGGAGGTCAGATAGGTAGTGGCCCCGAGTAAAATTCTACACCAAGCGCTATCGTGCAGACCTGCTTCAATTTATCTGTTTCCCGCCATTCCTCGTGACTGACAGATGACATTAGTGACAGCACCTCTGGTGTGAATGACTGTCTCATTTACACAAGAGGACACATCTGTTTACATATCTATACTTAATATTATAAAGAGGAAAGATTTGTACTTACAAATCTTTCAAGGAATGGGTTAAAAAAGTACTGTACCGATTTTGAAAATTATTTCACCAATTGAATGCTACATTATCACTGATTATTATAGGCTATTTTTTTTTCCACCCGTGCGAAGCCGGGACGGACCGCTAGTCTATTAAATAAATACACTAGAATTGGGAAAGGGCTAGTCAGATGATGGCATGGTTCTCCTTATCTGTATAAGAAGAGGACTTTGCTCTCTGACCCACTATCCAATAGAAACTGTGATTTGGATGGTAAACTCGTTTCTTAAGCGGATTTTGCGGACAATGTGCCTTTTTTTAACAAAGAAATTGTAGTTGCGTAGACTGGGCACACTAGTTACGCTAAAAATAGGCCAGTAAACGCTAGGTGACAGGTTAACAACCTGTCAATGTCTAGACTGTCTTGGTACAAGTAGGTATGGTTCCGTTATTCTGCCATTTTATTCGAGTTTTCCTCTCAATCGCCGTGTTTATGTTAGCAAATTGATTAATTTACTTCGAGTTAAATTAAAGTAAATTAATTAAGTAAGTAAATTAATACAATTATTTCCTTTTTTTTCAAAAGCTAAATATTGTACTGTTGTATTCAGGGCAGATTTAACCAACGCCAGTTAATTTTAACCGAGGAATAATTTTGAATTTTTGTCAGTTCCTCCATACAGAATCTATCGGACGTTAGTTATTTTATTCCGCGAATAAAAATTATCGGTCGATTGAAAAATTAGCCCTTAGTTTAATAAATGTTGATTCTTAATTTAAATAAATAAACACTATCCCAGTTGTCATTGAAGGGAGAAATATTGTGAACATTCATTCATTCACTAGCTTTAAAGCTAGTAATATAATAATAATAATAATACCGAATATAATAATTCCCTGCATTGTGTATGAACTAGTACCGAGATAAAAAGTATTAGTTTTTAGTTTTAAGTTTACTAACACTAGTCTATAAGAATATTGTTACTAACAAAATGGACACCATGGTCTGAAATAAAGTATTTATTATTATTATTACTATTATTAGCCTTATATCCTAAAACCCAGATCATAGTATATCAGTGAGCCAAATTTCATCCAAATTCGTCCAGCCGTTAAGACGTGAAACGATTACAGACAGACAGAGTTAAAGAATGATATTCATGCAGATAAATAATTACATCGTTCTAAGCTTCCATATAAATACATCTGTAATCTAACTAAAAATCAAATTAAAACGTGGAACTAATTAATATTCAAGTAAGTAGGACGCTCAATACAGATTTGCTAAAGACGTTAAGAGGTTAATCACTTCGCATCCCGTTAGGATTCGCACTCCGGTACAATATGGCCGTTCCAACTAGCGCGAATATTGTAGATTTATTACTTACTTTTAAATCAATAATGATTAGTGATAATGACTTTCTAATGATTTTCGGGCTCAGTCAGTCTCTTTAATTATGCTTTTTATTCTCTCAGAAAATTTTATCTAAAGTGGCAAGATATTTTATACCAAGTGATTGATAGCCAATTATTGACGCGAACAATTTATTTTAAAGGATAAAAGTCCATCATTATAGCGGAGTTCTTTTCGAATTTCCCTGATTTTAAGATATGTATAAAAAACATTATTATTCTTAAAAAAAAGAGATTTTGACACAATCGTACAAATAAATAAAATGGCAGGTCTGTTTGCAATGTCAAAATAACAGCTTTTTTGCTAAATATTTATGAAAGTATAATAATGTACTTACTTATAACAAAAAAAAAATACAATTTTTTTGTTAGTCCGCCTAATCTCCGAAACGGCTGTACCGATTCTGATGAAATTTGGTATGGGGATATTTTGGACCCTGGAGAAGGACATTATGCTAATTTTTACAACATGCCACGCTGGCGGCGAATCTGCGGGTGGGAACTAGTTGTAAGTAAATATTATAACAGTTTTCCTCTTGTAGGCCGTTACACGCACAAGAGTATTAGTTAATTATTGCCAAGGACATTGCACACATTTACACCTTCTTTATTTAATCTACGGCCAGCATCAGGCGTTTCACCTAGTACTGTAAAATATCATATTAAACTAAGTCAACTAACACAGAAATCCGAGTTTAAGTATCTGTCAATTTCACTTAACTAGGCTAAATGCGTTGTGGCATCAACCCATTAGTTACCTCTGTAGCGTCAGATCCAATTTTGCATACAGTGTGCGGACCGTATTGGCTCCATAACAAAGAGTCACGGAAAATAGTACCGTTCTATTTTATGTTGCCCGGGTTGAATAATCATTTTTAAATAATAAAAACGTGAATTTTGATTACTTAAGTATGTTGAAAGAAAGAATGAAAATACATATACTTAGCACAGACTAAAAGGTACACAATATAATATAACATCAGATGAAAAAAAAAATAAAGAGAGTGAAAAGTCCGATGTAAGAAATATTTTTTCTCTAAGTGAAAAAAAAAAAAGAACAGGCCCACATGCAACTTAAATCACTAAACACATTAAACGTCTAAAACATAATTCTGTTACAAGTTATCTTCAAAAGATTGACAAAAATAGAACGATTTTTTAAATTGTTATTATTTCTTTCGGAATATAATATAAATAATTTTTAATTAATAATTTTTACATACATAATTTTAAATTTACAAGCTTACAGACTAAGCCTTGTGTTCACCAACATTTAAATCAATTGATTAAATATTTAATCAGTTCTTTAATTAAAACCTTAGGAAATCGGACATAAACCAACTGTTTAAATAGCTAACCGGTGGTTTCAATATTGGTGGACTCAGGCCTTTAATTTAAGTACCATGAATACCGTGTTTTAAGTTGATTTAGCGTTAAACGTAATTGTTTATTATATTTTTTTTTGTATTTTTTAAAATTTATTTAGTGTTTTGTGGTTCAAGAGGGCCTAAGAAATGTTTTTTGCAGTAAAATTGGCAAAAATATACACACATCAAAAGTGTCTAGGGATCAAGCATTTTTATGCGGATTTCTTGAGATTGAGATGTGGCTTTGTAATAAATTTATGATTTTATAAATTTATATGGATCCTTTTTGGTGCATTTCATAATTTGAATCAGGAACTGTGAATCAAATTCGAGTAAAAGATGAAAATCAGCTGTCAATATTTTCCCTATAAAAACATACAACGCATTGAAGACATTATTAGTGCTACTGTTTCCCTACTACTGATTAAAACCAACGTTATTATGGAGCCGCGACGTCATTTAAGCAGGGAAGAAATGCTCAGAGCCGTGGGAATGATAGAAGCTGGTTCCCGGCAACGTACTGTGGCTTTAGCTCTGAATACAAGTCAGAGTGTTATCAGTCGACTTTGGACACGTTACCGAAGCACTGGTACCGTGGCTGAGCGCCATGGAGGACGGTATCGCTGCACCACACGGAGACAAGACCGATACATTCAAATCTTAACTCGAAGAGCTCCAACAATAACCGCCATGATGTTAGCCGTGAGGCTTCATCACTCTTCAGGGAACTTAATTAGCGACCAAACAGTCAGAAACCGCTTGCATGAAGTGAACCTTCATTCCCGAAGACCGCTACGGGTACCACCTATAGCAATGCACAATCGTAGGATTCGATATCAATGGGCTCTTGAACACAGAAATTGGGCAGAAGAACAATGGCGTTTCGTGTGCTTTTCTGATGAGTCTCGTTTTGGTATGAGACCGGATACAAGACGTATACGACACTGGAGAACCCCTGGACGCCAACAGCGATTAAAATCCTGCCAGGAAGTCCATCCTTATAGTGGTGGAACCATCATGGTATGGGCGGGTATTTGGATCGGCGGAAGAACTGAGTTGATTTGGATCAGAGGCAACCTCAACGCTCAAATTTATGCTGAGACGATTGTATCAGACGTCATCGTTCCTCTACAAGTGCAAATCGGTCCCTTATTTCAGTTAATGCATGATAATGCACGACCGCACACCGCAAGAGTTGTAAGACAGACTCTCGCCGCAGCTAACATCAATGTCCTGCCCTGGCCTGCTCAGTCGCCAGACTTGAACCCGATTGAGCATGCATGGGATATGCTACAGAGAAGAGCTCTGCCGAATATGGAGGGTATCCAGTCGCAAGAAGACCTTTTTTTGTTGTTGCAACGAACATGGGCGGCCATTCCACAGCGTGATTTGGATGAACTCATTTTGAGTATGCCAAACCGATGTTCTTGTGTTGTTAGTGTTCGCGGTAGAAACACGGATTATTAATTGTTTAAGTTACCCAATAAAATTTTAGAGAAAACTGTTATTTCAGTCTTTTTTTCGAACTTTTGTGTTAGTGGTTCAAATGTCAAAAATCCCTTTATTAGGAAAATGGCAAATTTCTTTATTAATGCAAAGGTGACTTGGTTTATCGTTACTGTGACAAACGAAAACACTTTATTTGATGAATCCTTAAAGAAAATTTTAATTAATATCAATCAGGAGAAAAGTTATTGCAAAAATATATGTTGATCCCTAGACACTTTTGATGTGTGTAGTTAAAAATTGACAATAATTTTCTTAAAAACATGGACACAACCACTTGCTCCTATTTTGTTTTTTTTTTTTTTTAATATCTGACGGTAGCAGGTAATGTCGCCAACTGGCACTGCATTTATGCTTTAGCTTTGCTGCTTTGGTAGTTTGTATCGCAACTTCTGTCAAATGTTTGTATTGAAAATCGGTAACGTAAGCTCGGTCGGTAAGGTAATTGCGTAACACATTGACAGTAGCAATGGCTCTCAAAGTCAAAGTCAAAGTCAAATCATTTATTTCAAATAGGCACTTAAAAGGCACTTTTGAAAGTCAAGTCTCTCATTTTGACAGTTCAACAGTATTCATTGCGTTATTTACGTTGTTGAGCAGGCAAATTTTTGAAACATATGAAGCAATGGATTAGTGATATCCTTTAAAATGATTCAGATTGTGATTGAAAATGTGTTAAGCAATTAAGGTGCCCTAAATCATGCAACCCAGTTGTTCCTATGACGTCACTTCAATACAACTTTTCGCATCCGACACATGCTGTGAAGTAGGTACAGACGCCAGCACATCAAGCTACCCGAATCTGTCAAATTTTCCTAATCAATTTTGAACCTTATAATTTAGAAATAAAGTTGAAAATCTATTAAAGTAATTGGGCAGATTATAGTAACTTGATGTGCTGACGTCTGTACTATGGTCGCCTTTGACACAAAGGGGGTAAGGTACTGTGGAATGTGGTTCTACTCGATATAGCAGCAGTTTGTGGAAAATTCGTGTGGTAGGTATTGTCTAAATTTTGAGGGTACTGTACCTTCTCCATTGCTTTTAGTGGATATCGAAAAACGATGGATGGTTTTGAAGCGTTTTTGTCCTGACACAGGAACACACCTCTTTGAGACAAGTGTGGCAAAAGTTTCAGTTTGTAGCAGAAGTAAATTACGAAAGAATCCATATGTATGTGGACTGCACTCGAAATTGTAGACTGTGTTTCCCTTTCTAGTTTGCTTGTATGAGTACGAAGTCCCTCTACCTCTTTGCAAGGGGATACACAGCGTAAATGAAATTAGCTGGCGAAACTTCACATACGTCGAAATTTATTGAAATAAAATCTCGAGTAACTACCGTAATTACCTAGCTGTAAGCAGTATTTGAAATTATGATCGAAATCTGTTTATCTACAAGTTTGTGAAGTTTCGTCAGCTAATTTAGTTTGACCCTGTATACTTTTCTATCATATGAGGGTTTTGTGGCTAAGTAATATCAGCCGCACGGATTGATCAATCAAATTAAGCGACGCTTGCCGCGGTTGGTACGTGGATGGGTGACCATATTCACATACCGAGACCCTTCCGTGCCTCGGAAAGCACGTTAAACCATTGCGGTTGGTCACAGCTGTCATTCGTGGATCTTTGACAGTCTGTGACTTTTCTGTCATACATTTTTCATTTCAATGCAACAATACTAAAGACGAAGAAATTCAACCGGAATTCTAAAACAATGACAAGTGGGACATCGTAAGCAATATTTTAATCGATTGTTCTTTTACTGAGGTTTCAATGAGCAGATCATTATTTCTTTTGATGCCTCACGATATAATTGAATTAGATGATGAAAGTGATGTGTTGCTGGCATTGTATTGAATGAACTAGTGAGCTAGTGACCTGAAAACAATGAGACTTATTCATTTTAGTATGAGAATGAATTAAGACTGAAGTGACAGTAACGTCTTGATTGAAAGGATTGGACTCGGCAATTAGCTCAACAGTTAAACCGTAGATTGAGAGTTCATGTGTTTGAACTGTGTGTTCGGTGCCATGTTTACACCGAACACCTTAGTTAGCAATATCGGCGCAACGCGTTGACCTAATTTCATTACTTATTTTATATTAGATGTTATATTCAGTGCAATTTTGGCTACCGCGTTAGCCGGGTGTATTCAACATTCCATCAACATTGCATCAACATTTTATCACTAAGAACAGTTTGAGAGTGTCAATAAATAGTGTTCAACATTTATTTCTCCTCAAAAACACCGACACCTCACTAAGTACCCCGACACTATTAAACTATTATTATTATTAATAAATATGATTTAATTATAGTTTTTGGCCGGTTTTGTGCTCCCCGCATCCAGAGGATTCCTGCGGCATTGGTCTTTTAAAAGGAATCGGGACCATTCCTATGTGCTGATGGTGATCACCGGGGTGGTCTTTGTGAGGGTAATATCCCAGCCTCCCCGACCTCCCTTCCCGGAGGTCGGGTGACTTTTGAAGGTTTCCCCGAAAAAAAAAGTTATCGGTCCAACTTGTGGGAGACCTTCCAACGCTATGTCTTCTGATACGCGATCGCCACTCCAGCATCTTTCGGCCTCATCGGCCATCTGTTCTGCGAGCAACATGCTCTGCTCACTGCCACATAAATTTGGTAATTCTACGGGCTATATCGGTAATCTTCGTTCTCCTGCGGATCTCTCTATTTCTGATTCGATCACGTAGGGAAAGTTCAAGCATAGCCTTCTCCATTGCAATCAACCTTAAATACCTTTACCTCTATAGGTAAAGTAAGAGTTGCAAATACTTGAAATTAGATTCTTACTTTCTTTTCTGTAAGTTTAAATAAGGTTGTCACCTGATACGGAACAGTGTTAACGACTGGAGCGAAACGAACGGATAAGCTGTTTGTTTTTAAAATAACTAGCAATCACGTCTTTCGAATGAACTCTAGGAACAAAATGAGAAAAACAAAACTCTCCACCTTGTAATGCAATGGCCAATAGCAAATATTGGACACCGAATTGCAATGAACGAAAAAAAAAACGAAATACCCAAGTAGTGCATTTTATTCAAAATCTATGAATGCAGATCCAAGTTTTTCAAAACGTTGCTCTATATTCCAACATCGTTTATCCCATCACCATGAAAGTTGGCAGTAATTATGTAAGTATGTATTTTTGTATGGAGAAGGTTTTTCAAGGGTTTTTTTTACTGATCTGCACACGGGCGAAGCCGCGGGCAAAAGCTTGTAGGTAGCATATAGATAATAAGCGACCCGCCACTGCCTCCTATGGGTGAATGCGACATGTCAAAACGTTGAGATTTCCGTGTAAGTTAAATACAGAAACAAGATATCCGGAAAAGACCCGGAGTTACCGGTACAGCTTGCAGTGGAAGCAATCTGAAGTGGCAGTGGGTTTGTCGAAGGACCGATGACCGGTGGAGCAGATAAGTCCTGGAGGGGAGACCGCGAATCGGCAAGAGTAGTGTTGGACACCCCCCAACTAGATGGACCGACGACCTTAAGGGCCTATACTACCTCAAATGGCTTAGCATGATCCTCCGTTATGTCGAAAATACTGCAGCATAAATTTTGAAATAAATATGTGGTAAAGTTGAGGATTAATGTTAGGTCTTATGTTTGACGAAAACACGATTCTATAAAATTTTCTCAATAGAAAAAAAATCCAAAGTTACCTCCAACCCGAACAATAAACCACTGGTATTCAAAAAATACTTCAAATTAGATCATGAAGCTTTGCATACTAACTGAACTAACTATAAAGCAGGTCTTATGTTTTTTAATTACCTTTATTTTCATGGTAAAAAGCAAATACCTAAACTATTGACGCTCCCTGCCGTCTAGCACCGCACTCTGTCTCGCTCTAACTCACTCCGCGAGCAGTATCGTGCGAGCGAGATAAAGAGTGAATTTTAGCTGAGGTAGTATAGGCTCTTAAGAAGGTGGCTGGGACAGACTGGATACGGAAGGCGTACGACAGGGTGTAGTGGCGAAGCATGGGAGAAGCCTATGTCCAGCAGTGGACTGCAATAGGCTGAGTTAATTGCGGATTAAAAATACACATGAACCTTCCGGAACAAATTTTCTAAATAAGGGTCAGCGCAGACAGAAAGGAGCGCAGCGGAAGGATTTTATTAAGGCACTCAAAAATCAACTTTAAAATTATTGAAACAAACGCGCGCGTACCTTCCCGCGTATCTTCGAGGACGCGCGAGCTTTTTTGTGAGGTTCAAGCATATATGCACTTGATTTCAATAATTTTAAAGTTGATTTTCGAATGCCTTAATAAAATCCTCTCCGCTGCGCTTCTCTCTGTCTGCGCTGATTCTTATGGTGATAACCGCATCAAAATTGCGTATTATAGTTTAAAAGAACAAATAGGGAACACACGTTATTAATTGTTCCCTATAAAACTACAAACTTCCTTCCCCAGTCTATATCCATCAATAAAGTCTTGTTCTAAACTACTTAACAGTTTCCTTAATCTAATTTGTCGTCCACACTTAGTTAAAAAGAAAGAAAACTGTGGGAAATTGCTCTAAGCCAACCTTGCTTGAAACAGTGCCTTAATGACTAAAGGCTGCAAACTTTTAAACATCAATTAGGTTTTCTTACTTAAGTACACTCATTAAAAAAATATTCAGAATTATTTAAAAAGGATATTCTCTTAAAGATTGTTTAATTAAATCTGTGAGGGCCTTATCACACTGGCGATTTGCAAGCGAGTCCAAAGCGAGGCGAGTGCGCAGTGAGCTCACCGCTGCAGCGAGCTTTTTTTGAAGATTTGTCCAGCAAGCCTGAGTCACATAACTTTTGAATTGTCAAAAAAAGAAGACGCTAGAGTAGTAGCCCAATCCAAAGCGTAGTAGGTACCCATGGAGAAGAACGGGCAAGAAACTCCACGGACACTAATTTAAATAAAAATATTGGTTAGGTAGAGACGCCAGCACATCAAGCTACCCGAAACAGTCAAATTTTTCCAATCAACCTTGAACCTTACGCTTTAGAGATAAAGTTTAAAATCTATTAAATAAATTTTACAGGTTGTAGTAGCTTGATGTGCTGGCGTCTGTACATTATTCATTGAAACTATGCATGTAATAACGATAATGAAGGTTAAAAGCGGCCGTAATGAAAAAATAAGCCAAAAACAATTCAAATATTAAATTAAATAGTCTTCGTATTAATCTTTTACTGCTTAATTTGTCTTCCACTCAAAAGATTATCCAATTGATGAAATTGGATAATCTTTACATCATACAGACGCAACACGTAACAAACAGATCAATAAAGTAATAATTCAAAGATTTCGTCAATTCAATAGACGTAATTGCACCTTCATTCATTTTATTCATTCCATTCGTTCTGACAGCTGTCATTATTCATTGAATGTAAGAACGGATTAGTTTTGTGAAATCCATAAAATTGGTATTGCGCTGTGTGAAATAAATGATTTTAAATGTAAGAAATCTAGACTAAAATTATTGCGGGCGTATTCGTGACTGGTTTAGTGAGTTAGATAAATGGCGGTATGGTCCAAAAGTGCTTTGTATGAAATATTTGTGTAATTCTGTTCTGGGTTACACAATCGAAATGCTAAAGAAAAAATTTACAGATATTATTGTCATTTCATTTACAAACTGACCATGACCATGTTTCCTGGAAAGTTAATTTTCCTCTACTATTTACTTGTAATAAGACTTTCTATATTGGTTAGATAGTTAAGCCATAATAACGCAGTGGACAGAGAGAGTCTCACTTTTGCATTTGTTTCAATATTGTTTGCTCTTTTCGTTGAACGTGGCCTACTTATAGTTCAGGGGCAATTCTCGCAATTTTTAAGAACGTTCACAGTTTGTAGGCCAATTCTCTTAATATTTAAAACGTTCAAAATCTAGTCACAGTCTCATCTCGGCGACAAACAAATGTCAAAAACTTGTAAAAATGTATGGAAATTTGAAGTATTTTTGACAGATTGAGACTGAGATCAGACTGTGAACGTTCTTAAAAATTACGAGAATTGCCCCTCTGATCTCAGTCAACAGGACTTCTGAAAATGGTTTTTGGTTTACATAATATACATAATCAGCCTATCATGTTCCCAATGCTGGGACACAGGCCTCCTCTTTTCGAGAGGGGGTGGGCTAATAATCTGCCACGCGGGCCCAGTGCGGGTTTGTAGATGTCACATGTCTTCGAATTTTTAGTTCAAAATCAAAATATTTTATTTCACATAAGACAAGGGCACTTATGAAACGTCAGAAGCTAGGTGCACGGTTCCAATTGGTCGTTTCCTATGGAGAAGAACCGGCAAGAAACTCCACGGTTACTCTTTTAAAAATAATTGACTTTTACAATGTTTTTTTGTCTCCTTTATTCTTTCACAGGCTGTCTACATCTCTCTATTTATTGTCCTATCGCAGGTATGCTGGAAGAGATTTCTTAAGAAATAAGCATCACCTTTGTACCTATTTTTCTGTTCTGTTTTTTTCTTGTCTGTTTATATATGTGTGTACATAAATGGTAAAATAAATAAATAAATGTTTTCTAATTACAGTAGGCATGGGAGGACAGCGTAGGCCTGTCAAAAAGTACCAGGTACTTGATAAAAAAAATGGTTTACAGATCTAAAATCTACAGGGCCTACAGAGTCCTCACATTTACAAAATCAAAATCTCAAAAAAAGATAAATAAAATATAAAAACCTATTAGGACCTAGTTCTAGGACATGCCGGTTTCCTCACGGTGTTTTTTCTCTCACCGTTTTGAGAGCAGTGGTGATAAAATTGTTTACATAAATTAAAGCACCTACCTGGGTTCGAACCCACGACCTACAACTCGCAAATCGGGGCCAGTACCATTGGACCACTAATCCTCTCACTCTCACTGCTCTATGGTTTGGACAGCATTAATTGGCTCCATTAATTAACCTCATTTTCTAAGATTTTTTTAATGCATACTTAATTAAAAGTACATAAGGTAAGTAATATTTAAACTTGAAAGAATGGTGTACAATTATCATTACTTAGTAAACAAAATAGATCTTTCTTTCTCGTTACGGTTTCAACATTCAACCCACATTCGCGATACATTTTCACGGACACCGAACATTTTAATAAATAGGTATACTTTAATACTTTTATTTCACATCGAATCGTTATTAACGTTATTCGCGTGTCGTACGCACATAAACTGTATTTATCGTTACATAAAACGAGTTCCGTTTCCGATATCGATTTATTTGAATCGAGAATTCGGGTCCTGATAATCGCTCCGATATATTTTTTACCTTTAATTTATAGTTATGACGATGTAAGTAAATAATTCTTATTTCTTTTTGGGACTGAAAATAAATAAGTGCTTTTATTTTGTCCTTGTTGCTAGCCAAATTAAGATTATTTATATTGAATTGCCTCGTTGGTGAAGTGGCCGCAAGGGCAACTGCAGAGCACGATGTCCTGGGTGATAGGGTTCGATATCCAGGTCGAGCAAAATGTTGGCTTTTATCAGTAGCAAACTGGATTTGAATTTTTGCCCAATTGATGACAATAGACTTGCCTTAGCCCCCCCATATCACATGAGACTGAAAGCATCATAATTATGTCTAGCCTTTTCCCAACTATGTTGGGGTCGTTTTCGTTTTCGCTCCACAAACTATTTATTGGGATATACGATACCCCTTGGTGACTTTCGGGTTTCTGGCTACCCGTAACGACTGTCAAAGATCTACGAATGACAGCCGGGACCACCGACTTAACGTGCTTTCCGAGGCACGGAGGGGTCTCGGTATGTAAAGCTGGTCACCCATCCACAGACCAACCGCGGTAAGCGCATTTTAACCTGATCGATTAGTCGTCATCTCGGTAGTCACCCCCTTTTAGCCGTATTATCTGTCACAAAGTTCATCCATCGTTTCTTTTCCCCTACTCTTATAGCCATCGACATTACTCAAAACTTTCCTTACGACATTTTCCTTATTATCAATAATATGATGCTAAAAATATGGTCACCAGTTACGAAATCAATAATAAATATTACCCGTACTAATTTTAATTTTTAGATGAATTATTTACCACATAAATTGATGGCTCACATACAAACCTTAATATTAAAAGTCTACAAATCAAATGTATAAAGATTCAATTTTGAACTAAAGCCTCACCAATATGTATAAGGTATAGGTACTACAGTCTAGACCAAAACTCTTTTCACCAACATTTCGCTTACCAACATCATCATTATTTCAGCTGAAAAAGTCCACTGTTGGACAAAGGCCTCCCCGAAGCACCGCCATTTGAACTAGTTCTGAACTTCCCGCACCTAGCGAATTCGAACCATAGTTAGAGAAATATTGGTGACAAGAGTTCAGCGGGATTGTCCGAAAGGGTTACCGCTACCCCGGAACATAAAGGGCTAAGGAAGGAACACGGGTGGGTTTTAGTCAGAAAGAGTCTGATACTCCCTTCTGCTCCACCTCCAGCGGGAGGGGTCATTTGATGATTTCCTATCCATAAAAATAAAAAAAAGAGTTGTATCATAATAAAGAACACCATGATTAAACCACATAAAGACCAATTTTATTACACCACCATAAGATAAACAATAACCCTCTTTAATCCTCCCGAATCCAAAAAACACCTTTGCACAATAAACAATACAAAATAATGCTTTCACGAATGACAATTCGATAGTTTTACATCAAATTTTAATAACATATTTTTGCTCGTACACACCGAAAGTTCACGGACCCATACTTGATGTCTTTTTATTATGATATGTGTTAAATAAAAAGGTCTTGCTCGTCAGCTGTTCTTTGACAGGGCCCAACTGTGAAGTTTGCGCCGTGTTGTGCATAAGTAATGGTGTTACCTAGTAAAACCGTCATGGTCTCTAGATCATAGGTTCTCAAACTTATTTTGCCCACGAACTTTGAGTTACTTTTAATTTCGAAACGCAATAACAATTTACAGTTGGTTGCATTAACATACTGTGTATCGCAGAACTGAGGTTACTTACCGATAAAATATTTGTACCGTTAGTTACGTTAAGGCAACTGCGTGTGGCTTATTAGTCGATTCGCACGAATTTACTCGCCCGAAATGAGCGAATCGTCATTTATAAATAATATTATTTTTCCTATGCAATAAAGTATAGAAAAAAGAACACTAACGCACAGTAGTGATAAGAGTTAAGTATTATAAAGCGTATATTTTTTCTTAACTTCATTGTATAACATTCAAAATACATAATATGTATTTTGAATGTTATACAATGAAGTTTGTTGTGTTGTATGTGAGTACATATTTCTGAAGATGTCGACTCGCCAACAAATTCAAAACTTCAAATTCCAACTTCGTGCGAGTCACCTACAGAAAAAATTATATTATTTAAAAGTGACGATTCGCCCGATTCGGGCGAGTAAATTCGTGTGAATCGTCTAATAAGCCGTGCATTTGCTGCACAGCACGCTTATGCCGCAAGCAATTTATACAGGCTGCATTATGCGAGTATAATGATTATTATGGCATTCAAAGCCGATAGGAAAGAAAACTGTCAATGGTGATACAGACGCCAGCTCATCAAGCTACTACAATCTGTCAATTTTTTAAAATAGATTTTCAACTTTACCGCTGAAGCATAAGGTTCAAAGTTGATTGGGAAAATTTGACAGTTTCGGGGAGCTTGATGTGCTGGCGTCTGTACATTACATACATGCATGTATTCCTCGAATGGATAAGCAGTGGTGTTTGTAGGTTAGGTACTTACTACATTATTTCGCTAGTTAGTCTCGTGGCTAAATAATAACTTGCCGCGGTTGGTCTGTGGATGGGTGACCATCTTTACATGATACCGTGACCCCTTAAAGAGAGAAAACTTCTTTTTAACCGACTTCAAAAAGGAGGAGGTTATCAATTCGGTTGTATTTTTTTATTTTTTTATGTTTGTTACCTCAGTACGCCGTCATTTATGAACCGATTTGGATTTTTTTTTTTTATTTGAAAGGATATGCTTCCAGATTGGTCCCATTTTTGTCAAAATCCAGTTCTGATGATGGGATCCATGAGGAATTGAGGGAACTCCTCAAATATTATAGGCATACATATAGAAATTTTGGTATTTTCATCAACATGTCAAGCATTTGCATTCAAAAAGTATAATTTGGTGAAGTGGAACTGATGAAGGAGACCACAGATAGCCACAGGAACTCTTCAATGATAATAAGTATTTCACGGGTGGCGATAAGATATCTCGATTAAGATAGTTAAGCGACTATGACGAAGCAAATTTAAATAAATGGTTCTGACGAAAATGGTACCATCAAACCGATCTGATGATGAAGCTGGAAGGTAGGTACCGGAACTTCGTAATAAAACCATGTATTCTAGCCGTGTTTGGGCTTATTGGAATTGTCATGAGATGCACTCTGACTATAAAAAGTAAAAAATAAAAACTTTTTAACAAAAAAAAAAAAACAACCGACTTCAAAAAAAAAAACACTACAAATTGTAAAATAACTTTAATTTTAATTTTGGAAGTCGGTGGCAAAAACGTAAATACAAAACCAAAGACACCGACTTCCGAAATTAAAATTAAAGTTATTTTACAATTAGTAGTGTTTTTTTTTTGAAGTCGGTTGTTTTTTTTTGTTAAAAAGTTCAAGTGAACAAACTACCAGCGGTTGATGACCCAAAAAAAATCATAAAATATAATATTATTTTTTATTTGATCATGATTACTTATCGATACCCATCACTTCTGCGGAGTTTCGCTAGCTAATTTAATTTGACCTTGTATAAAGATATTGGTATATATGTTTCACTGAAACAAATTGAGCCTTTATGTTTTCAAAACACTTTCTAATCATATTATAGTGCATTTCATATCCGTAAAAGTTATTATAGTAAATGAAGTCGGAAATAAAAATTATAATAGTTACTCGTTGATTAACTGCACCAGTTACGTTACAGATTATCTATATTTAACTAGCGGGGTTGCTAGTTAAATATAGATAATCTGTGAAAGCCGTAAAATCGTAGTCGTAAAAGGCTTTTACGACTTGCCAAAACATCGGAAATTCTTTATTATATTTAAGTATAATATTAATACACATAAAAAGTTTTATATGTATACCTAAAACTTCCGGAATGATTTCTATATAATCAAATCGCAACTATGTTATGCAGTAAACGTAGTGTTCGTGCAGGCTTTGTTTGCTGTCAATATAATTATGTATGTCACACTTATTCTGGTTTGCACTGCCCTATTCGTCGTATTAAAGATTCTTATAACCATGATTTCATTGATATGCTCAAAATCTAAATTCAAATGGAATGTAATGAAACTTTTATGTAGTACTTAATGAATGATTTTAGTCCTATATTTTTAATATTTCTATTTTTGCTTATTGTTATATCTTTTAATTGTTCTTCTTATTATTATTTTTTATTGAATTATTATTATGTAATAATTATTCATTCATGTAATTGCTCATTTAGTGGCACTTTTTACCATTTTTGTTTGTAATATGTTGATTGTTGGATTCTCATCATCATCCTGCTTCAGTCTACTGCTGGACACCGGTCGCTCTCAAGGCGCCTTATTGATTTGATTTTGATTTTGATTTTAATTTTGATTTTAATTTTGATTTTAGTTTTGATTTTGGTTTTTGATTTTAATTTTAATTTTATAAGTTTGCGATTTTATTTTTATTTGTTTTTTCATCTGATTTATATGGATATTTATCTGAAATAAATGATTTGATTTGATTTGATTAATGTTAAAACGCCTGATCAACATAGCAGCAGGTCGTCTTATTAGCATTTGTTGTACCTAATTGTAATATTGTGTCCGTTTTTTTTTGTGACACTTCACTTGCCTTTGAAACCTTATGTTGTTAACACCAATTAAAATTATATTTGCTTGTATCGAGTATCCATAGTTTATTCTTCCGGCATATCCCTTACATTCCCATTCATGGATAATGTAGTGGGCCACAATATTGTTAACACTCCTTATACTATTTTTTTACAACATGTAATGTTTTATATTGTAGCTGTTGATTATATCTCTATATTATTTATTTATTATTTTTATTATTTTATTATTATCCCTCAGTAAATAAAATAAATAATGGTGAAAACCGCATAAACATTCGTTGCGTAGTTTAGAAAAACTATGCGGTCACGCATTCAGACGAAAAGTGACTTTAATTTATAATATTTAGAGATAGATGAAGTCTGAAATAGCATAAACATAATCAGCCTATAATGTTCCCACTGCAAGGATACAGCAGTGCTATTCTGTAAACATCTCACGGTGATAACTTAGGTGAAGTGAGCTGTCATTCCACCTGATTATAAGGATCGCCCCTGTTGATAGCTCACTTCACGCTCACTAACTTCACGCTCACCTAAGTTATCACGGTGAGATTTTTACAGAATCGATCGGCTGGTCTCCTCTCTGTGAGAGAGAGTGGGCCTATAATCCTCCACGCGGGCCCAGTTCGGGGCCTCAAGTCTGCTATTACAATAGTGTCAGAGTGGTCTATCATTGATTTCATAATTGTTGATTTTGACAAGTTTGGTAATCTACTAATATAATGGCGTCATTATGACTTTTCCAATGGTCAACCACTGACACTCCATTTAAAGAAATGGCATGAAATGGTAATCTCGTACATAATGACAAAATAATAAATGTAATGTTTATTGCTATTTACGAACTTCTTACTAAATCAGATTGCAAAAACTAAAACGTAATATGTAAAAATATGACTGACTGTAAAAATATGAGTTTTACATTGTTTAGTTTTATTATAATCCTTAAAACGGAATATAGTGGCCACTGTTAGCCGTTTTAAGGATTATAATAAAACTAAACAATATAAAACTACCGCTTCTAATAATATTACCTAACGTATAATCTTGTGAAGCACAATTGTGCTTCACAAGATTATACGTTAATATTAAACGATGACGTTGATTATACGTTAAGTTTAACGTGCTTCTTTTCTGCATTTTCATTCTAAATTCTACGAAATAATCAAACAAACGATGAAGGCGCCACTGTGCGGTCGGCATAGTCTTAAGCATCCGTTGCGTACTTTAGAAGAACAATGCGGTCACAGACAGACACGAAAAGTGACCTCAATCGTATTAATAACCTACTATAACCCACTAATATTGTAAACGCGAAAGTTGTTGAGGATGAATGGATGGATGTTTGTTACTCTTTCACGGAAAAACTACTGAACGGATTTAAATTGAAATTTGGCACAAAGATAGTTTATAATCAGAATTAACACATAAATTACTTTTTATGCCGATATTCTCACGGGATAGAAGCTTATTCGGGTGATACCGCGGGGCGCTAGTATAATCATAAACGCGAAAGATTGTAAGGATGAATGGAACAAACATCCGTTTATTACTCTTTAACGCAAAAACTACTGAACGGATTTTGTTGAAACTTTACAGTAATATGAATATACATCAGAATAACAGATAGGTTACTGTTTATCCCGATAGTACCACGGGCTCGACACTTATGTGGTTGAAACCGCGCGGCACTGCTAGTTTATAATAAATGTCTGATAGTGTAATGTAATCGAAAATAAAAGTTAAAAATACTTATTCGTTGATTAACTGCAGTAGTTACGTTATAGTGAAAGATTAAAATATTTTATCATCGAAAATAAAAGTTAAAAATACTTATTCGTTGATTAACTGCAGTAGTTACGTTATAGTGAAAGATTAAAATATTTTATCATTAACGTGTCGGTTACAAAACATTTAAGCAATTTTGGTCGAGGTGAATGACATTGTTATACTAACCAATTGATCTAGGCAGAATTGGAAATTATCGTTATAATGATAAGATTTTGATGTAATACCCTCAATAATGGAGTCACAAGAATTTTAAACTAACGGTTTTCCTCTTGAGTAATTCATATTCTATTCTAAAAATATTAAGTCAAGTCTTTGTGTTTTCAACGGTGCTTTTTACCCGACTTCGGACGAATTAAAGGAAAAGGAAAGCTTATGTGTTTAAAGTTATGTATAGACTATGTCGATTTCAGTAACTTTTAATATAAGTAGGTAGGTATTTATTCCAAAAATTATGTATTTTTTCACACTAACCGCCGATTGAGCCAAATAAAATTAAATCTTATTTCAAGGCAATAAGACTCAATTTTAAATGCATAACGTAATGCTTGTATCAACACGAATTTCTTAGTAAAAATAGCAAGTTTAAAAAAAAATAAGTTTTGGTCATTGTATTATGCTTTTAACTCAATACCTAAGAGGGGCGTATGAAGTCTTTTTTTTTTTTTTTTGTGGATGGTAAATCATCCAGTGACCCCTCCCGCTCTGGGTGGAGCAGAAGGGAGTGTCAGACTCTTACTGACTAAAACCCACCCGTGTTCCTTCCTTAGCCCTTTGTGTTCCGGGGTAGCGGTAACCCTTTCGGACAATCCCGCTGCCCCGGCAGGCTTCGGCCCTTTCGGGCCCCTTCCTTATGCTGACATCTCTTTGAGGCGCGCGTGGAACACGTACGCGCCGTCCGGCACGGGCCTGGTCCTGATCGGACGGAGAGTTACCCATTACTCTCCGCCCGCAGGCCCGCGCCTACGGTGGCCGGGAGTCGTCTCGCGGCTCCCGACGCCCGGGGCGTCTCCCGCGGCGGCTGGGACGTGAGGCCCTCTCCCTCAGCCGTCCCGCCACCTCCTTCGCTAGCATGACTGCTTCGCAGAAGGAGGCGACTGCCTCCCACTCCCTCTCGCCCCGGACCATGGCTCGAACCAGGGCCGGGCGCGAGAGGTCGCCGCCGCTGCCGATCGCCTCTGCGAGAACACGGCGGTGCTCCGCCCAATTGGGGCATACCGCCACCGTATGCTCCACCGTGTCCTCCGGGCGACCCTCGCAGTGGTGACACCCGGGCGTTTCCTCCCGCCCGATGGTGTGCAGGAACCTCCCGAAACACCCATGTCCGGTAAGGACCTGCGTCAGGCGGTAGGTGAGGGCGCCGTGGCGCCTCTCTAGCCACTCCTCAAAGAGGGGTCTTACCGCCGCTATCGCGGCGTGCCCTGCGCTGGGTTGCGACAGTCGCTCTTTCCATGCCGCCATGAGATCGCGCCGGAGGTCGGTCCGCTCCGCCGCGATTTGCCGCGGAAGCGGAGTTTCCCTCCGGCGTAGTGCCTCCGCGCGCCACTCGTACAGGCGCGCGAGGACTATCGCCTTCAGATCCCACGGCAGCAGTCCGGCAAGGAGGCTTGCCGCCTCGCCCGAGATCGTGCGGTATCCCCGGATCAGCCTTACGGCTACCACCTTCTGGGGCGCGTTCAAATAATGGGCGGCTCGCCGCCGCAGTGAACGCGCCCACACCGGGGCCCTGTACAGGGCCATGGACCGCACGACCCCCGCGTAAAGCCTCCGGCAGGAGGCGTTTGGCCCCCTCAGGTTGGGCAAGAGCCGCTTGAAGGCAGCCCCGGCCCGTTCCAGCTTGGGAGCCAAACGTCGGAAGTGCTCGACGAAGTTCCACCGGCTGTCGAGGACGAGACCCAGGTATCTCATCGTTGTCTCGACGCCGATGTGAACCCCTCCTGCCGTTATTTGGGATCCCGAAGGCGGCCCGTTCCGAGGCCCATGAAAAGACATGGCCTCGGACTTGTGCAAAGCCACCTCGAGACCCAACTGCCGGATCCTCTCCACGACTATCGCAACCCCGCGTGTCATCGCGTCGGGCGCCGCCTGATGCGACCTCCCCTGCGCCAGGACTAGCGTGTCGTCAGCGTAGCAAACCACGCTGACTCCATCAGGGAGATCGGCCCGCAGCACCCAGTCGTAACCGATGTCCCACAGGAGCGGCCCCAGAACCGATCCCTGTGGGACACCGCACGACATCTCTCGCCGGTTCCATTCCCCGTTGCGACCGGGGTAGATGACGGCTCTGTCCGTCAGATACGCCCCGACTACTCGACGGAGGTAGGTCGGCACCCGGTGATACCGGAGTGCCACCCCAATGCAACTCCAGGGCAGGGTGTTAAACGCGTTGGCGATGTCGAGTGACACCGCCACGACCACCCCACCCCGGGACACCGCGTCCCCCGTCGTGAGGGCCCTCACGCGCATGATGGCGTCCACCGTCGAGCACCCCTTGCGGAAGCCGAACTGGCTGTCCGCAAGATCCGGCCCCGTCCTCACCAGGTGCCCGACGAGGCGGCCCGCAATCACTCTCTCAAAGAGCTTGCCGACCTCGTCGAGCAGCACGATGGGCCGGAATGCGGACGGAGAGTCCGCAGGGCGCCCTGGCTTCTGTATGAGGACCAGCTTCCCCGTCTTCCAGCGGAGTGGAAACTGGCCCCTCTCCATGCATGCGCTCAAGAGCGCCTCTAGTCGGGGCCCGAGAGCCGTCGAGGCCAGGACCCAAGCCTTACCCGGCAAGCCGTCGGGTCCTGGGGCGGTATTTTTGGCCTTCAGCCTATCTACCGCCACTCTCAGATCTACCCCGGTCACCTCAGGGATGTCGTCGTCGTCCGCGTGGTCCGCTTCAGGCACCGCAAGTGGCGGAGCCATGGGCGGGGGAGTATGCTCCGCCCGTGAAGGGAACAGAGCGCTCACCACCTCCTCCACCAGCTGGGGGCGGAGACTCTGCGTCAGAGGGGGCTTGCGTTAATTACGTTACACCTTGTTTAGTGATGAAAAGTGTAGCATAAAAACACTTGTATTTTTTTTTTCAGAAATTCTTTTTTTATTAATCTTTTTATCGGTGTATTTTCCTCAACCATAACTCAAACTCAAAGCATTTATTTCAAACTAGCTTTTGCCCGCGACTTCGTCCGCGTGGGTTTCGTACTTTCCTCAAATAAATTTAACACCCTCTCCACCTCCCCCTGAAAGGTATTTCGAAAATTATTGATTACGATCTTTATACTTACTTTATTTAAAGAAATAAGTATTCGGGCCAATATTTTAGTTAAACTACCTAAGATGTTTCAAATAAACTATCCTCCCTTTTCATCACGACAGGGCTTGTTTTTGCATTTGGTACGTTTCCATTTTTATGATATAAAGATTATTTATATGTACCTACCCATTTTCGTGTTAATGGAAGTTGGAGTTTATACTCCTTAAACTTTATTACCCTTTTCTACCCCGGTAGGAGTAGAATAAGTAAAACCCTGAAACTCACACTTTTTTATTTTAAGTAAGTAAGTAGTAAACCCCTAAAAGTGACAATCTTTATTATTTACTGAGGCAAATGTTGAAAAGTTTCAAGTTTCCTAACCAAAAGAAATAAGACCACATTTTCACCTTCACAGTTTTTATCCCCATAGGGGCGAAATATTGAAAACATGTATGGGACGTTTCCATATCTTGACTCAAAGATTATTTATACCAATTTCCCATTGAATCAAGCCACGCAATAAAATACTCCTCTGTGAAATGGACTACCCCCGTTCACCCCGTTAGGGTTAGATTTTCGAAAAACCCAGTCACACTTTTTTATTTATTTTGGTCTTAAGTATACATACTGAGTTCCGAGTTTATATTATTGGACCGCGCGATAAAATTCTTCCATACAAACTGACACCCTCAATCTCCCTTTAGAGCAGAAAAACATAAAATGACAAACTATAATTTACTTAGATAAGTATTTGTGCCAAGTTTGAAGCTTAAATTTATCCATACCATTTTTTTTGGAGTAAATCAAGCTACGCACTATAATACCGGCCTTAAAAATCGGATTACCGCTTTTTTACCCGTCAGGGATCTACTTTCGAAAGACCCATTTCTTATTACTTAGACAAATATTCCTTCCAAGTTTCAAGTTTATTAACCAAATGAATAAGATTTTTCGTATAAAGTTTTTCCCCACTTTTCACCCCACACAGGAGGAATTTTGAAAAAATGAACACATCGTTCATAACTTGACTCAAAGATTATTTCCAACAATTTTCGAGTTAATCAAGCCACGCAGTAAAATGGAAAATTAACTACTCCTTTTCACCCCGTCAGAGGTAGATTTTCGCAAAACCCTGATACATGTTATTCTTTACTTTTGGTCTTAAGTATAAATACTGAGTTTCGACTTAATCGGACCGCACGTTAAAATTCTTCCATACAAATGTTGAAACCCCCTAATCGCCCTTTAGGGGGTAGTTTAGAAAAGGAAAAAATGCCAAAATTCATAAGTTACTTAGACAAAGTATTCATGCCAAGTTTCAAGTATATTAACCAAATGAATAAGATTTTTCATATAAGCTGTATCCCCACTTTTCACCCCCACAGGGGTGGAATTTTGAAAAATCGTTTGGAATGTGTTCATTACTTGACTCACAGATTATTTATACCAATTTTCGAGCTAATTAAGCCAAGCAGTAAAATTTGCGCTGTAAAATTAACTACCCCTTTTCTCCCCGTTAGGGGTAGATTTTCGAAAAACCCTGATAGACGTAATTCTTTATTTTTGGTATTAAGTATAAATACTGAGTTTTGAGTTAATCGGATAGCGCGTTAAAATTCTTCCACACTTATTTTGACACCCCCCAATCCCCTGTTAGGGGGTAGTTTAGAAAAACAACAAATGCCAAACTTTATGATTTACTTAGATAAGTATTCGTGCCAAGTTTCAAGTTTATTGACCCAAGGAATAAGATTTTTCATATAAGCTGTATCCCCACTTTTCACCCCCACAGAGGTGGAATTTTGAAAAATCGTTTGGAATGTGTTTATTACTTGACTCACAGATTATTTATACCAATTTTTGAGTTACTTAAGCCAGGCAGTAAAATTTGCCCTGTAAAATTAACTACCCCTTTTCTCCCCGTTAGGGGCAGATTTTCGAAAAACCCTGATACACGTAATTCTTTATTTTTAGTACTAAGTATAAATACTGAGTTTTGAGTTAATCGGACTGTGCATTAAAATTCTTCCATACAAATTTTGACACCCCCTCATCCCCCTTTAGAAGGTAGGTTAGAAAAACAAAAAAGACCAATTTTCATAATTTACTTAGGTAAGTATTCATGCCAAGTTTCAAGTTTATTAACTCAAGGAATAAGATTTTCCATACAAACTTTCATCCCCCATTTAACTCCCTTAGGGGTTGAATTTCGAAAATTCCTTCCTTATTCCTCGTCTACATTATAAAAGGAACCTCTGTGCAAAATTTCAGCTTTCTAGGTCCAGGGGTTTGGGCTGGGCGTTGATGAGTCAGTCAATCAGTCAGTCAGTCAGTCAGTCAGTCAGGACTTGTCTTTTTATATATATAGATAAATAAAGCAATTACAGGTACTTTTGAATTGTCAAGGGGTCGGTCAGTCAGAAAGATGAAGCTAATTGCCCATTCCAAAGCGTAGTAGGTACTTAAGGAGAACAACTTTAACTTCGATTAAATCTCTATTATACAAACTTGTACATTATAATTAAGTATATCGGTCAATTCTATACGGTATCTTGTACCTACCAACATTAAATATATCTAACGTTATAAAATGTTCCAATACAAGGCATCTATTGTATCACTTTTATCTGGCACGCACAAAAAAGTGTTGCCATACCTAAATAAAAGTTTTTTATTTTCTTAAAAATGCAACTAGGTAGGTAGATATCTACGTATTTTTATACCTAGTGATATAATGTTAGGCGGTCTATATTTCTTATAACAGTTTAGTGTTACAATAGCGTTTCTAAGTCCGACTGGCCTTGACAAATCGTGTTATTAAGTTTGAACAGTTTGGTATGGTAATAATAGGGTACAATGACGAAATTATATGACTGCCAGACCGTTTAACTTGGTGGGGAAATAGTTTATGAATGAAAGTATGTATGGATGAATGATTTAGTAAGTGAAAGCACGAATGATTGAAATAGGTCATGAATTAAAGCGTAAAGTTGAATGATTTAACTACTAAGATAACTTCTTTTAAAACACTACAATCCTTTTTTAGGCACTCGTGAAAAGTATAAAATCGATGTTGTCGTATGATTGCCAAAATTTGATCTTTATTAGCAACTAGAATTGTCGTACTGGCAAGTGTCAGTAAGTAACGCATTCTCTCAAGCGACGTCTGGATTGTAATTATACTAAGTAAAGATAGCTTGACCTCTGCGACATATGTCAAACTGACATTTCTAGGGTTGTCAGGATATAAAAAATTGTCGATAGAAATTATCGACGTTTCTTACTATTATCGATGCTAATGTAACATATAATTGGGTTTAATTTAGTTATGGCCTGGTAACACGGCCTTTGAGCCAAACGCGGCGTGTCTTCTCCAGAAACCAAAGGATGGGACGTTGACGGATGGAATGTTACATGAGTAGGTGAGAAATTGGATTATATTTACTCACTATTATTTTAGGTCAAGTATGTACAAATGTAGAAAATGTCATGATATTAAAATATATAATAAAATTAAAAGATAAATTTAATTTTAAATTAAGTTTTATTTAAAATATCGATAGTCTGTGGTCGCGATGAATCATCGCCCATCACTAATTAGGTCGGCATGCCCATAAACTATGACATTGACAGGTACTGTCTGTACTATTATGAAATTCAGGACTTCATAGGCTTGATTTTACTGACAGCTGTCGCAGAGATCAAGCTATGTTTTATGGAGTATAGTGGAAGTGGACTTTAATCTAATGTCCATTTTATACCTACATCGATGGCCTCTGAATATTATTTTCAAGTTCCTACTTTAACACTTAGAACAATTTTCATTTGACCCTAATGATGTGTGACATTTTTGAACGGTTTTGCATTTCTTTCGACATGCTGATGTGTGCACACAGATGCCATAAAAATATAATGAAAAAAAAAGTGCTTTGCTTGGTAACCTCAACAAATAGCTAACAGTACAGTTCAGTCAATATTTTCCGACGACATTGTAAGTTCAATGACACCTGTTTCTCAAATAAATATAGTTATATAGTTCAGAGCCAGCAAAAAACAAGTTACCTCACAAATCGTGACCATACCTGCGATGGTATCTATTGTAATGACAATAATCTCATTTGTAATGTGTTACAAGATGGCCGCCATGGAAATAAAGGGCCTACCTACTTTGAAAAGTTTCGGGAAGTGTTGAGACCTTGGTGTCTTTGTATTGACTAAGTACTGGCGAACAAGCTATTTGGTATACAGGCAGCCACAGTTACCAACCAACCGGATTTTCCCGAACATGTCTGGCAATCTGGCGCTCCATCCGGAATTTGTTCGGTCTGGTCATATATTCGGAATTTTCGACTTAAGGACATTTTTTTGTAAATTTAAAAGGCTGAAGACTGAAAAAGGGTTGATTAAACAATAAAAAAAACCGATCTTCTGTGCAAATGTCTGGCTTTTCGTCGGGACTTTCAGACAGCTAACTTGCAGTTGCACCTACCTGCTTTAAACCCATGTTGTGCTGAGTATTCACGTGTTTTACATCATTCGCTTGTGTATGCCAGCTTAAAGTTATTACGCAAAAAATACAAATAATTGAGCTGCATCGGGTTTGATTGGAAGCCGATCCCAAAATACCTAGTTGTTTAAAAGCTAGGCAGGTGATGGTGAGAAATGAAGTCAAAGTCAAATATTTCAATTATGCACATAAAAGCCAATTTTGATTTTTTTTTAATTTGTAAGATAGTAGAAATGATTCCACAGTTATCCAATTCCAAAAGGTAGTTTTGTATCGAGAATATTGGCAGTGTAGTGGAAAGATGAATGTTTACGCTTGTATACCGAATAACTCGTTCGACTGTACCTACAGTGTAAGTAATTAATGTATGCCTAAGATGTTGAGATGTTGGCATGCTACGCATTGCTGAGCAATCATAAAAAGTTGGGGTATAGCACCGATTAAGTTTGTTTAACGAAGTCAGGAAAATTTCGTTGAATAATTTAGGAAACAAGGTTAAAGTTAATAGATTACGAACGTTTAAAATATATTTAAAGATATTTTCAAAGCGAAAGATGATATGGCTAGGATGAGGGTGACTGCCGATATGACACTAATAGAAAAGATTGGAAGAAAACCGCCGACCTCAAATCAATTGAGATAAGGGAAAGAGGATGATGATAACGGAACTGTTACTCTTAGAGGCTCTGTTTATGATGTATTGTAAAATAATACTTTTCAAGGAAATGAATCTTGTCAAGTCATGTGAAACTACGTGGGGTTTCCATAATAGGCTAGTTTCCACCATCAATAAATTGAAAATCTATTTAGTCCGTCAGTATTGGTAAATAATGGACACATATTTTTTTGTTTTTGTAAATAAATGAATATTGACAAAGATAAAACGCATCTAAACTCGGAAGTGGGGGCTCGCGACGTCAGAACGCACTAAAAATTATACCAAGGTGTGACGTCAGCGGGATTGTCCGAAAGGGTTATCGCTGCCCCGGAACATAAAGGGCTAAGGAAGGATCACGGGTGGGTTTTAGTCAGTAAGAGTCTGACACCCTTTCTGCTCCACCCAGAGCGGGAGGGGTCATTTGATGATTTCCGTTCCTCAAAAAAAAAAGGTGTGACGTAGGTATTGAGAATTTTAAAAGCGTCGTATCTTCGTCAATTTTGGTTTACGTAACAAAAGAATACCTAAATACGGGTCAAATATTTTTTGATAATCTAACTGACGGACTAATTAGATTTTTTCAGTTGACAAGCCTATTCTCATCTACAACAATTTAGAACCACAACGCTTAGCACACGTATTAGTGACCTTAGTAAGAAGATATTTTCAGGCAATTTTATCACATTCTAGTAATGTGATAAAATTGCCTGCCTTCTGCTCGCGACATCGTCCGTGTAATTTTTTTTTCCCCGACCCGCCCTGTGCATCACATCGCCTGCCTGCGTTATTACTTCGTTTTCGCGTTTTTTTTACTTTTTTTTCTTATTGCCCGGCTCCTAAGAATTTTAGCGTGATGTTAAATAGCCATTAGCATCCCTCGAGAATCGGCCTATCAAATGCAAACAGAATTTTTCATATATAACTAGCAGTTCCAGAGATTAGCGCGTTCAAACAAACAAGTTTTTTTTTCAGCTTTATTATTAGTATATACATAGATATATGAGTATATATGAGTATGTTTCAAGGAAATGTCTCTTGTCAAGTCATTTGAAGCTACATGGGGTTTCCATAATTCTCATCTACAGCAATTTCCATAACAACCGCACCGCTTAGCACACGTATTACTGATCATAGTAAGTTGTTATTTTCAGGCCATTATATCACAATACAAAGCAAACTACATTATTACTTGTGCTTGCAAACATTGTTAATGTCATTCTTCACGCTTGGAGTTTCAGTATAAACATTATAAATGTGCTGGATTGTTAATATCATTTGAACACTTCGCTTTCCATGCTGACTGTACACACAGTAAACTGTGCAATTCCAATAAAAAACAATATTAAAATGAATTTTCCGAAATATTAAAGTGAATTTTCTGAAATATGAAGCTGAAATTTCCGAAATATTAAAGTGAATTATCTAAAATATGAAGCTGAATTTTCCGAAATATTAGGACTTGAACGAATAGCCAAGCGTAGTTTGCTATGCTTCCAAATTAGATAGACCAACAGGTGCTTAAAAGGTGGCTGGAACAGACGGGAATGCGAAAGGTGGAGGACCGGGTGTTGTTGCTGAACTTTGGAGAGGCTTATATCCAGCATTGGACAACGATAGGATTGATCGATTGACAGTTTGAATTGGATTTGACATAATGTAGACAAAAGGGTTCTTAATCAGGAATACAGGTTGAAATTGAAAACGTGCGACAAACCGAAATGGAAGATTGTACTCATCATTATAAACAACTTTTACTAAAGGACCAAAGCTGAAATCGCGAAAAAAAAATCAGCTGTTCCCTATATTTTGACGAGTTATGCGAACATAAATGTAGGGAACAGCAGATTTTTTTTTCGCGATTTCTGGTTTGGTCATCATCTGCCTAGCCTTTTCCCAACTATGTTGGGGTCGGCTTCCAGTCTAACCAGATGCAGCTGAATACTAGTAATAATTTCAGTAGTTTGCAGTAGTAATTTCTGGTTTGGTCCCGTAGCCAAAAGTTGTTCTTAATGATGAGTAGGTAGGTACAATCTCCCATTTCGATTTGTCGCATGTTTTCAATTTCACCCTTTATACATGGACAATACAATGTCATATCGATCATCACAATAGGTAGGTATAGCAAATAAATCTCATTCTTCACGCTCGGAGTTTCAGCAAAAACATTATGAGTTAAATATGTTGAATATCATTGGGTCACGTTGTTTTCCATGTGGACCGTACATAATTCGTTCGCAGTACAACGTTGTGTATTTACTTTACGCTGTGATCTCACTGCGGCACGATTGTATAATCGATGTTTACTACACGATCTAATGTATTGTATCACGTATTTTTTAAATATTTAAAACTAACTGACCCGACAGACATTGTCCTATCCAAATTTCAATAATTCATACAAAATTCCCATAGAAAAGCACTATAAGACTTCCCCAATTTTCCAACATTCCTGGAAACTTAAAATAAAATGGTTTCCGTAAGGATCTGATTCGGACTATTACGGAAATTCTAAAACAAAAATTTACCAAATTGGTTAAGTCGTTTTGAAGTGATGCGCTCACCAACGTACAGCTTTTCATTTTATTATAATTACCTATATAGATTATTTGAGAAGTATTTTCTAAGCTGATAAAAACCGTTACAAAATCAGGTAGGTATCTAATCTCTGTTACTAGGTACCTACCTAATCGCGTGTAACTCATTTCGAAACGAGCTCAAAGAGAAAATACAATTAAAATGTGAGCACCATAAAACTACGCTCAGATTTTATTAACAAGATAGAAGGCTCGTATAACGGCTAACGTATTAAAAATATGTGTGTGATCATCAATCCGTCTATAAAATAATGAACCATATAGATTTTACAAAAGCATTCTCTTCATTTCAAAACAAAACCTTTAAATAAGCATTCAAACCATAAATACAATTTAAACAAAACAGAATTGCTAAAAGCGGGCACTTTAATTTTATTTTACCGTAACACAAGTGAGATTTTGTATGAAAATAATAACAAAACGCAATTTTCCGGCAACACGAACCGTGTATTTTCAGCAATAAAACTAGCAATGCTTTGATATTTCCCAAACATTAGGCTAAAATATCGCAGGCTGAACTGCACGTAATATTACACATTTAAACTAGTGAATAGTGTGAGTTTAAATGTTTGTAAACGCACCCACGATACAGGAGTAATTCCTAGTGTGGGGTTTAAAAAAAATCCCGTAGGAATCAACAAATGTTTTAGGTAAATAAGGCTAAAATTATAATAGTAGGCAGCAGAGCTCCTTGCTAACTATTTATTTTAAAATTAGTACTTATATTTTTTATAACTTTTTGATGTTATTGTCACTCAAATTATAAATATTTTTGACAGATTGAGACAGAGATGATACAAAAAAAAAACAGCTATTAAGTAGTTAGCAAAGAGCTCTACTTTTATTATAATTATAAATTTAAACATACCTTCCTTCCCTTTTTTTTTCCTTGCCTTATTTAAAACATTTTTGATTTTATAAACATGCGGAATGTTTAACTTCTCAGATAAGTAAATTGCTAAAACATGTTTAAACAAAAAGTATTTGCGATTTGTAATCGATAATAATGATAATGCCTGTTATCCAGTGGGATAGGAACAGACTGGCATGATATGAAAAATGTTCGCTTAGGGTCAGCGCAGACAGAAAGTAGCGCAGCGGAGAGGAATTTATTAAGGCACTCGAAAATCAACATTCAAATGATTGAAATAAAGGCGCGCGTGCCTTCCCGCGTATCCTCGAGGACGCGCGAGCATTTTTTGTCAGGTTCAAGCATATATGCACTTTATTTCAATAATGTTAAAGTTGATTTTCGAGTACCTTAATAAAATCCTCTCCGCTGCGCTCCTTTCTGTCTGCGCTGACCCTTAGGGGTCTACCTTAGTCACCACATCATGACCTGCGGGGAAATTGCGAAACACACTATCAGTAGCAATGGGTTTCATTTTGACAGCTTAACAACATTCATTGCGTTATTTACGTTGTTGAGCAGACACATTTACGAACATATGAAGCAATGGATTAGCAATATCCTTCAAAATTATTCAGATTAAGATTGATAGTGTACCTAATTAGAATACTGCCTATCGATTCTGTAAAAGTCTCACCGTGATAACATAGGTGAAGTGAACTATCAATGGCGGCAATCCCTAACATCAGGTGGAATGACAGCTCACTTCACCTTAGTTTTCACGGTGAGATTTTTGCGGAATAGCACTGCTGGCTACAAACCACGCAAATTGCATGTTGGCGATGGTGATCGTTGGGGACCAATATGCCAACTTTTCTCACTGTGTTTTTCTTTACTTTACTGGCGTATTCGATCAAACTTTTATACTTTGTCTACCTATATCGTATCCTGCAAACAAGTTTTGAATTATTTTTGGGAATTTTGTTATAATTGTATATGTAACGTAATATTAAATTGGAAACGTTTTATTCAGTTGCTTCTTTATCACCGTCTCTTAATACACTTCTCTCAAAAAAATCCTAAAGCATACTCCTTTACTAATGATGTCGGTTACATTCCTTAGATAGGAGGTACTGACAAGGAATGCCGAAGGTGTTTGCCCTTGTGGTGTACCCTTTGGTTAGAAAGGTCTTAAAAGGGACCCAATTTGGTTATTTTTAGATGAAGTAAAGACCTTAACGCTTAACAAGTTTTCGGGATTAAGGGGATTTATTTTAATTAAGGAGTAGGTATTGATATAAGGTATATATGTATATATAAAATTTAATTTAATGAATCGAAAACAAATAGTCCATTTACCAAATTAAATTTCATTCGAAAACATCAATTGGTTTCTTAGTAAACTTCAACTATATTCGACGGCCCTGCATACTTATCTCCTTTGCTGACTGTACATAGATACAAAGGTTAATCATTATCTGCCTAGCCTTTTCCCAACTATGTTGGGGTCGGCTTCCAGTCTATCCGGATGCAGCTGAATTCCAGTATTTTACATGGACTGTCTATTTGAGATAAAAAAGGTTAATGTTTACTAAAAAAAAAAAGGTTTACTGAAATAATATGAAGAAGGAAAATTCAGTTAATTATAATTTCTTCACCTTGCTTCAGTCAGCATTGATTTTTTTTAAATATCGACGGGATTATTTATAGTTTCAATTTTATATAGGTTTGCCTTGAAAGTTCGTTTAGCTTTTGTTGTAAGCATTATCTGACAATAATAAATATGTAGTACTATAGAAATATTTTCTTTACAAATAATTCTAAAAACTTTTCTTTGAGAGAAACTGTTAACAGTTCAATAGGTAGAGCTGTAAAAGTTTTATTTATAGTTTATGTAACTAAATAACTAACAACAATTGATATTCAAGACACGAAGAAAACTTATAAAAGAAAATACATCACTAGCAAGCGTTGGAAACTCCGATACGAGACCGAACCTAAACGGCTCCTTGTCTTACCAACGACCTTTTTCAAACAAAAGAAAAACAAACATTGATAAGAAAAAAAAAACCGTCCTAACTTACCTTTAACGCTAATGACACTCCATTTTCTGCAAACGCCACAAATTCCTCTCACAGTCCGCCATCAGTCACAACAGAAAAACGTTAAAACAAATCCCTTATCAACCACACCGGCCGAAACGATAACGGAACTACGGACGTGCGCGTTAACGTTACAACGTTCGCGTGGATACCGTAGATTTTTTCGCGTAATGCAGCGAACGCGCACTTGTAAGTTATGGTATAGCGGTGAACGGCGAATGCGGCCGCGTCGGTCTCATGTTAGAACGCAAATGACTGGCGGCGTCGAAGCAGTACAATCGCTGTGACGTCACTTCAAATGAAATTAAAAATGGAAGAAAAAAATCAGAAGAAGCTTCACTGGAATGAATCTATATAGCGTTATTGGTAACATGTCCAAGTTGGAGAGAAAGTTTTAGACTTACTTAGTCATTCGCGTCGATTCGAAAGTGCAAGTACGATTCGGTTTGTCGGAATGAGCATTATAAGCGCTTGTAAACACCAGCAAGAAAACGTACTCTCATGAAAGCAAGACCAGCCAAGTCTGTCTACACAATTTCAGTACGTGACTTCCGAATTTTTGCGTAACCGGCTCCCACACTTATTTTGTTTTTTTGTTTCTTCTTTTGTTCCGTAATACATTCTTGCATAATTAATGCTTAACGTAAACGGTATATAGTTATACCGTTTGCTCCCATTCTGGCTATTTTGACAATGTTTACGTGATTTACATTATGTAAGCCAAGTATTAGACAGAGAAGCCAATTTATTATGTACTGTATGTTATTAGTGTAGTGACTATAATACAGACAATTGTTAAGGCTGTTGTGATGTGCTAAAAATGGCACATACGCATCGGTAACGTATCTTTATGGTTATTTTTGCCTATTATTAAAACTGTTATGGTTTAATAATAGTGTTATTTTGTTTTTCATAGCTTCCGACCACACTAGACTATGTGTAGGAATAATTATTTTTAAGCAATTGAGGAAAATTTATATGTCCATGTTAGGTATTCAATGACGGGGCAGCGGGATTGTCCGAAAGGGTTACCGCTACCCCGGAACATAAAGGGATAAGGAAGGAACACGGGTGGGTTTTAGTCAGTAAGAGTCTGACACTCCCTTCTGCTCCACCCTGAGCGGGAGAGGTCATTTGATGATTTCCCTTCCCCAAAAAAAAAGTTATTCAATGAACGTATTTCAATAAATTTAATAGAACATATGCTCAGTAACTTCTCTTTTCCTTCGACCGTTCAAAAGAAATCAATCAAGATTTATTTATTTATAATTAATTAAAACGGTACAACACAAATTACATTAATTAACATAGAGACAATAATTACGTTGACAATCATCATCATCATCAGCCGGAAGACCTCATTGCTGAACAAAGGCCTCCCCCTTAGACTATCACGCCGAACGACAATCCGCCACTTGCATCCATCGGTTGCCCGCGATTCACACGATGTCGTCGGTCCACATAGCGGGAGGCCTACGCTGCGTCTTCCGGTTCGTGGTCGCCACTCAAGAACTTTTCTTCCTCATCGGGTATCAGTGCTACGAGCGATGTGGCCTGCCCATTGCCACTTCAACTTGCATAAGAGCTATGTCAGTGACGTTGACAATAATATAATATAATTTAAGACTAACATGGAACTGTAGATTGCCTTGCACACTTTCTCTCACAGAACACCAGACATAAAGCATAATTTTAATCCATTCATCCGCAAACACATCACATTCAGGGTTGGCAGCCAGAAGGGCATTCAGCACATTTTGAGTACGACAGACTGGGGATATACCTACATACGTATGCGCTATGTAATAAGCACTTGGCTGACTTAGAAGACTGAAGACTTTAACTGCTTAGTTGGTATAGTGATGGTCACAAGGGCTACTGCTGAGCATTAAGAATATCTCAGTAGCAGTCTCCAGACTGCTAAATCCAAGCTAAGCTAAGCTGCTGCAGAATCCATTCTGGCTCTGTGCCCAGTTGATGGTAATAAGCTCGCTTACCCCAATTAATATTAATAATAAATCATTTATTTTCAGGTAACAAATACCTTAACCTAAGTATATATAATAATAACAATATTGTGTTATTAAATAAAACTTAAAATTATATTAATATCACTCTGAAGTGTTGAGATTTTGAATCGTTGGTCTTACGGTGTTGATGTTTTAACTGCTGATATTATGGCTGTTGATTATAAGTATCAATCCCCTATTACATGGGTGGGACTGAAAACAATTGGCGAAATCTGGGTCACCTTCAAGAATAACCGGCGTGTTTTGTTATTTTATAAACTAGCTTCTGCCCGTGACTTTGACCGCGTGCAATTTTTTTGGTCCTGCTCCATAGGACAATCTAGAGTCTAGACAAAATCAAACTGGTTGCTAATTTAATTTATACATACACATTTTTTTTTTTTTTACATTGTTTTTTACATTCTTTGACAAATGTAACTCACACACTTTTTAAAATACTAGTAAAATTTTTCAATCTTTGTAAATATGTGGACACCATGTATCTATCACATAATTGATTTACCAGTCTGTTATATTTTTAATTCTTTTACCATTTTTGGTAGACTAAATTTTATTTTAGGTGCATCGTCTTCACATATAATTATATAAACAATGTATACAAAAACTTGTAAAACATTTTAAAAGAGTAACGGTGGAGTTTCTTGCCCATTCTTCTCCACACGAAAACTACATTTTGGAATGGGCGACTAGAATCAATTCTATTTTTTCATTTTAAATTTTGACGTTCAAAAGTGCCTTTTAAGTGCCTATTTGAAATAAATGATTTGACTTTGACTTTGACTTTGACTTTACCCCATTCCCCCATTCACCCTCTTAGGGGTGGAATTTCGAAAAACCCTTTCTTAGTGGATACCTACTCTTCACAAAGAACACACCCTCCAGATTTCACGTCTCTAGGACCAGCGGTTTAGGCTGTGCGTTGATATATCAGTCAGACAGGACTTTGAATTTTATATATTTAGATAAAAGATAAATAAAACCGGTCAAGTGCGAGTCGGACTCGCACACCGAGGGTTCTGTACAAAGTAGGTAGGTATGTAACTACTAAATTACGGTTTTCGGATTTTCCCCTTACTTGTGCTACATGAACTCCCTTCTTGCCTAATTTCATGACTCTAGGTCAACGGGAAGTACGCTATACATTTTGATTCCTATAAGAGTGTCGAGATACGTTTTTTGCGATATAATCGGCCTTATCTTTTTTTACGTTAACTTAAATGTTTGATTTTTTCACAGCTTCAAGGGACCGCAGATCTGAGTATAGAGGATATAGGGAGATAAAGGGTCTTGACAGACAGACGGACGGACGGATTGACGGACAACAAAGTGATCCTATAAGGGTTAGGTACGGAACCCTAAAAAAGTATAGAAATAAAACTCCGCAAACTCTCAAGGACTACCCGGAAAACTGAAGTACTCAGTCCTGATTAGGGCGGCCTCAGATCAGTTTAGTAGCACGTGAACCACATAAATCAGAACATTTCCTACGAATAACCTGTAGACACAAAAGGTTGGCATTAATCAAACCATGTTTTTACTGACCTTCGTCTACACAATTTATTAGATAAGACTTCATTATTAACCCTCAGTATATTGTTGTTCTCGATAACGATACCCATGTTAATAAGAACAAATTCCGAAATCCATTCGAGATTACTTTTACAAAATTGTGTGGGCTATTTCATAATATTTTAACTTTTAATATAAGGTAATAATTCACACAGCAAGAATCTTCGGTTCGAGAATAATCGTCTTCTTCGTTGTCCTTCACATCGCTCTGGCTTTATAAAGTCTTCTTTCTTTGTCTAGGCGGTTTTCCTTTGGAATGCGCTCCTTCAGAATATCAGGACGGTAACCAATCGGTTCACATTTAAAGTGAAAGCTCGAGAACACATACACGTTAGCAGATTCGTCTAGCAGATTCGTCTCAGAATTAAGTTGTAGGTTTTCTTGTTTCTCATAACTTTTTTGTTTTATATTTTGTTGTATGTATATGTCGCAGGTTTTTCATAAAATTAGGTTTTTGATCAAAAACCTAGGTTTCTGATGAAAAACCGGAAGATGACACATTTTAAACTCAATTTCATCATAAACCTGTTAAAATCCAGATTTTTGGTCAAAAACCTGAACTAGTTTGGGTTTATGATAAAGTTCTTGTCAACATTACGGGTTTGCTTTTCATTTCATAATTGGATTGAATCAGGAGAATATTGATTAATAATAATAATAATAATATTTATTCAAAATTATAAGGCATGAGAATTAGTACAGCTTAAATGTAAATTATATTCCAAAGACTTACGTGCCTGAACTAGGTAATCCTGTGTTTCAGGCGGGAAGAGCTAAAATATTCTTTTAAAATTAATAAATAATAAAAAATTTACAGTAGACAACAATGAGTAGCTTACGAGTAACTTAGTTTCTAAATTTGATAAATATAATATAACATAGGTGCAATTTGTATACCTACATATATTTAGTTTAACACAATTAATAAATTCTCTGTTTCTTCGTAAGACATACTTTGGAGAGCATCCTTGAGGATTTTCTTACAATTTTTGTAGTTCAGAGAGTAAATGCTTGCTTTCGAGTTAAGTCTATTATATAAGAGAGGTCCAAGGTACAGGTAAAATTTGGATATAAAAGCATGTTTTGTAGAATTTTGTGGACAAACTATATCTTTACGCCTTTTATTAGTATATCCAGCGCTGTAGGGTAGAGCTTTATGTTGTTTTAATACAATGCCCATAATGAATAGCTGTCGAACTGTTAATACTTCACAAGATTTATACAGGATGTTAGTAGGAAAAAGGAAAGGGCGGAAAGTAGACACTTTGAGAATCGCTCTCTGAGCTCTCTCGATGGTTAGTAACATTGTTTTACCCGCTCCACCCCATGTGGTAATACAGTAAGTTAAAATCGATTGACATAGAGCAAAGTAAACTTGTTTAACTATTTTTGGGTCAGCAATACAGCGTAGCTTTTTAAAAACAAATATCAACTTGCGAATTCTATTATTTAAAGCTTCTATATGTTGTTTGAACGAAAGTGTTTCATCGATTATAACACCAAGGTATTTTGTTGTATTTGCCATTTTAATTTTAGGACAAAAACATTGGTTATTTGTGGGAATTGTGCAATAATGAGCATACAATGCCGAGGTAGTGCCAATTGTAGTTTGCTTGCGCATCGAAAACTTTATATAATTAGTCTTGTCTGCATTTAGTGTTAGTGAATTAAGTTGAAGCCATTTATTAACAATATTGAATCCGTGTTGCGCCGCCTTGTAGACATTTTTTTCTGAGTCAGCCGAAAATAGAAGGGCAGTGTCATCAGCATAAGAAATAATTTGGCCATGATCTAGACTTAGATTACAAAGATCGTTTATGTATATCAAAAATAGTGTAGGCCCTAAAATACTTCCTTGGGGAACCCCGAAGGATGTGTTTTTTTTATCCTCGCTGAGAACATCACCAATCCTTACACATTGGGTACGATCTTCTAGATAGCTTTTAAATAGTTTCAGCTGGGTGCCTCTGATACCTATGGTTTCAAGCTTGTGCAACAGAATAGGAATAGAAACCGTGTCAAAAGCTTTCGCGAGGTCCAGGAATATTCCTACTGTGTGGTTACCATTATCAAGTTCATGTGCTAGATAGTCAGTGAGATGGTGTACGGCATCGTCTGTTGACATTTTAGGCCTAAATCCAAACTGCCGCTGAGACAAAACTAATTTATCCTCCAAGTATTTGTAAAGCCTTTTATTTATAATTTTTTCTAATATTTTAGAGATAGAAGGCAGTAACGAAATAGGCCTATAATTTGTGACTTGATCTTTACTGCCTGATTTATAAACAGGGACAACAACAGCTTTTTTTAGGCACTCAGGAAAAACACCTGCAGATAAACATTTTTGGAAAATATAAGTTAGTGGCGGTACCAAAATGTGCCTGAACTGTTTAATAATTTTATTTGATATGTTATCCCAGCCAACTGCACAGTCGTCTTTCAAACTCATAATTATCGTTTCTACCTCAGGCTCATCAGTGTCTAGCAATGCAAAGGATGATAAAATAGTGCTACACGTAAATGGTGTGTTTGTTAAATATTGTGATTGGCCCCGAACTTTTTCCGCCAAACATTTTCCCACATTAACAAAGAAATCATTTGCATTGTTCACAGATGTTAACTGTGAAGCGTGTGCTTGTAATAAACCTGAAGATGACTGATTTTGTTTCGAGTTATACGTAACACCCTTAATAAAATTCCAGATTTTTTTACTATTCGTACCAGCCTTTTCTAGTGCAGTTTTATCGTAGTTGTTTTTTACTTTTTTTAGAAGATCATTACAAAAGTTACGATATCGCTTATACGACAGTTGCAAAATTAAATTATCTGGATTGGATTTAGCTTTGATATGCAGTTTATCTCTATTTTTCATACAGCGAATGAGTCCTGTTGTAATCCACGGCTTTATGTTGTAGTTTTTGTTTTTTAGTCGAGATATGACAGTGTTCTTCTGAGTTGCATATTGTACATTTTTGATTAAGTATGTCATACAAAACTGCGGATCAGCGGAATCGTAGACTGGGTCAAATTCGATATTGCGTAAGTCTTCTTCAAGTTTATTTACATTTAAACGCGAAGTTGTGCGAGCGATTACTTTTGGTAATTTACAATTTAAAATAAGTAGGTTAGCACTGTGATCGGTTATTGCTGAATTAGTTACAAGGGCAAGTGCGGGAAAATTCGACTTGAGTATTATATGGTCCAAACAGGAGCCACTTTGATGTGTAGGAAGCGTGTGCGCGGGAAGCAAGCCATGGAAAGCGCATAGGTTAAGGTATTCCTCAGCAGATGCGTCAGCACTTTCTGGAAGAATATTGATGTTAATATCTCCAATCAAAATGATATTTTTGAAAGATGATAGGTTCTGCAAGGTTTCGTTTAGAGAGTCGGTGAAATTGCTTATATTTCTAAAAGAGGGAGGTCGATATATGGCAAGTATCACTAATTCTGACCCAATTTTAATTAACAATCTGTTACAGTCGTGCATATTTGGTTCCTCGACAGACACATTGAGATGATTTCTTGCGTAAACTATCACCCCATCATTCTGATTGTAATTTATATTACTTTTATACATATTATATCCCGGAATTATTGGTATGTTATATTGTTTGGAAAGCCAACATTCGGTTAAGACAATAACGTCACAGCTTATGTCTAGACGTTGTAGAAAAATGCTAAAATTGTCGAAATTCTTACAAATACTGCGAATATTTTGGGTTAGAATGGTTAGTGGACTAGTGTAGGAGGAGAGATATTGTTTACAGTGTTCAACGTCACAAACATGGGATTCAGAAACAGAGAAATTATCTATGTCATTAATTAAATTATTAATCATAATTATAACTAAATATAAAAAATAAAAATAACAATAAAACAAACAATAACAAGGGCTACAAAGATACGTAATTAACGGCGCTCTTAGGCGCCTCCATAATCAATAGTATTTATGTACCTCTTTTCAGCCATTAGTTTTGCTGGACAGTCAACGGCACTTGTTTTGTGATTGCTCGGTTTTTTGAAGTACAAGCAAGTAGCGCATTTTGGTTCCTCAGCCCTCTTTGTGCATTCTTTAATTGAATGACCCAGATCTCCACAGTGGCCACAGGTATAAGTGGTTTCCCGACATGATTTCGCCGCATGTCCGTACTGCTGGCACATATAACAGCGTGTGACTTGAGTAAAGTCCTTCACAGGGCATGACGACCAATTCACAAACACTCTGTCTTTAGATATTAGAGCTTTGCGTATGTCTGCAGATACTTCTATTATATAATTACAGGTCTCAGCGTCCTTCTTACCTGACTTATGGCTTAATTTAATGGAGGTCAAAAAGGTCTCGAGGCTGCAATCCTGAAGGTTCTCAGCTAAATTCTGATGGAACAAACAAGTAAAAACTTCCTTCTCTTGCATGGACGAGGGCACTCCGATAACCACTACTCTAGGCTTCCTTTTTGGGGGCTCGTCTACAGTAAGGCCTGAATTTGACAACTGCATCGATTTTTTCACCTTTTCAATGTCGTCTTTTGTTTCAGTGCTGATAATGACACCGCCATTTTTTGTCTTACGCAGTCCTCTTACGTGAAGCTTCATTTGCTCGGGGCATATAATTTTTTGGACAAGTGTTTTTGTCTCCTCGCTCGATTTTAATTTGTCGTTAGGGTATATGGCCACTGATTGGATCATGGATGTAAAATTTTGATAAATAAATAATTGTTTTCTTTCCACTAAGTTGCAAATGATGATGGGTTATTTTATTTATTCCATTTAAATTGATTTATTTGTCATAAAACAAAGCAAACCCGCGATTTTGACAAGAACTTTATCATAAACCCAAACTAGTTCAGGTTTTTGATCAAAAATCTGGATTGTTACAGGTTTATGACGAAATTGAGTTTCAAATGTGTCATCTTCCGGTTTTTCATCAAAAACCTAGGTTTTTGATCAAAAACCTAATTTTATGAAAAACCTGCGACATATACAACGTGTAACGTTAAATGCGCAAAACCTCATACACCCCAATTAGTGCATTGAGTAATCATTCAATTGATTGAATGATTACTGCCTTAAAATAAGACTAAATTTTCTTTGGTTCAATCGGTGGATAGCATGGCAAAATACATCATTTTTGAAAAAAAAACCTATTTTCAAAATATAAAAGTTACTGAAATCGATTCAGTAGTCAATTATGAACAAACTATTTTAAGGTTTTGCGCATTTAACGTTACACGACAACGTGTACATATACAATATGTATTTATTCGTATATTTTAGTTATAAATATTTTCTTGTTTGTTTTCTGTTATTCCACCTACTGTGTATTGTGGTATTGTCTCTGCATCACCCTAAGGTAGACTGGTAAAAAATGCCCAAGGTATTAAATCCACCTTTGTACAGTTTTTACTTGTGCATAAAGTTTTAATAAATAAATACTGGTTTTGTTTCTTTTTTATAATCTACTTATAAAAGTTTCCGAACGAATCATCACAACGAATCACACACCTTTTAAAAATTGAAGCATCCACATGCAAGCCCGGTTAAGCAGATGACAACCTCATAGGTTGAAGCGATTAATAAAAAAAAAACTAAAAGGTGTTTATTTCTGCTAATTCATCGAATTCTTCCATCCTACATGAATTATTGTCGATGGCTATAAGAAAAGAAGAAGATCGAAGAAACGATGGATGGACTGTGTGAATGATGATATAGTTAGAATTCATATACTCGTATGGATATATGTATGTTGTATGTATTTCTGTAGAGAGTAAAAATAAACGAAGTTGGTTATAACAAACAGACCGAAGTGAAAACAGAAAACAAGGTAAGCTGACACCATTGTCTTATCATTGAACGAAAAGCTGTCTATTCCATCATAAAACTAAGAAAAGAGCGAGAAAGAGTGTGTAAATAAAAGCACTTAGGTGTTTCCTCACAAAAATCTAAAAGTGACGAATATAACTCAGTTCATACTAGAAGAAAAACTGGTCCAGAGTTTCGACCAACAGTACAGGGAGTCATCAGTATCAAGTAGTAGTCAAAAATCCCACAAGTGGGGTTTCCCAGATGGTTCGGATTTTCAGTGTATATGACGTAGCGTCTCCCCGCAGACAGGTAATGAACGTTCGTTTTCCGATACCGAAAACCTTCGAACGTCTTCGGATCTCGACGTTTGAAACTCGGTCTAATAGCCTATAGGAAATGTATACTTACCTACCAGTATTTAAAAGGATTTCCATGTCCAATTTCCATATTTTACAAAACATGGCCAATAAAGACAGGGTAATTATTTGTCTTTAGAGTCGCATAACTGGTATTTTGCCATTTAAAGGACCAGTCGCTAAATACTGAAATTAGCAAGTTGATGTTAAGACTGAGAAACCGGGTGTCATTGAGTCTTTTCGAAATCGCAAATATGTTTTCTACGGCCTAACTATAATCTCGAAAGTGAGAATTACACAGATAGTATGAAGATAATTATACAATTAAACCGCATCATCATCATCTACCTAGCCTTTTCCTAACTATGTTGGGGTCGGCTTCCAGTCTAACCGGATGCAGCTGAATACCAGTATTTTACATGGAGCGACTGCCTATCTGACCTCCACATCCCTGTTACAGGGTAATACGATCCTTGGTAAGACTGGTTGTCAGACTTTCGGGCTTCTGACTATACCCGTAACGACTGTCAAAGATCCACAAATGACAGCCGGGACCAACGGCTTAACGTGCTTTCCGAGGCACGGAGGGGTCACGGAATGTAATGATGGTCACCCATCCACAGACCAACCGCGGCAAGCGTAGCTTAACCTGATCGATCGACCTGTGCGGCCGCACACCAAGACCACCGCATCTCAAGACAAAAGTACCACGATCTGGTACAGTCAACCATACAACCAACTTTGGTACTACCAAAACCGCCGTTACTGCTAAAACATTAAGGCACTGCCAATGTTAAAATGTTACTACCACTGAGGTTGGTTGTACTACTACAGATATTTGAATGTGGTGTATGATGATTAATGAAGTCAACACGACTTGAATCGCATGACGTCAGACCAAAACGAAAGCAAAGAGTTAAGATTTCTAATACAAACAATCTTAGCCGCAGAAAAAGTGGAGACCAGTGTTTACTTTTCCTATTTGTTAAAAAGAAGCAATTGTTTTTTTATAGTACCTATTGGATGCTTCGAAATAAATTGTAGATCTTTGTTACAGTAAAGAAAACCATGATCCTATGCAGATCAAGGTTTTCTTTGCTGCTTTTTCCCATCTATGTTGGGGTCGGCTTCCAGTGTAACCGGATGCAGCTTAATACCAGCAGTGCTATTCTGTAAGAATCTCACCGTGAAAACTAAGGTGAAGTGAGCTGTCATTCCACCTGATGTTAGAGGTTGCCTCCATCTAACAAAATTTATAGAATATAATCATAAAAAATATCAATACAACTCTCTAAGTTCCCTATTGAATGACTATTGCATGAGGTCAATTCTAACTCAAAGTCAAAGTCAAAGTCAAAGTCAAAGTCAAATCATTTATTTCAAATAGGCACTTAAAAGGCACTTTTGAACGTCAAAATTAAAAATTAAAAAATAGAATTGATTCTAGTCGCCCATTCCAAAATGTAGTTTTCGTGTGGAGAAGAATGGGCAAGAAACTCCACCGTTACTCTTTTAAAATGTTTTACAAGTTTTTGTATACATTCATTATATAATTATATGTGAAGACGATGCACCTAAAACAAAATTTAATCTACCAAAAATGGTAAAAGAATTAAAAATACAACAGACTGGCAAATCAATTATGTGATAGATACATGGTGCTCACATATTTACAAAGATTGTAAAATTTTACTAGTATTTTAAAAAGTGTGTGAGTTACATTTGTCACAGAATGTAAAAAACATTGTATTTAAAAAAAAAAAAATGTGTATGTATAAATTAAATTAGCAACCAGTTTGATGTTGTCTAGACTCTAGATTGTCCTATGGAGCAGGACCAGCATGTTTCCAAACATTGTTATCTTGGATATAATCCTCCAATTTGTAATATCCTTGTTTACAAAGTGTACTTTTAATATGAGTTGTAATGACCAGCATTACAACTCCTTGAGTTAGAATTGGAAATAATGATTATAATTCTGTAAAGCCATGTGGCTTTACGGAATTATAACCAATATAAAAATATAGATATGTTATTTCCTTTATTTAACTACTAAATACATATAAATTATATTTTTAAATATCACTACATAGTATAAAACAAAGTCGCTTTCTCTGTCCCTTTGAACGCTTAGATCTTTGAAACTACGCAACGGATTTTGATGCGGTTTTTTTAATAGATAGAGTGATTCAAGAGGAAGGTTTATATATCTAATACATGCATGCATGTGATGTCGTAAATAAACACATTTTTTTGCGCTTACTTTTCAAACGCTGGCTGAAGCCTACCAGATAGGTCAAAATAATGTACTACAGTATTGTACACCTTAAAAAGGTCTACAAAAAAGTCCGCGATGGTATATGTCTATCTCTTAGGGATAACCCACAATAATTATTTTTTATCCTTTACTTTTTACGAGAAATAATGGCTTATTTACGAAGCGATTTTAAGCAATAAAGCATTAATCTTTATCCAATTAAGTACCTTAAATACATTGTGCATTTAATATAGATAAATATGGCCTTTTACAGCATGTAATTTAAATGAATATTTTCGAAGATATTAAAGATTTAAAATGCAGGGACATAGCGGTTGCTGCGGTACCGGCCGCGGCGGCGCGTGCTGGCATTCTTGAAATACCTGTACTTAGCCGTGCGAAACCGGGGCGGGTCGCTAGTTAGAATATAAAAATATAAAAAATAGTAGCCCTTCGGTATCGGGAACAGGGTCCAAGCTACCGGCGGTCAGGGCTCCAGAGAGAGGAACCTCCTAACAATGCGGGCCGTGTAGATATATTATTATTACTATTATTTAAAATATATGGTTCGTGATCGTCCATAAGTTCCTGTAACGTGCAGGCAACAGGATACGCAGGACACAATATTATTTGTCACATCATTTGTGGAACAGCACCACACACCACAACACACACACATGTAGGGATAGGTCTAATTGTTGTACTTACTACTACATACCTTAGAGTCTAATCTTCGCTTAGGACCTATTTTTATTAAATATGTACGTATTTTCCGTAACTCACTAAATATGTTATCCAATTCCTTAGCCATATGACCCTATTTAATCGTTTTGACGACACTGCATAGTTTTGAATTCGTCTTAAACCATCACTACATAACAGTACTTTCTTGCTTAATTTCTTCCCGAATATCTTACGTATGTTCACTAACACTTATTACGCCCTTTGAACGCACTCATTAGTTCACTGATCTACACTGACATTCACTTTCTGCTACTTTCGGAGTGTTTTTTCTTTCGCAGCGACCTCGTCCAGACAGTCGCATGCCCCTGAAGGCCTGATGGTTGATCTCCTGACGCATCCAACGAGTATGGCATTTTTTATATGCCTTAAATCCCAAGTAGAGAAGCACTACACACACCCTGACACCCCCCCCCCCCACCACACCCTCCTGCCTCCTGCATCCACATTATCATTTCAGGACGGAGACATAGATGAATCTCCACTTGAACAGGCTTTCCTTGTTTCAGCAATAGTGTTATTTTTTATTTTCCTCTTTATTACTGAAGACAATTAATCGGTACCTAGTCACAAGACTATCATTCTCAGAGCTATAAAAAACCTGCATTGTTTTGTTCTCGACTTTTCCCGTCAGTTTGCAATTAGACTCGATAATTGTAACTAATAGTTCGTAACGGAACAGCTGGCGAGGTAACAAAACAAAAGGTATATTTGGTGCAATATGAAGCTTACACGGCGCCAAGCGAAAGAAAGTATTACTTTGCGTCTTAATTTTGTGCTGATCCGAGTTTGTGGGCCACAGAGTTCTAGGTCTATTTTTGCCTGCTCAGTGCAAGAAACTATAGCCAGTGTTGAAAATGAACACCAGTTAGAAAATATGACCTTTTTCTGCATTGTAAAATATTAGATATATTTTTGTAAATCTAGACCTTTCGTCCTAATGTTAATTCTGATTATTCCTATTTGATTTAGAATTTGTATGCTTAGTTTTTTTGTAATAAGTTCGCTTTTAACCAACAGAATTCTTCGACAAACTTTTGTGTTCATAGGCATTCCGTTAGATTCCACTTGTCAATTTACAAGCCGAAATGAACCTTCTGTACCTACTTACTTCATCTAACTTTCCGGACACGCAATGATGTATGTAAAACGCGATTCACTATCGAGATAAAATCGATACAAATCGAGAGCAATCGATGTTACATAGTAATTAATTTTGCTGTTCCGCTGGTGTTAAGAAGATCTTCAGAGCGTTGTTGTGAATTTATTATTCGTGACGTAATGTTTAGCACAGATTCGCTGGTTTGTGTTGAAAATGAAAATGGCAAATGAAGAAATGGAGCGAAAATGTTTCATATTTGTGTTAACTAGTGTGAAAGAGGAAGAGCCCAATGCGGGTCGGTAGATGTTACATGTCTTCGAATTTTTGGTTCTAGGACATGCTGGTTTCCTCACGATGTTTTCCTTCACCGATTTTGAGTGCAGTGGTGATGAAATAAATTACACACACTTGCCTGGGTTCGAACCTACGACTTATAACTTGTAAAGGGCCGTTACCACTGAAGCACCACTGCTCTCTCTTATGGACTTAAATTAAGCAAACAAAGGTGCTGTCCTGCACCCTAATTGCGTAACACACTATCAATCGGAATCCGAATCATTTTGAAGCAAATTGCTAATCCATTGCTTCATAACTTCGAAATTTTTTTTTATTTGACGTGTAAATAACGCAATGAATGTTGTTGGACCTTCAAAATAAAACCGATTCCGATTGACAATGTGTTACGCGATTGCCCTGCAGGTCGCTACTGGTCGGGCAAAATGTGAGTCATCGATACGAGAAGAAACATTGAAGCAGAAAAATGGAATAGAAATCCTTACATAATAGGTTAAAACAAAATCGCCGAAATGTCTGTACGCGCATAACTTCCGAATGACTGCACCAATTCGGATAATTCTTTTTTTGTTGTGTTCGGTATTGCCAGGACAAGGGTTGTATGAAAGAAAATTTCAGAAAATCGAAAAAAAATTGCACCCGTGCGAGCTCGGGCGGGCCGCTAGTAAAGTCATAAAGTAAGAAGAAGTTAATAAACTATGTACCTAATCTGTGTTCGCGATTTATTTGCCAAAAATGTAAACAACTATGAATTAATGGAAAAATAACTTTAATTCCTACACAATAAAGTACCTACAGTTTACGCTACAACTTTTTCAATAGTGCTAGTCACTCTAAAATCAGCTTAATTAGCATTGAAATGAAGTTGATATTTGTTTAACTTGAAATAGGGTACGGCTGTACAGCACTGCGCACTTTTACTATAAGTAAACCTTGGTTGAACTGCTGGACCACTGCCGGACCTAAAAGTCACCTAAGTTGCGCCAAAACACCACTTTTCTCATGTAGTCTATCCCAGAATTCCTAGTCGCTGTTTAAAGTCTTTATTCCTCCTATATTGTTGTCATACATCCGATTGGGATTTCTAAGTTATTTATTTAGTAGGTACAACATGAAAACGTTTTGCTTTACCCCTCTATCGGTGAAATTAAATGGCGTTACAGCCAGACATTAATTAATCAAACTACTCTAAAATACAATCCAATAATTTGCGAATAGATTGCATTGTTAACTCTAAAACTACCACTTATGTGATTACGGTATGGTTTCACCAGTGCGTATGTTACACAAACCAATGTATATTTCAACAGTCACGATGGTTAAGTAAAAATTTAAGCGAGTTATGTACAGTCAACGAAAGTGATATATGCGCAGGCAGTTGACTTGTATGCGGAGTGCGGAGTTGACAAGTCTTTGACATAGATAAATAGATAAGTATTTATTCAGTGCACAAAAAAGACATAGTATAAAACATAATTAAATTATAACAAATAATACGAATACTTATATATTATAATGGAGGTGCTAATACTTATACAGAAAATAAAAACATATTTAAAAAAATAAAGTGACACTGTGACATAATTATAAATCCATTTTATTCTGAACATCTTTGCGTTGCGGTATATTTTTTAAGTACTTTACAGAATGTTTCTTAGTTCAGTCTACCTTTTGGCAAAAAAACAACTTCCACTCAGTCCTAAATCTCGCACCTCTTTCCAATTTGGACCTGCTGTGAGCTTTAATTCATCTTGACATACTTTAAATCTAATAACGAATATACAAAATGAGGTGTGTGTAATATTATTATTGCACCAAATGGGAGTCCAGCTCCGCGTATGTTAGGCAAATATACCCGACGATGATATTCTGCGAGATCCCTGCAGTGACATTCGGACGTCAAGCAGACGAGATATAATGGACGTCGTTCGTGAGTTACTGCAACTTAAAAAAAAACCACCCAACTACTGAAAAGCATGAAACAAGTAAATGATAATACTACCTGAAATCATATCCGTGTGTCTTATCTTGGAATACAAGCGTAAACTATATACAGGGTTATTTGAAAAAACCAGCAACCTTTTAAGAGGTCATTGTACTCATCATTATGAACAACTTTTACTATGGGACGGTGGGGCCAAACCTGATATCGCGAAAAAAAATCAGCTGTTCCCTACATTTTGACGAGCTAGACGAAGATAAATGTAGGGAACAGCTGATTTTTATTTCGCGATTTCAGGTTTGGTCCCATAGTAAAAGTTGTTCATAATGATGAGTACAATGATCTCTTAAGAGGTTGCTGGTGTTTTTCAAATAACCCTGTGTATTACAATCTTTCAATAATCTATCTATGAATGAAAAAATGGTTAGGTATACCATTTTTTCTGCAGGCATACCAAACTGTTTTGATGACTGTACGTACACACTTGTCTCGGATCCGTCAAATCATTTGTATCATTCATGATGATTAGACTTTTACAACTTTAAATGTCATTTAGTAACGTTTGTTGATTATGACGAACTTTCATATTTTCTCCTGACGTGCAGTTTTTTAAATGTACGTACATATGTAGATTCAATAGGTAATGTATAATGTTACGTTAACTCGTTTTACAATACAATAACGTTCATTAATGAACCATGTTTTTAGATAATCTGATATGAAATATCTCTCGCTATAAGTACATAAAAAATAAATTCCGTGACTGTCTGATAGACAATGCGAAACCTACACTGTAACACAAAAGAAAAACAGAATAGAAACACGAAAAGGTTACAAAACATCGTGACAGCCAAAATTAAGACAGTTGATATGTTATTATTTAGTAGTATTTTTTTATCTCACGAAGCGACGCGCGCTTTACTTGATGTAATTAAGTGAATAAATACGCTAGGCTAGATATATTATAATATTAGAGACTAGCTGCACCCCGCGGTTTCACCCGCATAAGTGTCAATCCCGTAGAAATATCGAGATAAAAAGTATACTATGTGTTAATCCTGGGTGTCAGCTGCCTTCATACAAAATGTTATCAAAATTGGTCCAGCCGTTTGAGCGTGAAGAAGTAACAAACATATAAACATACACACACACACACACACTCACAAACTTTCGCCTTTATATTGCACGCCTTTATATTGCCTTTATATTGCAGTGTGATTGACATTTTCGTACACAGTGTCAAACAATCTGCCTAGCCTTTTCCCAACTATGTTGGGGTTGGCTTCTAGTCTAACTGGATGTAGCTGAATATTCACACATACAACACACATAGAGCGACTGCCTATATGACCTCCACAACCCAGTTACTGGGTAAATGATAAATGATTTTATTTCTGTAAGTAGGTTTGTACAAAAACTTTTTACACGCCAATCATATTTTTAAAAACGAGATGAGGTCGGAGTTTCCTATCTGACTACTCTGAGAAGAACTCTCTTTTAAAGTCCAGACATAATCCTGGTCAGATCACGTGGAGACTAAGTAGATTGGTGTCTGAAATGGTCTTTTGAGGAAAGAATCACGAAGATTGAGTGGACCTGTCCAGTCAGTGTACGCATTTGTCAATAATCATGCAGCTCAACTCAAACTTAAGGGAGCTCAACGATTCGACGAACAGTACCAAAGAAAGGACATTTGGGTAGGCCGCATAACACGATAGATACCTCTTGATTCGTACAGAGTGTAAGGGTAGGGTGTATGAGTTTCGATAACTCATTCATAAGCAAACCAAACAGGGGTTTGTAATTTGTATAAAAACTAAGCCAATGGCAACAGTAGGTACCTAATAACAATCCATACTTAATATTATAAATGCGGAAGTGTGTGTGTCTGTCTGTTACCTCTTCACGCTTAAACCGCTGAACCGTTTTCGATGAAATTTAGTATAGAGATAGTTTGAGTTCCGGGAAAGTACAAAGGGTAGTTTTTATTGGGATATTCCCACGGGATCGACACTTATGCGGGTGTAACCACGGGGAGATGCTAGTCATTAATAAATCAGTAGTCACTATGGAGAGATTACTTGTTTGGATCATGAACTCGATGCCAATTTTTTTTTCTACTGTGCCACTGCTTCTGTGTTCGAAGGTCTTCACAATTTCTTCCACATACTATTAAATAATGGTTATAACAATTGCGCTTCATTTCCTTTACCTACTTAAAGAGTCTAACGGGCCTCTGCCAGTTCGGGCCCTCGTATTCCTATTTTATTTTTTTACCAAAAGTCCGGGGCCATGTTATGGTTCCGAGATATGCGAAAAGTTATAATAAGTCGTCAGAATGAATTTCGCCTCACCTTTTTTTTTTTGTGGATGGGAAATCATCCAATGACCCCTCCCGCTCTGGGTGGAGCAGAAGGGAGTGTCAGACTCTTACTGACTAAAACCCACCCGTGTTCCTTCCTTAGCCCTTTGTGTTCCGGGGTAGCGGTAACCCTTTCGGACAATCCCGCTGCCCCGGCAGGCTTCGGCCCTTACGGGCCCCTTCCATTTCGCCTCACCTGACCATAAGTTTTCTACTTCACAATGGATATCAATTATCATGACATCTAATTACAATAATAAGAACATAAATCTGTAATTTTATTAGGAGAAACAATAATTTCTGTTTTGTAAAAGTGAAAAATGAAAAGCGGGGATTATAGACATAATGATATCGGTTTCTTTCTTCTGTAACAATTACATACATGATCGCATTATTACTGTCATTTAGTATAGTTTTTCTTCGTAGAGTAATTGTAATAATTATCTACTTATGCTTGAAGATTAAGTAGCTTTCGATGTCTGTATTGAGGCTTATTTGATTAGTTAGTCAATCACACTACAATATTATAAAGGCGAAAGTTAGTGAGTATGTGTGTGTGTTTATATGTTTGTTACTTCTTCACGCTCAAACGGCTGGACTAATTTTGATAAAATTTTGTATGGAGATAGCTGACATCCTGGATTAACATATAGGCTACTTTTTATCTCTATATTCCCACGGAATCAAAACTTGTGCGGGTGAAACCGCGGGGCGCAGGTAGTGAATAATAAATAAATAAATAAATAAAATTTATTCAAAAACTAAAAGGACTAACATTAAATACAGTTTTTCTTAAATCTATGTCAAGTTCACTCATGATTCGTGCCTGAACTAGGTAATCCTGTATTTCAGGCGAATGGAGGTAACATTAATTGATTTAATAATCACTCAGTTATCATATTTATATTATTGGTACATATGTAGAAAGGTGTATAAGTTTAAGTGTAAAGTTTAGGTGTATAATTAAAATTATCTAATACGAACAACATTTACTTTGGCACATGTAATAACTTCTCTGTATGTTCATAGGACATAGTCTGAAGAGCCTCCTTAAGGATTTTCTTGCAGTTACTGTGATTTAAGGAGTAGATATTTCCTTTATTATTTAGTTTATTATAGAGTAGCGGCCCGAGGTACATATAAAATTTGGCTGTGAAAGCATGTTTTGTACTTTTTTGAGGGCAAACGATATCTTTCCGTCTCCTTTTTGTAAATTCAGTGCTGTACGGAAGCGCTGCGTGTTGTTTTAGTACAGTGCTCATTATAAATAACTGTCGAACTGTAAGTACTAGTAAATAAAATAGATAAGTGACTTTCCCGTTTATAAACTCCAGTGGAAATATTGTCCTAATGATTACGAACGGTTATAGGGGAAGTTACATCTGAAATCACAATCCATACTAATAATATAAATGCGAAAGTGTGTCTGTCTGTTATCTCTTCACGCCTAAACCGCTGAACTGATTTAGATGAAATCTGGTGCCGGGAAAGGACATAGGATAGTTTTTATCCCGATATTCCCACGGGATCGACACTTATGCGGGAGAAACCGCGGGGCGCTGCTAGTTAAAAATAAAAGTGATTAATTCAAGCTAGGCTGAGAATCAGCGCTTTTTGAACGTCAAAATTACACAAGACAATCGCCCAAAACGCCCGTTCTTCACTACTTCCTAGTACTTTAGCTGGGAAACAGCAACCTCTCCATACTACCACCGTCATCAGTAACGTGATGGTGGTGGTGTAAGGCCTCGGTCTCGAGGTCAGCGATCAGCGAGGCGGCGGCGGCGGCGGCGAGGGGAGCGGCGCGGCAATACAGACCCGGTCTCGAAGTCAGCGGGCAGATAGCGCGGCGCTCGAGCGGCGTAGTGTTGTGTTATGAGAAATTACTGTCTTTGTTCGCGAACGAAATGTCTAAACAGCGATGACAACATCTTTTTCATACAACATTTTGAAACGCCAGTCGTTAAAAAGCGAAAAATAAAATGCACAACACTACGTCAATGCAGAGGCGCGGGTACCGCTAGACTAGTGCTCATCGCTCGTACGCCGCTCGCCGCGCCGCTGCCTTTGAGGCCAGTTCCATATAATTCTATGCATAGAAACGCGCCGCCGCCGCTGCCGCGCCGCCGCGCCCGCTGACTTCGTGTCCGTAGCCTAAGAAGACGTTGTATTAATAACATATTTATGTATTTTATTATCACTTGGCCTAAAATAATCATATAATAATAGTATCTGTACCTAATAAATAATAATGTAGATGTTAGTTGTTGATACATATCATTAACGTGCATTAATTACACTTTGCGCTACATTAATTGGGTAATTTGTTAGCACATGATATATGGACAGTGGATCGCGATTGCGATGCTGCTCGTTTTCACACGCGCATAGTAATTATGTGAACTGAAATTTGGTCATTTGTCAACTTCGGCAAATCCATACATATATACGGTGACTGGTAATTAGTGACCGATACTTAAACACGTGCTTGTACTCATGATAACAAACAACTTTTACTTACTTAAACAACTTTTTTCAGGTTTGGTCCCATAGTAAAAGTTGTTTGTTATCATGAGTACAAGCACGTGTTTAAGTATCGGTCACTAATTACCAGTCACCGTATATATTCGAAAGTAAACCTGTCTGGCTGTATGTTACCTTTTCACGCCTAAACCACTAAACAGATTTCGACAAGACAAGGAGATAGATGGCGTCCTGGAGAACGACATAGTTACTTTTTGTCTCAAGAGGATGATCTCTATCACCACACCACATGAAATGAAAATTGGAAACCCAGAAATTTAAACTGATGCTGGGTATGTATGAAGAAGCCTCCTCGTGTAGCGCAGTTTGTTCCGCCAGTTACTCAAAGCGCTCGACGCATCCTGGACAGTCACGCCCAACAACTTATTTGACTGGCCAAATTCTTCTCTTGCGGTGGTAGCGCTAACGTCCGCATGGTTTGCGACCATCCTTCCACAGGAGTCCGGTATCAAGCAGCCTGCTGTGTTTCGTCGATGCGTGGGAGTTCCAGTGCCATAAGCATCTTCTGGGCACGCTCGTTCCATCATAGACCTCATCCATCGCTTTCCATCAGGCGTGATCTATACTATCTATACTAATATTATAAAGAGGAAAGATTTGTATGTATGTTTGTAACGAATTGGCTCAAAAAGTACTGGACCGATTTTAAAAATTCTTTCACCATTTGAATGCTACATTATCACTGATTAATATAAGCTTTTTTTCTTTTTTTTTCCACCCGTGCAAAGCCGGGACGGGCCGCTAGAGCTTGGAAATATAGTAATAGTCCGAATAAAAGTTGATGGATGGATGATTTAACTAGCCATAAGCTTGCATATGAGAATGGACACCATGATTTCGTTGGTATTCATTACGAATTTCAGTCCATAAATAAAACATAAAAATACTATTTAACAGATTGACTGTACAACGCTACATAATGCAACTTACCCAAGATGGCCGGAAAGATAGAATATTAAGAATAGAAAAAAGACAAAGTCGTATAATAACAAATGGAAGAAGCAAATACTTGTAAGGCTTGCTTGCAATGGCACCACGTGAACAATAATGCAATTACGTAGGAATCTCTTCAGTCACATGCACTTAGAAACCATAGTAGCGAACCTGTGCAGTTTGTACGTGTTCGTTTTGTGTTTAAATATACATTTTAGGTTAATAGTGTTATCCAACTTGCAGATTTTACTATAATAATAATAGCTTCCTCGACCGATTTCGGTCACGGTGGCCAATCTCAACGGAGATCAGTCAGGTATCCAGCATTATTTTGGAACCTACTTTCCTGGAACTTAAAACAGCATTACCGTTTCATGTTTCACTTTCCCAGATTCTTGAAGACTTAAAGTAAAAAAAAAGTGATGAAAAAAGAAAAAATGGAAAAAGGCTCATTTTCCACAAAAAAAAAGTCTCACCTCTTTGTTTTGGCGGCCATTCAAGTAGGCACCCCCGATACCCAAAAAGTACCCTTAACAACTTTCTTACAAACTTCAAAGCATTGACATCACGAAATAAACCGTGCCGTACTGACGTTTGCCTTTAAAAATACACCAGATAAAATTTTATAGTGGGACGAACCATTTTGGGTATTCAAAATTAAACTTTATAAAGTCTTTGCTAAGGTTTAAAATAAGTGTGAAGGCAAACGGGAGTAAAGGACTGAGAAAAAGGAGAATAAGCAAAAATAACTTTCCTAATTAAAATTTCACTGCCCACTGGCAACTGTACTGAAAGAATAAAACAAAAAAGTGTTTCTTTTTTTTTCAACTGGCAGAATGGAGTTAATTCCCTTTGCCTGATAAAGTCGGTCTGGTATTTTTAAATACTTGCATAACATTGTGTTTTTTTGCTGTCTAGGATTACGATTCGAGGCCGCAAGCGTTGTTGTTTAAAAAAAAAGCCGGAGATTTCCAATATCATTTTTCTGTTCCAAAATCAAATATTTTTTTATGTGCCTCGATTTTCTGTTAGCGTGATGTTCTGAATCGTAAAATCTTTGTTTTTATTTTGAAAAACTTCACACATTTTTCTCGTGAAATGGGTGTTATCGTAGTTTTGCTAAATAATATTATAACTTAGCTAACTGATAGCTGTTTGCTGGAATATTATTGTGGAAATATTATTATAAATATTATATGGAATATTATTTATATCACTATAATTGAAATGTCTTATTTGTTTTAGTACATTCGTGTATTTATTTGTGAATACACTCGTACAGATAATAGTTGGTTTTATATAGGATGGCAGATAATTATATCGAGGCGTAACTTCTTACGAATGATTGACAGTATGATTCTGAACAGGCCTGCGTTCTGTTTTCGTCGGTTATTTATTGCCTGTATATACTATTGCTGTGAACTTTTTGATCCAAAGCAACCAGTTAGCTAGCGGGAGTGGGGGGGGGGGGACGGATCCCTGAATCGATAAAAGGTTTTTACAAACCCGCAATATTTTTGAATGACCTAGGTATTCAACGATATATTGTATGAGGGTGCTGCATCAGAACATAAGCAATAAAAATTTTGATAACATGCTTGTTGTTTTGGAAAGATTGAGTACCTACTAATATTGATTTAGTTATAATGACCGAATGTGGGCTATTAAAAGTCATAAATATTCCACAAATCATAATTAATATTCTTACTCAACATCGAACAATTTAAATCAAAACGATGGAGTAGTATTATACATTAAAAATAATATTCATTGTAAAGTTGAAGAACCCAAATTGAAGAAAGCTAGCGGTCTACTGATGACTAAAGGCCAAGATCTTGCCGTACTTTGTTTGTATAGACCACCGTCGTTCACCAATGTAGATAGTTTTTTTGAGTCCTTATATAATATACTTACAGAATTGAAGCAGTACAAAAATATAATAACTATGGGAGATATTAATATGGACATAGCACCAAATAGTACTGATAAAAGAGCAGATGAGTACCTCCTTCTATTGGCTTCTTATGGAGTAGCACCTACACACGTACTACCATCTCACACAAAAACATGCTTAGACCACGTCCTTGTTAAAACTGTGCTCCCTACAAAAACAATTATTTGCGAAACAAGTATCACGCCATTGTCATACTATGTATAAAAAACAAAAACAATATACGGTCAAATTTCAAAACTTGTCCAAAACGGACTTCGAAGCCGTCATAAATGAACCGAGCTCATTAGACTGGGTTAATATTTTACAAAACAATAACCCTGAAGAAGCTACTAATGTAACCTACATATTGTGACAAATGCGCATAAACATATCACAATAAAAACTGTATCGGGACGAAAGAGAACAATTAAGCCTTGGATAACACCAGGGTTATTACGCTGCATGAGAAATCGAGACCAACTTAACCAAAAATTAAAGAAAGACAGAGAAAACAGCATACTACAACAAACTTATAAACGATATCGAAACACTTGTAATAAACTACTATTCAAATTAAAAAGGGCACACTATAGGACAGAAATAGCAAAACATAAAAATCATATTAAAAAACAATGGGATATAATTAAAATTGCAATCTTCCGCCAACTCTTTCGTTTTCCTTCCTGTAGATGAAAGGGAGATCCTAAGACTGATTGGATCATGAAAAATACTTCCTCGTCAGAATGGGATTGTATTACTCCCTATTTCCTTAAGATGGCTGCGCCCGTTTTAGCCATGCCAATCACAATTATTTGTAATCTATGCTCTACAGCTGGGAAATTCCCCAATGCATTAAAATAATCAATAATAGTACCTTTGCATAAGTCTGGGGACAGAAACAGTGTCAAACTATAGACCAATATCCTTGCTGCCTTCTCTCTCAAAAATAATTTGAAAAGGCGTTAAATATTAGACTCAAACATTATTTAGAAAAGTTCTATTGTCACGGAATCAATATGGATTTACACAAAATAAATGTACTGAGGACGCTATGTAACAACTTATGACAGAAGTAGTGAACAGTATCGACAAAAACAAGAAATGTTTGAGTATATTTCTAGACTTGTCTAAAGCCTTTGATACTGTCTCTGTTCCCTTACTGCTTATAAAGGCAGAATGCAAGGGTATTAGGGGTCTGCTTCTGAAATTGATCGCTGACTATCTGTCCAATAGAAAACAAATCGTTAGGCTTGATGGTTACTCAAGTAAGGAAGAGTCTATTGAATATTGTGTACCACAGAGCAGTATTTTGGGCCCCACCCTATTTCTTATACATATTGACGATTTATCAAGTTTAATACTAAAACACGGAGAAATTATTACCTTTGCAGACCACACGATTATTATTTTTAGGGGCAAAGACTGTCACGAGGTAAACGATAACGCCGGAAAGGGGTTTAGTCTCGTTACTAAGTGGCTAAATAGCAATCTGTTGACACTCAATCAATCAAAAACAAAAATTATTACTTACTATATAAACATAAATTCTAAAAACCATATTCTGAAATGATAATTGTACGAGCCCACACATGTAACTTGCCCACCACTCAAAATTGCGATTGTTATCGTCTCGATATTACTTCATCAGTCAGGTATTTGGGGATCCAAATAGATGAACAACTAAATTGGAACAGCCAAATCTCAATTCTATCGAAACGTGTAAGAAAATTATTGTATGTATTCAGAAACCTGCGATATGTTTGTGACCCAAAGCTGCTTACTACAATCTACCCTAAGATTTTTTTCTTCATGATCTTATCTACCACTTTGTCGGCGTGATTAATATCGACGGTGGAAAAGAAAAACACTTGCAGCGACACATAGAACTCATTTTCGACCAAAGCGTCGCATCACCCAAAGGTTGACTGATAGAAAATGCCTATGGCATTAAGTTCTTGAAGAATGAAATATATAAATGAAACATAAACTTTACAGATCACGAAATCAAAATTTACAAAAAAATAGAATTGATTCTAGTCGCTCCTTCTAAAAGGTAGTTTCGTATGGAAAAGAATGGGCAAGAAACTCCATCGTTACTCTTTTATAAAGGTTCTATAATATTTTGTATACACTAATTATATATTAGGACAGGGTGTTGTGGCGCAGCCTGGGAGAGGACTATGTCCAGCAGTGGACTGCAATAGGCCTAGTTGATTGAATTAAATATATATTTTTAATATTGTTTATTAATTAAGGAAAATCTTTCTTATTTGCAAAATAGTTGGGCAAACCTCGTCTAAAACTATTCCAAAGAAGAGACTCGTCTCGGCACATACAAAATTTACCCAGTTCCGGCGCAAAAGAAAATTATCTCATAATTTAGTATATATTTGGTAAATAAATTATAGATGGTCACCATTACTAAAATTCGTGGCTAAGATAATATAAATTCCTTTGTACTTATTACAACTGCATTTGTTTTGTTCGGATGTAACAAAACTCATTTCAGGCCAATATAGATAACTCATTCGTACATAATGGATTTTTAATTGGGACTGTAATTACGATATTCAACCGAACCGGTAAAAATGCATGATAGTATTATATGTAAACCTCTGATATTTATTATAATTAAGTTATTCTAATAAATATTCAAAACTTTAATTCGCTATGAAGGAAATCTGTTGAAAGTCAACCAATGAAAATAGCACTATTCAGTCACTTTGTTAGCTCCTGTTATTAAAAAATAAACTATTTAGTTGTACACATCACGAAAGAAACACTTTAATAAAATAAGTAAATACATATTGTTTCTGAATAAAAACTCATAGCAATATATGATAGTTACTGATATTAATTGAAATATTTGTTTGTATATATTCTATTAATTATAATGAAAAACATGAGATAGGTACACCTTTTTTGCGCCGGGCCTGGGTCTCATTTGACGAGCCTTCTTTCAAGTTGATAGCATTAGGAGTTTTTGAGATATCCAGCTGTGACAGAGGGACAGACAGACTGAGTCTCACCATAAGGGTCCCGGTTTACTATTTTGGTACGGAACCCTAAAAACACTAGTCACAGTTTAGTAATAAAAAATGTTTATAAAAAGGAAACTCTGCATAACTGTCAACCACATTTCTAGTGGTGTAGTTTCACACCATATATTCTGTATCCGGGCACATGTTACGCTTAAACTTTTTTTAGCGTTACCACCGTCCCGCTGCAGCCGCTCCAAAAAGGCAGAAAATTAAAATACAAACCCAAGGGAATTTCCCACAAAATGCTAGCCAAAATCCGCTGCGAATTTCATGCCTTGTGAGCAAAATCTTAGAAATTTCGCAACATATTTTGCTGTTTATAAGCCTCAACTATGAATAACTTGAGGTCTTAAGCAAAGTTATTTTTGGTAGATTGTTAATAAATTATAATGCCAAAATTGTTATACAAGTAAATAGAGGCTGCAGTATACTTTGTGCCATAAATACAGGATCTTCCTAGGATATTACCACAGGATGTGTCCAAGATATTAGCGCGAGCACGGATTTGCTTTTGGTAAAACTTCATAAACAAAGTGGAGATGACAACACAATAATAAATTAAACTTCGTATCGTCTGCATACAAAAATTCAATCAAATAATATCCAATAAAAAAAAAGTAAAATTTTTATTTATTTTCCACACTAATCAAAACACAGTACAGACATTAATAAAATCAATGCAGTGGACTGGAGCCTAAATTAGGGCAATAGTCCACTGGACATTATCTTCGTGCCTCGGAAAGTACGTTAAGTTGTTGGTACATACCGGCTGTCATTTGTAGATCTTTGACATAGTCAGAAGCCCGAAACTCTGACAACCAGTTTAACCAAGGGGTATCGTATTACCCAGTAACAATCGCTCCATGTAAAATACTCTCTACAAAACTCAATTCTTTTCACTTAATTGTTAGCTAGGAAGTAAAAAGTACCTACCTATTTCCTAAAAAAAATTACGTAAAGCTCGTAAAAATTACTATGTCCGCTGCGGCACACTATAAGTAACAAAAGTAACTATGGCTGCGGTCATGAGAGCTATTCTCTAAGGATACAGCCTTGCGGGCAGCGCTGCGACAGCGCTGAAACTATTGTTTTCACCGCTGCGACAGCGCTGCCCGCAAGGCTGTAGGTATCCTTAGAGAATAGCATGGCATGTCATGAAAGTTGGTTTTACATTAAGTGAGGAAAATTTATTGTTAAGTAAATTGACACCCTACGTCAATTGGCCACCTTATAGCCATAAAACTGTAGCAGAATGACAAAAATACGTAAACATAAAGTTTACGTACTTTTTATTACAGGGGTTTTCCAGCATAGTCGGTCATAACTTCACTTTTATGAGCTTAATCTTGCCAACCACAGCCGTGGCTGCTAATAACTTGACGTAGGACTGCATTAAGTTAATTAGTATTTAGATTTTTAATTTAGATTTTAAAACTGATTCGCTGGTAAATTTTGTGCAAATAATATTTTAACTAAAAGTTTTGGCTGATAGTGGAATTATTACAAATTATTTGTTTCTATGCGTGAGAAACTTTATGAAGTCGGAGTTGCGTCAAAGATATACGGGTGGTCAAAAAGCCGTGGATCAAACGAAATGGGGAGATAAAGGAGGTCCTTTCCAACGCTTTTAAAGTGAGAAATAATTTTTGGTAACGCTCCAAAATTTTAGGAAAACAATTATTTGCTTTTGCTCTCTCATGGCCTATATGTATAGAAAGAATTCAACATAGGCTGTGGTGGCTCAGTGGTATCGGAAACCAGGCAGGCACTTTACTTACTTAGTAGAGTTATTTATTTCATCACTACTGCTCCCAAAACGGTGAAGGAAAACATCGTGAGGACACCGGCATGTCTTAGAACCATACATTCGAAGGCATGTGACATTCATCAATTAAATTAACTACTGGGGCGGATCTACTTAAAGGCTTTTTGGGCTGCAGCCCAGGGCCCCGTGGATATAGAGAGCCCCCAACCTGAACTGAAAACAATAGACGATATTGTCAATAATAAAAATTATTTAGAATTTTAAAAAATCTGATCATAAGATTGATAAGATGATTATGGATTTAAATAATAGAAGACAAGCCTATGAGACATATAGCAAAAAATTGAAATTCTTAATGGATTTGCAAGACAAAAATAAAGAACACATAGATCTGGAAAGTGTACGTAATATTATTGATTATTATCCAAATGACGTATATGAACATTTAGTGAATGAGTGCATTCAGTTAAAATCTAACTGCAGTCTAAGACAGAGTCTTACACCTCTTGCAATGAATTTTTTGGCTAATTTATGAAAATAAACTTATTGATGTTTTCCCAAACTGCTATACCATCTTAAAGATTTTTTTAACGTTGCCGATCACTAGCTGTGAAGCGGAGCGCTCTTTCTCCAGGATGTCGTATATAGAAAACAAATACAGGACAACAATGGCCTCGATTCTGTTGTTCACAAACGAAACTAAATTTAATTTCAGTGCATCTCTTTCTTTCTATTTCACTAAGAAAAGGACAGAAGATAAATATTAGTTTAGTCCTGTCAAATGCCATTAAAAAATTGGCTACTAAAATACGTCAATTTACGTCAGGCGCTGACTAATTTGACAGGAATAAACTAATATTTATCTTCTGTCCTTTTCATAATGAAATAGAAAGAAAAAGATGCACTGAACTTAAATTAAGTTTAGTTTGTGAACAACAGAATCGGGGCCGATGTCGAACTATCGACTAAATGATCTACAGTTCTTTCCATAAATTGCGTTTTAACAAAGGACTTACAGTGCGATGACCAAATAAAAGAATTTGCAGCACAAAAATGCAGAAAGGTTACTTTATAATTTATATAACATAACCATATATAACTTGTTAATTTATTTTGCAATAAATAATGTTTTAATAAATAAATAAATAAAATATTTTGTTGTCCTATTTTCTTCTTGTACTTAACATATATTATATATACCTACATCACCACAGAAAACAGTTTTTGACAAAATGGCAATTGGTTGAGTAATTAGGTAGGGTAATTATGTAGGTATCCCAGGGCCCCACAAATTCAAGATCCGCCCCTGACTACTTAAATCCCAAATTAACTCAACCCGCACTGGGCCCGCGTCAGTACGGGCCCAGTGCCTCTCACAGAGGTGTCTCAGAGGTGGAAACGTTATAGGCTGTTTATGTTGTATACAGTAACAATGACATTATCTTTCCATGTCTCTGAATTGATGAAGGAAAACATCGTGAAGAAACCCTATAAACATAGGTACTTAGGCCACCCACGATCAGAATTAAGCAAAACCATTAGCAAGTCATTGCAATGTAACTCTTATCTCATTGTAATAAAATATAAATTGGAATGATTGCCAAGAGAACCTTCCCGAGATAAGAGTTACATTGCAACTACTTAGTTATAATGGTTTTACGTCGATCGTGAATGTCTTACTTTAAAGTTTAACGATTCCAAATCGGTGGTAAGTGCCATTAAACATTAATTGCGAAATCGCGACTCATAGCGCAGAAAGCCGAACGTTCAATTTAAATGGGTCTGTCAAAGAATCCATACGAGATGGGTTTGACGAAATTGTATAGAAAATGATCCACAGTGAAACCGACACTCATTGATTATTACTTATGCATCTACCTACGTACCTACTCGTACATAATCCGCAATTAGTTAGTTGTATTCTGTCTATTTATAGAAATAACTACGTACTTTCTCCGTTTTCTAATTAGATTATATTGTAGGTACTAATATGTAGATTCACTGCTGTGTTCTTCGTAAAAAATAAACTATTATGCACCACCGCCGTTTTGAGTGCCATTACCAATGAGGTCAGAGTCTATTTTTTTTAGTGTGTGCCCTAGATGAACTTCTACACTTGAAAAACTAACTCTTTACAACCTCCATCACACGTTCGTTTTAAATTTCTCTTGTTACATCATTATCTGGCTAACTTTTTCGTATGTTGGAGTCGGCTTCTAGTCTAACTGCTGCATCTGGCTGAATACCAGTATTGTATATGGAGCGACTGCGAGACCCTCCACAACCCAGTTACTGGGTATACGATAGCCCTTGGTAATCCAGTCGACATACAAGTTACGGGTTTCTAACTACCCGTAATGACTGTCAAAAATCTTTAATTGACAGACGGGAGTCCGGGACCATCGGTTTAATATACTTGCCGAGCCCCCGTAGGGGTCTCTATATGGTCACCCATTAACAAACCGACCTATGCAAGCGTAGCTTAACCTTCAATCGATCCGTGCGGCTGCGATAATTTAGCCACGAGTCCCTCTTATTAGTCGCATAATTATGTAATCACTAGCTGCGCCCCGCGGTTTCACCCGCGTAAGTTTTGATCCCGTGGGAATATCATGATAAAAAGTATCCTATGTGTTATTCTGATGTATAAACTACACACATCAAAAGTGTCTAGGGATCAAGCATTTTTATGCGGATTTCTTGAGATTGAGATGTGGCTTTGTAATAAATTTATGATTTTATAAATTTATATGGATCCTTTTTGGTGCATTTCATAATTTGAATCAGGAACTGTGAATCAAATTCGAGTAAAAGATGAAAATCAGCTGTCAATATTTTCCCTATAAAAACATACAACGCATTGAAGACATTACTGTTTCCCTACTACTGATTAAAACCAACGTTATTATGGAGCGGCGACGTCATTTAAGCAGGGAAGAAATGCTCAGAGCCGTGGGAATGATAGAAGCTGGTTCCCGGCAACGTACTGTGGCTTTAGCTCTGAATACAAGTCAGAGTGTTATCAGTCGACTTTGGACACGTTACCGAAGCACTGGTAGCGTGGCTGAGCACCATGGAGGACGGTATCGCTGCACCACACGGAGACAAGACCGATACATTCAAATCTTAACTCGAAGAGCTCCAATAATAACCGCCATGATGTTAGCCGTGAGGCTTCATCACTCTTCAGGGAACTTAATTAGCGACCAAACAGTCAGAAACCGCTTGCATGAAGTGAACCTTCATTCCCGAAGACCGCTACGGGTACCACCTATAGCAATGCACAATCGTAGGATTCGATATCAATGGGCTCTTGAACACAGAAATTGGGCAGAAGAACAATGGCGTTTCGTGTGCTTTTCTGATGAGTCTCGTTTTGGTATGAGACCGGATACAAGACGTATACGACACTGGAGAACCCCTGGACGCCAACAGCGATTAAAATCCTGCCAGGAAGTCCATCCTTATAGTGGTGGAACCATCATGGTATGGGCGGGTATTTGGATCGGCGGAAGAACTGAGTTGATTTGGATCAGAGGCAACCTCAACGCTCAAATTTATGCTGAGACGATTGTATCAGACGTCATCGTTCCTCTACAAGTGCAAATCGGTCCCTTATTTCAGTTAATGCATGATAATGCACGACCGCACACCGCAAGAGTTGTAAGACAGACTCTCGCCGCAGCTAACATCAATGTCCTGCCCTGGCCTGCTCAGTCGCCAGACTTGAACCCGATTGAGCATGCATGGGATATGCTACAGAGAAGAGCTCTGCCGAATATGGAGGGTATCCAGTCGCAAGAAGACCTTTTTTTGTTGTTGCAACGAACATGGGCGGCCATTCCACAGCGTGATTTGGATGAACTCATTTTGAGTATGCCAAACCGATGTTCTTGTATTGTTAGTGTTCGCGGTAGAAACACGGATTATTAATTGTTTAAGTTACCCAATAATTTTAGAGAAAACTGTTATTTCAGTCTTTTTTTCGAACTTTTGTGTTAGTGGTTCAAATGTCAAAAATCCCTTTATTAGGAAAATGGCAAATTTCTTTATTAATGCAAAGGTGACTTGGTTTATCGTTACTGTGACAAACGAAAACACTTTATTTGATGAATCCTTAAAGAAAATTTTAATTAATATCAATCAGGAGAAAAGTTATTGCAAAAATATATGTTGATCCCTAGACACTTTTGATGTGTGTAGTATAGTCGGGTAGATAAGTCTTACAGGGACAATTTTGGAATATTAATTTAGCAATCATAATCTGGATAAATTCATATAATTTAGAAAGTCTTTCATTGAGTAATAACATTTGCCTAAAAGTAGTGCTAGTTAGCTTAGATTTAAAAATGTTTACAGAATAATCCTTTTAACTATGAGGTATTTTATTATAAATGACAGGTCCCATTGTCATAATACTTTTCCTTAGCAGTGCTGTTTTGTAATGACCCACAAGATACTACAAAGTACACTGTAGTTACACTTCTTAAAGCCCATTGTCGTGGTCCAAAATTCCTATTCAAATTCGCATTCATCTATAGCCACTCAGCAAAAATTGAGAGAGCTTGGCTGGGATGTGTTGATACATCCTCCGTATAGCCCTGATCTTGCTCCATCAGATTTTCACCTGTTTCGGTCACTTCAGAACTCTTTAGGAAGCATAAAGTTAACCTCAAAAGAACACTGTGAAAACTACCTGTCAGATTTTTTTGATAAAAAATCTCAAAACTACAGCAATGGGATCATGGCGTTGCCCACAAGATGGCAACAAGTCATCGATCAAAACGGCACATACATATTATAAATAAATAAAAAATTAAACCTAAAAGAATTTTTTTTTGTATGAAAAATACGAAAATACTTTTGCCCCGACTAATATTTCCCTAGACAGATTCACACTGCAGCTAGAGCCCGCTTAGTTTATTTCTACAATGTTAGTCGGAATACTAAATGAGACAGCCCTTTTGTATTTTTAGGGATCCCTGTGAAATGTGGGATATTTCATTTTAAAGCAGAAACAGCAGGTGGGTCGCGAAATTTAAATTTTCTTACCTTTTGTTTTGTAATTTGCAGGTCAGTATCGGGTTGTATATTCTTTGAATGTAAAACTTACAAACTTGTCGTCTAAATTTGTTTCTTTGTAGTACCTACTTATATTCGACTAGCAGCCCGTCTCGGCTTCGCACGGCTGGAAATAAAAAGAAAATAAAGCCTATATTAATCAGTGATAATGTAGCATTCAAATAGTGAAAGAATTTTTAAAATCGGTTCAGTACTTTTTGAGCCAATTCGTTACAAACATACATACAAATCTTTCCTCTTTATAATATAAATAAATTATTAAATTATTATTATAATATTATAATTATATATTATTATAGTACCTACTTATATTAGATATATATCTCCGAAAACTCACTAGCCATATATAAGCCATCAGTGGCTTCTGTGGTTTTTAGTATAAAATTATTTAAACTCTGCGATATACTTTTTAAACATTAATAAAAAAAATACAATTATTTATTTATAGAATTATAATCAATAGAATCAGCAATACAACTCTGTCAATTCATAATTTTACCCTTTTTAATGACTATTTCATGAAATCATGACATTTGAGGCCAATTCTAACTCAAGGAATTGTATTGTTGACTAGCAGCGCCCCGCGGTTTCACCCGCATAAGTGTCGATCCCGTGGCAATATCGGGATAAAAAGTATCCTATGTGTTATTCTGATATATAAGCTATATTACTCTAAAGTTTCATCAAAATCCGTACAGCAGTTTTTGCGTGAAAGAGTAACAAACATCCATCCATGCATCCTCACAAACTTTCGCATTTATAATTTAGTAGGATAGGATAGTAGGAAGTAGGATAGTTATAGGATTCTATTGATTATAATTCGGTAAAAGCCATATTTGTAACGGTCGCGAATCATATTTTAATCAATATACAACCTGACACTGACGTGAGCGACTTGTTGCTAAGTTATAACAGCCGCACGGGTCGATCGATCAGGTTAAGCTACGCTTGCCACGGTTGGTCCGTAGATGGGTGACCATCTTCACATACCAAGACCCCTCCGTGCCTCGGAAATCACGTTAAGCCGTTGGTCCCCGCTGCATAATACAATGGTATTCAGCTGCATCCGGTTAGACTGGAAGCCGACCCTAACATAGTTGGGAAAAGGCTAGGAAAAACGTAAGAAAATTTTAATTTTGCGGGCTACCTTAGCGCTTCTTCCTTAAAAGTCCGCTCATTGCAAAAATGTACACGAATTTCACATCTAACTTGATACCAGTCAATTAGTGTAGACTTTGAGACTATTAATTTTGGTTACCGTGCTATTAACGGCAAGCTGCCTTCTAGTGCTTCAAAACAGCATCATTAAAATTATAATATTTAGGGTGAATTTCACCAATGAAACTGAACGCGATCGGCACATCTCGGCTTTCAAAAGCTGTCAGTGTCATCATTTTTATGGAATATTAATACTGACAGCCCTAGTCCGCGGTTTATATTCGCCCTAAATATTCTAGTTTCATTGGTGAAATTCGACCTTAGACCATCAAGTTATCGCTTTTTTACGTATATTTTAATTGCTAACTTTGTAATTGACATAAAAAAGTATTAGTGACACAACAAAGCAAGGGAACAATAAATAATTGCGCGTACAGCACCATACACGTGATAGAAGTGAAACTTCTTAGTATTAGAAAATAAAGAGTAATATATAATTTAGAGTTAGGTATATCTTTATTCTCTGTCATGTAAAGAAATTTAAACGTGACACGTCCTTGAAATTTTCTTTTCGTTCTACGAACTTTCAGTTCTTGTTCAAATATCGAATCGCCGCCTAAAAAGTTTAAATTTAAAAGGATCTTCACTTCTAGATCATAAAAGTGGCACAAAACAACTTCAAAGCAAACCTCAATATAATTTTCCTAAAAAAAAAAAACGCTGTGCCCCTTAATCAGGGCCGCCTGTGTTTGCTATCACGCGTCGGGATTACCACTTGAAATGCAAATAAGGCCACGTAAAATACACACGCGCGATACGCTAGAATTAATTCTGTCTAATTTCGCATAATTGTCCGACCGAAGGATTTTAACCCCGCTCTGTACGTATAATAGGAATAATAATCTGCCGGGAATTGTTTTTGTCTTATCTTTGAATGGTCTAGTAGCAATGATTGGCGGGCTTGCGGGGAAAGATAGTGGGAATTTCTTGGGAATTAAGCTGGAGTAAACTGTGTTGTGTGTAAGTGAATATTTTGTATACACTGGACCGCAAAGAAAATGGGTCAGTTATAAAAAAAATCGATAACTTTTAAAATATTTGAGCAATTCTTTTAAAATAAAAACGAATGTAAAGTTTATTTCATTTTAAATAAATGAAAAAGTAAAACCTTTTTTTTCCTGTTTGGTGATTGTCTTAAAAATCATAATATAAATCAAAAGTAAAAACTTTTTTTTAAACTTAACAACTTTTGAAACCATTTGTTATACCTTTGTTGCTGTTTATAAATATGGCATTTCTTTGTCGGAAATTCATTATTCTGATCAACATGCCACTAACCCCTTAAGAGTGTACCAGAATTCTGACAATGCTTGAAGACGGATGCAGTCAGCGTTATACAGCTTAGAACTGTTGGTGTGTCGCTATCAACCGTTCAAAGAGTGCTTCAGCGATTTGCAGAGACTGGATCCAATATTCACAAACCAGGAACAGGCCGAACAAGGTGCATGACAGCGCGGGAGGACTGACATATGGTTTTAACAATGTTGAGAAATTGTTTTCAAACGGCTGTTGCAGTCAAAATCACCTTCTACGTGCCGGAGGGAGCAATCCAAGCACGTGTACAGTGAGGCGGCGCTTGCTGAAACAAACTTGTAGCTAGTTAGACCTGACGGGAGTTTGAGGGAAAGAGCCTCACGTCCCAGCCGCCGCGACAGACGCTCCGGGCGTCGGGAGCCGCGTGACGATTCCCGGCCACCGTAGGCGCGGGCCTGGAGACGGAGAGTAATGGGTAACTCACCGTCCGATCAGGACCGGGCCCGTGACGGACGGCGCGTACGTGTTCCACGCGCGCCTCAAAGATATGTCACCAATAGGGAAGGGGCTCGTAAGGGCCGAAGCCTGCCGGGGCAGCGGATTGTCCGATAGGGTTACCGCTACCTCGGAACATAAAGGGCTAAGGAAGGAACACGGGTGGGTTTTAGTCAGTAAGAGTTTGACACTCCCGTCCGCTCCACCTAGAGCGGGAAGGGTCATTTGATGATTTACCACCCTCAAAAAAAAGCTATTTAGACCGAAAATTGTGCAAATGCAAATGGTTCGAAACTCAAAAAGCAGCATCGAAATTCAACGCTGAGTTACGCTAGAGAACACATGAATTGGACTATGGATGACTAGTCAAGAGTTATGTTTTCACGATCGGAAGCAAAGAGTCTACCGAAGACCAGGAGAGCGCTATAACCAAGCTTGCATAGAAGAGAAAGTACCATACGGCGGAGGCTCTATACACGTGTAGAGAGTGTGGGCTGGAATTTCTTCCTAAAGCCGCACCGTGTTATTGGTAATAGGAAATGGAATTTTAACTGCAGAAAGACACGTGACTGAAATCTTAAATTAGGAAGTTGGCCCATTTTTAGTAAGCATGAGCGAGAACGGCATCTTTATGCAAGGTTACCTCGGCCCCCCTACAGTTCGGATAGTGTCTGTCTACCTTGAAGATGTCGATATAACACGCACGGAGTGGCCAGTACGCGACCCAGACTTGAACCCCATCGAGCATGCGGCCTGAGACGTACTGGAATGACGTGAACGCCAGCGAAATTCCCCTCCAATCACGCTTCGTGAACTGAAAGAAGCACTGATAGAGGAATGGGAGATATTCCTCAGCATCGGCTCAGAAATCTAGTGGAAAGTATGCCAAATCATATAACAGCTGTATTGACAGCTCGTGGTGGTAATACAAAATACTATAATGTGTAAATATTGCATATTTGATATAGTAGCACATTTTGCGAAATCTAGTGAAACTGGTCATTTTTACTTAACTTACTTTTATTCAAAATAAACTTCATAAAATCGAACTTTTATGACATTGATTTAGGCACTATAAAATTGGCTCTAATATTGTCATTATTTCATAAAGCTAACTCGAATGTTATGTACCTAAGTTATTAAGATTTGTGTTACCGACCCGCTTTCTTTGCGGCCTAGTGTATTTACTGAAGGTTTTTTTTACGTCTTTTTGTGTAAAACTAACACACGTTTCAACGTGAAACGCTACATTGTCAGTGAAGTCAGGTTTGGTTTTAATGCTTGTTTTATGGGTTGTTAACATATGTGCAACAATATATATAGGTACACACATGGTGCAACTTAGTAGGTATTTAGGAATAAACAACAAAGTTTCAAAAATCTTTCGTGTCCTAAATTTATTTTATCCAGGTAAGAGAAGGTGCAGCGGTGAGGCTCTATTGCGATGATTATTATGGTGTTATTGTGATAGATGCTAATTTAAAGCTTGGTGTAAGTACAAAAGAAGGTGTTATCTTCATAGTAAAAATTTAGGTACAAACAATATTGTTCCAAAATATAAAAGGTGGCAAAATCAAATGTTTTTATTTTACCTATAAAAACAGAAAAGTTGACATAGCCCTTCTATCACGACACAGAGGTCCAGTCGGCAAAAAAAGTCGATTATTTAATAAAATATTTGTTCAAAATTGCAGCAAAAGTAATGCAATTTTAAAAAATATTTTTTCTCAATAACTGAGATTTAAAAAAAACTGAAGTGTTAATTGACTTTTGTTGCTGACCGTACTATTTTTTTACTTTCTCGATTAAAAACAGCAAACATCACCAAGAAACAAAGAAAAGCAATTAAAACAGACATAGAGAATGATCATGGAATAGAAGAAACTTGAACAATTATGTACAGATGATTATAACATTTGCAATTCTACGATAAAATCATTATAAACTCGCTGATCGCTACTCACAGGCTGCGTGCTATTGTTCTTTAAACGGCAATTAATTTTATTGGCATGTTAGATATTTAACTATGTGTCGAATCGATACATTACTTTGTGTTACTTTTGCGTGACGGAACCACACTGACTAATGAGAATAATAATAGATAACCCGCTCCAATGTTGCTATTATTAATAGTCATTTAAAAAATATAATTATGCTACCGTTCTGCCAAACTGTAACAAATCTACTAGCCTAATAAAATAAAAGGGCAGGAAGTAAATCTGAACATTATAATAAAGAGATAAAAAATACATAAATGATTAAAAAAAATACCAATAACACTCAGTAGAAAGAAGAATAGAGGTTTTTTTAGTTGCGGTCCGTTTTTCAGTTTTCTAGTGCGAAGCCACAGGTCACAGTAGTGATAGATAGTGGAGAATAGGTGAAGAGAAGATTAGGTTCTTCTTCTGGGTTTGTCTTACTATGTAGTTACTTTTTAGTTGAACTAGTCATGTGCTATTGGGTATTTTTATTAGGACACTATAATAGCTGACCTGGCGAACTTCGTACCGCCTCAGAATCATTAAGAATTAAGTATGAGAAAATTCACTTCAATTTTTATCTTTATTATAATTATTTTCTTGAATTTTTCCCATGTTTTAATAGTTATTCTGCTATCTTCTATTAGCGTGTCGATAGTGAAAATAGAAAAAATAAACATAGTTTTTTAAAATTTGTTTGACCCAAAAATTCAGCAACGTGGATACCATTCGCTGACGCGGCCATTAGGTCCTCAGGTGTGCAGGTGATAGGGCATTCTGCAAATCCATCAAATCAAAGATCATAAAAATCGGTCCAGTCGTTCTTGAGTTATAAATGGTTTAACTGACCCGGCTTTGTTTTACTTATACCTATAAGATGTTTAGCAGTACTGCAGCATGATATCGACGCTTGAAAGGCGAAATTGACTAAGCGACATGGGTGGGACTAACTTTACAGGAACACAGTTTAAAGTTTAACTTTTCATTTAAAAAAAATCATATAAATTCTGATTCAGATGCTAAAATAAGATTTTCAAAACAGTAAGAATTATGCCTGTAGGATGATTACAAGAAATTCCCACTTCTGGGACACGTGCTTCCTCTCTGTGAGAATGAATTTATTTAGCTCCAATGAAATATGGACCTTCTTCTATCTAAATCTAGGTAGATAGGTAGTCGCGTGTTAATAATAATCTCTTTTACGGCAAATATTCAAGGTAGCCAATATCACCATTATACTATACAATTGCGTGATCACCGTACAATAACTAAATTGGCCTTCAATTCAACTAATCACTCTTTCTTCTAAATCGTATTGCAATGGAAAATATATGAAAGCGTGTCATGGCTGTCACGTTAGGTAGAAAGATGTGGCGTGTCGGAACTTAGCCATAAAATTAACAGATAACTTTTATGAACCGTATACGATATTTTAAAGTCACGTATGGGTATTGTTCGTAGTGATAAAGACACGACAAATAGTATTTATGATTAAACGTTAACTACAGAACATGAGCCCGGCCGCATACAACAAAACTTTACAAGTTACAAATTTGTAAATCTTACAAAGTATCTGTACCAAAAACTGTAAGCCAAATAAATTGTAACGGAAAAAACCTTACAAATATGTAAATTGTAGTGACAAGTCTACAATTTATATAATTGTAATTTCAATGTTTCGCAATATTTTTTCTACATTATAACGATTTTGTAGAATTTGTAGAAGTTTTGTGGTATGGGGCCCCGATTGCTTTGCTGAACTGTACCCAATTTGGAAGATGTATTGGCGTAATCTACTGCTTGATCTACTAATAATAGTAGTTACAAAGAAGAAAAAGCTTGAGAAGGGAAATAAACACGGAGAGAGAGTACAAAGGTCAAGAAGCCGCAGATCCTCCAGGCAATAACCATGGGGAGCGGGATTGTCCGAAAGGGTTACCGCTGCCCCGGAACATAAAGGGCTAAGGAAGGAACACGGGTGGGTTTTAGTCAGTAAGAGTCTGACACTACCTCCTGCTCCACCCTGAGCGGGAGGGGTCATTTGATGATTACCCATCCACGAAAAAAAAAAGGCATTAACCATTTTTTTCCCGACCTTCATGAATGGGCCATATTCTACTCCTGTCTGTTAAAAATGTATTTCTAATCTGTCGAATGAACATTTTTAAGTAATCTTAGAAGGAAATGCGGGTCGTATTTTCTCAATAGCAACGATCTCGCCTGTTTTCTTTCTGGTGAATGACGATAAAGCAATGATTTTTACAGAATAATATATATTAAACTAGCGGCCTGTCCCGGCTTCGCACGGGTGGACATTTATTTTTTAAACATTTTATTTTTTCTTGCAATTAAAAAAGCCTATATTAATCAATGATAATGTAGCATTCAAACGGTGAAAGAATTTTCAAAATCGGTCCAGTACTTTTTGAGCCAATTCGTTACAAACATACTTACATACAAATCTTTCCTCTTTATAACATTAGTATACCTACATATAGACTACTTGTATGTCCCTATGTTTTCTTTTTTGATGATACATTATTTTTATATACTAGGACCCTCAAACAATGCCGATTTAAACCGCTGTCAACAGAGGATTAGTGTACAAATTTGACAACTATTAATGAAAAAAGAAAAACAAAGGGACACAGACACACCTTATTCAGTTTATGAAATATCTTTTAATCTGACTCAATATTGGAGCAGGAAATAGGCGTGAGCCAAACCTCGAATTATGAATTTTTACTTAGGCTTTTTCAAAAGTCTCTCCGACCGCATTTCCTCTTAAGACCATTCGTTGCCGCTGTTACTTGGAGGCTTTAAGTTAGACGTTAGCATAATCAGCCTACAATGTTGCCAATTCTGGGACTTAGGCCTCCTCTCTTCGAGAGGGAGTGGGCTGTAATCTACCACGCGGCCCCAGTGCGGATTGGTAGACGTCACATGTCTTCGAATTTTTAGTTCTAGGACATGTCGGTTCGCTCACCATGTTTTCCTTCATCGTTTTGGGAGTAGCGGTGATAAAATGATTTACTCAAAGTAAATCGCCTGCCTGGGTTTGAACTCATGACTTATAACTCGTAACTCGTGGGCCACCGCTGTTCTCGTGTTTATGACGACAATGGGCTTGAATTCAACACGATGAAACCTCACAACCAACTTTAGTCTAATCTACTTACTAAATACCATTAGTTAAGGTGGAACTAGTCGCGAGCTCGAACTCACTGGTGGTCATGGCCAAAAAGTACGCTGTCTCACCTGGATTCGTGTCCGACAGAGATAGTATCAGTGATGAGCAGTTAGACGCTAGTCTACATGCACAATGTCTAGTTTTCATGCACAGAAGCACCGCTACGAGCTGAAAGGCGCGTAAAATAATTCGAAATGTGCTTTGGAAAATCGAGTTTTATGAAAAATCCATTGCGTATATCAATTACAAATAAAGTTTATTGATCTCCTCGGTAACTGAGCTTTGTCGGTACTGAGTTTGTTTTGAAGATTTTACAGTTCTTTTATTACTTATTTAAACCCAAAATTACATTGAAACTAGCAAGAAAACGAATCTTTATTGGATCATAACTTTTTAATGGCTTTTAATTTTACCATTATGTTTCCTTACAGACGAAATTAATAATAAGACAAAACGGTACAATCTTTGGATGCACAATGTCAAGCAGTGGAGTAATACTCTCCCGAAATTTGTATAGAAAAAAATATCGACTAGTGGCACCTTAAAACTCAAATAAAAGTAAAAATAATCATATTGAAATCAGCAGGCGTGTAATAACGAATCTCCTTACATACGAAATCGTTACAGCTGTCCAAAGTCGACAGACAAAAGTTGTTAGTTGTAATAGTCATAATTTTGCAAAACACTTATCTCGCGTCCCATACGAAATCCAACTTTATATGGACGGGAATAGCGAATGTAGAAATCGCAGAATTTCAATAGCTATTTCACAAAGTTGTTTTGAGTTTCACACAATCGATTATAGATTCTATTCTCGACAGCTTAAGGTGGAAGGAGATAGCAAATCTGGAACAATAAGTTTAGGAAATTCGCGTCGGGCTTACCTCTAACCGCAGACACCTGCAGGAAGGCTGACACCTTCTCATATATATAAGATATTGTTGTTATAAAGGATTTCGAATACTTTTGTGAATGTTATTTAAGCGATTTGTTGGATCTTTTATTAATTTAACACCCCGTGACCTGGGGCAAAATTTACATCTTACATTGCAAATGGACTTATAACATTGGATTGTGTACTTTATATTTATTTGTAACATCCATTTATATACCTAGTAAGCAAATAAATAATTTGATTTGATGATTTAAGTTTTTTTTTTAAGTAATGGACATCAAAAACACGCAACACTTATATGTAAGTGCTTATAACCAGCAACCTCTTAAGAGGTCATTGTACTCATCATTATGAACAACTTTTACTATGGGACCAAACCTGAAATCGCGAAAAAAAAAACAGCTGTTCCCTACATTTATGTTCGTGTAACTCGTCAAAATTTAGGGAACAGCTGATTTTTTTTTCGCGATTTCAGAGGTTGCTGGTGTTTTACAAATAACCCTGTATATATATTTTTAAATGGGATACCCCATTTAAAAATATATATACAGGGTTATAAGCGCACTTTTCACGGTTTGGATGTATCTATACATATAATAAAATCGTAGGAAAGTCAAAACTGTACATTGCATATTTTTTAAAAAGAATACTTGGGGCATGATTCACAATCGATATCGAAGCCAAAAATATAGTTTTTAGAATTTTTGTCTGTTTGTCTGTCCGGGATAAACTCAAAAAGTACTGCATGGATTTACTTCAAATTTTGCATGAATATTACTAAGAGGTCGGGTCAACATATAGGCTACATATTATCACGCTATCACCTACGGGGGAGGAGCTGTGAATCTTTATTTTTCTTACGCATTCTGTGACAGCGTGTAATCTAACTACGCATATTTAAATGTTGTTTTTGAGTAAGCCATGCTATTATCTAGCTTTACACTATAAAAACTACGCCATTTAAGTAACTTGGGCAGAGAAATATAGTTTAATGAATGTTAGTAGTATAAAGACAATTTTAAAACAGCGCCATCTATGAGATTTCATATAAATCAAATCAAGTTTGGAAATTAATAATTTAAATTTGATCATGTTGGCGAGGTAAGTAGTTATTCTTAAAATTCATAGATGGTGATGTGCATTTTCTTCATAAAAGTTGTATCGTATAGTTCGTTTTGACAAATTCAAGTTCCAACAAAACCCTCAAAATCTTGAGCAGAGTTGAGGACGACAATTTAAAAAAAAATGCGGTGTTAAGTATTACAAAAAATTTATGTTCATTGATGATGATCATTTCATTTCATGACACCCTCGCGGAGGCTAGCGTCAGTGACAGTCCCAGCCGCATGCGTCATCTGTTTGCTGTCATCTTCGTGTTTTGTGGAGTCGCGAACCCGGTAGCTTTGTGGGACAAGTATCGCCATCATCTGTCTGAAGATTTTCTACGAGCTTTGAGGCGTGCTACTGGAGACGAAGTCGAAGTAACTGATGAACGCGTGCTGAACACCTGTTTCAGTTCACTTCAAGATGTGGTCATTTCTATCGGCGGCAATCCACTGATTGAATATGGGTTACCAGCTCTCCAATCATCACCGTATCAAGACCGTGAAAATCGAGAGTATAACGCTGAGACAAATTACGATCCGGGTGAAATGAACACCATACGAAATTACCATGTCGCTTTGTTCTCTTCAGAGCAAAAACTTTATGACACCGTCCTTGAAAGCGTTGGGCAAAATCAGAGTAAAATGTTTTTCTTGGATGCTTCTGGTGGAACAGGAAAAACATTTGTTACCACCGGCATACTTGCAGACGTCAGGAGGCAAGGCAAAATTGCTATTGCTGTAGCGTCGTCGGGAATCGCTACCACACTGCTTCCGAGTGGCAAGACAGCACATGCCATGTTTAAAATTGCCATCGATTTAGAGATCGCCGAAACGCCTGTTTGTGGTGTGTCACGTAACAGCGATAAGGGACACGTGCTCAAGGATTGCTCTCTGATCGTATGGGATGAGTGTACGATGGCCAATAGGAAGGGGTGTGTAATGTTTGACATAATAACAAAAGCTCTAATGATTATATGACCTAATTTCATTTAATATACTTTTGTTTAATATAACGATGAAATGATATAATGAATTATTGATATAATTTCGTTTTACATAATTTTGTATGGTATAATGGACAATTTCTATAATGCACATTTGAACTAATATTAATTTAGTATAATATTCAGTTACTATAATATTCAAAATCTATAAGTAACGTTTAATATAATTTAGAAACGTCTACTTTATATCTTTTCATTTTATCTTTTTTCTTCCTTTTCTTTTTTTATCCGCTGCTTGTGCGGCGTCGATGGATGAGACACATGAGATGCAGAAGGGGAAGGCCGGGCTTCTAATACCAATAAAATGGACTAGGACGGCTTTACTCTGGTTACGGGCAAGAAATATCGATCGCGTCGCAACCGCAACGGTATCACTCCTGCAAGCGAGCTGCAGTGTTCACAGTCCTTCTGTATATTTGTTGGACCCATATACATCGAGGGAAAAGGACGCAAGGCCAAATCAGTACCGAGGAAGGACGTTGCTGAAGCTGTCGCGGATGAAGTCGAGCAGTACTACATCCTAGAGGCGAATCTGGTATTTTGAGATCGAGCTCTGCAAAAGGTTGTCGTGCCTAGCCCAGAATTTGCCCGGCGGGTTTTTCGTGTGAGGTGTGAGGGAAGCATCGCCAAACCCAAGTGTGGTGTGGTAATAATTATGTATTTGTGGTTTGTGGTTTTTGTGGTGTGGTTTATTTATGTAAGTTAGTCTGTGATATATTCATGTAAAGGGTCTTTTGTCACCTAAACTATGATAATACCTGTTATTCTTGTATTAAAACAGGGCCCATCAACTTAATGGAGACTATCTAAAGCATTTCAAACAATAAATATGTCAAATATGTTTTAATTTTTTTCAATATAAGTACAACTTATAATAACAAACAAAAATACTGTGCATAATACAAAATTACTAGTTTAGGTATATGATTAGTAGGCGTCAAGTGTGGCGAGCTGTTCAGTAGCTAGCTCATCATCGCTGGATCATTACACCTCTTGCCCAAAGTCTTCATGAATTTTGCCAGACGTTCGTCCAACACATTCACTACAAACACGTTGAAATTCGTGTAGTGTTGAGATTCCTACTGTCTGGTCCTCAGGGAGGAAATTTAGTTTTCAAAAGGATTAAGAATCTTTTCAGACTTTGTAATGCAGCCGAAACACGTAAGGTACAATTGCATGAGTTGCGTCGTTGGAACGGTGGAACGCAGCAGCCATTCTAAGAGCCCGTGATTCGGTTCCGTCTTTACTACAATCACGATATTAAGCCACCATCCATCCTCCATCTTGATAAGCCTTGATGTTATTTCGATAGTCATCAGTTCACCTAAATAATTATCATAGGCAGACATTCTGCTTTTATTTTAAAACATTTTGGTAACCAATGTAAACAAATAATAAAATATGACTTTAATTTGACGTGACAGAAAATGTTGACATTGACATATCAGAACCAGCCATGCATTCTGTTGTGGCACATACAAAGGAGGACTTATTTAAATATTACCTAATGATAAAATATAAATTGAGTTATGGAATCAATAACGTATTATTTTTTTATAAATGTTTATGATATGCTTAGAAGTCATTTTTAATGTTTGTTGACTTCTAAACCAGTCTACAGGAGGGTTTTGCTCTATTTGAGGACAAGAAGTGTCGATCGCGACGCAATTGCAACTATGGCGGTACCGCTCCTGGAAGCGAGGATTTTCGAGCTGTACTGCCCACTTTGCTCCCGTACATTTCCCGGTTGCATTGATAGATATCGGGAGAGAAGGAGTCAAGCTCTTATTATTGTCGAAGGAAGGTCGATGATATACGATCGACTTGTAGTGAGAATACATTATTCGGATAATCTCACCATTTTATAAGCGACTTAAAGAGACGATCGACAGTGACGAATGCGTCATGAACGATTACACTCTTTCATGACGCATTTGTCACTTCGTCGCGTGAGAATTGGGCTCCAGCATTACGGGAGCCGAAAGAGAGGGCGTTAGCCGCCCTCCGCCGAAGCCCGGTGCGTCAGCTGCGAGCCGGGTGAGTGAACGAGATCTCCTTCTCCATTTACGCAGCTTCCTTCTGCTAGACGACAGTTTCGTAGAAGGAAACCACCGCGTCCCAGGACTCTTCGCTGCCAACTATCGCGGCCGGCAGCGACAGGTCACTGCCTACTTCTGAGATGAGGGCAAGGCGTGGCTCCTCCCAAGCGGCACACTGGCGAATTATGCCACGCCGTGTCCTCCCGGCAGTCGACGCAGTGGTGACACCGGGCGTCCGGCTCCCTGTTTATGCGACAAAGGTACTTCCCGAAGCAACCATGCCCCGGGAGCACCTGTGTCACCCGAAACGACAGGGAGCCTCCTCCCGAGTCAGCGCTCGAGTACCGGCCAGACTGTTGGGCTGGTCAGCTAAGTGATGACCAGCCCAACTGACGGCGCCCGTTCACGAACCTGGATCATGGATCAGCATGAGCATGGATCAGATATTTACTTATTCATTAAGTACCTAAAGAATTTTAGTTGAAAATGAAAATTAGGTCATATGAAAATTAGGTCAACTAAACGTTATATAAAAAGAGCATTATACAAATTGTAAATAATATGTAATGAACGTTATACTAAATGTTATTAGAGCAAAAGAAGGTTATATGAAATATAACATTCGATCACATGAAATTATGTTATACGTTTTTATAGCATATGAAAATTATATCATATGAACGTTATTTCAAGTGATATTATACTATCTGTTATTATGCCATATATTACACACCCAATAGGAAGGCAGTTGAGGCCGTGGACAGAATCCTGCAGGACATTTGCAGGAACGAACATTTGATGGGTGGTGTCACAGGTCTGTTCAGTGGTGATTTTCGGCAAACGCTTCCCGTTGTGACGCGGGGCTCGAGGGCTAACGAGGTGAATGCTTCGTTGAAACGATCTTCGTTGTGGTGGTCACGAGTTCGTACGCTGCGCTTGACCATTAATATGAGAGCTCGGCTCGGCGGCAATGCACGTGCTCAAGAATTCTCCGATCTCTTTCTAAGTCTTGGCGAAGGCACTCTACCAGAAGAGAGAGGTGGACAGGTGGTGCTCCCAGAGTCTCTCGGTAGAGTGGTATCCAGCTTAGAAGAACTAATTCGCTGTGTGTACGGGGACATCAGTCGTATACCGCACCAGCAGAATTCTTGGGTGTGTGAGCGGGCCATTTTGATGCCCAAAAATGATCAGGCTGCAGCAATTAACGAATGCATTCTCTCGGAAATTGAGGGGAATAAAGTGGTCTACACCTCGATAAACACTGTTGTCGAGCAAGATGACGCCACACATTATCCCGTGGAATTTCTGAGCTCCCTGTCAGCAAGTGGACTTCCAGCGCATACCATCAAGCTGAAGGTCGGTGTTCCGATTATGCTTCTTCGGAACCTATCTCCTCCGAAGTTGTGTTAACCGCCTTAAAGTCATCTCGCTCCACAGACACACCATTGAGGCGGAAATTCTTACGGGTTGTGGCGTCGGCGAGGCAGTATTTATACCATGCATTCCCCTCATACCTCATAATTTCCCGTTCCAGTTCAAGCGCGTACAGTTCCCCGTGAGTGTTTGCTTCGCGATGACTATCAATAAGTCGCAGGAGCAGATACTGAGGGCAGCGGGTGTCGACCTCAGGACGAGTTGCTTCTCACAAGGGCAACTGTCCGTCGCTTGCTCCCGCGTCACCAGTCCTGACTCTCTTTACATTTTGGCTCCTGGCAGCCTAACTATCAACGTAGTTTATAGAGAAATGTTGTAAGGTATGATACCTTTGTACGTATTTTTACTCTTTTCTGTGTCCTGGAATGTATTCCTGCATTATTTTCTCTATTTCCTTCAGTCACATCTTATGACTGAACTCAGCAGGATTCCCATATAACTCTCTTCACTTGCTTCGCTTGCAAAAAAAACTTATATTTTAATGCTATTTTAAAACTTGTGTACTTATAATGCTATAGCGACACTGGCACCTTAGGTATTTTTGGTGCTGTAGAGCCTTCACGCAGACGACGTCGCGGGCAGCAGCTAGTATATAAATATGTAAATAAAATCCTCCAGACCGAATTTCGGTCATGGCGATCTCAACGGAGACCAGCCATCGGCTTGGGAGATATTATAGTGCAAAGTGCAAAAGTGTGTGCGTAGACACAGATGCACTTTTCGTCCCTCATTCTCATAGTCCGATGGGACGGCAATCCGACACGATCGGAGAAAGATCAGGCGCAGGACCAACGGCTTGACGTGCTTTCCGAGGCACGGGGGTATCACACCACCAACTTCCAAACTCCGGGTTACTACTATGAAATTCCCATTACAAAAAATTAATAACAGTGCCCGGGAAGAGAAGCTAGGATTCCCAGGACTCAGCAGTCGCGGTGCTAGCTGTCCAGGATGAATCGACCATTTGTTATCGCAAGATAATTTAGTTATGTCATCCAAACTTTAAGAACATACAAAGTTTTATTTCGATACGACAATTACAAATAGGTTAAAATTGTCTTCTAAGATTTTATTACATTGTTTGTTAGTTAGCTAATAAAAGCGTGTTAAAAACAAGATGGCGGCGTAAGTTCTGATTTTGGCCGCACGCTAAAAGTACTGTCCGCGCGCGAGCTCCGAGGAATCGTGGCCAGGTTGTCGAGGAATCACTTCATGGAAGTGGGCTGTAATCTACCACGCGAGCCAGTGCGGGTTGGTATTGCAATTTCATGAAGCATGTGCATAATGTTCTAGCTCGTGTGACCAGAATTAATGTAATTGGTATCAAGATTGTATGACAAGCGTGCAAGCATTTAGAGTAAATGTAATTATCACACGATGTACGACAGAACACGCAAATCACGCATACAGGATGTTTCAAGAACAAGACATGAGGAGTTTTTATTGAGGCACGCAAATGATGAAATGGAATGAAATTATTTATTCTGTATATAGGATATCAGTATCACTTTTAGGGTCAGCGCAGATAGAGAGGAGCGCAGCGGAGAGGATTTTATTAAGGCACTCGAAAATCAACTTTAAAATTATTGAAATAAAGTGTATATATGCTTGAACCTGACAAAAAATGCACGTCCTCGAAGATACGCGGGAAGGCACGCGCGCTTTTATTTCAATAATTTTAACGTTGATTTTCGAGTGTTATAATAAAATCCTCTTCGTTGCGCTCCTTTCTGTCTGCGCTGACCCTTACACGTCTACTATAATAAAAAAAAATACGGTGAGGTCGGCGTTTCCTATGTGACTACTCTGAGAAGAACGAAACAAACTCAGAGGTCACTGTCTCTTTTAAAGTCCAGACATGATCTTGGTCATGAGAAGATCATATAGATTGATGTCTGAAATTTTCTGAGGAAAGTAGTTCAACTCAGAACTTAATGTTGGAATAGCATCCCAGAGGATGGAATCGTCGCGCCATCAGCGTCTAGAGACACCACTTCTGCCATCTTTGTCAGTTGAAGCCATCAGTTTTCACAAGGTAATTTTTTACCGTAGTGCGAGTACACTGTGCCACGCTTGGTTTTTATTAAAAAGGTGTTGTGACCATGCCGCGTCTAGCAGCTGCCACCGTCTCCAAGCTCTGCGAATAGCATGCTACTTCTGATCGCATGTTTGAGCAACTAAGTTGTTTGCAAGTATGCAAAACTACGACGCCTTCTTGTTTTCACTAACCCGTAAATCTTATTCTTGCTGACAACTGCATGTATCATATTAATAGCTTATGTTCCGCCACACGAATGGCGCTATCGTATCTAAAGTATTGAAAATTCAGTAACCTGTAACACAGAATACGAGTACCTGTAATAAATATGCTGAATCCTGATATGTACTGAGAATCAGGATGTACAAGGGGAACGAGCAGCTAGCTAATAATGTATCTTTTTATTTCCTTCTGTGGCTTAAATAGTTATGGCTTATGGCTTATTTTTTTTGGAACCCATCAAACGTCATGGTTACTGTATATTGGTTCTTTAAACAACTTAGTGTTGGTTGCTGAAAGGATTATCAATTAAATGTGCTGATATCCACTCAGTTAACCAATTAGCTAGCAAGCACCACGAAGCTTTTCAATCTAGCGCTAGATATTATGATTTTTCTCAATCAGCGTATCATGTCAGCAAAGAACGCAAATATTTTTTTTACTTGCTTTAGAGCTGAGTTTGCACCATGCACAAATGAAACATGCACAATCCCAAACTGTGCCACTCCACTATATTGAAACCGTGGCGTTAAAACATTATCAACTAAGCTTAAAGTTTAGTCAGTTAATTTCGGTGGATGGGTCATATTTTGCATAACTTTAGCCGGTGAACTTTCAGCTCGGGACCGCGGGTTAGTGTGGTATAATGAGGCTTGGCACCTGCTGTTTTTCGTCAATTTTATGTCGTTTTACACTAGACTAAAGTGGGGTACATTACTATGTGTGATGTCCATATTTTAGAGTTGTCTATGTCTTGTTAGTTTTAAAACTGTGGCATTTTAGTAAGTAACGAGAAAGATGAGAATTTTCCGAAATATAATTTTATGTGAACTAACTAGAGGTGTAATGGTATATTGACGAAATTTTAGTAATTATTGTAGATTGTGTGTTTTGTAGGTGTCTGCATTTCGCCAGTTATATTATTAGTACCATTTCACAGGGCCGAGAGTTTTTCGGCATTATTATTAGCCGGGCACTAATCTAGACTTCTGGCTGCCACGGAGAATTTCCCAATGGAAACTCCACACACACGGCTCAAACCCAGGGCAGCCCGCTCCCAGCAGTCTTAGACAACAGAAGTCAACATTAAAATATTACTCACTAATGGAATTTCTACTCCTAATTCCAAGGTAACTCAAAGCTCTGTTTACACCTTATCTCCTCACTTCAAACTAATAGAGTGAAAGTGCCAACAAATCGAAGGTTGGGTCAACAAGAGCTTCGACTCCACAAATATTTAGTTGTCCAAAAACGCGATAAATTTTGTGAAGTAATACCAGCGAGTAGTGGCAATACATTTGAAGGAGGAAGGCGTGTCGATGGCTCTCCATGGATTTATGTCAAATTACCTATCCCATAGCACCGCCATAGCCCATTGACCTCGTTTGTATTGGGTGGGCTTTATGTTAGGAACTTTTGAGATTAAGTTTTTTAAAAAACAATTAAATTCACTAAAATCGTTAATTAATCTATCGACGATATCATCATCAGTTTTGATGATAAGAGGGGTTAGAGTGAGATGTTTTTTCGGAAGAACTAAGAAAAGGTTAAAAGTGTTAAAACAGATAGTATACGTGCATGCGTTGCCAGTCTGTTTATAGAAACGTCTTCGCTTTCGATCAAACCGCCACTAAAATCTCTAATAATAGAAATCCAATAAAGTCACGTAGTTATGCCTCTATCGCGAGTCATGGTGTCATGTATACCTATCAGAGAGATAACACACTTTCTAACAAATGGGCTAAAGTACACTCCTGGAAATCGACCATCAAAAAGGCAGGTTAACATTGTGCGCAATGCGCACAAAGCACACTTGTTGCTATCTCTCTTTCAACAGGCGCATTAAATTTTATTTCTAAGAATATTAAGATGGTTTTAAATCATTCTCGATACTGGCCCCGATTTTGTTGTTCACAAACTAAACTAAATTTAGGTTCAGTGCATCTTTTTCTTTCTATTTCATTAAGAAAAGGACAGAAGATAAATATTAGTTTAGTCCTATCAAATTAGTCAGCGCCTGACGTAAATTGACGTATTTTTAGTAGCCAATTTTTTAATCACGTCTAAACTTGTCTATGGATTATCTAATTTGACGGGACTAAACTAATATTTATCTTTTGTCCTTTTTATAATGAAATAGAAAGAAAAAGTGCACTGAAGGAAAATTTAATTTAGTTTGTGAACAACAGAATCGGGGCCAATATTCTCTTCTTGTATTTATTTTAAAAATCCGCTGCCCGCTTACAGTTTAAAATTGATCAAACACACCGATTCCATTTTTTCATTTATTGTTACGAAGGACGATGATTTATGTAATACCTATACCCTAGGCTTTATTGGCTAAATTTAAGGGAATTCTTCAAGGGGATCTCGTAAACTTTTTTTATTACAATCATTTTCACCACCGGCGGTTTTGTAATAAAATGGCGGGAATATTATTATGAGTTCATTTTGTTTGTTATGTGTTCTGAAATATACCTATTTGCAAGTACTATACCTAAATAAATAAGAAGATACTTCTGGAGATTCTTCTTCTTCTTCTTCGTCCTTCCCTCGATGCTGCGACGTGTCTTTAAGTTATGCAGTCTTCTGCAGTTTAAACCGCTCTTTCATTAGTTGAAAAGGCAAATGACAATTCTCCTGCTGTAGTTACAAGAAAAAACAATAAAAAATGCAAACTTTCTTAACAAATTCAACTGGTTAACTTAACCGAAACGGAATAAATCATAAACCCCATTATCTCTGTAATATTAAAGCCACCGTAAAATGGTACTGAAACACCACGAATATGGCGCTCCTGATAATATACGGGAAAAAAAATTCCCTTCATTCGAAATAAAACAGCGCCTGGAGGTAGGATGAGAGCAATTTGCTATAAATCTACCGCGGATGGAAATCGTTTTAGGCGTTTGCAGGTCGCCTTTGTTTTTGTCTTAAAAGTGGTGGAGGGGCCACAGAGTTACACGTTTTAGTGTTCAAGCAAATCTTTGCATAGCGTCTTAGATAAGCTTTTTTCTGCTTTTTCTGGACTTTGCTTTGGTAGAGGAAAACTGCGGTAGGTGTAGACGAATGTAATGCTGATATAAATGATGTACTTTTTACAACTAAACAGTCCTAGTTTAAAAATCACCGTGAATCTAGTAGGTATACTTATGGCTATTCAGATAGGAACTGTTAAATTATTTGATAACGGTGGGGGCCAAAATCGAAACTTGTTTCACTCTGTAAGTATATATGGCGTGTAAATCAAGAGCTCTCTGATTCTAGTTTGTATTCTATAAATGAAAAAAGGAATCCAAATATGGCCATGAGGAAGACACTCTCGTGCTGGATGGAGCGACCATCTTTGCGGACTGGAAGCGAGTGGCCGAAGATCGAGCTTAATACTGTGCAATAGGCTAGTTTCCACCAATTTAGTCCATCAGTTAGAGTATTGGAAAATAATGGACACATATTTTTGTAAATCAATGAGAAAACGCATCGAAACTCGGGAGTGGGGGGGGCCTCGTGAGGTCAGAACGCACTAAAAATTATACCAAGGTGTGACGTGTTGAGAATTTTAAAAGCGTCGTATCTTCGTCAATTTTGGTTTACGTAACAAACCACCTTCACATTAGGACGTTAGCGCCACGATAGTAGCAGAAGCATGCCTTCACATTATAAGACCAGCCGCGCGATAGCAGCGCGGCTTCCGCGACGCAGTTCAGTTCAGTGTGGCGCAATTGATTTCAAAAATGGTTTCCGACGGGGAAATATTGTTGCTCCTGCTCTTGATAGTACTCCAGCTCACCGCGCTTCTGTATACAGGGTTATTTGAAAAACACCAGCAACCTCTTAAGACCTCTTAAGAGGTCATTGTACTCATCATTATGAACAACTTTTACTATGGGATCAAACATGAAATCGCGTAAAAAAATCAGCTGTTCCCTACATTTTGATGAGATAGACGAAGATAAATGTAGGGAACAGCTGATTTTTTTTTTCGCGATTTCAGGTTTTGTTCCATAGTAAAAGTTGTTCATAATGATGAGTACAATGACCTCTTAAGAGGTTGCTGGTGTTTTATAAATAGCCCTGTATAATATGAAATTCTGACTGAGCGACGGACGCCCGTCAGTCGCGTTGCTAAAGTCGCTTAAAGGTATATGAAAGCGCTCTTATACGCAAAAAAGATTAAATAAAATCCCACACAAAATAAACTAAAGCCTGTTTAACATTTTACATTCAAATAATTAACCCTACAATTTGGCATGCGACAAGTTCACCCCGAAGTGAACATCTGTCGAGGTCACCAAAACCACGGGGTCGACCCGGCCGTATATTTTGGGGTAACAATAGCTCCCCATGTTTTAATGTTATAAATCTTGATTAAATATGAGTTAGGTGGTACAACCTCTAGGCTTTTACCGTTACGAGAATTACTATATGTGTGTTGAAGTAGTAGGTGGTGTAACGTGTTTGTAGTCGATATTTAATTGTAGAGTAATTGGTGCAGTTTATGCCGTCCCTATTAATTTATAGGTTGACTAAGAGCAGCTGTGGACGCTGTGGTTAGGCTATAAATCTGTAGTGTGTTTGGTAATAAATTCATTGTCTTCTGCGTTTCGGAATGACGGACCAGTTACCTTATAATTTTACCTAACCATTACGATTATAGTTTGTGTGGTGATGTAATTACTCGTGTTATCAACATAAAGGACTTGGGAGTGACTTTCGACAGCTGTCTGACTTTTAGAGATCACGTTTCCACTCTTGCGAAGGATCCATTCAGGCGCTTGGGATTTGCTTTGCGAAATGCTCGTGACTTTCGCAATCCAAATGTAATAATAATAATTAATGTTCTGTGAGAAAAACACCCATTATTCCGTGTGGGCTTTAAATTTAATTATATACAAAATAATTATAGCGTGTCAAGTACTAATGGTTTCTATTTTAATCATTGTAAATGGTGTTATACCGTTTTAAATAACCATGAATAAATAAAATAATGGTTTCTCTCTCTTCTTTCTATCACATTCATGCGCCACATTACCCTGTTCTTCACTAGTCAATCAGCGTATTTTTGATATAACGGTAGGTACCTAAACTTGCCCGTGGTTAAATAATAACAGCCGGACAGGTCGATCGATCAGGTTAAGCTACGCTTGCCGCGGTTGGTCTGTGGATGGGTGACCATCTTAACATACGGAGACCCCTTCGTGCTTCGTAAAGCACGTTAAGCCGTTGGTCCCGGCTGTCTTTTGTAGATCTTTGACAGTAACTACGGGTAGTCAGAAGCCCGAAAGTCTGACAACCAGTCTTACCAAGGGGTATCGTATTACCCAGTAACTGGGTTGTGGAGGTCAGATAGGCAGTCGCTCCATGTAAAACACTGGTATAGCTGCATCCGGTTAGACTGTAATCCGACCCCAACATAGTCGGGAAAAGGCTAGGCAGATGATGAGGTACTTAAACTTTTATCGTTTCTCATTTTTAAAAAATGATTTCTTTCTATTGCCTAATAAAAATCATATCAACAACAGTCGGAATACTTGACTATTTAGATCCAAAAATAACAGAGCTACGTAGGCTTTTGCACCTACCTCTTAAATATAACATGGCGTCCTACGCATCGTTTCTACTATTATAATGTAACAGGTCCATATTCCTTTGTTTTTGCGAGACTATTCAGAAGAATGATAGCATCTTTTTGCGTTATAAATAAGGTGTGTACCGACTGCAGTTTTTCACTTCAGTGTTGGTACTTTAACATTCATTAGGTGGTAATGCGCGGACCCTGTTTGTTGTCATAGGCGTGATTCTTTAGTGTAGAGTTACCATAACTGGTGGCAAAAGCACTCTTTATCAATTTATTTATTCCTGTAATGATTGCACCTACTAATGTTTGTCTCTGCATCACCCAAAGGTTGACTGGTAGAAAATGCCTATGGCATTAAGTCCGCCTCTGTACATGTATGTGCTTGAAGTATTAAATAAATAAATAAATATCAACTTAAAAGTTGATAAAGAGTGCTTTTAAGTGATACAGGGTGAAGTGAATGTTGAAGTCAAACGGCGACGATTCACCTTTAGTAGTGCCTATTCAATAAATTGACTGGCGACAGGTGACATGCATCAATTTGACAATTAAACAAGTTTCCTTCATACGTTTTCAGATTTTTTTCTATAAAGGTAAGAGTCGTGAAAATGTGACAATTTTGTAATTTGACAAATATGTCACATTGTCAGTTATAATCTCAACTAACATATAAATGCGTAAGTAGGTAAGTTTGTTACGCTTTCTCGATAAAACAGCTGAACGAATTTGGATGAAATTTGGCAAATGGTTAGACCATGACCTGGGGATGGACATAGGCTTCTTTTCATCCTGGATCGCAGACGAGGTCGCGAGCAACATCTAGTTATACAGGGTTATTTGTAAAACACCAGCAACCTCTTAAGAGGTCATTGTACTCATCATTATGAACAACTTTTATTATTGGACCAAACCTGAAATCGCGAAAAAAAATCAGCTGCTCCCTACATTTTGACGAGTTACACGAAGATAAATGTAGGGAACAGCTGATTTTTTTTTTTACAAATAATCCTGTATTAGACCTTGGTAGGATGGGAATAGGACCTGCAACAGACAGTTAATTTTAATGTTATGGGTTGTCGAACAGGTAGGGCTCATTTGATGGCAAGGGCTACCACTTAGACACCATCAAAGTAGAGTTGTTATTATAGAGACGGTATCAAAATATCTCATTTCGACTATTAGCTGTGTGATTAAAGATCTATTTTGCTTTTGTTTATCTTTATTATTCGAGTTAATTATCTTAAAACCTATATTTCTTACACTTATTGAAAAAAAAAAACATCTCATTATCAGATTATTTTGCTATAAATTTAATATTTACAGGCGATGTTATGTTACTATTTGGTAAACCAAAACCGGCTAATAAGTCTCGATGGAGCAATCTCATCGCAGCGATAATCAATGTTGTCAAAACTTGTCAAAAATCTAGTTAATTATAAGGTAGATATGTCTGACAGATTGAGAGGCTGATATTGAAATGCGAACGCTCTTAAAAATACGGGAATTGCCCCTCTGTAGGAAATATAGAATAGAATAGAATACTCTTTATTATATACACCATGTAAATTACAGACATAAATATAGAAATATTACAAAGGGTGAGACAATGGGTGATCTTATCGCTCAAAGCGATCTTTTAAAGACAACCTTTGGATGGATTAAATAGGGCGAGGACAAACAAATACTGTAGATTAATCAAACGCTTCTTTTTACAGCAAATGTTTCAGTATTATCAAAATAATAATCATCCAAGATTTACGATTCGAGGACTGCTTTGGTCGCAAAGGCCGATTCAGCCATCCAGACAAATTGTACCTTACTTTATGTCCCATTCGGATAACGCGTAACCAACGTCCCACAAACACTGGGCTTAAAACGCAGCTAAACGTGTGACATAAAAGGGTTTGGTCCAAACGATGTCCCCTGACTTCCCCATATTTCCCTTTAGTTCTCCATATTCCCACAGTAACGGTAGCAAGTTTTAAGCAGAGTTTACGGCTTAAATGCGACACCCGGAAAGCTGGGTAATGCCGTAATACGCGTATTTCTTGGACATTTTTGGGCGTAAAGTTTTATTTGGTTTAAAGTTTTTAGCTGTTTTTTTCAGTAAGCATAGTTAAGAGGAAATGCGGTCGGAGAGACCTTTGAAAAAGCCTAGGTAAAAATCATAATTCGAGGTTTGGCTCTCACCTATTTCCTGCGCCAATATTAGACAAACTAGCTTTTGCCAGCGACTTCGTCCGCGTGGAATAATGACTTCCGGAAAAAAACAATTTATCCCCCTTTTCTCCCCGTCGGGAGGGAATTTTCAAAAATCCTCTCTTAGTGGTAGCCTACTCCTCCCAACAAACACACATGCCAAATTTCAGCTCTCTACTGCCAGTAGTTTCGGCTGTGCGTTGTCTGTCAGTCACTCAGTAACGGAAGAGTTTTATATATATAGATATAGATAGCTGTGCCCGCAACTCCGTCAGTGTGTAATTCCTTGTGTGTTATTAAGTTAATGTATTGGTAATACTGTTTAGATCACGTTCACATGAGGCTTAAGTACCTATACAACGAAAATACTTCAGCGCAAAGCTTCCGGGTAAACTATGTTGAAAGTCGACCAGTCCGGCAAGTGAACATAAAGATTTCTAGAACTGCTAACCCGGGAAAGACCGACGTACAACTGACCATGCGAGAAACAACTGACACTGAGATCTACTCCAGCAACACGAAAAGTCTGACCTTGAGCCTTATTAATTGTCATTGCATAACACACCGATACTGGGAATTGCGTTCTTTTAAATTGGAATATTGTATGAAGTTTGCGTTTGAATCCCTCGCCCTTTTATACCTCCCGCCGCGAGCCGAATCGAGCGCGGCGACCGTTACACAAAAATAATCCTTATAGCATGATTCAGTATTCACGCGCGATGGCTTATTAGCGTATTTCATGGATAACTTTGGTGTTTCTGTACCGATTTCTATGATTCTTTTTTTATTAATTAAATAGGTAATAATGTTAACATTTTTTAATTAGGGATGAGTGAGAGTGTTATAAACGTAAGAGTAGACAAATATAATCAGAGAGCTCCGAACTGCTAAGCTATCTGGAGTTACACGTGTTATTGTGAGTCAACCATAGAAGATAGACATTTGCTGTCATGGAATATTTTTTATATAATTTTAAGTAGAACATTTCCGTCATACATGATTTCTGTGTAGCTTTAACCATTAAGGCTGCACACGCGACGGAAGCTTAAATAATGGAGTAAGTTCTCCTCTTTTCCCAACATTTCCCTTCACTGCTCTGCTCCTATTGATTGTAGCGTGATGAAAAGTATACTATAACCTGACCAGGAGTATGAAGAACAATTGTACCAAGTTTCGTTGAAATCCGTCGAGTGGTTTTTGTTTCTATAACGAACATACAGACAGACAGACAGACAGACAGACAGACAAAAATTTTACTGATTGCATTATTGGCGTCAGTATCGATCACTAATCACCCGCTGATAGTTATTTTGGAAATATATTTCATGTACAGAATTGACCTCTCTACGGATTTATTATAAGTATAGATTAAAAGATATTTCATAAACTGAATAAAAAGGATATATACTGTGCCCCTATGTTTTTCTTTTTTCGTCGTCTTGTACACTAGGTACTTAGGCCTTTGTTGACAGCGGTTTAAATCGACATTTTTAAGGGTTCTATTGCTTATAAAAATAATGTATCAGCAAAAAGGAAATCATAGGTTTATTGTTGTGTAAAAAATCATTACTTTACGGTCATTGACCAGAAAAAAAAAAACAGGCGAGAGCGCTTCTATGAAGAAAAGACCCGCATGTTTTCTTAAGCCTTTCAGTACCTAATTGTAATTGTGGTAAGTATCTACCTATTAGTTGAAGCGATTGTATTTGTTGTCCTCATTAGTATTTTTATTAATTTAGATTTAATTAAGTATTTACGATCTTATATTTCTGTTACCTAATTTGTGTAAAATATTCTTAACGAAGCCGAGAGTCACGTGTTGTTCCCGTTATTATGATAAGTATATTTTCTTGTACTCGACCATACCTAGGAACCGTCTGGTCACGAAGATATTAACGGTCCAAAGTTACAATTTTTACCGTCGTTTTCTTACGAAAACAAGTTTAAATGTTATAACTTAACTTTAAATACTCCCACGGTCCCTATAACGTTGCATGCACCCATAAGTAGGTACAATGTTTTGCGTGTAATACATTGCACATTACAGTAAACAGCGAATTTCACTCACCAACATTAAAAATAGTTTTCGAGCAATTATTTTTGCACAAAGTTACTTAGCCCGGCTTCGTGATGGGTATTTTTACACCTTGTATATTATTTCGGTTGCAATATAGGGAGGTACAATAGAAAGACGAGGCAATGGCCCCGATTCTGTTGTTCACAAACTAAACTTAAGTTCAGTGTATCTTTTTCTTTCTATTTCATTATGAAAAGGACAGAAGATAAATATTAGTTTAGTCCCGTCAAATTAGATAATCCATAGACAAGTTTAGACGTGATTAAAAAATTGGCTACTAAAATAAGTCAATTTACGTCAGGCGCTGACTAATTTGACAGGATTAAACTAGAATTTATCTTCTGTCATTTTTTTAGTGAAATACAAAGAAAAAGATGCACTGAACTTAAATTTAGTTTAGTTTGTGAACAACATAATCGGGGCCAATGACTGTGCTTTTTTTAAGGATCACGTAATGTTCTAAAGTATCATGTCATAGTTTTTGCGTGAGTCAAAACATTCTCGAGACAGAAGGCACGTCATCAAAAGCATGGCGATTTCAAAGCGAACCAATCACACCAGCCATCAAATAACCTTTTCATGGCACGTCCAGACACTATTAACAATGCTTTATCCCACAATACATTGTCCTTGACGCTTTTCATTGAAAATTTCTCTGTCAACGCGTTGCTTGGTTGAAAGCACATATTATCGATAACATCATGTCACGTCACTTTATTCACCGATAGCCTGATACAATTGTGACAAAAACATGCTGTTTCATATCCATTGACGGCTCGTAACGACTTGTTGATAAATTTTGTCATGAAGATCCAGCTATGGAAAGAAAAAAATTTTTAATGCGGAAGTGAAGTGGGGTTTTTGGTAAGAGAGAAATAGATAGGGAAAGCTTAGGGTGCATATTTGATCATTTTTGTTGGAGATATAAAGTCGGTATTGAGGTGTTACTATGACGGAAAGTATGTTCGGTAATTCCGTGACGGAGATGTGGGTGTGACGTGAGGTGATATTTTTGATATACTGGGGAGCATGTTACTACGGTACAGCGCATTTTGAATAATTTACTTGCGTTTTTGTATCACTTCCTTCTGGTATATTTTGAAATGTAACTCCTATCAGAAACGAGAATTACAATATGAATACACTGGGGTAATTGCGTAACACACCATCAGTAACAATGGCTTTTATTTTGACAGTTCAACAACATTCATTGCCTTATTTACGTTGATTAACAGACAATTTTTTCGAACTTAAAAAGCAATGGATTTGCAATATCCTTCAAAATGATTCAGATTGCGATTGAAAATGTATTACGCATTTAGGATGCTGGTACCTGAGGATGAATGGTGACAAACATAGACATTGAAAACGTTATGGTCTATTTTTGTTCTAAGAAAAAGAAAAAAAAAATATGAAAGATAGTTTATATCTTCGTAGTTGCGATTTACTGGTAGTTTTTGTCAAACGTGGTGAGATATCACAGCAAATAACAGCTTTGTCTATAGAATTTCCAATTTTCCAAAGCGGAAATCATTACCTGATGTAGTACCATTTCAAATAACAATATAGGTTAGGCATTGTCAGCCTATAAATGTCCCGACTGCTGGGGCACAGGCCTCCTCTCGGGGAGAGGGAGTGGGCCGTAATCTACCACGCAGGCCCAGACTCAAACCGGGCGGATCCAGCGGGCAGGTTGGTAGATGTCAGATGCCTTCGATTTTTTGGTTCTAGGACATACCGGCTTCCTCACGATGTTTTCTTTCACCGTTTTGAGAGCAGTTTGATGAAATTATTTACACGAAGTAAAGCGCCTGCCTGGGTTCGAACTCACACCCGTTACAACTGGCAGGATAATTGCGTAACACACTATCAGTAGCAATGGGTTTCATTTTGACAGTTCAACAACATACAATGCGTAATTTGCGTTGTTGAGCAGACACATTTTTCGAACATATGGAGCAATGGATTAGAAATATACTTCAAAATGATTCATATTGAGAGTAATAGTGTGTTACGCAATTACGGTGCGGGCTCCCACTGCTCTGTAATATACAATATATAATAACACAATTCATAAGCCTTAACAGTTCCATTTTTCTTATCCAATTACTTAAGAAAATGACCCTAATAAACAAGGGTATTTGTTTTAACGACCTCCCTATTATCGGCCAAGATGCTGATTAGTCTCCCCGAATATTGGACAGGGTACAAATTTATGGGAGCCAATCGAACACTATTTATGTATCTTTAATTGTATGGGCCTGAAAAATGGTACTGTTGGTATGTATGGGTCATTTAAGTAGGTATATTGAGAGAGTTTTTATGCTACTTAATGTGTACCTAGCAACCTACATTACGTGATTACCAGTGATTGGAATAGGCTGAGTATATTTACCTAAAGTTTAAAGAACAGAGACGGTAATCGGCGACTTCCTTTAGGAACCTTAACTATGTAAATTTTTACATCAAATTATTACAATTAAAGCTTCTATTAGCTAAACATTCTTCCTTAGAACATTTTGCACATATTTTTTATTTTTAATTAAATTAAAAATACACATAAGTTGCATCATTTTTCAGGTAACGATTTTGACGATTCTTTTAAACTTTTTGGGTTAAGTTCAACAAAAAGATCCGTAAGAAAATCCGTTTGGCAGTTTATGAGTTTAACGCGTTCAGACTTTATTTTATAATACATAGTAATATGCTTTTCGTGTCTTACGTAAATGACCCGACAGATTTAAATCCGGTTTTCACCGTCATTTGGAGAATTTATTCCGGGAGGTTTATGTTTATAATACATTCATATTAATATTAAACTAACATCTAATAAAGAAATCGATACCTCCATGCAATAACATCGTAACTCACTTTTTGTGATTTTACAGGAGCGCGATTTTAAAGTTTTAAAAATTATAGCAAACTCAAAACTTTAATGGTTTTCATGGGTTTTCATGACTTACGTGAAAAACAAAACAGTGAAATGACATATAAGTTACGAGGACAAACATTGTATGTCTGAGTTACAATTTAGTTTTTTGTAATTCAGATAAATGTAACTCCAAGGTGTTAAGTTACATAAAATGTTTTTATATAGTAAAAATTAAGTTAATTCATGCAATCCGAAACAAATCTGTAAATACATATCTCATAATGCGATAATGTATAATTATTATACCTATTTTTGTGTTTGCCATTATAGAAACGAAAGGGAATAGAATTACAATGATAGTACAGAAAAAATTCATTTTTTTTTTACATAACAATGCCGTTGTAACTCAATTTTTGGAAAAAAGTGAGTTACGATGTTATTGCATGGAGGTGTCGAAATCTCGATGTTTTGTTAAGTCAGTAACCTGTGAGACGAAGAGGTGGGCCGCTAGTGTTTGCATAAAGAAGAATCATGTGAAAACCATGAATAGCAGTGCAATAAGCATTTCAATAAATAAACAAGTAGGCTGCACATAAAACGTCTGATGGAGAGGTTCTGCGAACTCTCACTCTCTGGGCGATAATAAACCGCTTCCTTAGGCGCTACCAACTACTGTGTTGTCGCCGCAACCCCCGGGTTGGGCGCCCCTGACAGCGGCGATACGCTTAAGGGAAAGTAAGAATGTTTGCTTGCTGGCTTGAAAACCACTTTGGACGCAGTCATCGATATGAAAAGCATTATTAGTTGACAACAAAAAAATAAAAATAAAAAAGAAAACAAAAAAATAAACAACATAAAAATTGACAAAGAAACATGTTTTTTTTTTCAAAAGCCTGAAATGAAAATAACCTACGAATAAATGTTATTACCTATTTGAAGTACACTTTTCATACTAAAACAAAAAAAAAACAAATCGACAAATAATGCCTATAAAAATTTAACTTATAAGCATCCTACTCTGCGCGCGGGAATTAATATTATTATTATTATTATTTAATTCGTAGCAACATTAAATCCTTTGATTGAAGTCATCGGCCGGCTTCAATCAAAAGATTGAATGTAAAAAAGAGATTTGTTCACCTTTTAAACCGTGAGGGGCAATTCTCATAATTTTTAAGAACGTTCACAGTCTGATCTCAGTCTCAATCTGTCAAAAATACTTCAAATTACCATACATTTTGACAAATTTTTGACATTTGTTTGTCGCCAAAATGAGATTGCGACTAGATTTTGAAAGTTTTCAATTACTTACGAGAATTGGCCTTCTGATCTTGTCCAAATTATAAAAAGGCTATATATTTTTAAAGTCAAAAGTCAATAATTAACCGCCATTCCAACATTTAGTTTCCTATAGAGAACGTTAGCAGAAGAGTATTTTCATTATGCGAAACGAATGAAGCCCATGCACAAAAGTAGACTACAATCATTTTCGCATAAGTGCTTGTGCAAGTGGTACCTAATCATACACTAGACTACCAACTGCTGTTATCCTTAGCTCCCTGCTGAGAGACGTTCAAGAGCAATCATCCAATCAACGCAGAATTCATTGAATGATTGCACTATTGAACGCTCTAGAAGAATTTAAGTATTTTGCAAGTAGCCACAACACTCCACACAATTAGAGATGGGTTCTTGCCTGGGCATTTTGGGACATATTGAGTAAACGCCTAATAAACGCCCAATAACTGCCCTGTACTGGTACTTTTATCGGGCGTAAATGGATGTTTATTGGGCATTTACTCAATTCGTCGCAAAATGCCCAGGCAAAAACCCATCTCTACACACAATACAACATTAGTTTTAGTATATGCGAAACCCGAAACACGTGTCTAGTATTTTTATATACATAGAATCTATGTACAAAATATCGAAACTGTATCATGAAAAATCACAAAGTTATAAGCTTGTTATGTTACCTTGTTGTCCGTACAAAAATATGCTCAAAAAAGCGCGGCGCACGACGTCGCCCACACGCTCCCGCGCATGGAGCGTCGTCTTGCGCTCGATAATGATTACATATAGTGATGTGCCGCTGGAAATATTGAAAATTTACGGGAACTTTCCCATTGTAAATTTACACAATATTCCCAATATTCCCGTAAGTATTCCCAAAGTTTCCAAATAGGTATTTAATACATTTTTCGTATATACTGTATAATTACACATGTGCAACTAACATTACGCGATATTTATACTCCTATTACCACAGCTAAACATGTGGTTACATGTTTGTACCTGCACTAGCTTGCGCCACGGCATAGCGATCGCCCCCACCCCTTGTAAAACAAGCTTCAGTTAGTATACAAAGTTTCATGATCTAATTTAAAGTATTTTTTTAATACCAGCGGTTTATTGTTCAGTTTGGAGGTAACTTTGGATTTTTTTTCTATCGAGAAAATTTTATGGAATCGCGTTTTCGTCAAACATAAGACCTAACATTAATCCTCAACTTTACCTTAGATTTATTTCAAAATTAATGCTACAGTATTTTCGACATAACGGAGAATCATGCTAAGCCATTTGAGGTAGTATTGGCCCTTAAGGTGCCATTTTTCGATATTTTTTCTATACGAATTTCGGGAGAATATTACTCCACTGTTTGAAATTGTGCATCCAAAGTTAAACATGATATCGTTTTGACTTATTAATAATTGTGTCTGTAAGGAAACAGAATAGTAAAATAAAAAGCCATTAAAAAGTTATGAGCCAACAAAGATTCGTTTTTCTTGCTATTTTTAACGTAACTTTGGGTGTCAATACGTAATAAAAGAACAGTGTAAAATCTTCAAAACCAAGTCCGTACCGACAAAGCTCAGTTATCGAAGAGATCAATAAACTTTATTTGTAATTTATCTATAATATTTATATATTTAGAAATATTTAAGTATGTTTATCAGTTGTCTAGTACCCATAACACAAGTTCTGCTTAGCTTGGGACTAGATGGCGTTGTGTGATAGTTGTGGAATATTATTATTATTATTATTATTATTATTTATGCAGTGGTTTTTTCATAAAACTCGATTTTCCGAAGCACTTTTCAAATCTTTTTACGCGTCTATCAGTTCGGCACGGTGTTTCTGTGCGTGAAAACTAGACGTTGTTCGTGTAGACTAGCGTCTAACTGCTCATCACTGATATTAGCGCTGTCGGACACGAAGCCAGGCGAGACAGCGTGCTTTTTGACCATGACCACCAGCGAGTTCGAGCTCGCGACTAGTTTACTCTTAAGTCATAAAAATGGAAACGTAGCAAACGCTTTTTTATTAGAAACAAGCCCTGTCGTGATGAAAAGGGAGGACAGTTTATTTGAAACATCAGTAGTTTAACTAAAAAAATGGTCCGAATACTTATTTCTCTAAATATAAGTAGTATAAAGATCGTAAGCAATAATTTTAGTAATAGGGAAGGTGGAGAGGGTGTTAAATTTATTTGAGGGAAGTACGAAACCCACGCGGACAAAGTCGCGGGCAAAAGCTAGTACGAGTATATACTTGTTAATTTTAAACAAATATAAAAGTGTGTTGATTCCGTGGTTTATTAAAATTGTTAACTTTATTAAAGTTTACAACTCTTAGAATCTGATTGTAAAATTGTGTTAATAAACCAATGTGATTAAAATTTCTGATGCTTTGTGTTTTTTTTACTACGGGAATATTTACGGGAAAATTGTAAATTTACAGGGAATATTCCCGTAAATATTGGAAACTTTGGAAATTTTCAACTTATATGTATAATCAACTATCGACGTAACCACGATAGTACGCAAATTTACCTAATTAATTGGCTAGCATATAATAAAAAAACACTAAAGTACATTATCATCAATATTCCCCTAAATTTCCAGTTTTGGGAATATTGCCGGGCACGTTTACGGGAATATTCCCAAAGTTTCCAAAATTCCCGGGAACGGCACATCACTAATTACATAGTGTCGCTCGGTGTCCAACTTGTAACCCTTTTAAAATATTTTTGTGACAGATTATAACATGGTGTAAAAATTGTTTTAATCGATTCAATTACTTATTCTGAGAAAATTATATTCAGGTTTCGCTATGGTTTCGCATATACTAAAAATAATGTTGTATATTAAATTATTAATTACTAGCTGACCCGGTAGACTTCGTACTGCTTCAATCGATAAAATAAAAGACAATTGACTTTACATTTTATTTAGAAAACGTTTGTATGGGAAATAGAACAGGGCTGTTTTTAGGGTTTTCCCGGGAATTATTCGATTTTTCTCACCTTTTAAACCTTCCCTAGACCTCCACAAACATTTCAAGACCAAGATAAGATAAATCCGTTCAGCCGTTCTCGAGTTTTAGCGAGACTAACGAACAGCAATTCATTTATATATATATAGATTATGAGCCTGTTATGTCCCACTGCAGGGCAAAGGCCTCCCTTCCGTCTTTCCATATTCTACTGTCTCTTGCTACATCTGGCCAATCCTTTAGATAGGCGTCCAATTCGTCACGCCATCTCTTTCTGGGCCTACCGCGTCGCAGATTCCTGTTATTCGGAACCCAGTCAGTGGCTACTTTTGCCTAATTCCACTTTAACACACACACACACCCTCACACCCTCACACACACTTTAGTATCACATTAATTTTATTTGCACAATCTTCACTAACAAAGAAACGTTGGATGGACTGTGTGAAAGATGATTATGGCTAGAAAAGAAATGACTACCGAGATGACGACTATTAGATAAGTATGGAAGAAAAAGACGTGTTGAGCCGACCACAAACAAATTGGGTTAAATAAGGGCAGGAGACTGACAAATTTTGATGAATCGTCGCAAGCAAATACCAGCCGGGCCCTATCACAATACGCTGCGACCACAGATATATATACGGTGACTGATAATTAGTGACCGATACTTAAACACGTGCTTGTACTCATGATAACAAACAACTTTTACTATGGGATCAAACCTGAAAAAAATCTGCTGTTCAGTCATTTATGTTCGCCTAACTGGTCAAAATGTACTGAACAGCAGATTTTTTTTTCGCGAATTCTGGTTTGGTCCCATAGTAAAAGTTGTTTGTTATCATGAGTACAATCACGTGTTTAGGTATCGGTCACTAATTACCAGTCATCCTATAAAGACCTAGATAACGCAAGTATCACGATCGGTATGAAAACCTAGCGTGCCATTTTTTCGACTACCTACTATGGCGTCACAAGCGCTCTTTCTCACTCACGCCCACCTAGCCATCAGTACACACGACTGAGCGCGAAAGTGGCGGCTTACGACTTTAGAACGTAAGATGGTGCGATTTTTGGCACGCGAAGAAGTTGCTCTTGCGTTATCTAGGTGTATATATATCTGTGGCTGAGACACTTATTTTTAAAAGTCGCAGCATCATGCTGATAAATAGGAGCCTTTTGGCTTCGTACAGGACTTTCAGTTTTTTTTTGTTTTTTCAATGTTCCATACCCAAAGGAATCCATCCAACCACGGAACCCTATTACAAAGCCTCCGTGTTGCTAAGTCTGTCTGTCAGAACCGTAATTGCTGTTATAACAACATATAATAAAAATAAAATAAACTTAAAAATTATAAGAAACGTGTTTAAAATAAAATCTAGTGAAATATTGTACGGTGGTAAAGAAAATCACCCTAATTGCGTAATACACTATCAATCAGAATCTGAATCATTTTGAAGCAAATTGCTCCATAAGTTCTAAAAATTTGTTTGCTCAACACGTAAATAACGCAATTAATGTTGTTGAACTGTTAAAATGAAACCGATTCCCATTGATAATGTGTTACGCAATTGCCCTGCAGGTTTTTTTATTATTAGATTTTTATGATTGTGTATAGTTTCATTTGTGATCCTCCTCTGCGAAACATTCACTCAACATCGCTTGCACTCAGACCCCAATACCAGCCTTTTCCTCCACAACCTTTGAGTGGTATGGCAGTAAAAGGATCCTGTTTACTTGCCAGCTGTTTCAGTGGTTGCTCTTAACACCGGTTCTAAGTAATTGTCGGCGATATACTGACCCTAACACCTGGACCTTGCGAATAATGAATGAAATGTTCCGCCATTTTTGATGGTGGAACGTTGATCGTGTGGGAGATTTTATGGCTTGAAGCTTGAAGGGTTGACGAAATGGCAACAATTTTGATGTGGTTTTTAAGTGTTGATTGAATAGGGGTAAAGAAACGGGGACTTCGAAAATTCAAACAATGCCTTTGAAAACTTTATATATTTATTCAATTTTCATTAATATTTGTAGTTGGGTCGGTTGCTGACGTATGTGTCGATGGCAGGGATCTCATGGACGTGCGTACAGATCCTCTGCAGCAAGGGGTACTGCTTCTCCAGGATCTTAGAGCCCCACATGCCCTCAACCGACTCCATGATGCTCACAAAGTAGAGGTCGGCCCAGCTTATTTTCTGGAGAGAAGATAATTTTTTATGTCGGTTTCAAAGGATTAAAATATGATCAGGTACGTTTGACTTGGTTTCTGTCACCACTTTCAGATAGAGTCCGATTTTTAATCTTGCAGATAATTGTGTACTAACCACTAAGCGCACGGACACTGGTAAATGCCCTGGTTTTTATTGTCCTGTGCAATCTTCTGTTATACAGAATTATTTTGAGAAAATTAAAAGTAAAATAACTGTAGAACCTAGGTACCTACTTAATTATGTATGCAAAGGAAGAAACCGATCTACAGTTTACATGCTTCTTAAACTAAAAAAATCAAATAGTACCAACCTGACCACCGAAGTAGCTTCCCTTCTTATGGACTATATCCTCGAAGTCACGAAGGTACCTCGGGAACCACACCTCCTCCAACTCCTTCCACAAGTATGGCTTCCTCTCCTTATTAACCTCGTGGTACCATTCGTAGACCTCTGTGAAGGAAAATAACATTTAAGATCATATTTTTATGTTCGTTATGCTTAGATTTCCTGACGATGTTATCATCATTATCCACAGATCGACTTCTCTCATTGCTGAGCACAGGATTCTCTTTGCTGGTGCCACTCCACACGCTCCTCATCTAGATTCTCCTTTTCTGCGATGGCAACAATGGCGTCGACCCATGGAGAGGTAGGTAGAGGCTTAGTCACTGTTGTATATTCTACTGATGGTCATCATCAGCCTACAGCAGTCCACTGATGGACATAGGCATCTCCTATTGTACGCCATTCAACTCGATTTTTGGCAACTTTCATCCAGCTGCTACGAGCCATCCTGCGAAGATCGTCGCTCCACCTAGCCGGAGGGCAACTTACCTTACGTTTGCCGATTCGTGGTCTACTGATGGTAATTGCACTGAATTGGTATTATCCCAGCTCTGGAATTTAACTTAACATCTCTCGCTACAACAGCACTGGTGCCTTCTTAAGTGATAACCAGCATTGCTTGTTTCTTTTCCATAAAACCTTTTGGCTTCTTGTAGATGTATCATATAGTTTTAAAGAAGACATAATTCTCTTGTCCTTATCCCAATTTATTTGGGGGCAGTGGAGGATGTCTTATTCTTCCTCACTTCAGTAGTAAGTAGTTCTAAAGAATTATAAATCGGGAATCAAAACTTACTTGATCCAAAATCGTAGACGGACAACGCAATGGCATGGACCTCAGCTGCTTCCAAGATATCAGCGGGAACTAATCCCACCAGCTTTCCGAGGTAGTGACTGATGGCCACAGACTGGTAGAGTACCTTCTTGTCTACTTCCAAGACTGGCAGGTTGCCGAATGGAACAGCTGAAAATTATTTTTATATTTATATTTTATTTTATATGAGTTGTCGTGGAGTGATGCAGACGCGAAAGGTACAGCTGCGTCGTTGGCAAGCAGGGCGCAGCAGCATGTTGAGTCCACTCGGTGCTGTGCCACACACGTTACGAGGACAGGGCTTCTTCTTCTTCCTTTCTATTTTCGTGAAACCCTCTTGCAATACAGTTTTACAAATAATGTACTATGTTTACAAACGTGTGGGTGATCATTACTCTCCTAGCTAGTTTATGGAAACCTGTGTTAAAGAGAAGCAGTTCGGTCCCCTGAGGTACGTAAAAGTTTATTGCTTCTGATGTTACTGTTACAATTTCGAAGAATTGAGTTAGACAATTAATAAGATATGTTTTGCTATCGTTAAAATTAAATCATTTGAAATAAATATGTGTGGTGTGTTTGTGTATGTGTGCGAAATTAATGATGATTTTATTTTATAATAGGTTTTGTGTATGTGTAGATTGGAAATTATTCTACGGGTAAATACTACCATGATGGAAAGTAGCAGCATCCTATGTCCTATAATAACCACTGGGTTAGGACACTGCACACAGGTAAATTATGGACTGCCATGGTTTACCTGTGTGCTAAACATTGAAAAGTCAGTCCACCTGATGCTAGGGATTGACAGCTCACTCCAACCTCACTTCACCTAAGTTTTCACGTTAGCCGTTTAAGCCAGAAATGGTAACAGAGAATTTTTCACGTGTACTTAAAATATGGATCCAAATAAAATGTTCTTTGTGATCGGTCTTGAGATAGGTCAGAACCACCCATACGAAAATTGAGAAAATGAAGTTAAATGGCGAAGTTTCAAATTAAATATTTATTTTCTAAATAAATAGCGTGTGTATAATTAGGACCCATAACCTTAAATTAAAACAATGATGAACCATTATAAAGCCAAATAAGGTATTTTGTTATCATGGTGCAAGAACAATTAAGTCATTCAGCAAATACTTAATTGATTCACTTCAGTAAACCAGTTTCTGTATGTAACAATGGAAATTATTATGATATAAAGTACATCATTATTCCCTAAGACACTTGCGCTCGCTAGAAAGACTTTGGTAGAGCGACTAGAATGAATGCTATTTTACTGTCAATTTTGACGTTCAAAAGTGCCTTCTAAGTGCTTAATTAAATTTTTTTGGTAACATTTTATGACATTGGCGAATATAGGGAATATTGCCAAAACCAAGATGACATGTAAGTACTTAATTTTGATATTTATTTTAAAGTAACGATTATACCTATTTATAATAATATTAATACATATTGGAGTGATTGTAAATCACAAATCTTAAAATTAATTTTACTTAGCTATTGTCAAAAATCTAAGTTAATGTGAAAAACTAAAGAGGGCGCGTATGTTGTGTGCGCGCCTCTTTTGCGCAGACTTCTAGAATCTTCTAGGCGTTATCATACGTCGTGTGCATATGTGTGTATGCACTTACACACATTATGCGAGGCGTTAACAGCTATGAATGACATTAATTTGAATATTTGTAAGTACCTACAATATAGGTTGTGGTAGAATTAATAAAGAAACCGATCCTAACATAGTCAGGAAAAAGTTAGGCAGGGTGATGATATGTTATGGTAGAATATATAGAACTTAAAAAAAAATATTAACACCATACATAAAAAGTCATTCTTACAAATAAACAAATTCTGACTCTGATTCTGATTCAGAATATTTGTGAAATCGTTGCAGAAATTGTATTGAAAAAACAAGATGGCCTCGTTAGATCTGATTTTGGCCACGTGCTAGAAATCTTTATAACTTTTTAAAGTAATCTGATTGTATTATTAGTCAATAGTTGTATAAAGAATAGCGTAACAAGCCTATAGCGTTCCCACTGCTGGGACTCCTCTCTGTTAGAAGAAGTGAGCCGAAATCTACCACGCGGGCCCAGTGCGGGTTGGTAGATGTCACATGTCTTCGAATTTTTAGCTCTAGGATATGCCAATTTCCTCACGATGTTTTCCTTCAACGTTTTGAGAGCAGTAGTAATGAAATGACCTATTTCGGCCACATAATGCGAAGGGGAGATAGCAACCTTGAAAAGCTGGTAATTGTTGGCAATACCGAAGGAAAGAGAGGACGAGGCCGGTCGCCAACACGATGGTCCGACCAAGTAAAGGAAGCTACGTCCTCAAGCAATTTTCAGCAGGTGGTGATGGCAACTTTGGACCGGGGTAGATGGAGGCAGATTGTCCGTTTAAAAGGGTCCAGTGACCACGATCCTCAGTAATGAGGGACCGATTGAAGAAGAAGTGATGAAATAAATTACACAAAGTAAAGCGCCTGCCCGGATTCGAACCCACGTCCGTAAGTCGTGGTCTCTACCACTGTACTATAAAGAACATGAAAAGGGAAAAATGGTATGTAAACAATTGGTTAAACTTACACTTTTGCACATCAGGCCAGTCAACGTCCTTCTTGATCACAACATTCTTGTAGCTAATACCACCATAGGCAAACAAGTACCTAATGGGCTCAGCGACTCCCATAAAATCGAAGAACTTCAGTTGGAATACCGGTGCCATTTTGTTAGCTTCGTTTGACCACAAATACTAATATCGAGAAAGAATATTCACCGTATATATACTTTAGTTTTATCAATTTAACCTTTGCAGAAGTATTGAAAGTTGGATTAACCTTAGTAAATGTGATATTGGAGATAAATAACTATTTTGTTTATATTATACTGTCACTTTTTTCTTGAATTAAAGGGCTATCTTAGCAGGTCATTTAAAGTCAGTACAGTCACGAAAAGAGGTATACAGACAGTCTCTACTTTTTCCAGTATAAATTTTTTTTATGCAACTAGATAAGTATAATAAAATGTAGCAAGGACTTCGACGCGCAAACTCATCATCATCAGCTGCCTAGGCTTTTCCCCAACTATGTTGGGGTCATCTTCCAGTCTAACCGGATGCAGCTGAATACCAGTATTTTACAAGGAGTGAATACCTACCTGACCTCCACAACCTAGTTACTAATACGATACCACTTGATAAGACTGGTTGTCAGACTTTCGGGTTTCTGACTACCCGTAATGACCATCAAAAATCCGAACGACAGCCGGTACCAAGGACTTAGCGAGCTTTCCGAGGCACAGAGGCACAGCAGGCGAGGCGAGGCTCAGTATGTTTAGATGGTCACCCATCCATATACTAACCGCGGTTAGCGTAGCTTAATCTGATCGATCGAACTGTGCGGCTGTTATTATTTACACGACGCGCAAATCGCAAATATAAATTCACGTGATTCTACACCTAGGGGGTCTAGAATCACGTGCTGAATTTATGCGAATTTGTGCTGAATTTGTGCGTAGAATTTTTTTGTCGGTTATTCAAAAAAAATTGCTGCTTCATAAAAAAAGTACATCTACACGGTCAAAATATATGAAACAGCACCTTCTTTTTTAATAACCGCGTGGTTCAGAATTACTGTATCCTTGGTTGCTGTATGCATGGTTGGTTGCTTGGCTGCGCGTCGATGTACCTGCTACCCGGTAAATATACAACGTGTAACGTTAAATGCGCAAAACCTCATACACCTTAATTAGAGCATTGAGTTCAAAGCATAGGTAATACAATAATCAAAACTATTTTTTTTAAAGCTTACTCTTATTATTAAGAAAATCGTGTTGATCCTAGCATTAGTTTATGCATTCAAAATTGAGTCTTATTGTATTAATATAAGACTTAATTTTCTTTGGCTCAATCGGCGGATAGTATGGCAAAATACATCATTTTTGAAAAAAAACTATATTAAAAGTTACTGAAATCGATTCAGTAGTCAATTATGAACAAACTATTTTCAGGTTTTGCGCATTTAACGTTACACGTTGTATAAGGGCCAAAGCACTCATGCTACTTTTAGCATCGCTGATCGGCGATTTAGCCACTTTTTAGAAGCTAAATGCATCGATACAGTCACACAAAACACTTGACTTCTCAGCACACTCAAAACAATGTTTAAAAATAGTTTCGACTACGTAAACTGCCTGTGTAGGTATCGACTTGCCTCTTTGTTTGACTGTACCTATCTAGAAACTGTTATCACAAAATTAACAATGTTATAACTGTAGTAATTAATAAGTTTAGAAATGCAGTGTTTAAAATGTTAATGATAAAAGTTGATAAAAAGTGGGACCTTTACAAAGATGCTTCAACGTTCTAAAAATCGTACACGATCTTTTTTTTAATAAAAATCTTTATTTATACAAACAACCCATAGCCGCTGGGTCTAGCAGCATGAAATTCTGCACGAGAATTCCTTATATAACGGAGAGGCTTATGGCTAAGCTATAACAGCCACACGGGTCGATTGATCAGGTTAAGCTACGTTTGTCGCGTTTGGTTCGTGGATGGGTGACCATCTTTACATACCAAGATTCCTCCGTGCCTCGGAAAGTACGTTAAGCCTTTGGTCTCGGCTGTCATTCGTGGATCTCTGAAGTTACGGGTCGTCAGAAATCCGAAAATCTGACTACCGGTATCGTATTACCCAGTTACTGGGTTGAGGAGGTCATATAGGCAGTCGCTCCATGTAAAATACTGGTATTCAACCGCATCTGGTTAGATTAGAAACCGACCCCAACATAGTTGGGAAAAGGCTAGGCAGATGAGGTCCTTATACAACGGGAGTTCGTTATTTTTTCCGATTGGAAATTCCAACTGGCGTACGGCTTCTTCTGCTCATCCATTAAGTGAAAGGGCCTCTTTAGCAAAAAAATTAAGTAACTAGCTTTTGCCCGCGGCTTCACCCGCGTGGAGGTCGGAAATGAACCCACGGATAAGTTAGCGGGATAAAAAGTATCCTGTGTTAATTCAGGTTACAATAAACTATTTGTGCACCTTTCATCCAAATCTTATTAAAAGCATAATACCAATGATTGAAATAATAACGTGAATTCATGCAAGCCTATTAGTTAGAATACTGCTCAAAAAGTCGGGTCATATTTCAATCATGATTCAAAATACACGTAGCGCCATCTAGCGTCTTAAAGCAATTGTGACCGTCGAAAGTTATTGTTCTTTTCCTCGAGAACAGTATTTTTTTTCTGGATGAAAGGTACCCTGTCCTTTTCTATACCCCTGACAACGTATATGCAAAATTTTATGATGATCGGTTCAGTGGATTATTCGTGAAAAGGTAACAAACAAACAAACTTACTTTCGCATTTTATAATATTAGTTAAGATATAATATCAGTAAACTATTTATGTCGTTGACCGTGGCTAAATAATAGCAGCCGCACAGGGCCTCAAATCTGCTATTACAGCAGTGTCAGAATGGTCTATCATTGATTTCTTAATTGTTGATTTTGACAAGTTTGGTAATCTACTAATATAATGGCGTCATTATGACTTTCCAATGGTCAACCACTGACACTCCATTGAAAGAAATGGCATGAAATGGTAATCTCGTACATAATGACAAATTAATGACTGACTTAGGCGGTAATCTGCTAAACTTCTTACTACTTCAGATTGCTTAACACTAATACATAATATGTACAAATATGTATAAATGAAATCTGACATGAATAAATGTTCAAAAGTAGTAGTTTTTCGAAAATCACTCTCTCATCTACTAACGAGTTTTATAAAAATGGTAATACGACAATGTCATTATAACACAATTCTATTACGAGAGCATTGACCGACCAATGATCGACCATTATGAATTTAGCAGATTATGAACTTTTAGCAAAATGACAATGGGGTCGTGTTGGAATGACGAATTTATAAAAATAGCAGACTTGGGCCCCAGGTTATGTGCTATGCTTGCCACGGTTGGTCTGTAGATGGGTGACCATCTTTATTTACAGAGACATCCATGCCTTGAAAAGCCGTTGGTCCCGGCTGTCATTCCTGGATCTTTGACAGTCGTTACGGGT